>OX422224.1:390075677-390703177 GCA_949130495.1 Sambucus nigra | reverse complement strand
AAAGATTTCATACCATTTCATTCCCCCAACTTCAAACTCCTCAGAATACAAATTTTCTTGTTGTATTGTTGAAAATTTTTCTATTTTCCAGGTGTAACTATTCTTACAGGATTGCTTAACTACGGACAAACACTGCATTTTGTTAGCACATTTACTAACAAAAACCTCGGCACCAAATATGCAGGAGTCAGCGAAGAGGTATCCTTTTGAACTGTTCTTGAAAATGCCCAGCGGAAGCAATTGGTCAAATCCCCATTCAGTCTTCATCCACGAAAATCGTCTTACTCTTTGATCTTCCGATGTGCATATAGAATTCTAACTTAGAATTGAGAATTTACATAAATATTTGTAGCAAACATAAACAATGCTATACTTATCGGCAGTTGACCGGACAAGATTTATGTGACTTTTACCATAGTGGCGCCCCACCATGCTACAAGTCATCCAAAGCATGTTGGTATGAGACACGATTTATGTGACTCGTACCCAAAGCATGTCCAGTGCTTACTATGCACTTAGTAATGTTTCGGTACTGATTGCAGGTTCATCTAACATTTTTCATATTATATTTTGTAAAAAACTACCTTGGATTGTGAGATACTTGTCCATCCTGTAATTATAGACAAACAGTTTGAAGTGGGCATTGACCTCCCAGTCTTTAGGAAGACTACTTGTATCGCATATTGCCAGGTAGAGTGAGATGTGATTGGCCCCATTCCCTACCCTATTCCCATTAGGATACAAACACAGCATCCTGAAACCCAACAATAAGTAGAACGGTTATGAGTTAAATCAGAAAGAAAATATGGGAATGAAATTAAGAAACAAGAAAAGAGCACCATGTGTGGCCGTCGGCTTCAAATTCATCCGATTCATACTTTTCCATCCCTGATTCCAGAAACCCAGAGAACGGCTCTATTTTTAAAAGAAAGTGCGCTGGTTGAGCATCTCTCATGGATCTTGACACTTCTGTTTTACATTGAGAATCAGTTATCACGCATAGTAAAATCAACAATAATAGTTAGAAAACCCTATCTACATCGATCAAGATTCCTAATAGAAGAAAACATATATAACCTAGGGATGGAACCAAAAAATATATTTACCCCAGAAAATGTTCAATGGTTATCTAGTTATTGCATGGGTACTCGTTTAAAAATATAAAAATATCTACAGTGCAGTGGGGAATATAATTACACGATGTGTATGTGCGTAAACGAAATAACAAGTAAAGAACCTATAATAGTTAACACGGAAAGTAAAACTGTGTATGTGCGTGTGTGTTAGAGAGAGAGAGAGAGAGAGAGAGAGAACCGATGGCTTCGTCGCCGGTAGGCATGATTTCTTCCTCCACTAGTTTTCTTTTCAACGAAAACATCTTTTCTTTCGAGTAATTAGACGGACTTGTATATATAGGGTATAGCTGTAGCTTGTATGTGTTACCCACAATAATTAACTTTCCGTCTTCTGTTATGCTAGCTGTACGCGCCACTTGCCATCATAAGCTTTTACCTTTCCATCCAATTTTCTTCGAACTCAAAATTTTGGGGATGAGTCCTCGGGAGTAAAAAAAATTCTCGGAAGATTTCGGTCAGGTCGAAAATATCCGAATTATTAATATATAATAAAATATAAATATTTATATTATAGTAATTTTGGGTACCCCATTTATTTATCTTGGCCCAGAGAAGTAGCGAGGTTAAGTCCTATCAAAAATAGGGAAAGGGCGACCCAAAACTCTCAAGCCTTATAAACGGTTAATTAGCAGTGATTCATTCAACTCCTAAAATCTCTCAGGAGATATTTTAGGGATTATGGACCAACGTGGAGGTGCCCAACACCCCCACTCTCCGAGAATTACATGTATATATTGAACCCCCACTCCGGGGCAAATGGCATGTAACTGAAACTACTCCACCGGAGGAAAGAAATAATACAAACTGAGAGCATCACCGTGGACGTAGGCAATTCTTGTTGAACCACGTACATCTTGTGTTGTGTTTGATTGAGATATTTCTTATTCTTGTCTTTTATTTCTGGTGATTGTTCTTCTTATTATTTGTGTTGAATTATTTGTCACCACAATTGGTGCCGTCTGTGGGAAGCGACTGTCTTTCCCTTAAAGAAAGCCTTCACTCATAAGAACCTAGAATGTCTGATCACATCAGCAATGCCCCTCAGGCAGGGGAAATTCAAGAGCAACCTGCCCCACAGAGGGTTAGGTCCGAAGATCGACATCCAAACCCAAGGCCTCGCCCAGAACGGCAGGTCTTCGAAGAAAGCCAGGGGCCAGCTAGGTCCACACAAATCTCTAGGCTGATCGACGCCTAAGAAGCCAGGCTCCAAGAGCGGGATGCCGAAAATGCTCACCTGAAAAGGCGACTGGAAAGAATGGAGAGAGAGCTCCATCGTAATAGAAGGCAGCAGCATGACCGGACTCCTAACCCTAGGGCGAGCAAGTCTCGCAGCCGAGGAAGGAGCCCAAGGCGTGGATCCCAGAGAACGGAAGGACACAGGACAGATGACGACCGGTCCGAGAAATTAGAACCAACTCGCCACTACAGGAGCCCTGCTCGCAGGAACGACGATATCACGAATTTAGTTTGTAGAGAGATGGACCAGCACCCATCACATCAGGGTGCTAGATCAACCAGAGAGCTAGCTAGGAGAGCTCTCAGGACCCAGATGAAATCCACTTTCTCAAGGGCAATAGAGGAAGAAGAAGCCCCCAAAAAATTCATAATCCCAAGGTTCAAGATTTAAGATGGGAAGACCGATCCCATCGATCACGTCAGACAGTACTTCCAGGCCATGACCCTTTGGAGCAACAACGATGCGCTGATGTTCCGCATTTTCCCGTCGAGCTTGCATGACGTGGCCCAGAAATGGTTCGAGAAGCTCCCCCACAGGTCTATCCGAAACTTTGAATCCTTGGTAGCTCTTCATAGCTCGCTTCATTACTAGTAGCTCCCATCCGAAGAGGATGGATGCTTTGCTAACAATGAGAAGGAAGCCCCAAGAAAACTTCAGGGAGTACGCGAAGAGGTATTGAGAGGTGTTTAACGAGGTCGAGAACTACTCGGAGTAGGTCGTCGTAGTGTCCTTCAAAATTAGACTGCCCAGTTCATGCCTCTTGCACTAGTCCATCACGAAGAAAGAGGCCACAACCATCGACGACGTGATGGCCCGTATTGAAAAATATGCCAGGATCGAAGATGTAACCAATCTCAAAGCAGGAGAAAATGGTCGGGCCAAGGTCGCTGGAAAAGGAAACGAGTTAAATGAGAATCAGAGAAAGGCGAGTAAGAATTGGGGTAAGAATGGCCCCAAGAACGGGAACAAAGGTGATGCCTCAAAGGAATTTCAAGCAGTAAACACGGTTTTTAGAGAACTAATTTACAAGATCCTCGCAAAGATCAAGGATGAGCCATTTGTCAAGGGCCCCAGAAAGATGGGAGGGGATCCTTCCAATTGGAACAACGCGCTGAGATGCGCTTTCCACAAGGAAGGAGGGCATAAGACTGAGCACTGTAAGGCCCTCAAATCCCATCTCGAGGAGCTAGCACCAGCTAGCAATCTAGCAGAGTTTTTAGAGAAGAAAGCAGAGAAGGTAACCGTGAATGGAGATCAGAGTCCTGATAATGTCCTCAAAAAGGACATCGAACACGAGTTCGCAGTGATTCATGGCCATTCGATCTCAGGCAAATCTAAGGAAATGCAGCTCGAATGGAGGTCAAAAAGCTTATAGCGGTAATGCAAGCTTTTCAGATCGACCCGGTCAAAACTCAGGCTGGAAAGCGCCGATGACCAGAGGAGGTTGATTACAACAAACATATCGTCTTCACGGATGAAGATCTTGTGGGGGTCAGAACCCCACATCATGATGCTTTGGTCATCACACTAAGGATAACGAACTTTAATGTTGACAAGTTACTTGTTGACCAAGGTAGTTCATCCGAAGTGATGTACCTCGACCTATTCATAAAGTTAAATTTGAGCATCGCTGACTTGGAGGAAGCCACCGTCCCATTGGTTGGCTTCGCTGGCAAGATCACAATTCCCCTGGGAAAGATCGTCCTACCAGTGAGGGAAGTAAACATAACAAAGATGATCGAGTTTCTGGTAGTGGATATTGACTCACCCTATCAAGCCATCCTCGGTAGAGGGTGGCTCCATGCGATGAAGGTCATCCCATCGACCTATCATCAGAAGTTGAAGTGCATGACTGAGCGAGGAGTTATGGAGATCTATGGGGTTGAGGCGATGGCAAGGAGGTGATTTATAGCGGCCATCCACCAGAAACCATAAAAGAAAGTTGAGAAAGCCAAGGAGAAGGTTAAAGAATAGGAATAGCTGATGCCTTCCAAATAGCAGCTAAGGTATGGAAGACCTGGAGAGGAGGAGACAAGGATCCTTCCCTATAAAATGGTCATCGAGGACATGGAGGAAGTCGCAGCCAATGGCGATAGTAAGGATAGGATGTTTTTTATTAGAGCCTCTCTTGACGATAAAGAAAAGAAGGAGTTGACAATACTTTTGCGAAGTAATTTGGCCGTTTTGTGTGGGAACCCTATGAGCTACCTGGGATTGATACCAGTGTGGCTTGTTACCGACTGCACGTTGATCCGAATTTCAATCCGATCGCACAAAAATCACGCCGAACCGCCCTCGAAAAAGCCAAAGCTGTAGAGAAGGAAGTGGAGAGACTCCTAGATACGAGATCTAAATGAGAAGTCCAATTTTCCAAGCGTCTGTCCAACCCATTAGTAGTACTGAAGAATAATGGAAAGTGGAGAGTTTGCATTGACTTCACTTATCTTAACAGGGCTTGCCCTAAAGACAGCTTCCCCCTCCTAAAAATTGACCAGTTAGTGGATGCCACGATAGCTCATGAGAGAATGAGTTTCCTAGACGCATACTCCAAATATCACCAGATCCCTCTACATGAGCCAAATTAGGACAAGACATCATTCATCACCATATTGGGGTTATATTGCTACAAGGTCATGCCCTTTAGGCTTAAAAATGCAGGAGCAACTTACCAGCGGTTGGTCACCAAGATGTTTAAAGACCAAATGGGAAGCAATATGGAGGTGTACATCGATGACATGCTCATCAAGAGCAAGCTAAAAGATGACCACCTCTATAACCTATCAAGGACCTTTGAGATCCTCAGGAAATACCGAATGAAACTGAACGCGAGTAAGTGTTCCTTCGGTGTCCTGTTAGGAAAATTCCTTGGATACTTGGTCAACAAGAGAGGTATTAAATCCAACCTAGACCAGATTGATGCTATCAACAGAGTGCAACCCCTCAAACGATAAGAGATGTATAAAAGCTCATAGGGATGATCATCGCCTTAAATCGGATCATCTCAGAGTCTTTGAAAAGGTGCCAACCATTCTTCCAGCTACTAAAGAAAAGCAAAGATGTGGAGTGGAGCGAGGATTGCTCGAGGGCTTTAGAAGGGATCAAATCTTACCTCAGTAGACCGCCTTTGCTCGAAATACCTCAGGAGAATGATTTCCTATACCTCTATCATTCAGTATCTAATCATACTGTAATCTCGGCATTGGTATGCTAAGAGAATGGAATCCAGCACCCAGTTTATTACGCAAGCAAGACTCTGTTGGACGCTGAGAAGAGGCACCTACCACTAGAGAAGCTTGCCTTTACACTAGTGGTAGCCGCGAGAAAGTTGAAGCACTATTTTGAAGCCTGTTCCATCATTGTGCTTACTTTACACCCTCTCAAAGCAGTACTGAGAAGGGCAAACCTCTCAGGTAGATTGTCCAAGTGGTCGGTCGAGCTCGGGCGATTCGATATTCGGTTCCAGCCGAGGACAGTCATCAAGGGGCAGGTCCTCGTCGACTTCATCGCCGAATTTATAGGTGAACAAGAGTGCGACCAGCCCCAAGTCAATTATCAGAAAAAGGTACCACCAGCGTTAAACGTCTGGAGATTGTATGTTGATGGAGTCTCTAACTCTAAGGGGGCAGGAGTAGGTATTATGCTAGTTACCCCAGAAGATATGGTCCGCGAGCAAGGAATCAGGCTTAGATTTAAAACCTCCAACCTTGAAGCAGAGTATGAGGCACTGATCGCAAGACTGCAAAAAGCACAGACGCTAGGAGCAAAGAAACTCCAAGTTTTCAGTGACTCACAGTTGGTCTCTAACCAGATAAGTGACAATTTTAATATAAAAGATGAGAGGATGGTAGCCTATCTCGCCATTGTCAAAGGGTTAATGGCCGACTTTGAGCACGTAAATGTCTAGCAGTTCCCAAGGGGACAGAATAGCTATGCCGATGCCCTGGCTTCCTTGAGTTCAGCAATCAATTCAGACTTGAAAAGAATAATTCCCATTGATTTCCTCGCACAGTCGAACATATCCAAGAACACTGAGCTATAAAACCCAGAACACGCTCTCTAAATTGAAACAGCTCCAAGCTGTATGGACCCCATAAAGAATTACTTGCAAAATGATGTACTCCCCAATGATAAGAAAACCGCCCACCAGATAAGAGTCAAGGCTGCTCACTTTCACTTATCTCACGATGGCAAGTTATATAAAAGGTCTTTCACTGGCCCTTACCTCCAATGCGTTCACCCTAAGGACATCGAGAAGATCTTACACGAACTATACGAAGGAATCCATGGGAGTCACATTGGAGGAAGTTCTCTAGCCTTTCGAGCAATGAAAGAGGGATACTAATGGTCATTCATGCACAGAGACGCTGGGACTTATGCTCGGAAATGCAAAAAATGTCAAAAGCACGCACCCATGGTCCACCAACCAGCCAACGACCTGAAGTCACTCACCAGCCCGTAGCCTTTCGCTCAGTGGGGCATGGATATTGTAGGCCCATTACTAACCTCTGCCAGAAATCAAAAGCGCCTGTTGGTCGCCACATGCTACTTCATTAAATGGATTGAGTTAGAGCCGTTGGCCAATATCAGAGATGCATACATTGTGAGATTTATTTGGAGGAACATCATCACATGCTTTGGGATCCCCATGACCATCATCATCGACAACGAAATCCAGTTCAAGAGTGGCCTCTTCCAAGGTTTTTTCAAAGACCATGGGATCAGGCACTACTCATGCTCTATGGCATAGCCTTAGAGCAATGGGCAGGCTGAGGCTTCCAACAATACAGTGATCAATGGATTGAAAAAGAACCTGGAAAAAGCTAAAGGGGCATGGGTAAACGAACTGCCCCATATCTTATGGGCTTATCGCAGCACCCCACGATGAGCAACTGGGGAGACACCATTCGCACTAACGTATAGAATGGAAGCAATCATCCCCTTGGAAGCTGGCCTCCCAACCATGAGGTCCACCCTCGTCGACCAAGGCCAGAACGACGCAGCATTGCTCGCTGAGCTTGACTTAGCTGAAGAGCGAAGGAAATTGGCTCTAGTGAAACTAGAAGCCTACCAGTAGCAGCTCGCAAGGCGCTACAATAGAAAAGCTAATCCAAGAACATTCCAGGTTGGAGACTATTGTAATACCCCGTACTTTTGTCTATATTTATTTTTGGGATTAATTAATTAAATGCGTATTAATTGGACATTAATCCGGGTTATAAATACTAATGAGATGTGAATTGGTATTTGATTATGTGCATATATGATTATATATGTATTTGGTATTATAAAACTTGTCGTGAGATTTATATACGACATTTTAAAAATTTTGTTGAGATGCGTGGGACCGCCGCGTCACGGTATAATATTTTGATAATAAAAGTGAATTTAAAATATATAATCCGTATGGTCATTTTGAGTGCGCCAACGCGTCCGGAAGGGTCGAGATAGTCAGAAAATACTAGCCGGGGGTATAGTTTGGGTCCCGGGGTATTTTTAGGCCATACCGGCAACTTAAAGGGTATTTTGGTAATTTTGCATTTTTTAGGAATTAAAAGTGACGAAAATTAGAGATGTAAATCTGATGTGGATTTAACCCATTAAGCCCATTAACCAAACCATATAAACCTAGAAAGCTACGTAGGTTATCATTTAGGTTTTCTAAGTTCCCAAATCAAAACCCTAGCCACCTTAAGCCACCATTGGAGAAGGAGCTTGGAGAAGGAGAGAAAGAGAGGAAATTCTGCAGAAAAACATCATCAACCTACACCAAAGTCAGAAATCAAACCAAGGCAAGTGGTTTAATTATGTTTAACTTCAGCAAATGTTCTTTCCATGTTAGAAAATTGAAGATTTATAATTGTTATTGGAAGATGAATGAAAACCCATGATTAATTGGACTTAGGTTCTGAATATTGAGGATAAATTGCATGTAGAATAGTTTGGTGACGATTAATCTGATGTTATTACATGATTGGGTGAAAGAAAAACGAATTAAATTCTGGGATTTGATGATGATATGTAGTTAGGGTTCATGTTCTTGAGATATTTGGAAAAAGTGTAGAAAGTTGTAAATTTAATTGATGTTAGGATGGATTGATCCCTTAAAAACATGTTAGGATGTGACTATATATGTTTAGTATTGATTATAGACCTTTAAACGATTGATTGGGACTTAGTTTAGAAGATTTGAGGTGTTAAAATTGATGAAAAACGATTTGGCTAAAAATCTGGGCCGAAGCTGGTAGCTCGTTAGAAGCAGCCCCCAGGTCGTTCGAACGAACTCGTTCGAACGAGCTTCTAATGAGTTGACTAGTCGCTGCTAACGAAAAGGGATTTCGTTCGATATCTCGTTCGAACGAGATATCGTTACAAGGAACAGTTCGTTCGAATGAACTGGGATCTCGTTCGAACAGTCTGGTTCGAACGAGACTTCTAACGAGTTGACAGTTTGGTCCTTTTTGGACTGTTTTGACTTTTGGAGTTCCGTAAACTTGTTCGAGGATATAGATATCATTCCGTAGATGTAATAATGATAGAATTGGGACATTTGGGTATTTATGAGAAGGAATTTACATACGAGAGTGTATTACATGGACGGTTTGGGTTGAGACGTGAGTGTCTACTACGACGTGAGATAATTATGGCGCGTATAGTTACAAACCGGAATAGTATGAATTGTGTTAATTATAAGTTAGTATGAGAATATGTACTACGATTAAAATACGGTATTACTAAGATGTGTGTTTACTTAGTATTGGTATATGATTGTGTGTATGACATACCTACCATACTTGCTATCACGGGAGGTTGCGTTCGCTTAGGACCCTCTAATCCTTGTGTGCCTACGGGGGGGATATAGACTGGTACCTCGATGAACATAGGTCATAGAAGGACTTATTGTGATATTAATAAGTCTGCTGATCATGGGAGCGTAGGTATGTGCGTGACCCATGTGATGGTGACTGTGTTCGCCTCCACTATTTGTGATTTGTGTTATCTGAATTATTCCTGAGAGATTCGGAATATGTGATCCTTATGTACGTGATGTACCTGGATGGATAGCAGAGTATGTGTGCGCCGCAGCTTAGTGCTCGGGGTACTTGTATTGTATATTTATGATGTGAATAATATACACTTAATTAATGAGAACCTTCATGTTAATGATGTGAATATAATTACGGTATTGTCCCGAGAATAATATAGCGAGTTAACTGATAGTTATATATATTGCATATTGAGTATCTGAGTTTACGTTAAACCCTATTCAATTAAGAGCGTTATTATGTTAATGGAACCAAGTATTATGGGTAGGACCTTTGGCAGTCTAGCTAGATATGTCGTTACTTAGCTAGTGGTTTATATCGTTGTAGATGGGTATTTGCGTTAGGAGTGCACAGTTAGACGAGAGGTGAGAATATAATGTGAGTGCACGTCCTAACATGTACTTTGCATTTAATGTTTTAAATGTTTTTAAAGCACTGGCAGGTTTTTAAAATATAACTCCACATTCGGGCTCTGACCCGTTTGCTTTTCAAATCTTTTTCTCTTAAAACCATTTTAGGTGCCCAGCCACAGGGACACCAAGCATAGGATTCTCATTCAGGTGACGAGCTGTAGCTGTTTGTGGAAGCTACAGGGATTTGCATGTAGACGCTTCTATCTTTTGGATTCCAGAATCACTATCTATCAGTTGTAGGGCATGTTGCCCATTTCTATTTAGAGCATCTTTTTGCTTTTCAGTTCTCAGACTTTAGCAGTTATTGTTTCAGTATTCGTTTTACTTATCAGTTGTGGGATTGTAGTGACGAGTTTTCCTCTGGACTTTATTTACTCTATTGTGATGGTTATTCGTTTTACTTCAGTATGGTGAATGGTGTTATTTATTTCTTCATTACACTTGTTGCATGTTAATCAGACTTTAAATAAAATTTGGCACTTACTTTTTAAATACTAGGTGGTTAGTAAAAATTAAAATGTTTTCGACAGTGATGCTATTAACTGAGCCAACTTGGCATTTTGAATTAATTTAATAAAGGAGTAGCTACCCGGTATTTAATTAGTCGGGGTGTCACAGGTGGTATCAGAGCATCAGGTTCTAGTGTCCTTTAGGATCTGTACGACTATTATGTTTCCGCTACGTTTCTTTGATATAAAGCCCTATATTTTAGGACTGTTGTACTCTTTTTGTGTATGCTTCGTTCTTCAGCTTTATTAAGTTTATAACCGTGAACTTATAAACTTTGTTCTTATTTCAGATGCCTCCACGACGTGCATGACGAGTTCCCAGGAATGCAATGCCCGAACCCCAGCCCGCTCCAGTTCAGGGCATGTTGAACGCCGCTGAGGTTGCAGCTATAGTAGCTCAAGCGGTGAATGCCGCCATTGCCGTTGTTTAGCAGGCTCCACCTCAGGCGCCGGTTGCCGCGCCAGCACAAGTTAATGCATTTCCGTCTACTTGGGAGCGTGTACGAGACGCTTTTCAGAAAGCGCATCCGCCAGAGTTTGTAGGTAGCTCAGATGTGGTAGTCTCGAGCCAATGGAGGAAGGACATGCAGAGGCATTTGAGGATGCATGAGTGCACAGATGTTCAGAAACAGGTGCTAGCTACTTTCAAGATAGTGGGATCTGCACTGCAGTGGTGGGAGTCTATTACCACCGCGGAGGAGAGGGATACTCTCACGATTCAGGAGTTCTGGGTGCGGTTTGGCCGCAAGTACTTTCCGTCCGCAGTTCATACAGAGATGAGGAGGAAGCTGATGAGTTTGAAGCAGGAAGGAAAGACAGTGGCCGAGTATGAGGCCGAGTTCACTAATCTGTTGAACATCATTCCAGACGAGATTCCAACAGAGAAGAAGAAGATTGAGAAGTTCACCGATGGGTTGAATTGGAGGATCCGTCAGCATCTGCTAGGGAACCTATCGTTGGCCACGTATTCTGATGTGGTTAACGCTGCATTATTGCACTGCCAGGACCACCGTTTTCATATGGCCGAGGGCAAGCAGTCGGGGGAGTCTAGCCATCAGGGCAGGACTGGAGGACATGGTGCCAGCGGGGCACAACCTGGTCAGGGGCAGAGACAGAATGAGCAGGGTACCCAGCAGGGGGATAATAAGAGGTTCCAGTCAGGGAACTACAGGCAGGGACAGGGAGGTTTCCGTCAGGGCCATCAGGGTCCAAACGGCCATCAGGGCCAGCAGGGGCAGAATGGGCAGTAGTTTCATCAGGGCCAGCAGGGCCAAGGGAGGAATGGTAATGGCCACCACGGCCGGGGACAGCAGGGGCAGAGGGGAGGGAACTTCCCAGGAAAGTGCTTTGTTTGTGGCAAGACTGGCCATAAGAAGCAGGATTGTCCTGATAGGGGCAGGGCCCCACAGCAGCAGCAGCAGGGTGCTCGCCAGGAGCCACAGAGGCCTATGTTTCCCGCCGCTCTTCCCGCACCGCCACAGATGGCAGCATTTCCACCCATTCCAGTAGTCCCAGCTCAGCAGGGGCAGCTCCAGTATGGACGTGTCTACAACGTTCACCAGGCTGCAGTTCCACATGCACCGCCCGCGATCGAGGGTACGTTTCCTATCCATGGCACTATGGGTCGGGTGTTATTTGATACGGGTGCTACACATTGTTTTATAGCTACACACTTCGCGAAAGCTTTAGGATTGTTAGCTACGGCAGAGAGCACAGTAACGTGTGTTGACTCACCATTAGGGAGTGGGTCACTTATTTTCTTTATATGCCGGGGAGTGGGAGTAGAGGTCGGTAGTTTGGTATTGCCTGCAGACATTTTAGTGTTAGACATGCATGTTCACGATGTGATCATCGGTATGGATTGGCTCGTAGCATATAGAGCCATGATTGATTGCTTCAGCGGGAGCATTGTTTTTGCCATTCCGGGGCAAGAGATGTTTGTAGTGGCGATGCCTCGCCCAGAGGGAGGATCGACCGCTCATCTGTATTACATAGAGGAGGATACCTCTAAGGAGGTTGTTATTTCTTTAGATTCGATCCTGGTTGTCAGGGAGTATTCGGATGTGTTTCAGGAGATACCAGGTTTACCACCCAGTCGAGAGATAGACTTCGTTATAGATTTGCTACCGGGTACGAGACCTATAGCACGCGCACCGTACCGTATGGCTCCAGCTGAGATGAGAGAGCTACGGGATCAGATAGAACAGCTGTTAGGGCAAGGCTTTATTCGCAGGAGTACCTCACCTTAGGGCGCTCCAGTTTTGTTTGTGAAGAAGAGGGATGGTTCACTGAGATTGTGTGTGGACTACCGAGAGTTGAATAAGGTCACGATACGGAATAAGTATCCGTTGCCTCGAATCGATGACTTATTCGACCAATTGAGAGGAGCTTCTTTCTTCTCGAAGATTGACTTGAGGCCGGGATACCATCAGTTGCGTATCAGGGAGGAGGATGTCTCGAAGACCGCGTTCTTGTCGAGATATGGTTCTTACGAGTTTTGGGTTATGCCTTTCGGCTTGACCAACGCTCCAGCAGTGTTTATGGACTTGATGAACAGAGTGTTCAGGGATTTCCTAGACCAGTTTGTCATTGTCTTCATTGATGATATTCTGGTTTACTCTCAGACAGAGGAGGAGCACGCCGAGCATTTGAGGCAGGTTTTGCAGACACTTCGTCAGAACGAGCTGTATGCAAAATATGAGAAGTGCGGGTTTTGGCTGAAGGAAGTCCAGTTCTTGGGTCACATTATTTCCGACCAGGGAATATCTGTCGATCCGGGGAAGGTATCAGCGGTGAGGGAGTGGGGACAGCCCACGACACCAACTGAGATTCGTAGTTTCTTGGTCCTAGCAGGATACTACAGGAGGTTTATTCGGGGTTTCTCGGAGATAGCAGGTCCTTTGACACATTTGACTCGTAAGGGTGTGCCCTACATCTGGAGTGATGCCTGTCAGTTGGCATTCGATGAATTAAAGGACAAATTGACCTCAGCACCTGTGTTAGCATTGCCGAGACCGGGAGTTGAGTATTTGGTTTACACCGATGCGTCTTTGCAAGGACTGGGAGGTGTATTACAGCAGGAGAGACAGGCCATAGCTTATGCTTCCCGTAAGCTGAAGCCTCATGAGAAGAATTACCCCACGTATGATTTGGAGTTGGCAGCAGTGGTATTTGCCTCACGGATTTGGAGGCACTATCTTTTGGGGGAGAAGTTTCAGCTGTTCACGGACCACAAGTCACTACAGTATCTGTTCACGCAGAAAGAATTGAATATGTGGCAGCGTAGGTGGCTTGAATTTGTGAAGGACTACCAGTTCGACATCCAGTACCACCCGGGTAAGGCTAACGTGGTAGAAGACGCGTTGAGCCGTAGGCCAGCAGATGAGGTGGCAGAGGTGTGGAAGGCAAAGTGGAAGGAATTGGGACACCAGGATGCAGTGGCCCGATCTTTCATATCTGTGATGACCGTTACACCGCAGATTGTAACGAAGGTAGTACGGGCACAGGCCAATGACTCGTTCTGTCAAGAGCAGATAGTTCGGTTACTAACAGAGGGAGCCGAGTCCTATACCGTTAGCTCAGACGGGGGATTGCGCTTCAATGGGAGGTTGGTAGTTCCGGAAGGGGAGGAATTACGACACGAGGTGATGGCAGAGTCGCACGGCTCACGGTTCGCGGTACATCCCGGAGGGGACAAAATGTACCAAGACATGAGACGGCAGTATTGGTGGAGCGGTATGAAGAGAGATATCGCTGAGTTTGTCTCGAAATGCGCCACTTGTCAGCTTGTAAAAGTGGATCACCAGAGACCAGCAGGATTGTTACAGCCGTTGGAGGTCCCGGTGTGGATATGGGAGAGTATATCCATGGACTTTATCACGGGGTTGCCTACGTCGCAGAGGGGTCACGACTCCGTTTGGGTAATTGTGGACAGGTTGTCCAAGGTCGCTCACTTCTTACCCGTAAGGACTGATTACACTACGGGACAGTATGCCCAGCTCTTCATTTCAGAGATTGTGAGACTTCACGGTGTGCCCCTAAATATCGTGTCTGACAGATACAAGATATTTGTTTCGAGATTTTGGGAGAGTTTCCAGGAGGCCATGGGCACGGAATTGCGGTTGAGTACGGCTTATCATCCGCAGACCGATGGGCAGACAGAGCGCACCAATCAGATGTTGGAGGACATGCTACGCATGTGCATTATTGACTTCGGGGGTGGATGGGAGCAGTACCTTCCACTGGTGGAGTTTGCTTACAACAACTCCTATCAGTTCACTATTGGCATGGCTCCGTTTGAGGCGTTGTACGGTAGGCCTTGTCGTTCCCCAGCATGTTGGTTAGAGGTGGGGGACAACAAACTACTTGGGCCGGAAGTGATTCAGGATACTTCGGCAAGGATTGAGCTGATTCGGAGTCGCATTCGGGTAGCTCAAGACAGGCAGAAGAGTATTGCTGATGCGAAGAGGTTTTTCAGGGAGTTCCAAGTGGGGGACCAAGTTTTGCTCAAGATATCTCCGATGAAGGGGATTATGCATTTCGGGAAGAAGGGGAAGTTGGCACCGAGGAATGTGGGTCCGTTTCCTATTATTGAGCGGATCGGACCGGTTGCGTATAGACTTGGACTACCAGAGCACTTGCATCGGATTCACGACGTGTTCCATATTTCCTCGCTGAGGAAATACCTTAGAGATAATTTGGCTCATTCTCACATTGCTGTGGAGGACATCGATCTCCAGCCGGATAGCTCCTACGAGGAGGGGCCAATTGCTATTTTGGACCGAAGCGAGAGGAAACTGCGGTCAAAGATAGTCCCGTTAGTGCGTGTTCAGTGGCGACATCACAATGTCGAGGAGTCCACATGGGAGCGCGGGGATGAGATGCGCGAGCGTTATCCAGAGCTGTTTTTAGCAGGTACTTTCTAGTTTCGAATTTCGGGACGAAATTCACTTATTAGGGGGGATGTATGTAATACCCCGTACTTTTGTCTATATTTATTTTTGGGATTAATTAATTAAATGCGTATTAATTGGAAATTAATCCGAGTTATAAATACTAATGAGATGTGAATTGGTATTTGATTATGTGCATATATGATTATATATGTATTTGGTATTATAAAACTTGTCGTGAGATTTATATACGGCATTTTAGAAATTTTGTTGAGACGCGTGGGACCGCCGCGTCACGGTATAATATTTTGATAATAAAAGTGAATTTAAAATCTATAATCCGTATGGTCGTTTTGAGTGCGCCAACGCGTCCGGAAGGGTCGAGATAGTCAGAAAACACTAGCCGGGGGTATAGTTTGGGTCCCGGGGTATTTTTAGGCCATACCGGCAACTTAAAGGGTATTTTGGTAATTTTGCATTTTTTAGGAATTAAAAGTGACGAAAATTAGAGATGTAAATCTGATGTGGATTTAACCCATTAAGCCCATTAACCAAACCATATAAACCTAGAAAGCTACGTAGGTTATCATTTAGGTTTTCTAAGTTCCCAAATCAAAACCCTAGCCACCTTAAGCCACCATTGGAGAAGGAGCTTGGAGAAGGAGAGAAAGAGAGGAAATTCTGCAGAAAAACATCATCAACCTACACCAAAGTCAGAAATCAAACCAAGGCAAGTGGTTTAATTATGTTTAACTTCAGCAAATGTTCTTTCCATGTTAGAAAATTGAAGATTTATAATTGTTATTGGAAGATGAATGAAAACCCATGATTAATTGGACTTAGGTTCTGAATATTGAGGATAAATTGCATGTAGAATAGTTTGGTGACGATTAATCTGATGTTATTACATGATTGGGTGAAAGAAAAACGAATTAAATTCTGGGATTTGATGATGATATGTAGTTAGGTTCATGTTCTTGAGATATTTGGAAAAAGTGTAGAAAGTTGTAAATTTAATTGATGTTAGGATGGATTGATCCCTTAAAAACATGTTAGGATGTGACTATATATGTTTAGTATTGATTATAGACCTTTAAACGATTGATTGGGACTTAGTTTAGAAGATTTGAGGTGTTAAAATGGATGAAAAACGATTTGGGGAAAAATCTGGGCCGAAGCTGGTAGCTCGTTAGAAGCAGCCCCCAGGTCGTTCGAACGAACTCGTTCGAACGAGCTTCTAACGAGTTGACCAGTCGCTGCTAACGAAAAGGGATTTCGTTCGATATCTCGTTCGAACGAGATATCGTTAGAAGGAACAGTTCGTTCGAACGAACTGGGATCTCGTTCGAACGAGACTTCTAACGAGTTGACAGTTTGGTCCTTTTTGGACTGTTTTGACTTTTGGAGTTCCGTAAACTTGTTCGAGGATATAGATATCATTCCGTAGATGTAATAATGATAGAATTGGGACATTTGGGTATTTATGAGAAGGAATTTACATACGAGAGTGTATTACATGACGGTTTGGGTTGAGACGTGAGTGTCTACTACGACGTGAGATAATTATGGCGCGTATAGTTACAAACCGGAATAGTATGAATTGTGTTAATTATAAGTTAGTATGAGAATATGTACTACGATTAAAATACGGTATTACTAAGACGTGTGTTTACTTAGTATTGGTATATGATTGTGTGTATGACATACCTACCATACTTGCTATCACGGGAGGTTGCGTTCGCTTAGGACCCTCTAATCCTTGTGTGCCTACGGGGGGGATATAGACTGGTACCTCGATGAACATAGGTCATAGAAGGACTTATTGTGATATTAATAAGTCTGCTGATCATGGGAGCGTAGGTATGTGCGTGACCCATGTGATGGTGACTGTGTTCGCCTCCACTATTTGTGATTTGTGTTATCTGAACTATTCCTGAGAGATTCGGAATATGTGATCCTTATGTACGTGATGTACCGGGATGGATAGCAGAGTATGTGTGCGCCGCAGCTTAGTGCTCGGGGTACTTGTATTGTATATTTATGATGTGAATAATATACACTTAATTAATGAGAACCTTCATGTTAATGATGTGAATATAATTACGGTATTGTCCCGAGAATAATATAGCGAGTTAACTGATAGTTATATATATTGCATATTGAGTATCTGAGTTTACGTTAAACCCTATTCAATTAAGAGCGTTATTATGTTAATGGAACCAAGTATTATGGGTAGGACCTTTGGCAGTCTAGCTAGATATGTCATTACTTAGCTAGTGGTTTATATCGTTGTAGATGGGTATTTGCGTTAGGAGTGCACAGTTTGACGAGAGGTGAGAATATAATGTGAGTGCACGTCCTAACATGTACTTTGCATTTAATGTTTTAATAGTTTTTAAAGGACTTGCAGGTTTTTAAAATATAACTCCACATTGGGGCTCTGACCCGTTTGCTTTTCAAATCTTTTTCTCTTAAAACCATTTTAAGTGCCCAGCCACAGGGACACCAAGCATAGGATTCTCATTCAGGTGACGAGCTGTAGCTGTTTGTGGAAGCTACAGGGACTTGCATGTAGACGCTTCTATCTTTTGGATTCCAGAATCACTATCTATCAGTTGTAGGGCATGTTGCCCATTTCTATTTAGAGCATCTTTTTGCTTTTCAGTTCTCAGACTTTAGCAGTTATTGTTTCAGTATTCGTTTTACTTATCAGTTGTGGGATTGTAGTGAGGAGTTTTCCTCCAGACTTTATTTACTCTATTGTGATGGTTATTCGTTTTACTTCAGTATGGTGAATGGTGTTATTTATTTCTTCATTACACTTGTTGCATGTTAATCAGACTTTAAATAAAATTTGGCACTTACTTTTTAAATACTAGGTGGTTAGTAAAAATTAAAATGTTTTCGACAGTGATGCTATTAACTGAGCCAACTTGGCATTTTGAATTAATTTAATAAAGGAGTAGCTACCCGGTATTTAATTAGTCGGGGTGTCACAACTATGTCCTAAGGAAAGTTCTTGGCAGCACTGTGAAGCCATTAGACGGGAAGCTAAGACCAAACTGGGAGGGACCATTCAAGGTGATAAGGGATGACTTGCAAGGAGCCTATCACTTGCAAACGTTGGAGGGAAGGGAGATACCAAGAGCTTAGAATGCTGCAAATTTGAAGAAGTTTTATTTTTAAAATTTCTATGCCATTTCCTTACAAACTTGATGTTGCTATTGTAATTATTCTCCAATTAATAAAGCTGACTTGGCATAAGCAATCTCTGAATAATTGGTTTTCTTAATCACATTTCTGTGTATGCACCCGTTCCAAGTACAGGCTCCCCTATAAAGTGAAATTCATTATGTTTTCTTCTACGATTACGCCTCATGGGTTAATCGTTTTCTATCTGAAGCATGTAACTAGCAGGGTTGACATGCAAAGACCCTCCTCAGGCATTTGTTGAACACAATTAGCCTCTTAGATTGCCCCTAGAAATAATTGAAGCCCTACAAGATATCCTTAGGCATTTTAACCAACTCATTTTGGTCGCCAACATAAGTTTGGCTAAAAAACCCTCCTCTGAGCGATTATCCGTCACCAGGTGTATCCTTTCCATTGCCCTGCTTAGGCCTAAGGCAGTGTAACGACACAACCTAAAAGGTAAAGTAAGGCAGAATGGTACAGCTAAGGTGTACTGGACTGGGGGGACACTCACTTATACCTAAGTCATATCTAGTCGGCTAGAAAAGCCCAAGATAATATCGAATATAGGTGAAGTTGAAATTAACATAAATGCATGTTTAGTCGACAATTTCCCAAAATCTAAATACTTCATTACTTTATCACATTTACATAATTTTTATGGCCTCTTGAGGTACAATAATAGTACAAACATCGGTACATTTACATGATGATGGGCCTAAAGAGGTCATTGAATAAGGTATTCGGCCACACGAGCTCTTCGACCATTATTAGGGTGAGGGGAAAACTCCTCCATAACCTCCTCCAGGCTCTACTCTAGAAGTTGTCTAGGAATGGCATCTATGGGAATATAGAGATCGTTCCTTCTAAATGGATTTGAGGTCAAGGTAGAAGGAGAAATTTCATGTCTATACCAGAGGGAAGAAACCTTGGGAACTTTTAGTTCTCTAAGGGCACTCAGCCACCCTCTAATGAAGGCTAATTCCTCGACCTCTTTCAACTTTGTAGGATCATCGATCCAGCCCTGGTCATAGTCATCCGCCCATACCTACCGAAGACCATTCTTGAACAAGTGTCCCAATCTGGTCACATCTCTCTAGAGCCCGACCGTAATCACATACGCTTGAGTAACATCCCCCTTCATCTCAGAAATCTCCCTCTGTGAACTATTAGGAATGATTCTAGCTCGAAGGTTTCCAGCTCGTGCGACCTCCCTCTGTGAACTGCTGGGAGGGATTCCAGTTCGAAGATTTCCATCTCATGCGACCTCCCTCTGTGAATTACTGGGAGGTTCCCAGATCGTTGTATCATTGATGATGAAGAACCTCGAATAAATAATGGGATTGTAATCGACGCATTCTCCCTCAAACGGGCGAGCTCTCACTTTAAAGGATCATTTTCTTATTGGAACATCTCGTAAACCGTTGATTTTTGACGTCTCCAGGAGATTGTTTTTAAGAGAATCGACCTCTCCTTGAATAGAGGCACCCATTTCACTCATCTCCTCAAGTCTATCTTTCAACTTGGCGACTAACTCGGACTGGTCCTTGTAATCCTAGTTCCTTTTTTGGAGAGACATGAAAATTTTTATGAAGACACTACGGTCGCTCACATTAGTACCAAGGATTTGTCCCATGCGAGAGGTGGCCGGGATATATTCAAGGTCAATAAGCTACAAATCACTTAAGAGTAAAAAGTAAGAAATCAGTGGACAAAAATGATTAAAACTCTTTCATTCCATTAACGCCAATGGCATACATATACATTGATTAAAGAAAGAGAACAGCAACACAAAAAATACAAGGGGCCCTAAGAAGACTGGTTGACAACCTTAGTCTGCTCTGAGCATGTTGGTCTCTTCCCTTTGTCCGCAGTAGCCTCGCTTGCACCTCCCTCTGGTGGAACATTCACCATCCCCTGAGCAGTCGAGACTCCATCAATAGCAGTAGCAGGTGCTTCCCCTACGATAGGTTTGGGACCAGGGTCATGCTCGTTAAAAAGAGGAGAATCAACATCCACTTTGGCAGCGAGAAAAGCCGTATCCCAACCTTTCTTGAAGTTGGACCGACTGATGTAGCCGATTTGGCCCTCAGCATCCTCGTACGCCGCAGACCACCCAGCATTGTAGGAACTTTCCTCGATAGTGGCAACCTCAGACTCCATCTTCTTGTACTTCTCAAAAATCATCTTTTTCTCCTCGGCCACTTTCATCTTTCTCACATAGACTATGTCATACGATTTTCTCACTGCCTTTAGATCCCTAGATGCTACAACCTGAGCTTCACCAGCAGCCTTTAAGCTCGCCTCGAGCTCAGCATTCCTCTTTGCCAGATCATCACGACTGTAATAGAGGACAGTGAAGTCGGACACAAGATGGAAAGGGAAGAAACACAAGTTAGACAGATATAGAAGGGAAAGTTACAAGAAAAAGAGTAAAGAGAAAGCTGACTTACCAAGGCCAGCCCCTAACTCAGTTTCAGAGCTAGCTGATATGTCCCCATACTGGACGATCTCGAGCGATCTGCTGGCAAGACTGCTCTTTCGAGCACTGTCGGAGCCAGCTTAGGAGTAAGATAAACAGAAGCCCCCTCAGCTAAAGCAGAGATAGGTACCAGGGACTGCGCCTTCTTTGTCCTCATTTTTTCTCTTCTTATTTCTTCTTATCTCTCCGCAACAACTTTTTTCCTCTCTTCCTCTTCCTTTTTCTTCTTCTGCTCCCTTTTATGAGCCACATTTGGGAACCAGTAGTAGGGTCCACAGTACCAGACCTCTACTTCTTCAACTTGCGAGCCAAAGAAATACCATCATCATCCTGGATAATATTCCACCTAGGGGAAGCCACTCTCTCCTCGTTAGAACTTCTTGAGCTTGCTGCGAACTGGAAGATTCTTCAGAAGACCCCTCACTATTTGAGCCTTCCCCACAGGAATCACCTTTGAGATTAGCTCAACCTTTTGAGCTATCACTACTAGAACTGCTCTTCTCCTCGTCCAATTGGATAGGCTCAGCAACAGTTTCCTCAAGAACTTCGAGGTGTAGGATACTATTGACTGGCCGGGTAATGAAGGTGGTGCCTATGTTCTTGTACTCTAACAAGAATGAAGTTGACCTCAGATGCTCACCGTCAGCCAATATCTCTCTGATCTTCCAAGCTTTGAGTAGCTCAACAGCATTAATTTTGTAAGGAGCAAGTTCCACATTCTTCTCTTTTATTGAGAAAAGAGAGAAAAAAATATGCGAGAAGAAGGATACACCAGAAAACAGTCAATAATGAACATGAAGGAAGTAGTTAACCAATATAAGCCTCCCCAAAGAAGGTAATCCTAGGTCCCTTGTACCTAGTCCCCTCAGGCTGAGGAAGGAATTTCCAGTTACTGGCAATAAAGCCCTCGAGCTAGTAGTCCTTGTGGGAATCCAGTAGGTTTACTACCAACACCCTATCCGGACTCCTAGCCTTCAGGTAAAGTAGGCCCGAGCTTGTTCACGAGAAGGAGTAATAGTAACAAATCTCATTAAGACCTAAATTGGTGCCATAGAGCTGGTTTATCCTAAGTACACCATTTACAATTTTCCAGACATTCGGGGAACACTGGGTTGGAACTACATCAAAGTATCTAAAGAATTGCAAAAACATACAATTTGGGGGAAAAGTCAGTCGCCCCTGAGACAGCAAGAGAGCAAGAATCCAATGCCCATGTGACACCCCGCCTAATTAATCCCGGGTGATCAGTCCTAAATCAAGTTAGAACAGGTTTCTCATTTGGTCCATTCTTAGCATCACTGTCGTTTTATTAAACTACTAACCACCTAAGTGAGAAAAATAGACTGGTGCCAATTTTTATCTTTCATTAATTAAACAAAAACCCATGCAAAAAAAATAAAACCATACAACAATCACAGATAACTGAAATAATCATCCACAAATAGAAATAATTAACCGAATAAACCATCGGTCCAAAATAAATCCCGTAAAGACAAGAATGAACTCCCAACAAGTCTAATACAAATAAGTGGAATGTGAGCGACATGCTCGAATAACTAATAATTAATTTCTACATTAAGAATGAAGAATGAGGCGTCTATCGAAACCCCGCAACATCCACATATGCTGCAACAACGAATCCCTGGAATTGAGTCAAGGCTGGCGTCCCTGTGGTTGGACACCTAAAAGGGTTTTTTAAAGTTTTTATAGCAAGGGTTAGTACCCAAAACATTTTAAAAAAAAACATTTAACAAATGATTAACTTGCAGTAATAATAAATATGCATGCTCTTCATATTTTAGTTAGTGTCGCACTCTCTTGAGAACTTCCTTGCCCCTCCTCTAATGTGCACCACTAACGCTTTAATTATCACCTAGTTATCTATCTCATGACTAGATAATTATTAAAGTCTCCTTGTACCCCCCCTACTCTAATTTGAGTATAATGTGATTATGATTTTTAAGTTATTAGTAACATCAACTTAATTAATCATTTCCCTTTTTGATTCATATAACTTCTCCACTCGTTATACCTATACAACAACTCATGCTTGTATTTATTTAGCCCGTATATAATAATCACCTAATTATATACTTAGAAATATTGCAGCATTCACACACATACTGAAATACATAAAACACTAACATCCACCCGAGTAAAAATACTCACCGGACATAATTTCTCTAAAGTGCTAGTACACTAGGTATATTCACATACCCTAGTTATCCAAGTTAGAATTGCTCACTAACTTGGTTTGGTATACGATTGGAGGCGGTCATATTCCTTCCCGAAAAGTGAGATGCCCCTCACCCCCTGTAACGGACGCTATGACCTGGGAATCTACTCGACCTACTCCTCAAGCTAGGGGATTCATCCACTGCGCGTAACCTCCCCCTATAGCACTAGAGTATAATAATATCTAACCACTGATATTAAGGCATACACTATATATATATATACTATCACACACCGTATATATATATATATATATACATATATAAAAATGTTCCAGCTACACCGTGTACTAAACCCGTGACACAAGCCTATTCCATTTTTATTATGAGTTTGTTACCCAACTCGAATTATTAATTAATTTGCACATTAATAAAATTCAGTTACTTTTGATGTTGCCCTCACCATTTAATTGGACTCAATCTCATAGCCCGAATTAACCTCACCCGAGTCTAAATCCCGACTCTAAATTACTTAGTCCATTACTAAAATAAAATAATTTACCTCGATGTCGCTCAACCAATTTTGACGTGTCACCCAAATTTCTACTCCCATCTCCTAATTAATTTCCCCACAATTAATCAGATTTAAATCATGCATTAATTTTTCTCAATAATTAAACACATAACAACTTTTATATAAATCTCTTTCTATATAAACAAAACTGGGCGAATTGTCAGTTTCTGCCGACCATCGATCGATCGACTTCATGGCGTCGATCGATCGATCGATCAGGTACTCGTCTTCTCCACGAAGACAGACAGCCATGGGCGAAAATTTTCAAGCCCTAATTTCCTTCTACACTAAAACTAAATCCCTTTTAGCATTTGTACATATTAGGAAACTCATTAGGGATCTCCAGAACATTCATCAACATTATTAATTCGTCCATTAACTCCAATTTCTAAATTTGGGGAAAGTTTCATCATTAACCCTAAGCCCATTTATACCCCAAATCTCATCATCAAATTCGTTTCCAAATATTCAGATATCATTCTACCAGATATGCATTAACTCACAAATTATCAGATTTTACGAGAATCACCACCCAATTTCGTGAGTCAGAATGGTTGTTTTCAAAATCCCATGTTCATACCATTAACACCCAAAAACGAATTTCTACTTAATCACTACACATGAATATGAATTGAAAACAGATTTAATGCTATTGCAAGTTATCCACTTGCCTTAAGGTTCGTAGAGTCTGAATTGGAGCTAAATCCCAAGGTTGAAGATGGCCTTTGTTGTCTCTCTTTTGATCCCCAATTGGCTTTGGCTGCTGTTAGGGTTTCCTAACCCTTAATTTGTTTTTTTTTCTAATTAAGTTCAGCCACCCCTTATTTCTTTTTATTAGATAAATTAACTAAATCCCGTTTTTTGACTAATGGGCCAAGCCCAAGTGACCCAAATGCCCCCGAGTGGGCCCGGCTATGTCTAAAAACGTCCCGTGACCCGTTTACTATCCCCGGGTACACTTTTCCGACTATCTCGGCCCATCCGGACTCAACTGTACACTCAAAATTGGCATCCGAATAAATTATAAAATTACTTATCCCCCCACCCCATATTGTCTATACCGACTTCCGGTTGAGATAAGTGTATACTTTGTCATTGACACTCGAAATGACTTAAATAGATTATTACTATTCACTCAGTAATTTAATTTGCCTAAATATTAACCATTTACTCTCCGATTAATATTTACATTTTATTTTACCATAATTAATTCATTAAATCACAACACACTAGTAATTTGAATTTCCGAATTAATTAAATTTAAATGTACTAAAAATACGGGGTGTTACATACTCCCCCCCTTATAAAGGAATTTCGTCCCCGAAATTAGATTGTACCTGCGTTGAAAAGCTCTGGATATTGTTCCCGCATATCCTCCTCCCGCTCCCAGGTAGACTCGTCAACATTGTGATGACCCCACTGTACTCTAACCAATGGAACAACCTTGGATCGTAATTTCCGCTCACTATGATCCAGAATAGATACCGACCTCTCCTCATACGAGATGTCTGGCTGTAAGTCGATCTCCTCGAGTGGAACGTGCCAAAAGGCTCTCTCGCTCCTTCGATATTTCTTCAGCGATGCCACATGGAATACATCGTGTATCCGCTGAAGATGTTCTGGTAACCCAAGCTTATACGCCACCGGTCCCACCCTCTCAATAATAGGGAAAGGTCCTACGTATCGCGGTGCTAACTTACCCTTCTTGCCGAACCTCATCACCCCCTTCATTGGAGATACCCGGACTAAAACCTGGTCCCCAATTTCTAGCTCCACATGTCGTCGAGAAGCGTCAGCATAACTCTTTTGCCTGTCCTGAGCTATCCGAATTCTTCCTCGAATCAGCTCTATTTTGGAAGATGTCTCTTGAACAATATCCGGCCCCAAGAGTTTGTTGTCCCCCACCTCTAACCAACAAACGGGTCAACGACAAGGTCTCCCGTACAGTGCCTCAAACGGTGCCATGCCAATCGTGAATTGGTAAGAGTTGTTATACGCAAACTCTACCAAAGGAAGATATTTCTCCCATCCTCCCCCGAAGTCCAAAATGCACATTCTGAGCATGCCTTCCAGCATCTGGTTAACTCTCTCAGTCTGTCCGTCCGTCTGTGGGTGATACGCTGTACTCAAGCGCAACTCCGTGCCCATTGCCTCCTGAAAGCTCTGCCAAAAGTGGGCGACAAAGATTTTGTCTCGGTCGGATACAATATTTATAGGCACTCCATGCAGCTTAACAATCTCTGCTATGAATAGCTGTGCATAACGCATCGTCTCGAAGTCTGTGCGTACCGGTAAAAAGTGAGCCACCTTAGTCAACCGATCCACAATAACCCATATGGAGTCGTGACCCCTCTGCGATGCAGGTAACCCTATGATGAAGTCCATGGAGATGCTCTCCCACTTCCACACGGGAATTTCTAATGGCTGTAGCATCCCTGATGGTCTCTGGTGGTCAACTTTCACAAGCTGACACGTGGCATATTTCGAGACAAACTCCGCTATGTCCCGTTTCATCCTTGCCCACCAATACTGCCTCCTCATATCTTGGTACATTCTATCCTTACCGGGATGTACCGCAAATTTCGAACCATGGGACTCTGTCATAACAGCGTGCCTCAAATCCTCATCCTCTGGCACCATTAACCTCCCATTAAAGCGTAGGCCTCCTTCTGAGCTAATTGAGTAACCCTCTACTCCCTCAGCTAACAACTGGCCCACCCTATCCCGAAAAATCTGATCCTCTGCCTGAGCCTTCACAACTCGCATAATGATCTCAGGTGTGATGGATAATGCTGACATGCAAGCCTTGGCTACGTCATCCTCACGTCGGAGCTCTCTCCACTTCGCTTTCCATACTTCCGATATCTCCCCAGTCGGCCTTCGGCTCAATGCGTCTGCTACCACATTGGCCTTACCAGAATGATACTGAATATCAAACTGGTTAATCCTTCACGAATTCTAGCCACCGCCTCTGCCTCATATTCAGATCCTTCTGTGTGAAGAGATACTGAAGTGACTTGTGATCCGTGAATAGAGTAAACTGCTCTCCTAGAAGATAATGCCTCCATATCCTCAAAGCAAAAACGACCGCTGCCAACTCTAGGTCGTGAGTGGGGTAATTCCTCTCGTGGGGCTTTAGCTTCCTGGAAGCATAAGCTATAGCCCTTTCCTCCTGCTGGAGCCCACCCCCAAGACCCCGTAAGGATGCGTCTGTGTAAACCCGATACTCTAGCCCTCCCTTTGGCAATGCAAGCACGGGTGCAGATGTCAACTTGTCCTTTAGCTCGTCGAACGCTAATTGACAATGATTATCCCACTTGAAAGGTACCCCTTTCCGAGTCAGATTCGTCAAAGGTCCTGCAAACTTAGAGAATCCCTTAATGAATCGCCTGTAATAACCGGCCAAACCCAGAAAACTGCGAACCTCGGTCGGTGTCGTGGGCTGTCCCCACTCCCTCACCGTCGACACTTTATTCGGATCCACTGCAATACCCCGATATGACACGACGTGACCAAGGAACTGTACCTACCGTAGCCAAAATCCACACTTCTCTAATTTGTCATAGAGCTGATGATCCCTCAGTGTCTGTAAAACCATGCGCAAATGCTCTGCGTGCTCCTCTTCGGTGCGCGAGTAGATTAAGATGTCATCAATGAACACGATGACAAACTGATCTAGGTACTCCCTGAAAACCCTGTTCATTAGATCCATGAACACTGCTGGTGCATTGGTGAGCCCGAAGGGCATTACTCATATGATCCATATTGCGACAAGAAAGCGCTCTTAGGAACATCCTCCTCTCGGATACGCAATTAATGATACCCTGACCTCAAGTCGACCTTGGAGAAGTAAGACGCCCCTCTCAATTGGTCAAATAAATCATCAATTCGAGGTAACGGATACTTATTCCGTATCGTCACCTTGTTCAGCTCCTATAATCCACGCACAAGCGGAGTGAACCATCTCGCTTCTTTACAAACAACACCGGCGCATCCCACGACGATGTACTCCGCCGAATAAAACCCGGACCCAGTAGTTGCTGAATCTATTCCCTCAATTCACGCATCTCTGAAGGGGCCATACGGTGAGGTGCCCGAGAAATCGGCCTCGTCCCCGGTGCTAAATCGATAACAAATTCGATTTCTCTGCTGGGTGGTAACTCTGGTATCTCCTGGAATACATCCTCAAAGTTCCTCACTATGGGAATAGAGTCTAAAGGGACTACCACCGTTTGTGAGGTTTCCTCCTCAATGTAATATAAGTGAGTACGCGACCCTCCCTCAGGAAGCGGCATTGCTATCAGGAACATCTCCTGTCCCGGAATGGAGAACACGATTGTCCTCTCATAACCATCCACCGTAGCCCGGTAACTTGCCAACCAATCCATGCCCAAGATGACATCATACACTTCCATATCTAACACTAAGAGGTCTGCTGCTAAAACTAAGCCTTCCAATCAAAATGTCCACTCCCCGATAAATCGAGCGAATCAAAGCCCCGCTGCCTACTGGCGACTCTACGCTCATACGGAGGCTACCCGCTGCCTCTAATAACCCAGCCCGTTTAACAAAATTAGATTTAATGAATGAATGCTCCCATGTTAAAATTATGCTACATACATGACCATGAATGAAAAACATACCCTCAACTGCTGGCGGCGACTGCTGTGCCGGAGGATTGGGAACATTCCGGACATTATACACACGCCCGTAGTGTATCTGCCACTGATGCTTTGGGGCGAGTGGAGTTGGTGCGATCGGTGGTATCTGCCCCTGATGCCCCTGATGGGTACCCTGCTGACGGCTTCTGCCCCTCTGCGGGCACTCCCTCTTGAAGTGTCCTGGCTGGTGACAGACAAAACAGAGCTTCTACACGTCTCCCTGTCGTTGGCCCTGACGTGGCTGGCCCTGCTGGCCTCCCCGATTGTTCCCTTGGCCCTGACGGCCTTGAGGAACCTGCTGGTGCTGTTTAGGGTCTGGCTGCCCCTGCCTGGACCCCTGTCCTCCCGGTTGGAACCCACCAGGCTTAAATCTCTTTGCCTGATTCCCTTGCTGAATGAATTGTGGCTGAGTACTACTAGTGCAACCACCCGTAACCGCCTTGCCCTGCTGGCTCGATTCACCTGCTCTCTTATTCCCCTTCGTATGGGCACGATGATCCCGACAAAGTACGAGGGCGGCATTAACGACATCTGCATAAGTCATTAACGTCGAATTCCCAATCAAATGCTGCTTGATCCTCCAGGCTAAGCCATTCATGAACCTTGACCTCTTCCACTCCTCATTGCTCACCTCATTTGGTACAAAGCTTGCCAAACGGGTGAACTCTTGCTCATAATCTGCCACTGATCGGTCACCCTGTATTAACTCACTGAACTTCCTTCGCATCTCCGCCTCTACCGCTGGTGGAACGTGGTTACGGTCGAACCGCACCCCGGATTCGGGTACCGCCATGAAATCTCGCTCTTCAGTGGTGGTCACTGACTCCCACCATTGTAGGGCTGCCTCCGACAGACGAAAGGAAGTAAGCTTCTACCTCTGCACATCGGCACACTCCAGCATGCGCAGATGGCGCTGAATATTCTTCTTGCAGTCACAAGCCTCCACCACATCGATGCTCCCCTGAAACTCAGGTGGGTGACCCTTCTGAAAGGTCTCCCTAACTCGCTGCCAAGACGGTGGCCCCACTGGAGCCTGAACTGCTGGAGCCAATGGAGGCGGTGCCTGGGGCTGTGGAAAATGAGCTTCCATAGCTCGCATCGTTGTCTCGACCGCTTGGGCCACTATCACTGCCACCTGAGTGGTAGAAATCAACTCGGGTGGGGGTGGTGGTGGCGGTACCTGTGGCTCCTAGCGAGCCTCCCTCACCTCATCCCTAGCCTCAGCCCTCTCCGCACTCTGTCTCTTCGGTGACATCTGAAATAGATTGAATTGTATAAGTACACAATTTATACAAAACTAATAGCAGGAATACGATATCTCACAAGCGGAAAATATAATCAACAGTCCTAATAATAGGGCTCTATAACAACCGAACGCTACGCTGAAACGTAGAAAGCCGCACAGATCCTAAGGACACTAGAACCTGATGCTCTGATACCATCTGTGACACCCCGCCTAATTAATCCCGGGTGATCAGTCCTAAATCAAGTTAGAACAGGTTTCTCATTTGGTCCATTCTTAGCATCACTGTCGTTTTATTAAATTACTAACCACCTAAGTGAGAAAAATAGACTGGTGCCAATTTTTATCTTTCATTAATTAAACAAAAACCCATGCAAAAAAAAATAAAACCATACAACAATCACAGATAACTGAAATAATCATCCACAAATAGAAATAATTAACCGAATAAACCATCGGTCCAAAATAAATCCCGTAAAGACAAGAATGAACTCCCAACAAGTCTAATACAAATAAGTGGAATGTGAGCGACATTCTCGAATAACTAATAATGAATTTCTACATTAAGAATGAAGAATGAGGCGTCTATCGAAACCCCGCAACATCCACATATGCTGCAGCAACGAATCCCTGGAATTGAGTCAAGGCTGGCGTCCCTGTGGTTGGACACCTAAAAGGGTTTTTAAAAGTTTTTATAGCAAGGGTTAGTACCCAAAACATTTTTAAAAAAAACATTTAACAAATGATTAACTTGCAGTAATAATAAATATGCATGCTCTTCATATTTTAGTTAGTGTCGCATTCTCTTGAGAACTTCCTTGCCCCTCCTCTAATGTGCACCACTAACGCTTTAATTATCACCTAGTTATCTATCTCATGACTAGATAATTATTAAAGTCTCCTTGTACCCCCCTACTCTAATTTGAGTATAATGTGATTATGATTTTTAAGTTATTAGTAACATCAACTTAATTAATCATTTCCCTTTTTGATTCATATAACTTCTCCACTCGTTATACCTATACAACAACTCATGCTTGTATTTATTTAGCCCGTATATAATAATCACCTAATTATATGCTTAGAAATATTGCAGCATTCACACACATACTGAAATACATAAAACACTAACATCCACCCGAGTAAAAATACTCACCGGACATAATTTCTCTAAAGTGCTAGTACACTAGGTATATTCACATACCCTAGTTATCCAAGTTAGAATTGCTCACTAACTTGGTTTGGTATACGATTGGAGGCGGTCATATTCCTTCCCGGAAAGTGAGATGCCCCTCACCCCCTGTAACGGACGCTATGACCTGGGAATCTACTCGCCCTACTCCTCAAGCTAGGGGATTCATCCACTGCGCGTAACCTCCCCCTATAGCACTAGAGTATAATAATATCTAACCACTGATATTAAGGCATACACTATATATATATACTATCACACACCGTATATATATATATACATATATAAAAATGTTCCAGCTACACCGTGTACTAAACCCGTGACACAAGCCTATTCCATTTTTATTATGAGTTTGTTACCCAACTCGAATTATTAATTAATTTGCACATTAATAAAATTCAGCTACTTTTGATGTTGCCCTCACCATTTAATTGGACTCAATCTCATAGCCCGAATTAACCTCACCCTAGTCTAAATCCCGACTCTAAATTACTTAGTCCATTACTAAAATAAAATAATTTACCTCGATGTCGCTCAACCAATTTTGACATGTCACCCAAATTTCTACTCCCATCTCCTAATTAATTTCCCCACAATTAATCAGATTTAAATCATGCATTAATTTTTCTCAATAATTAAACACATAACAACTTTTATATAAATCTCTTTCTATATAAACAAAACTGGGCGAATTGTCAGTTTCTGCCGACCATCGATCGATCGACTTCATGGCGTCGATCGATCGATCGATCAGGTACTCGTCTTCTCCACGAAGACAGACAACCATGGGCGAAAATTTTCAAGCCCTAATTTCCTTCTACACTAAAACTAAATCCCTTTTAGCATTTGTACATATTAGGAAACTCATTAGGGATCTCCAGAACATTCATCAACATTATTAATTCGTCCATTAACTCCAATTTCTAAATTTGGGGAAAGTTTCATCATTAACCCTAAGCCCATTTATACCCCAAATCTCATCATCAAATTCGTTTCCAAATATTCAGATATCATTCTACCAGATATGCATTAACTCACAAATTATCAGATTTTACGAGAATCACCACCCAATTTCGTGAGTCAGAATGGTTGTTTTCAAAATCCCATGTTCATACCATTAACACCCAAAAACGAATTTCTACTTAATCACTACACATGAATATGAATTGAAAACAGATTTAATGCTATTGCAAGTTATCCACTTGCCTTAAGGTTCGTAGAGTCTGAATTGGAGCTAAATCCCAAGGTTGAAGATGGCCTTTGTTGTCTCTCTTTTGATCCCCAATTGGCTTTGGCTGCTGTTAGGGTTTCCTAACCCTTAATTTGTTTTTTTTTCTAATTAAGCTCAGACACCCCTTATTTCTTTTTATTAGATAAATTAACTAAATCCCGTTTTTTGACTAATGGGCCAAGCCCAAGTGACCCAAATGCCCCCGAGTGGGCCCGACTATGTCTAAAAACGTCTCGTGACCCGTTTACTACCCCCGGGTACACTTTCCCGACTATCTCGGCCCATCCGGACTCAACTGTACACTCAAAATTGGCATCCGAATAAATTATAAAATTACTTATCCCCCCACCCCATATTGTCTATACCGACTTCCGGTTGAGATAAGTGTATACTTTGTCATTGACACTCGAAATGACTTAAATAGATTATTACTATTCACTCAGTAATTTAATTTGCCTAAATATTAACCATTTACTCTCCGATTAATATTTACATTTTATTTTACCATAATTAATTCATTAAATCACAACACACTAGTAATTTGAATTTCCGAATTAATTAAATTTAAATGTACTAAAAATACGGGATGTTACAGCCCATCCTCTATGTCTCGAACATTAAAAGTAATAGTGGTACACTCAATGTCAACCCAAGAAGGAATATTGTAACGTTTCCTAAATTGTGCTTCCGTTTTGTTACCTATCTTATCCTTTAAAAAACCCTAACAGTGATCGAAAAGAGAATCAAACAGCAAAGAAAAAGTAGAAAGAGTTCGGAAGACTTATAGAACAGGAATCGACCTGAGATAATGCAAAAGCCAGGTAGAGAAGAGTAAGATACAAGAGAAAGCTTGGAGACGAATAATGAGACTCGGGAGTAAGGAGACGCAATGAAGAGCAAAGGATTTTTGCGTGAGTTTGAAACTTTTGGGGTAACGTCAGAAATGGCCTTTCCAAACAAGTTTTTAATCTTCCTGATGATTACGCATAAGAGACGAAGAGGATCTACCGCTTAAATCTTTCAGGACAAGACGCTTCAATCCCCCAAGACCTTACCCAATTCACAAGAGTGCCATCAGAGCTATTATTTATAATTATTGAGCCCAAATTGTGACCCAAAAATTTTAGGGGCAATTATGGGTACCACGTTTATTTATCTTAGCCCAGAGAAGTATCCAGGCTAATCCCTATTAATAATAGGGAAAGACCGGCCAAAACTCCCAAGCCTTATAAAGGGTTAATTAGCAGTGACCCATTCAACCCCTAAAATCTCTCGGGAGATATTCTAGGGATTATGGGTCAACGTGGAGGTGCCCAAAACCCCCACTCTCCGAGAATTACATATATATATTGAACCCCCCAGCCCAAGGAAAAGGTCATGTAACTGAAACTACTCCACCGGAGGAAATAAATAATACAAACTGAGAGCACCACTGTAGAAGTAGGGAATTCTTACTGAACCACGCACATCTTGTGTTGTGTGTGATTGAGATATTTCTTATTCTTATGTTTTATTTCTGGTGATTGTTCTTCTCATTATTTGTGTTGAATTATTTGTCACCACAATAAATATATAAGTATAAAGCATCTAAAACAAATAAACCCTAGATCTCTCACTATACTCACGTCGCTCCATCTAAAAAAATAAACCCTCTAAGTCCCTCACTCTTCTCCCTAGTCCCTCACTGTCTCTCGCGCCACTCTCCCTCATTCGCCTCATATTTTCGTCACGTTCCATGCATCGTTGCGTCATCTTTCCTCATCCGCTCATTTACATCGTCATCATCCCCTCACGCCCCTGCATCACTTCCATCGCTGCATCGTCAGGCCATCTTGTAAGGTAAACTCCACGATTCCCTCACTCTACTGTTCCGATAATATATAAACTGATTGTTAGGGGTATTGATTTTAGTTGAAGATGATTTAGTTGATTGGTAAATTTGTTACAAATGCCCAAACAATCCATTTATGAAATAACTTTCTCTTCAACAAGTTAACCAACCAAAATACAAAATTTCAACTACTCCATTTATGAAATTTGTTCAAAATCCTACCCGAAATTTCAGATGATTAAACCAGAGGCTATTACCTAAGTATTCAAGTATTTTTCTACTATTCTACTACTTTTCTCTGAAAAAGTTTAAATGTCCATTTATAATTTGTTGAAGAAGTTTTTTTTAGATAACCTGCTGTTATACTTCTACTGTTACGATTGTTTATTTTTTTTAGATTTAACAAATAATTTAATAAAGTTTACTTAATTATAAATTTTTCTAAATTTATCCATGTAAAAATGTCACCAATGGATGGAGAAGAAAGCAAGGCTAGGAGCATATTGTGAATTTATTTTGTTTGTTATTTTGTTAGTAATTTAGTACACTACTAGTTGTTAGTTGTTAGTTGTTAATTGTTACGTTGAAACAATGCACTTTGTTTAATTTGTATTTTATGTTGTAAAACTATAAACTATTTTGGATATTTTGGAGTTTCACTTAAGTTGTGTTTAATAATTTTTAATTGACATGTAATTTATTTAAAACTAATTTTTACTTAGGTGCTTAAAGAGAGAGAGGGAGAGAGAGAAAGAGAAAAAAGAAAAAAAATGAAAATGAAAATGGGTTCCTCACGTGGAACCCGATACCCGTTTTAAACGGGGATGGGGATCCCCAAACCCGTTATAACGGGGAATGGGGAGGGGACGGGGCATTGTTTTTCTAATGGGCACGGGGATGGGGAGTTAAAAACCGACCCCGAACCGACCCATTGTCATCCCTACTTCCCCATAACTACACCCAAAATGGGCTAATGGTCACGGAATTTATCCCTGTGCAGGCATTGTGGGTGGTGGATTTGGTCTGTGACCAAATTAGGCGTGACCAATTTCGGTGGTCACGACCCAAATCCTTGACCTAATGTCTGGTCACGGATCTCTCATAGTCACAGATGTGGTCACGACCTATAACCTTGACCACGTTTGTAAGGCTGGTCACAGACTTTATCCGTGACCATCTGGTGATTAATTAACATTGTGGTCATGGCTAAAAGTCATGACCCATTTTCCTGTGCAATACAACGTTGTCACGGCTATAAGCCGTGACCATTCTTGCTTTGTATAAAACATTTTCACGCATTTAGACCGTGACTATGATTCCTGCATAAAATATTATCATGGATTTAGGCCATGAATATATACATTGTGCTTAGAACATTGTCGCGACTTTAGGCCGTGTCCCATTTTAATAATATTAAAAAAAAATCCTCGAATCGGGAGGCTAATCAGTCAGTTGCTGATAGTGTTCCTTGGGTGACCTCGAGGAGGTCCCATGCTCTCAAATTGGGGGTCTCGTGACCACATGGATACGGGACCCATGTAGGAAATTTGAAATATGGGTCGTGCTCTCAAATCACGGGTACCATGACCATGCGGTCAATTCATGCAAGCTACGTTCGTCAAAAGCGAGGTGTTGGCATGCCATTTTGGGGAGTTTGCATGGTTTCACCCTTTAACGGCATGTTTTCAAGCCCAAGTGTAGGCATTCTGAAATCTGGCCTAACACTATCAAACCGAGGGTCCCGTGACCACGAGGTCGATTCGTGTGGGCTATGTTGGTCCCGTACGACATGTTGGCACCGCTCATAAGGCCGTTTGGTTGGCGTTGCATGGTTTTCCCTTTGACGGCACGATTTCAAGCCTAAGTATGGATATTCTCTATTTTGTGTCGTGCTCTCAAACTGAGGGTCCTGTGACCAGACGGTCGGTTTGTATGGGCTACATTGGTCTCGTGCGAGCTTTCGGCACCACTCACGGGGTCATTTCGGTGGCGCTAAGGGGTTTCTCCCTTTGACGGCACGTTTTCAAGCCTAAGTCTGAATATTCTCCATTTTGGGTCATGCTGTCAAACGAGGGTCCCGTGACCATGCGATCGGTTCGTACGAGCTACGTTGGTCGCATATAAGGTGTTGGCGCCGCTTACGGGGCCATTTGGGCGCTAAGGGGTTTCGCCCCCCGACGGCACGTTTTCAAGCTTAAGTCTGGATATTCTCTGTTTGGGGCTAATGCTGTCAAGTCGAGGGTATCGTGACCACACGGTCGATTCGTGCAGGCAACGTTGGTCCCGTGCGAGGTGTTGGTGCCGCTCACGGGGCCGTTTGTGTGGCGTTCTGTGGTTTCGCCCTTTGACGGCACGTTTTCAAGCCTAAATATGGATATTCTTTATTTTGGGCCGTTCTCTCAAACCAAGGGTCCCGTGACCATGCAATCGATTCGTGCGGGCTACGTTGGTCCCCTGCGAGGTGTTGGCGCCACTTATGGGGCCGTTTGGGTGGTGCTAAGGGGTTTCACCAATTGACGGCACATTTTCAAGCATAAGTCTAGATATTCTCTGTTTTGGGTGGTGATCTCAAACCGAGGGTCCCATGACCACGCGGTCGATTTGTCCGGGCTACGTTGGTACCGTGCGAGGTGTTGGCACCTCTTATGGGGCCATTTGGGGGGCGTTAATGGGTTTCGCCCTTTGACGGCACATTTTCAAGCCTAAGTATGGATATTCTCTGTTTTGGGACGTGCTCTCAAACCGAGGGTCCTGTGACCACGCAGTCGGCTCCTAATAGCTACGTTGGTCCCGTACGAGATGTTAGCGCCATCCACAGTGCTCTTTTGGTGGAATTGCGTGGTTTCGAGCTTTGACAACACGTTTTCAAGCCTAAGTATGGATATTATCTATTTTGGGTCGTGCTCTCAAACTGAGGGTCCCGTCGGTTCGTGCGGGATACATTGGTCCCGTGCGAGGTGCTGGTGTCACTCACGGGGCCGTTTGGGTGACGTTGCATCATTTTTCCCTTTGATGTCACGTTTTCAAGGCTAAGTCTGGATATTTTCTATTTTGGGCAACGTCTCAAACCGAGGGTCCCGTGACCATGTGGTCGGCTCTTACTAGCTACGTTGGAACCGTGCGTGGTGATCGCTCCCCTAAAAGGACCGTTTGGGTGGCGTTAAGGGGTTTCCCCTATAACGGCACTTCCTTTCTTATACACAGTGTCGGGGGGAGACTTAAAGGCGCCATTAGAACTGACCAATAGCTTTTACTAGTACTTAAATTATGGAAAGGGTTAAACCCATTAGTTGAGATAGCAAGACGAACGTTGCGCGGTTCTTTTGAAATTCATGGTGTCGTGCATTTGAAATTTTCCAGATGAGTGAATCAACCGGATAACGCATCAAATTCCCACCCACCTCGATGCATGTCATGGCCACCGCTATCCACGGTACATTAAAAAATTGTTTTAATCGTAACCCAAGTGGAAAATACTTCAAAACCTTTTGTGGGACATGCTAGCTCTTTGATATTTTGCAGGTTTGTTATTTACCTTCTCACAAACGATATATCTAGGCTCACAGCATACTGGACACAAATCTTCTCTCCGTGTTCGTTGCGGTACAATATGCAATCATACTTGCATGCATGAATAGATTTGTATTTCAATCCCAAACCCTATTAGCTCTTCTTTATGGCAGGATAATTGTCTGGTAACATATTCTCTTTTGGGATAATTTCTTTAACCCACTTAAGAATTTCGATTAAGTTGTTTCTAGACAAGACAAATTGTCTCTTCAAGTTATGCAAACCAATCATTGCATATAATACCGAATGAACTTCATCGTAATCTTTATACAACGGTCTAGTCGCATCGGTTTTCAATCGTATATATTCTCGGTCTCCTACTAGTTCAGTATCAAATTTTTCATTATGGGCATTATCTGTCTCCATAGGTTGGTGGTTTTGGTCATGGTGGACTCAATAAGCATCGTCAATTAGGTCGGTCAATGGATGATGTGTTGGCGAATCATTTACCACTTCTACTCGTTGGTGTTTTGTTACGTGGTCGGTTACCGGTAATTCTTTGAGAACATGAGGTACATATTTTTCACCATGGTATGTCCACTTGTTATAATCTTGACAAATTCCCCGCATTATTAAATGTAACTCAACATCTTCTAATAAAGATTTATATTTTCTTTTTATACAATGGGTGAACGAACACGGAATCTTCTCACTTTTAAGGTTCTGAAAAGCGTATCTAATAAATTCTTGAACAACTTTAACATAACTATTAGCTATTCGGTCAGTCCCCCCCCCCCCCCCCATCCACTCTTTGTATTGTGGAAAATCCATTTATTAATCTTTAAACTGCAGTCATGTGTTAACATGATAAAATAAATATTATGTTGCATAGTAAAGCACTAATATAGTATCAAAGCAAACCACTAATATAGTCAACAACGCACCTATCAATCAAACCACGCAATAACTTAAATACACGAACACACCAATCAACGATACTACAAAATCACTTAATCTCAAATTAAATAAACTTGTCTACTGATATTATTACAACATAAGAAAAATATTACTACATCTTCATCAAGTGATAAACTAGCCAACTGATAACGGAGTTTACATAATTTTTCAAAAAATTCCCTTCTCCACAGTTGACATGCACTGGAACAGTTTCACAACCCTCATATAATGTATCAACCATGAACTGACACTCACCATGCTGCAAAGGTCGATTATGTACTAAAGTTCCTACGACAGTGGATATGAGCATGCAGATCCCAATGATAAATTTACCGCTCAGGTCCTGTATATAGTATTACTTGCCATAGTTACCATGGGTTATTGACGATGATCTAAGACATGTGCCATGTTGAGGTGCTGAGAAAAGGGAATGCTAAAGGAGAAATCATAATTTGTGGGGGGAATGGAGAATGAGGAAAATTTTAAGGAATCCATCGCATCTATGTAGGGAAACCGGGATACATTGGGGGCTCTAGGGGCATACGACCGGTTAAAAGGGACACAATCTATGTAAGTTTATCATTCACACCTTCCAATTCATTTCAAAGCCCCATTATATCCCCTTCAGTCCTAGATTGACGTTCATTGTTGGATGAGAAATGCTTATTAATAGAAGAAAGCTCGTCCATGAGAGGTGCACTGTGTTTGAATCTTATTTTTGACATATGCGACCCAAACCTCTTATCCTCCCTCTGTGGTCCTTCCCAAAGGTCTGTGCGATGGCATCATTATAAATATCATCGAACGGGATTGAATCGGACTGACTATTGATAGACTCTATTGATTTTAGAGTCTTGGCCAAGTGAGGAGGGAATTTATCATCTTTGTCTCGTCTAGCATGCACGTACAAGTTAGCCCTATTCGGTATCTTTATTTCTTTTGGGTTGCCTTTCATAACGTTCGACCAATCGTTCTTAAAATCTTCATAAGATTTTGAGCCTAACCGACGGACATTAGTTTTTTTGGCCCTATTCTACTTGTTTTTCTTCCTTTGCAGCAGTTTGGACTCCTTCGCCTCATTCTCCAGAAGATCATTCCATTGAGAGACTGGCATCTCAACGTTCAAAGGAACTTTGTCTTTGAGCACCAAAATGTCGAAGCTTGATGCTCCCTTAGGGAAATGCTTCTGCCTAAGGTTTCTCCAATATGTTCGGAGTTTTTCAGCAACCTGAGAAAGCACCTTATTTTTTGAGTTGGGCAAAAATGAAAACCGTTTGATGAGTTGCTTGTAGATGTCATATTTAATAGCTTTATCTACGAGGTTCCAATTAGCATCTCCTCCCACTCCCACATTCATTTTTGCTAAGGGCAAACACTAGGCTTTAAACTATTAAACATGATTCTTATCCCCCATGGGGTTATTTCTCAAAAGAGAGAACCCAATGGGCTTCTTCTCAACTGACCTGACATTTTCAGGAGCGTTGGGCGTGTTAATTGGATTAGTGGGAGTAACTTGCCTACTGCAACTCTGTAACACCCCGACTAATTAAATACCGGGTGACCAGTCCCATACCAAATTAAAATAGAATATACAGTTGGCTCATTCTTAGCATCATTGTCGAAAACATTAACTAATCACCCAATACCCAATTAAGCTGGTGTTAAAAACTTTCCAAATTTTAATTTCAACAAAAACCTATTTTAGTTTATGAATAATACTACACATATTATTCGACAACACTAATAACCGAACAGATAACTCAAAAGAATTTAAATGCAATTGGAATAAACATTCCCACATAATTATCCAATACAGTAATCCCAACAATAGATAAATGTATTAAAACGACACGGGTACAAGACTATATGACTCAGATAGAAGAGATAACTGAATTCCTTTGGGCGACATGCCCTAACTAAAAGAATACTCTGAATCAAATGAAGATAGGCGTCTAAGAAATACTCTATAGCTCCATAACTCGTCATAATCCGCTAAGGTTGGCATCCCTGTTGTTGGACACCTGATATAGAAGGTACAATAGAAAATAAAATATGCAAGGAAACGGGTCAGAGCCCGATGTAATAATGATTTTGAAAACAACAAGAATTTAACAAGTGCAATAAAGCATTTATTATGTACATGTTGGTATCCAACTCTCACTTGCTATTCTCACCTCTCATCTAGAGTGCACACTTAACGTTTCCTATTAACCTCCTAGTTAATGGTTCCCCCTCACTAATTTCCATAATATAATTCCATCCCATATCATAACCCCGTATGTCCCATACCATACGTAATATAATCATTCATATACGTATCTCATTTATATGAATCGTTTCTCATTAATATGAATTAAGCTCTTCAAATCTATAAGAATAAATATTCATTAACTTATTTCAATTCTTTTCTCAATTCAACGTTATGTATAATTATCACACAGTAGATAATTTAACCACTATATACACATTCATACAATTCATTATATATATACACATATATAATATGGCACCTCGAGTCACAGCTGCGGTGCAATGCATTACTCTACTATCATGTCCCAATATCGCTGGTTGCCGAATAGGGAACTAAAGGTTTGGTAAGGATTCGTCGAACCACAAACAACAACACAAAAATTTGGAGGCGAACATAGTTCTCATACCCATGGGCCACGCACATACCTACGTTCCCATAGTCAGCGAACTTATCAACTCCCCGATAAGTCTTTCATAGACCTATGTTCTCGAGCGACAAATCAAAGATCCCATGGATTCATCAGGATATGACTGCCCTCACGCGCAAACCTCCCCATCGATAGTAAGTAAGCTAGGTATGTCATACACATAAATCATCAATCAAATATGCATATATAATATTAACAAGGTACTCACATTACCCTACGATAATTCCCATACGTAGCATTATATCTCTCAAATCCTACGTATTAAAATATTATAACTTCACTTCTTAATTTAATTATTCCAGAGTCTCACTCATTACTCAAGGTTCAAATAGGTTTTCCTCAATGTATTTATTCAGTAAGAATTCACTAATATCCTATTGGTTCATATCATCTTATCTCCCGAATTACTACGAATTAAACTCTCCCTTAATTAGGGTTAAAGCTGATAGTTTCAAATCTCTTATAAACACATCTTCTATCATCTAGGATTGAATACCATCATCACATGGCTCATAGTCTATAGTGTTTCATTTACAGTATATGACTTATCAGCAAAATCAACATCCTCGCATCCTATAACATCTCTTCACTCTCGACGTCATTAAGGTTCATGCGCGGAGCGTCTCGCAAAGCGAAATCCAAATAAGGAACCCCTTCAATACACTACTACTTAACTTTGCCGGTCGTGGAGGTCCGTCAACTTCAAATACGCAACCGGGATAACCTCATCCCCTCTTTTAACCAAATGTGGTCTGAACTCCCATCTCTATCCAGTAGCCATACCACTAGGCGCTTGTACTACAATCAGTCCTTGCGCAATCAATAATGAGCTTAAACTCAGTCCTTGATGCTCAAATTGTAACCCTAAGGCTACCCAAGTGTTATATCAAATCTCCCCTACTGGACCTATCCTTAATCCTCCAGCATACCAATTAGAATCCAACACATGAATCTAGCAACCGAAATTTCTTTCAATTTAATTAACATCATTCTAAATTAATTAAATCCCGATCAAATCAATTCGATTCTTAACTAGGGCTTACGGATCTTCCTTAAGTACCATAATATCCAATTAATAATCACCTAAGATCTACAAAAGGTTTGGGATAAGAACAAGCATTAAAATGAAACAACTTTAGGAATTCTGGGGAGGTCGATCGATCGAAGGCACGGGGTCGATCGATCGATCGCCCAGGTATCAGCCCAGGTTTTCTGCATTTCTTCTACTACAGGTTTCATCATTTTTTATCATTCATACCTTCATATTAACTACCCAAATTCCTTTTAAACCTTACTACATGATATAGCAACATATGTGAATGATTTCTAATGCTCTAAACATCCTAGAATCATGAAGAGTTTGAATTAAAAGCATATGTTTATCCTCTCTTTTTCCAAAAAAATATATACATAATATCTTCAAGAACACACCATTGATTCTCTTCATCTCTTCAACAGATTTATGATTATTTCGTGGATTACTATCTATCTATAACATGAGTTTGATTCCTATAAACTTCCATTTTTCAGAAATCCATTAACAACTCTTCATTATCTTCCAAACATGTAAAAATCTCATCTTTTTATAACTATTCTAACATGGACAATATACAAACTTAGATTGTAATTATCAAACACTTGCCTCTAATGAAGATCTGATCCTTTGGAGTTGAATAACACAGGTGGTTCTCCCCTTCTCCGGCCAACTTTCGGTGGTGGTTGGTGGTGGTGACCTTTGGTCTTTAGTTCTCCTCTTTTCCAAGCAAGCTTCTCTCTTCCCAAGCAATCTTTCACTCTCTCTAAGAAGATGACCTTTTAATTTTATGTACAAGAAATGAATGAACCCACGTTCAACTAATCTCCAAATACTTATAATAGGACAAAATCCGAAATCACTATTCATCCCCCCTATAAAAATAACTAAAATACCCTTTTGGGTTGTCTTTTCATTTCTAAATGACCCGAGACCCAAAACCAACATACAAATAGACTTTTCTGACTATTTCAACCCTTTCGAACGCAACGACGCAGTCGAAATGACTATAAGATCAATAGAAAAATAAGTTTCCTTTTTAATTTAACAAATTAGTCCTGACACATCCCATACCGCGTCTGACTAAAAATTCAAATTACTGAATTAATAACTCACAGCAATATCAATAATCATCACATTCATATATTGCCTAAATATCTTTAAGTAATATTCAGAATCATTCATTTTAATATCCACAATTCGGATAAAACCCAAATGAATTAATTTATAATAAAATCCAATTAATCCATTAATTTAATATATAACCCATTTTTAAAAGTCATTAAAATCACGGGGTATTACAAACTCGGATTAGGGGAGTGAACAGTTTGTTGAGTTGAGTATTGCTCGCCAATTGGTGATGAGAATTCTCCTTGTAGTTGTTAGTTGTTAGTTGTTGTTGGTTGGAGTGTTGCTTTCATTACCGACCGACGTTATCTACAAAAATAATAAAAGTTAAATGTTTATCTATAATAATAGATGCATAATTTCAAAGTTCAATATGAAAATATAACTAACAAAATAAATTTTTTAACCATATATTATAATCTACCTTTTCATGGAAAGACTTTAACAAAAGTTCAATGTGTCTGATTTCCATCCATTCTGGATTTGTTTTTAAAAACCTATGGATTTTTGCACGTGGAAAACTAGGAGGAATCATATCTATAATGGATGCATATATGTAAGTGACATTAACTCAAAATCTCATCCTCTTCAGCCTATTGGAAAGATCGAGTTTGACGTGTATATATCGTGAGACATCACAGTCTTAGTCAATGCTCTTTGAACGTACTTATATCCATAATAGGTGAATTTTTTTTGCCTTCTCAAACAGCGTAAGCAAGGTCAGTGCTCTATCGGGATTATGTACCCGATATATATATATATATATATATATATATATATATATATATATATATATATATATATATATATATATATATATATATATTGTACATCTTCATCCCAACATTGTGGCAGTGAAAATAGAATACGATCGAACAAGTACTCTTGCTGAAAATGAACTCCACGGCTTACAAGGTAGTTAAATTGTTCGATCTTCCTATTCTCGTACCAATAAACCGGAGTACTCACTTTATGAGGATCATTAATGAAAGAGGTATGAGTGTGGACCAATTGCAACATTTCAAACTCTTGTTGCCATCGATTATCATCGTGACTCATTTTTCTTGAGAAAAATGAACGAGGGTGTGAATATGATTCCTATAAATAATGGCTCTAATGAATTTCTAACTAGTTATTATGTACGAGGGCGTGGATATGATTTCTATAAATAATAGCTTTAATGAATCATCAACCGTTAGTTTATTATGTTTTGAATACCTACTGTTGTCATTTAAGCCAACAATCCCTAAAATCAACCCTAAAATTAACCACGATGTTTGGTAATTTTTTAACAGAGAGGTAATTTTTTAAAGGAGAGGTATTATAAATATTAATGGAGGTGATTTTTTTTAATGGAAAGGTATTATATATATTAATGGAGAGGTATTTTTTTATATTTTAGCCCCAAACTTAAACCAACAATATCCATTTAATTAAAATTGGGGAAAGTACTCTTAGGTCCCTCACAAACAAATTTTAAACATTAAAGAAATTTTGGCAAAATTTTAAACACTTAGGTCCACTAATTCTCTTCTTGTATAAGTCTACGCTAGTGGCATAACTTGCCCATAAAAATTGTCTTAAGTGTTTAAAAATTGTTACCAAGGGACCTAATTGTAAATTGCCCATTAAAATTTGCCCTAGTTTGAAACTTAAACCAACAATATCCATTAAATTAAAATTTGCTCTAGCTTGAAACGCTAAAACATACAATGGTTTCTGTGTGTATACGTGTGTGTATTTCTGTGTGTGTGTGTGTTGTATATATACGTAATTGTGAAAAATAAGCCAACAATATTCGTAAAATTTAAATTTGCCCTACTTTGAAACATAAACCAACAATATCCAACATTAGTCATATATACTTATTTTTTTCTAGAATACACGCACAATACACATACCTATGTACACAATATCCACAGAAATGTAGGTATACATACACAAAAATACACACACGTATACACACACACACATACATAAATATACACATGTATACACATAGAAATACACACACATATACACACACACATTTACACACACACACACATAAATACACAAATAGAAATACACACACACAATGAAATAAATAACAAGGGTTTGAAATAAATAACAAGAGATTACCTTTGAGAAGGAGAGAGTTTGGAAATGGTCGGAGAGAGGGAGTGAAATCGCCGGAGAGACGGAGGGAAAAGGGCTTAGAAATTTTCGAGGGAATTGAAAAATTGACCTACAATTTTTAAGTATAAATACCATGGTCACGGCTTAGGGCTGTGACCCTGTGATGTGACCCCTTTATTTTTTACATGTCAGCGTGATAATAAGGCCATGGTCACAGCCAAAAGACATGACTCATATAAATTACTGGTCACGACTTAAGTCCGTGACCAAATTGTTGTGTAATGAGGTTTTGGGTCACGGATAAGGACTGTGACTCGACCCTGACCAAAATAGGAGGGAAACTTGGTACCGTAATGGCACGGATAGGTCATGGTCTAAAGCCGTGACATAAATGAGTCAGGGTCTAGATCCGTGACCAACCACAAGACCACGCGTGACCATCCATAGGCATGGAGTTGGTCATGCCCATTTTGATAGTAGTCACGGTGTTGGGCTGTGACCAATTGGTCACGGCTGTGAGCCGGGACCCCATGTCCGTGACCATTTCCGGTATTTGGTGTAGTGCATGTTAAGTGACCTCGACTTGAGCTATTTGGATTGCTTCGTAAAATATGGTCATTATGGTGAATATTTGGTAGTGGATACCAATTTAAAAAAATATAAAGCGCAAATGGTTTAATCCACAAAATGGTATAGTTTTTTGGTTATAATCTTAGAGAGAACGTAGTGTTTTGACTAAGATTGCATGCCATTCCCCTTCCCTCTCTTCATTTTAGAAAATTACAAACAATTGAGAACGCCTATACACTGTGTCCTAAGATTAGGATGGTTGGAATAACTACAAATTCAATAATTTTTAGATTTTTTAAATTTTAAAGAATAAACCTTTCAAATAATTTTTTTCAATAAAACTTAGCACCAATTAAACTAAACGCTTCTTATGAAAATCTATTTACCAAATTTTATTTTTTTATTCTAAATATGCTTTAGGTGATAGCAAATAAAATAAATATATTAAAAGACGCCGATGTACAAAAAAACCACTAAGGAAAAAAAATCTCGGACGGGAAAACCAGACAATCACTATGATATGATTTTACAAAGTATAGACACTATACTTACACAAAGACTCGATCCCCCATAAGCCTTGACGTTCTTCTATCTTCAACCACTCCTCCACAGTGCAACATAAGAGTCCACCCACACAAGTGTCCACGTGCACCTCGGTATCCACCAATGCAGCTCAACAACTGTCTGCGGATTGGAACACAGAATCCACTGCTTCTTTACCGCTATCAGCACGTACGGAGTCAACCGCAAAAAAAACAGGTTCTTCTTATGATGAAAGAAATAAACAAGGTGACCAAACAATATCTCAAATTATATAATTTATAAATCTTAGATCTTGAAAACAAAGGGTGAAACTTTGGGAGTTGGAACTTTTCTAAATAGGTTCATTTCCATTTTCGATAAAAGTTCTACAACAATCTAATGCCTTTTATAAAATTTTGATGCGGTGACTCGTTTGAACGAAACTCCAGTTCGTTCAAACGAGATCCAAATATCATTTGAATAGCTAAGAACGAGTATCTAACGAGTCAAAATAATATGCCATCGTCAAATGTTCGTCTGAAGAAAACCTTGAACGAGGCTTCAAACGAAAAGCCTCTGTCGTTCGACCGACTTATAAGCTTTGTTGGAACGAAATGCAAATTTCGTTCTAATGATCCTTATAATTCCTTTGAACAAACTAAACGCAGGAAAAATATTTTTTGAAAAAAATATTAAAAAATGTTCCAAACGATTTTTTAAATAAAACAAAACACCCTTAATAAAATATTCCAAGGATCCATAAACTATATGCATTCATACCTACGAGATCCTAGGTATACTTGAAGACAAACTTGGCACGATAAATACGGATTAGAGTATCCATCCACTCTTTGAAGCTTGGTCATTGCGTCTTCATCAAACAACGTCACGTGCTTATGGGATCAATGATACAAGGTTTATTCTATGACTAAAACGTTTTGTCTGGAATAATGCCAATTACATACAAATTGACTCAGTTGAAAATTTATCCTTACAAATATATCCCTTTGGCTATTCCGAGTCAAAACCAAATATAAAATCCTATGGATCGTCAACCTCTCTAAAAATACTCATTCCCCAACCCTAAAAAGGAAAAAAAGTACAAATGCTTGACAGACACACAAACAAACATGAGTAGTTTTGCTTTGCTTGAAAAACTTTTTTGGCATTGATGTAACCTATAATCTGCACACTTAAACACACCTTCGAATGCAAAGAGAATATAATAAGTATAAATCTTCAAATGAATAAACATCTAACAATGTCTAAATAACCTCAACCTAGGTAAGATGTCTCCCCCTAAGATAAAGATATCCTAATCATGCAATTGAAATATACAATTTCTCCCCCTTTTTGTTCATGAATAGACAAAGTAAGATAGCATAAATAATTCCTCCCCAAAACCAAATCTATCCCCAAATAAGTGATCGTAAGATACCAATTTTAAAATAAATTTGATACCACGATTAAGCATAAGGAAAAGGTAATAAAATCATGTAATGGTGTAAAGTGTAGAAAACACACAAAATGAAAACTCAAGCATAAGTAATCCAATAGATTAAACGTGTGATAAATATGGACTAAATATAAACCGTAAAGAATCACAGTGCAATACCAAATATAATATATGCAAAGTATATCAATGAAATTCCGACACACATATATAGGTATAAACGACCACAAAACGTGACACAAAATACATAACCTTTACACACTAGCATAATATCGATGTGTCTAAACATGTGGAATTGAATGAATGGGCGTGAACTAGAAACAAATGAATTATAACCCAAACACTCAAATATGTTCGAAAGGTTCTAATTGACCACAAAACTTTATCAAACTAAGATTTAGCCTCAAATGTCAAGATGAAGTGAATTTTATCAGCAAACAAGCACGATGCACACAAGCCTAGAGTAGTGATGATTCTACAAATCAATAGCGTCATGACAAAATAAGCATAACTAGGGTTCATTGAGCAAACCCGTTGATCTTCAACTAAACATTGTCAAAAGATAAACATAAAGCGTTTTTTTCTATTCTCAATTCTTTTGAACTTATATAAATTGAATAATCAAACTAAACTAAGTTGGCCCTATTTTGTCAATTTTTCTGTTTTTATTGCCTTTAATCTTTTTTTGGGCTCTTGCCAACGGTGGTTTTCCCGCGAAGGAGATTTGCTCCTTTTGTAGCCCTTTCCCATGCACTCTCATATTTTTTAATACAATACAAACATTCTCACGGGTAACGGTTCTTATATGCACAAATTTCCCATAGTCACAAAACATATAGATGACAAGATTGATGAGAGAACATCTCGTAAATCTCAAATATACATGTGAAGTTAAAATCCAAAAATCTCTTGCATGTGTTTGTGGAGGCATATGCAAATTTGAATACATAAAGAAAATGAAGTTCGAAATAACTCCATGTAAACATAATTAAGAACAATCTAAGCATTTCAAATCATAACCAAATGTCCTAGTCACATGGAAAGTATGGAATGAATTCGATTCAAACACACTAATATTCCACGCAAAATGTATAAAACTAAAATACATAAAAAAATAAAAATCTTTGTGTATTTTGTAAAAAAATTATCAAAATAAAATCTTTATGTATTTTTCAAAAATATATCAGAATAAAATCTTTTTGCATTTTTCCAATATGACTCAAATAAAAGAAAAATAAAATACAAATGATACACATGTCGTAACACTAGCAAAGATAAATCATGAAGAAGGGGTTAGATTATGACAAACAAAATCATGCAAGCAATCATTCCTAAGATATGGCATGTGAAGCATCATGAGAAAGCATGTGAGAATCAACCTACCTAACATTTAGTGTCTCCAAAACGGATTTCCTAACCCAAACAGGTGTATACCTAACTCGTGGGGTTTTGGAAATCGACGGGACACTCAACTTCAACCTCTTAGGACCTCTTCCAAGATCATTACAAAATGAACTAAGGTGACCTTTCATACCACAATGCGAACATGTGTATACTTGAGGAATGTTGCATGTGGTTTGACCTTTTCTAATGTCCTTGGATTTGGTTGACCCTCTAAAGAAAATAATAGTCTTGGCTTTAGCAGCAGAATTACTATAACCAGATGAGCCGGTACCATTACTACTAACACTACTTGAGTCTTTTAAATCATCTTTTAGCTTCAAAATATTTGACTCAAGTAAATAATTAGACTCATCAAGCTTTAGGGACTTCTTCTATAAATTTTCAATTACCCCTAGAAGGTTATCTCGCTCCCCATAAATGTAAGAGAACTTGTCCCTAAGAGTCTTCTCTCGTGACTTAAAATCAATAATTATTTTATCATTATCCTCAATGGCACTAACACAAACCCTTGAAATTTTAGAGTCCTCTAATTCTTTCTCTAAAACTTGGACTCTATCCTCACTCTCTTTCTTGGACACTTCTAAAATTCTAAACTCATGGTCCAAGGCAACAAGCTTCTCATGAAATATATCTCCTTGATTTTGAACTGTTTGCAAAAGTTTTATAGCAGTTTTAAAAAGACTATTTTCTTTTTAAGGAATTTTAATTCTTTTTGCAAACTTAGAATCCAATAGATTTAATTTTTTAGAACGATCGTGAAGCTTATTGAACTCCTCTCGTATATCAAAATTGTCATCCCAAAACACATCGGACAACTTATCACTATGGAAATCCATAGAGAGATAAAAAAACAAGAGAGAAGGATTAATAACTAACCTAAACAGGACAAACAAGGAACTACACGGTAACTTAGTGTATCAAGCTCTGACACCAATTTAAGAACGCCCCTACACTGTGTCCAATGGGCTTGGAATGTTCGAATAACTACAAGTACAATATTTTTCAGATTTTTTCAATTATAAAGATTGAACCTTTCAAACAAATTTTCCCAATAAAACTTAGCACCAATTAAACAGTTCTTGGGAAAACCGATATACCAAATTTTATCTTTTTATCATAAACATGCATCTAGGTGATAACAGATAAAATAAATAAATCAAAAGATGTCGATGTACGAGGAAACCACTAAGGGAAAAAATCTCGAATGACCCAGCCAAACAATCACCATGATACGATTTTACAAAGCATAGACACTAGACATACAAAATGACTCGATCCTCCACAAACCTTGACAATCTTTTATCTTCAACTACTCCTCCACAGTGCAACATAGGAGTCCACCCATGCAACTTTCCACAACACACGAGTTCACATGCACCTCGGCATCCACCGATGCAGCTCAGCAACCATCTACAAATTAGAACATGGAATACATCGCTTATTCACCGTAATCAGCACGTATGGAGTCCACCGCATGAAAATAGGATCTCCTTATGATGGAAGAAACAAACAAAGTGCCCAAACAAGAACTCAAAGTATATAATTTATGAATATTGGATCTTGAAAACAAAGGGTGAAACTTTGGGAGTTGAAACTTTTGTAAACAGGTTCATTTTCGTTTTCAACAAAAGCTCTACATCAATCTAAGGCCTTTTATAAAATTTTGATGCGGAGGCTTGGTCGAACGAAACTAGTCTTGGTCGAACGAGAAAACCATCTCGTTTGAATGAAATGCCAATTCGTTCGAACGAGATCCAAATCTCGTTTGAACCAGCTAAGAACGAGTATCTAACGAGTCAAAATAGTACGCCATCGTCTGATGTTTGTTTGAAGAAAACTTTGAACGAGGTTTTAAAGAAAAGGCTATGTCGTTGAACTAATTATAAGCTTTGTTCGAACGAAACGCAAATTTGGTTCTAACGATCCTTATAATTCATTTAAACGAACTAAACTTAGGAAAAATATTTAATAAAAAATATTTAATGAAAAATATATTAAAAAAATATTCCAAATGATTTTAAATAAAACAAAACACCCTTAATAAAATATTCCGAGGATCTATAAACTATATGCATTCATACCTGTGATATCCTCGATATACGTGAAGACAAACTTGGCATGGTAAACATGGCATAGAATACCCATCCACTATTTGAAGCTTGGCCACTACGTCTTCATCAAACAACGTCATAGGCTCATGGGATAAGAAATACAAAGTCTATCTTATGAATCAAATGTTTTGTTCGAAATAATGCCAATTACATACAAATTGACTCAATTGGAATTTTGTCTTTACAACACTCACCTCCATTTTATTCCCAAACTCTATAATATTCACTCGGTATAATCCAATGCTAGACGCACCCCATTTTTTCTCCTCGACACCACATCATGCTTTAAAATTATTGTAAAATGTGTTTAAAAATATTATGTCGTGTTCCTGAGGAGAAAAATTGGATACTTTTAGGACGTAGGAGCATCCCTATTCAGTCCCGAGGGTGCGGCCGCACTCATTAATTTTTTTGAATCAGACTGTATTTATGGTATTTTTTCAAAATATATAGACCTTAGTACAATTTTCTAAAGTCGAAGGTAAATTATTAAGATTTTCTTTATACTTGAGGAGCTAAGTTCGTAATTACTTTGAAAAAAGCAAGCGCATTCACTTATCAACAACTTTTTTTTGAAAAGTCACTTATCAACAACTTTAGAAATTGGGTTTTTTCAAAGTCTTCCAAATTACACCAAAACCAATTTTGGGAACCCTAAAATCTTTCAAAACCCAAACCAAATAGCTCCAAAATCAAAGTCGACAAAGGAACCGCATACCATTTTCTCTGGCGAGGGATGACGGCGATGATCGGTTAAGCCAACAACCCTTTTCGGTGAATTCAATTCAACCAGGACAACCTCTCTTTTTCCTCATTTGCTTTTTGACGCTGCTCTAGAACCAATTTCAACATGTAAGTTATCTTTTTTTAAATTTATTGAAGCCTTAGATTGTCGTTATTGCTAGGGCTTAGTTTATTATTGTTTATATATTATCATTTGATTGTTAAAAGAAGTGTGTGTTGTTTTTTATTTAATTTTTTTGTTCGTATTTTTTTTCAAGATTCTATTTTTATTTTAAGAAATTGAAACAATTACAACAAGTAGTGTTTTTTTCTCAGAGAATGTTTGGGTAATTTTATTTTGGGATTGAAATTGACAGTAATTAGTTGTTGAAATTGATGGAATATTCTTTTTTTAATTTCAAAAATTGATGGAACATGGAATTAATTGGGTGGAGATATTTAGGATTTAAAGTTAATTGGGTATTATTATTTAAGGCTTTAAGTATATTAAGTATTGTCATTTATAGCTTAAAATTTAGGGCTTGAAAATGCATGGTTATATTGACTTTGTATTTAGGGATAACTATTTGAGTAATTGTGATTATATGGAATTTATTTTTAAATGAAAATAACTCTAAAAATTGGCTCGGAGGCTCCCTCCCCGAACACCCGACATCCATCTTAGGTCGCGCACCCACTCACTCAAAATCTTGCGTACGCCACTGACACGACCCCATCCAACGAAACCCATGTTTTATTAAGTCCCATATTGCCCACTATCATATTGCACAAGGCCAAACATGTGACTCTAAAGGGATGGAACAATTCCAATCAACTCAAAAACATCCTATAAAAACTCAATAATATTGAATACAAATCTCACATATTTTTTACTTGAAGCTATCAAAGTCTTTGTGCATTTTTATTCCAAATATTTTCACTATTATATTGTTGTTCTTATTTATATTCCTCTTCATTTTAAACATTAATTCATTTTATGCACATGTTTTAGCATTATTTAACGCTCGCACGGAAAAAAGAACACTAGGCCAAAACATAATTCTTAAAGTTGAAGTGCATCTGCACCTTCATCCACTTACAAAAACTACACAATAATTTGTCGGGAAGAGACAATTTGATGAGGTTGAGAAACAAGGAAGATAATAAAATAAAGCCCGAAAGAATAAAAACATCGGCCAATGAGTATATAGAAATTTACAAAATTGAAGCAGTTAAAGAACTACTTGCAACCATTGGATGAGCATATCTATCTAGCTTATCGTTGGGTAAATTTGATATATCAAATGTCCAAGCGATAATAAAGTGTTGGTCTTCAGTGAGGCACACATTTAAACTCCCACCATGCGAGTTAGGACTTACACTGTATGACTTTTCGGTGCACACATGGAAAGGTATTGTATATGTGTTTCCTATTATATTTTGGATATCTTTCATTTTACTATAATGAACTTTAAATTTAATGTACGATTTAGTGATTCTTGTTGTTCAGGGTAATAGTATACCAGTGTATAATGACGACGACTAAAATACCTAAAAGAAATTATCAACGATAATTTTTTGACTTCCCACATTCCAAATTGCCTTTCAGACGTTTTCTCTACATCATTTTGAAAAACTGCCTCACGATTGGTTATCACAATGGACTATCATTAATAATATTGGCAATGGATTATCCTCAACAATAGTCGCAGTGTTCACATGCGCGACAAACTCGTTGAGCCCATTCTACATAAAAACCAACCAAATCATTCTAATTACATTAGTCAAAATCAATGAAATTTAAAATCATATACAAGCCCAAAAAAATAACCTGAAAACTTGCCTAATCGATTTTTTTGTTATGATTCTCCTTATAGAACCTTGTGCATGCTTTAATTTAGGTACATAAAGCATTACCATGTTCTGAATGGAGTCAAACATTATTTGCAGACTACTTCTCATACGCGGTTAGGTTATCTTTGTGTTAGAATTGACATTTTCGGCTATAAAATCTTAATATGATACATCGGGTTGACATGCACCATTCTCAGCATCAAGAGTTTGTTTCACGTAAACACTTCACAAAATTTCATCATCTAAAGATGATAAAGTCCTACCCCTCACCATTTTCTCTTGAAATTTAAGTTGAATTATCTAACTAGACCTCCTAAAATGTTGAGGCGAAAAGCAATTTACATACTCAAACTAGTTTGAACAAAATAATTTATCTTATTAAATTTTGGATGAAAATTTGATTATATAGACCCAATGTATAACATTAATAATTCAAAAATAAGAGGGATATTAATATAAATCTCACATAGGAAACACTGTGTCGTGGCAGAATTAAAAATTCACCTTCTCAAATGGAACAATGTGTTTTGTGGGAAGTGAGGACAATGTGACGTTGTTTGAGCTTTATTTTATATTTAATTAAGTACGAGAAAATTTTAAAAGTGTGGGTTCATTTGTCACACGTCCCATTACACTAATATAACATTTTATACATTGCGTCCCACTCCAGGAACAAGAATTCTCCAAATAGAAAATACCAAGAAGGAGGTCATCCACGCTATATGGATAGGAATCCCACTCATCAGGGGGCCAAAGACACTAAAGAATTGTCCATCAGGGCCCTCATCAGTCAGATGAAGTATTTCTCAAAGACAATAGAAGAACTAAAACCTCCAAAGAAGATTTCCACCCCCAGGTTCAAAATATATAATTGGAAAACTGATCCCATCGATCATGTTCGCCCTTACCAGTAATGTACGACTCTCTATAAGAATAATGAGTCCCTCATGTGTTATATATTCTCTTTTAGTCTGGGGGATATCGCATAAAAATGGTTTGAGAAGCTACGAAATAGATCGGTTAGCCGCTTCAACCAGCTCCGAAGACTTTCACCACGAGCTTATTACCCATAATTCCCATTTAAAGATGATGGACTCACTCCTCACCATGAGGAGAATACCAAATAAACCTTACAAGAATACGCTCGGTGGTACTAGTAAAACTATAATAAAGCGGAGGTTTTTTTAGAGTAAGTAATTGTGGCCTTTCAAGAATTGTCTGTCGAGCAACTCTATACTGCACCAGTCTTTCCCGAAGAAAGTGGCTAGCACCATCGATGTCCTTATATCCAGGATTGATAAGTATGCAAAAGTGGAAGACGTAATGGTTGGAACCCATCCAGACAATGGTCGATCGAAGAAGACTAAGAGTAGAGATAAATAAAATGCCCCCAATAAGGGGTAGGAAAAAGAATGGAAGATCCAAACATAATGAAAATGTACACCCCAAAAGGCCCACTAGGCGAGCAATATTGTCTTCAATGAGTCAATCTATAAAATATTAAATAAGATTAAGGATCTTCAATATTTCAAGTGTCCAAGAAATATGACAAAAGATTCTTCGAAGAAGAACACTACCCTAAGGTGTTCCTACCACAAGGATCATTGGGAAAAATGAAGAATTGTAAAGTGCTCCAATTCCACTTGGATGAGTTGGCCCAGTTCGACCACCTGGCTGATTACGTGGAAAAAAAGGGCGCAAAAACCACCGTAGAGCACAACCAGAAACCTGATAATGTCTAAAATGATGACTAGATGGGACATATGTTTTCCATCATCTAAGATGACGCAAGTCCAAAGAAGATTCAAGGTAATATTGTTCGGATCGAATTGGAGAAGGTTATTGTGGTTATGGCGGCTTTCCAAATTGACCATTCCAAGATCCCAATAGGCAAGCACCAATGACCAAAAGACATTAACTATAATAATTATATTATCTTTACCTAGGAAGACATGATAGGTAAAGATAATATGGTTCTTATAGTTGATGACCAAAAGACATTAACTATAACAATCATATAACCTTTACCTAGGAAGACCCTGTAGGAACCATAACTTCGCAGCACGATGAGCTAGTAATCATTCTCAAAATTCCCAAATGGGATCTGGACAAGCTACTAGTTGTCCAAGAAAGCCCCTCAAAGGTCATGTACATAAAATTATTTAACAGGACCAACCTCAAGATAGAATATCTGAAGGAAACAACCACTCATTTCGTCGAATTTGCTGGAAAGATGGCTATGCCTCTAGGAAAGTTAGTACTGCCAATACGAATTGGAAATACCTTGAAGCTAATCGAATTTCTAGGTTTGAACATTAATCGCCCTACAAAGAAATCCTAAGACAAGGATGGCTTCACACCATGAAGATTGACCCATTCACTTTATCAACATAATCTCAAATGGATCACCGACCGAGGGATAATGGAGATAAGGGGAATCAAGTTGTTAATCGGCAATGGTTTATTGCAGCCATCCGACCCAAATAAGAAAATAAAAAAATAGAAATTGTTTGTAGACGAAAAGATTAAATACAGGTTCACTTCTTCCAAGTAGAAACTAAGGTATGGGAGATTAGGGGTGGAAGAAACAAAGGTGGCCCCCACGGACAGAATCATGGAACCATTGTAAGAAGTCATATTCGATGACTCACACCCAGAAAAGAAATTTATGATCGACAGTTCACTTACCAATCACAAAATGGAATAATTGATTTATATTCTCAAATAAAATCAAGATGATTTTGCTGGAAAACATATGACATGCTTGAGAATGATCCCGAAGTCATGTGACATTAACTTCATATTGACCCGGCATTTTCGCCGATCACACAGAAGGCACGTTGATCAGTCCTCGAGAAGGAGAAATCCATGAAAGAAGATGTAATACTCCGTATTCTCGTGCATTAATTAAATTGTGAAATTAATATATTTACCTGCAGTGACATGTGACGTCACTATTCATATTTTATATTTTATATGTGTTATATTATTCATATCAGAAATCGAACTTAATACATGGTGAATCATTAATCAAATATTTGGAAGTAATTTAGTATTATGAGTGACTATGGAATGGTCGGGGATTTAGTGTTGAGTATTTTTTTATTGGGATTATCCCTCGGTGTCGGGATCCACTAATCGTGAAGTAGCTTCTTATAATATCGTGTCGCGTTGAACTAACATATAATTAAATAATTCATATTTGGACCCGTACCGACAAATGTTAATTTATGGAGTTCGAATTAATCATTTTGTCATAATTCTAATTGACTTTTGGGATGCGTAGAATGTCGGTATTTGATTAAAATAATGGATTTTAAGTCTATTGGGCTAGTATATAGCTTAAGTCGAGTGTTGGTTATTTGGGCACATTGGGTTGAGGCACATATGGGGTGTAAGGCTAATTTTTTTGGTGATACAATTAAGGAGTCATGAAGTTAAACCTAATTGACATTAGAAACTTTTGAGAGAGACCCTAAGTCTTAGAGAGAAGAGGCACTCTAGTGAGAAGTGGAATTGGAGATTCTTGGCCTGGATTCAACCTAATACCCTAAGACAAGTTTACTTAGTGTCTACATTAATTGTCTTTGTGTTAAAATAGTAATTATTCATGTGAATCTAAACAAATTGAAGTATAATTTCATAATTAAAATCAAAGCCGTAATTTTGTGATTAAATTAAGAGTTGATTTAAGATTAATGTTCATGATAATCTTAAACACAGATTTTGGTAGAAATCCATATAAATCTGGATTAGATTTTGATTATAATTGTTAGGATTCAGTTATAAACCTTAAATCAAATAAAATCCACTCATTAATTTCACGAATTGACGTAAATCTGAGAATTATTGATAAAATTTAGAAACTAGGGTTCTTAAGGTCATAATCTGAAATTAAACCCTTAAATCATGATCTTAATGATTAGAACTTGTAGATACAGGTTAATAATGATCTTATACAACTTATATCAAAAGTAGGGTGATTTTGGTGATGACTTAAGGCCTCCGATTTAGGTTTTTGTATTGACAATGGCATATCTGAGTTGTGGGGAAGATGAATTTCGTTAATCTCATTCGAACCATATTAGTATCTCATTGAAGGTCATTTGAACGACTTATAATCTCGTTTGAACAATGTATGAATTTCATTTGAATAACTTTGGGATTGTTGGACTTTTAATTCTTATTTAAAAGATGTTAATTAATTTAAGAATTTTGTTATAAGGTTTAGTAATCTTTATGTGATTAGGATTTCTATTCTTTGATTTTATGTATAAACATATCAGGTGTTATGTGATGGTGGGACATGCTAGGATGGATTCTGATATGGCACGCGCGATGATTACCATATTGGCACCCTAATGAGGGCTTTTTGGATTTTTACCCTTTAGTGGCATATTTTAAAGTCTAAGTCCAAATATTTGTAAATTTTTGTCATATTTTCAAACCGAAAGTCCCATGAATACATGGTCAGTTCCTACGAGTTACATTAGTCCCGTGCTAGTGTTCGTGCCTCGTTCGGGGCCGTTTGGGGGCTGTTTTTTCTTTTCACCCTCTAGCGGCATGTTTTTAAGCCCAAGTATATATATTTATAAATTTTAGTCATATTATCAAACCAATAGTCCCATAACTATAAGGTATGTTTTTATAAGTTACGTAGGCCCCGAGTGAGGTGTTCTTGCCTTTTACGGGGCCGTTTATCGGTTGTTTTGGGTTTTCTCCCTCCAGCGACATGCCTTTAAGCCTATGTCTAGATATTTGCAAACTTTTGTCATATTCCCAAATTGGGAGTCTCTTGACTACGTGGTCAGCTCCTATGAGTTATATTGGTCCCATGCGAGGTGTTCGTGCCTCTTTCGGGACCGTTTGGGGGTTATTTTTTATTTTTTCCCTCTAGTAACATTTTTTAAGCATACTCTAAATATTTGCAAATTTTCATCTTATTATCAAACCGATAGTCCCGTGATTACGCGATCAACTCCTACGAGTTACCTTGGTCTCGTGTGAGGTGTTCGTGCCTCTTACGGGGCTATTTGGGGATTGTTTTGGGTTTTCGCCTTCTAATGGCATATTTGTATGCCTAAGTCTATAAATTTGCAAATGTTTGTAATATTCTCAAATGGGGAGCCCCGTGACTACGCGGTCAGTTCCTATGAGTTACATTGGTCCCGTGTGTGGTGTTCGTACCTCTTACAGGACCGTTTGAGGATTATTTTGGGTTTTCTCCCTCAAGCAGCATGTTTTTAAGCATAAGTCTAGATATTTGCAAATTTTTATCGTATTATCAATCGAGAGTCCTGTGACTATGTGGTCAATTCCTACGAGTTACCTTGGTCTCGTGCGAGGTGTTTGTGCCTCTTACAGGGCCGTTTGGGGTTGTTTTGGATTTTTCCTTCTACCGGTATGTTTTTAAGCTTAAGTCTAGATAATTTGAATTTTTTTATCATATTTTCAAATCGGGGGTCTCGTGACTACGTGGTCAATACATAACGCGTTACTTTGGTTACGTTCGAGATGTGCGTGCTCTTACGGGGCTGTTTGGAGGTTGTTTTGTATTTTCTCCCTCTAGCAGCATGTTTTAAAGCCTAAGCCTAGATATTTGCAAATTCTCATCATATCAACTATGCGGTTAGTTCCTATGAGTTACATTGAACCCGTGCGAGGTGTCCATGCTTCTTACTGTGCCGTTTGGGGGTTGTTTTGGATTTTCATCCTCTAGTGACATGTTTTTAAACCTAACTGAATATATTTGTAAATTTTCATCATATTACGAAATTATGAGTCCGATGACTACACGATCAGTTTCTATAAGTTACATTGGTCCCGTACGAGGTGTTCGTGCCTCTTACTCGGCTGTTTGGTGGCTATTTTGGGTTTTCTCCCTCTAGCGTCACACTTTTAAGCATAATTCTATATATTTCCAAATTTTCTTCATATTCTCAAACTGAGAGTCCCATGGCTACGCGGTCAGTTCTTACGAGTTACATTGGTCACGTGTGGGGTGTCCGTACCTCTTACGGGGCTATTTGGGGGTTATTTTGGGTTTTTTCCTTCTAGCGACATGTTTTTAAGCCTAAGTCTAGATGATTGCAAATTTTCATCATATTCTCAAACTAAGAATCTTGTAACTATGCGGTCTGTTCTTAATAGTTACATTGCTCCCGTATGAGGTGTACATACCTCTTACAGGTCCGTTTGGAGGTTGTTTTGGCTTTTCACCGTCTAACAATGTGTTTTGAAACCTAAGTCTAAATATTTGAAATTTTTCATCATATTACCAAATCGGGAGTCTCATGACTATGTGTCCAGTCTTATAAGTTACATTGGTCCCATACAAGGTGTTTGTGCCTATAATCAGGCTGTTTGGGTGATGTTTTGGGTTTTCTCCCTTTAGTGGAACGTTTTAAGCATAAGTATAGATATTTTCAAATTTTAAGCATATTCTCAAATTGAGAGTCCCGTGACTACGTGGCCAGTTCCTACAAGTCACATTGGTCCTATATGAGGTGTTCATGCCTTTTAGGGTGTCGTATGTTTTTTTTGGGTTTTGACCCTCAAGTGGCCTGCTTTAAGCCTAAGTCTATATTTTTGAAAATTTTTATCATATTCACAAACTGGGAGTCCCTTGACTATATAATCAATTCTTACGAGTTACATTGATCATGTGCAAGGTGTTTGTGTCTTTTACAGGGTCATTTGGGGGTTGTTTTGGGTTTTCTCCCTATAGAGTCACGTTTTTAATCTTAAGTCTACATATTTTAAAATTTTCATCATATTCTAAAACTGGGAATCCTGTGGCTATATGGTGAGTTCCAATGATTACATTAGTCCCGTGAGAAGTGTTTGTGCCTCTTACGGGGCCATTTGAGTGTTATTTTGGGATTTTGCCCTCGAGCGGCATGTTTTTAAGCCTAATGCTAGATATATGCAAATTTCCATCATATTTTCAAATCGGGAGTGCTATTATAACATCGTCAGTTCCTACAAGTTATATTGATCCCTTGCGAGATGGTCCTGACTCTCAAGGGCCCGTTTGTGAGCTGTTTTGAGTTTTTGCCCTCTAGGGACATGTTTTAAGCCTAAGTCTAGATATTTAAAAATTTTCATCATATTATCAAACTGAGAGTCCTGTGACTACACAGTCACTTCCTACGAGTTAAATGGTGTACTACAAGGTGTTTGTGCCTTTTACGAGGCCGTTTGGAGGTTGTTTTGGGTTTTTGCCCTCTAGCGAAATTTTTTAAGCGTATTTCTAGATATTTGTAAATTTACATCATATTCCCAAATCGGGAGTTCCACGATTATGAGGTCAATTCCTACGAGTTACATTGGTCCAGTGATAGGTATTCATGCCTCTTACGTGGTCGTTTGGGGGACTCTTTTGGGTTTTCGCTCTCTAGGGACGTATTTTTAAGCCTAAGTCTAGATATTTATAAATTTTCATCATATTCTCAAATCGGGATTCCCCTGACTACATGGTCATTCCTATGATTACATTGATCCCGTGCAAGGTGTTCGTGCATCTAACGGCACTGTTTGGGGGATGTTTTGGGTTTTCGCCATCTAGCAACATATTTTTAAGCCTAAGTCTAGATATTTATTAATTTTCATCATATTCTCAAACCAGGAGTCCCGTGACTAGGCGGTCAATTCGTACGTGTTATATTAGTCTTGTACATGGTGTTCGTGTCTCTTACTAGGTCGTTTGTGGTTTTCGCCCTCTATCGGCTTTTTTTAACCTTAAGTCTAGATATTTAAAAAAATTCATCATATTCTCAAATCGGGGATCCTGTGACTACATAGTCACTTCCCATGAGTGATATTGGTCACGTTCGAGGTGACTGTGCCTTTTACCGGTCCATTTGGCAGCTGCTTTGGATTTTCACCCTTTAGCGGCATGCTTTTAAACCTAAGTCTAGATATTTGCAAATTTTTGTTACATTACCAAAACAGGAGTACCGTGACTATGCGGTGAGTTCCTACAAGTTGCATTGGTCTTGTACGAGGTGTTCGTACCTCTATTGGGCTATTTGAGAACTGTTATGGGATTTCTTCCTCTAGTGGAACATTTTTAAACCTAAATCTAGATATTTACAAATTTTCATCATGTTCTCAAATCGTGAGTCCCATAACTACGCGATCAGTTCCTACCAGTTACATTGGTCCCGTACGAGGTATTCGTACCTCTTACGAGGATGTTTGTGGGTTATTTTGGCTTTTCATACTCTACCGGAATGTGTTTAATCTTGCATCTAGATATTTAAAAAAATTCATTATATTCCAAAATTAGTAGTCCCGTGACCACGCGGTCAGTTTTTACGAGTTACATTAGTCCCGTGTGAGGTGTTTGTGGATTTTACGGGGCCGTTTGGGGGCGTATTTTGGTTTTCTCCCTCTAGAGGCTTGTTTTTAAGATTAAGTCTACATATTTATAATTTTTTATCATATTCTCAAATCGAGAGTCCTGTGGCTACGCGGTTAGTTCTTACAAGTTACAGTGATCCCGTGTGAGGTGTCGATGCCTCTTATGGGGCTGTTTAGGGGATGTTTTTTTATTTTTGCCCTCTAACAGTATGTTTGTAAGACTAAGTCAAGATATTTCCAAATTTTCATTATATTCTCAAATCGGGAGTACCGAGACTACGCTATCAGTTCTTATGACTTACATTGGTCCCGTGCAAGGTGTTCGTGCCTCTTTCATGGCTGTTTGGGGGCTATTTTGGGTTTTCTCCTTATAGCGACATGTTTCTAAGCCTAAGTGTAAATATTTACAAATTTTTAGCATATTCTTAAACCGGGAGTTCTGTGACTACGTGATCAATTCCTATGAGTTATCTTAGTCTCGTGCGGGGTGTGCATGCCTCTTACGACCTGTTTGTGGGATGTTTTGGGTTTTTGCACTTTACAAGCCTATTTGTAAGCCCAAGTTTAGATATTTAAAAAAATTCATCATATTCTCAAATCAATAGTCACGCGACTATGCATCCAGTTCCTACGAGTTATATTCATCTCGTGTGAGGTGTTCGTGCCTCTTATGGGGCCGTTTGGGGGTTGTTTCAGGTTTTCGCCCTCCAGTGGCATGTTTTTAAGCCTAACTCTAAATATTTGCAATTTTTCATCATATTCTCTTTTGAAATGTGTATGTTATTTATGTAATTGACCATAAGGTTAATTTGGTCCCCCAATGTATTTCCTCCTTGGTATAAATATAAGTCCCTAACCTTGTAAGGGCCATAATTTAATTCTCTAATTCTAATTTGTATTGGAGCTAAAAATAAATAAAAAAATTGGAGGTCTTCCCGTTCCTTCCTATTCTTCACCCCATCCACCCTTCCTCCTGATCCCATCCACCCCCAACACCTCCGGCTACCACCACCAGTGGTGCAAACTCTAGGTAATAAACCCTAGGGTCTTCTACGGGTGGACACCCCCAAGGTTTACGTTTCGACTTCAAGTTGCCTAGGGTTAAATTTTTTTAGCGCTCTTTTCCGTTGTGGGGATGACTTCTCTTGACTTAAGAGATGCTTATTATCTACTTATGTTGTGGTAGATTATTTGTATGATTTTTATCATTTGGAGAAGCAAAGTTTTATGTGTATTTGAAGTCCTTTCTTCATTGATTGTATGTAATTGAAGGTATACTTCACTCATTTTTCTTCGTTTGTGATCTAGAATTTGTTGTTACTCCATTAATTATTTGGTGGCTACGTGACTATTTTTGTGGTATGTTTTTATAGATTGTTTTGAGTAATTGTTATTACTTGTGGGTTCATAATTATTGGTGTTATTGTTGATTTGGTGCACAATGTATGATGGGAGAGTTATCGAAGTAAAGAACCCATCATTTTATTTGATGAGCACTCATAATTCACCCTCATTAAAAGTCACGGCTCAGTTGCTTAATGGCCGAATTTTTTTATCATGGGCTCAATCATTTTATTTATTCTATGGTACAAAAGGCAAAATTGATTGGCTTCTTTGAAATATCCCAACATCGAAAGAATTTGATCCAACCTTTAGTCAGTGGTTTGTTCCAAGCTAACTATTTTTGGATGGATGTTCAACTCTGTGGAATCGAGTGTTTATCAGATTTTTTAGTTTTATGAGTTTGTTTCACTCCTACATAAGGGTATGACTGTTATGTACTCTCATTCAGACAACGAGGTTAGAGTATTTGAACCGTGTGAGGAGATAGTGCATGACTATTAAGATAATGATTCAATTTTGACATGTTATATCTATCTAACTCTGAGATGGGAGGAGTATGCTTCTTATCATCCTTTAGCTGACATAGTGGGTCTTATCGCGTAGGCTGCAGAATCATAGCTCAGAAAGAGAAATAAAAGGTTTACTTATTCTTGATGGATCTTAGGGATACTTTTAAGATTTCTCGAACACGGATTTTGAACACTTCACCCCTTCCTCCACTAGGTGAAGTGTATGCAGTGTGTGAGAATCATGAGCGGCGCCTCAAGATTACATCCCCATCTATGGGGTTATCTGAATCTCCTTTTGTAGATGATCAGATGGATTTTGTCGCTAATACACATAATTGGTATTTGGGTTCTTTTTTTGCTCCATCTTGGGGTACACGTCTTGAAAAGAAGAAAATAGTCTGTGAGCATTGTGGTGGAGAGGGGCATGCAAAGCTCACCTGCATCAAATTACATCATGAGTTGAGAAATAAGAAGAATAGAAAGTGTATAACTATCATTGCTGAAGGTCCCAATGATTCTCATTTCTCTACTCCCGATGATTAAGATGGATCGGGTTCTTTATTTGTTGGGTAATACTCAAAATCCTGCTAGTAGTCCTACGGTTATGATTTCATCCACCTCAGGTACTCATCGAGCATACTGTGCTCACACAGCTGACACTCCATCTACTCGGGTTATGGATTATGGTGCTAGTATCATATGTCAAGTGAGAAGGATCTTTATATGTCATCAACCTAACTCTTCCATAAACAGGTTCATCTTACTGATGGAAGTTTTACTCTTATTCTCAATAAATACGATATATGTTTCTCTACAAACATTACTTTACAATTTGTTTTTTATATATAATCTGACTATGAACTTGTAATTTGATAATACTTTAACAAGAAGTTTTAACTAGGATGTTGTTTTCTTGTCTGATTGGTGTTATCTTTATGACCTACGTACGGGGAGGATTTTTAGCAGCGGATATGAGTGCGAGAGGCTCTACTACTTTGGGGATCCTCCACCAGTTCCACTAGTTCCACCTTTCGTTTTCATTTTTCATGATAGTGTGTTAGCTGATTCAGGTCGTTAAGTTTTTTCTTTTCAAACCTTACCATTGTGTCATGATCATTTAGGACATGTCAATTTTCAATATCTCCCCAACTTAATTAAATCCTGCAGTTATTCAAAATTCTAATGTGTTATCTTCTCTTTATCTAAGCATACTATAACTAGTTGTATCCCCCACATGCATCAGATCCCTTGTGTTTTTTATTTAATACATTCTTATGTGTGGGGCCCCTCACATGTTACATATTTTTCTGGGTATCGATATTATGTCACCTTTATCGATGACTAATTGAGGTGTAACTGGATTTATTTGCTATGTAAAAATTCTGATGTACTACCCCCTTTGACACAGTTCTTATAACTTATCAAAACTCAATTTAATGTTGTTGTTAAATGGATTCGGTCTACTAATTCTAATGAGTACATCTCAAATGAGTTTGTCTCTTGTCTTAACAAATATGGTATTCTTCAGCAACTCACTTACCCATATACTCCTGAACAAAATGGGGATGCTGAAAGAAAAAACATAAGTCTCATGAGAGTAGTTCGTTATCAATTACGGGGGATGCAGGTTCCTTAATGTTATTGGCACTTTGTTTTCTTAAGGCACTTATCTTTTGAATCGTACACCATGTCGATTCATTCAAAATAAATCCCCGTTACCGATTATTATCCCAATAAGATTTTTTTTTTCAATTTCGTGCGTGTTTGGTTGCACTTTCTTCGTTAATGATAAATCTCCTACTCGCACTAAGCTTGATGATAAAGTAATTCGTTGCATTTTTGTAGGATATTCTAATATGTCTAAAGGGTATCGTTGTTTTGATCATGTCATATGTCGTATGCATTATACTTTAGATGCCACATCTCATGAAAATACATCATTCTTTGATGACTCTACTTTTGTGCATTCTTCTACTCCACCTCATGAGGACTCACATATTGTTTGTCATGTACCTGTGTTTAATTATACTAATCACGTCTCTCCGGATAATCAACCTTTCCAGGTGTATTCTCGTCGCCCGCGCACACATATCTCTCTTATAATTATCCTCTCCTCATTAGGTAATACTTCTCATTCAATTGAATATCTTGTTGAGCCTGTTGTTGAGACTACTAATGAGCTTGTAGATGATGACCTTGTTGCTCCAGACCCTGACCCTGAGCTTGTAGATCATGAGCATAGAGAGACCATTCGATATGGTCAAGCTTATTCTACAAAACATAATATCATAAATTTTATTTCTTATGATGGTTTGTCAGGTCCTTGTCGTGTTTTTGTTATGTCTACTTCCTCCACTCGGATCCCTGGGACTATTTCTGAAGCTTTTTAGGATTCATATTGGGTTGAAGCTATGTAGTGTGAAATGGATGCTTTATAACGTAATCATACCTGGGATATGGTTCCTTTACCTAAAGGGGGTAAGACAGTTGGTTGTAGGTGGGTCTATACACTCAAGTTATTTTCTTATGGGACAGTGGATAGATATAATTCCTGCCTTGTTGTGAAGGGTTTTACTCAAATTTTTAGAAACGATTTTGGTGTTACCTTTGCTCCAGTTGAGAAATTCAACACTATTCACTTATTAATCCCCTTAGTTGCTTTGTTGGCTTGGTTGCTCCACCAGCTTGATGTCATAAATGTTTTTCTTCATATCAACCTTGATGATGTCATCCACATAGATCCTCCACCCGACTTTCGGGGTGGTAGGAATATGATGGGAAATTCTATCGTCTCTAGAATTCTCTATATGGACTGAAACAGTCACCATGAGCCCGGTTATCTAGATTTAGTGAGACTATCATTGGATTCGAATTTACTCGGTATCATTTTGACCATACTTATTTCATCAGACGGGATTCATATAAAAAGAGTGTGATCTTACTTGTGTATGTTGATGATATTATTATTACTAGAGATGACTATATTAGAATTACAAAAGTTAAGGATGATTTAGGAAAGGCATCCGATGTGAAAGACCTCGATCAACTTTGATATTTTTTGGGCATTAAAGTAGTCAGGTCTCGTCACGGAATTTCTCTCTCAGAGAAAAAGTATGTTTTCAATCTTCAAGAGGATATGGGGATGATTGGGTGCAAACTAGCTTAATATCCTATGATTCTTCATTTAAATCTTGTGGCTGAGAGTAGTGAACCTTTGAAAGATTTGTATATGTATTAGCATTTGGTGGTTCGTCTAATTTATTTAGCTAAAATCAAACCAAATATATCATTTGGTGATGGGATAATTAGTTAGTTAGTTAGTTAGTTTAAGCACAAACCCTATCAGACTCATTTGGATGTAGTATATCACCTTTTACGGTACCTCAAGTCTTATCCTAGATTTGGGTTATTTTATACAATAATCCCTCATTATGGAGGATTAAAGAGCTACACTGATTCAGATTATGGAGGACCTTATGATGGCCTCTCTACTACTGGTTTTCCTAACTTTAGTCGTAGTCATCTCATCTCCCGAAAAAGTAAAAAGCAAGCTGTCATTTTGCATTCCTGTGCATAGGCAAAATATAGGGCCATAGCCTTAGGCACGTGTGAGATTATATGTCTCCATTATATTCTTTGGGAGTTCGGATTTCCTGAGAAGACTTCTTATGTGAAGCATTATGATAATAAGTTGGCTATTTAACTTGCTTCTGATTCGGTTCTTCGTGAGAGGACAAAGCATATTGACATAAACATTCTTTTTCTCAAAGAGAAGGTTTGTTATGAGATCATCACTCAATAGTTTGTTTCTTCAGGAGAATAGGTTACAGATATTCTTACCAAACCTGTTAGTCTTTCTTTACTTCACAATTTTATTGGCAAGACTGGTTTGGTCGATATCAACTCGCTAACTTTAGGGGGTGTTGGAATGTATATGTTATTTATGTAATTGACCATAAGGGTAATTTGGTCCCCCAATGTATTTCCTCGTTGGTATAAATATAATACCCTAAACTTGTAGGGATAATTAAATTATTTAGTTCTAGTTTCTCAAATCGAGAGTCCTATGACTATGCCGTGAGTTTTTACAAGTAATATTTGTCTCGTGTGAGGTGTTCGTGTTTCTTACGGGACCGTTTGGGGGTTATTTTTGGGTTTTTGCCCTCTAGAGGTATGTTTTTAAGCCTAAGTCTAGATATTTGTAAATTTTCATCATATCACAAAATCGGGAGTCCCGTGACTACGCGATCAGTCCATACGAGTTATATTCATCCCGTTCGAGGTGTGCGTGCCTCTTACGGGGTCGTTTGTGGGTTATTTTAGGTTTTCACCCTCTAATAGGATGTTTCTAAGCCTAAGTATAGACATTTGCAAATTTTCATTATATTCTTAAATCGAGAGTCTTGTGACTACACTGTCAGTTCCTATGAGTTACATTGATCCCGTGCAAGGTGGCATGGCTCTCACAGCACTATTTGGGGGTTATTTTGGGTTTTCGCCCTCTAACGACTTATTTTTAAGCCTAAGTCTAGATAATTACGAATTTTCATCATATTCTCAAATCGATGGTCTCGTGCCTTCATAGTCAGTTCCTACGAGATACATTGGTCCCATGCGAGGTGTTCGTGCCTCTTATGGGGCCGTTTGGGGGTTGTTTTGGTTTTTCTCCCTCTATTGGCATGTTTTTAAGCCTAAGTTTAGATATTTCTAAGTTTTCATCATATTATCAAAACAGGGGTCCCGTGACTATGCGGTCAGCTCCTATGAGTTACATTGGTCCCAAACGAGGTGTTCATGCCTTTTATAGGCCCGCTTGGGAATATTAGATATTTGCAATTTTTCACAATATTCTCAAACCAAGAGTCCTGTGACTACCCGATCAGTTCTCACGAGTTATATTGATCACGTACAAGGTGTTCGGGCCTCTTAGGGAGTCATTTTGTGTTTTAACCCTCTAGTGGCATGTTTTAAGCCTAATTCTTAATATTTGCAAAATTTTGTCATATTCTCAAATCGGTAGTCCCGTGACTACGCGGTCAATTTTTACGAGTGACATTGGTCTCATACGAGATGTTCGTGCCTCTAACGAGGAAGCTTGGGGTTGTTTTGGGTTTTCTCCCTCAAGCTACATGTTTTTAAACCAAAGTATAAATATTTTGAAATTTTTTTCATATTCTCAAATCGAGAGTCCCGTGACCACGCCGTCTGATTCTACGAGTTACATTAGTCCCATATAAGGTGTTCGTGCCTATTATGGGGTCATTTGGGGCCTGTCTTGAGTTCTCGCCCTCTAGCATCATTTTTAAACCTAAGTCTAGATATTTATATATTTTGTTCATATTATCAAATTGGGAGTCCCATTGCTATGCTGTCAGTCCCTACAAGATAGATTGGTCCCGTACGAGATGCTTGTGCCTCTTATGAGGCTGTTTAGGGGTTGTTTTGGGTTTTCTCCCTCTACCGGCATGTTTTTAAATCTAAGTCTCGATATTTATAAATTTTCATCATATTCTCAAACTAGGGGTCCCGTGACTATACGGTCAGTTCCTACGAGTTACATTGGTCTCGTTTGAGGTGTTCGTGCCTCTTATGGGGACATCTAGGATCCGTTTTATGTTTTCACTCTCTAGTGGCATGTTTTTAAGCCTAAATCTTAATATTTGAAAATTTTCATCATATTCTCAAACTGTTAGTCCTGTAACTACGTGGTCAATTCCTATGAGTAACATTGTTCTCGTACGAGGTGTTATTACCTCTTACGGGGCCCTCTGGGGGTTGTTTTGGGTGGGTTTTTCCCTCTAACTATATATTTTTAAGCCAAAGTCTAGATATTTATGAATTTCTGTCATATTCTCAAATTAGGAGTCGCGTGACTACACGGCCACTTCCTACGAGTTACATTGATCTCGTGCGAGGTGTTCATGCATGTTATGAGTTCGTTTGGGGCCTATTTCGAGTTTTTGCCCTTTAGCGGCATTTTTTAAACCTAAATCTAGATATTAGTACATTTTGATCATAATATTATTAAATCGGGAGTCCCATGACTATGCGGTGAGATCCTACGAGTAACATTGATCCCGTGCGAGGAGTTCATGCCTCTTAGGGTCTATTTTGGGTTTTATCGCATAACTCTAGATATTTGAAAATTTTCTTCATATTCTCAAATTGGATGTCCTATGATTACGCGTTCAGTTTCTACGAGTTACATTGGTCCCGTGCGAGGTGTTTGTGCCTCTTACGGGGCCATTTAGAGGCTATTTTTTTATTTTCTCCCTTTAGCGGCATGTTTTAAACCCTAAGTCTAGATATTTGTAAATTTTTATCATAACTTGGAGTCCCGTGACTACGTGGTCAATTTCTACGAGTTATATTGATTCTGTGTGAGGTGTTCATACCTCTTACGGGGTTTATTTGAGTTTTCACCCTCTAGCAACTTGTCTTTTAGCCCACTCCTATATATTTTCAAATTTTCATCATATTCTCACACCGGAGGTGCCAAGACTATGCGATTTGTTCCTACAAGTTACATTGGTCCTGTGCGAGGTGTACGTGCCTTTTACGGGGCCGTTTGGGGTTATTTGTGGTTTTCTCCCTATGGCGTCAAGTTTTTAAGCCTAACTCTATATATTAATAAATTATTATCATATTCTCAAACCGGGAGTCCCGTGATTACGCGATCGATTCCTATCAGTTACAATGGTCCCGTTGGAGGGTTATCATGCCTCTAACGGGTCCGTTTAGGGCGGTTTTGGGTTTTCACCATATAATGGAATGTTTTTAAGCCCAGTTATTGATATTTGAAAAAAATTCATCATATTGTCAAATTGGGAGTCTCGAACTACGCGATATGTTCCTAGGAGTTAAATTGGTCCCTTGAGAGGTGTTTGTGACTCAGTGGGATATTTTTAAGACTATGTCTAGATACTTAAAAATTTTCATCATATTCTTGAACCGAGAGACCAGTAACTACGTGGTCAATTACTACGAGTTACATTTGTCTCGTACGAGGTTTTCATACCTCTTACGGGGTCAAATGGGGGTTGTTTTCGGGTTTATCCATCTAGCGACATGTTTTTAATCCTAACACTTTTCATATACCTTTATTTACTTCTGTCCAAAAGCTCCATTTCCCTGCAACCATCATACTTTAAATCTGTTAAATACCTAATACATTTCCAAATATTTTCAATTATCTTATTTCCTAGGAAATTACTCCCTCTCCACTACAAATGCAAGAAAGGTTTACATCCATCCAGACATACCGAAAGTTTCATCATTGAGGGACCGATAATGCATTATACATTTTTTATTAACTCTTTCAATTATGAATATACACCAGTTACTATTGCAAACATTTCAATTCTGGTACAGTGCTCCGATTACATCTCTCGAGATCACTCAAATGCATGCAACAACTGAACACAAAGAAGACTTAAAATCAATCGAAGAAATTTTGTCGACCACATCCAATGCACAAGCTGAGGTATTTAAAATTACGTAATTCTTTAAACACGTTGATTCTTTATTGAATGATCCTATTACAACGTAAAACTAACATTCCATCCATAGCCAATGTTCATTTCATGCAAAGCGAAAATTATTGACGTGGATACACAATAGGGTTGGTTCTACTTATCATGCACCGAGTGTAATAGAAAGTGTAACCCACTACCTACAACATTTTGGTGTGACCATTATAACATTGAACCAAAATTCCCTAAACCAAGGTATGAAGTACTATTTACTAACAATTATCAATAACGAACCATAGACTAATTAGATTTGTTCTCCCAAATGTATCGCTTAAGTGTAAAAGTCGAGGACACAACAGGTGCAACAACTTCTGTGATTTTTTATAGGGAAGCATAGAAGATCCTTCATATCCATGCGACACAACTATGTGCCATAGTTGAAAGGGTAATAACTTATATATAATAACATATCATTTCAATTTACATTTCAAAAATTAATCATACCATTAATATTGTAGGAACAAGATAGTAACAAAATGCCCACATTGCTCAATAATATAGTGGGTAAGACATACCAATTCAACACCAAGATTAACAATTACAATTTCAAGCATTGGTCCCATTCCTACACAGTTACCAAAATCAACGACGCAAATACATTCAACACTGATCATTCACCAAACATAACTCAATCACTGGTAAATACACTATATTTTGTGATCATATTACTTTCAATTAAAAAAAATAACCTTTCTACTCATACGATTTACTAAACAGGGACAAAAGAGAACATCGCCCTCATCAGCATATATGTCGGATGATAACATAGACCTGCACACAAAGGCTCCAACTAAAAAATACTGCGATCTAGATATTGAGTGAGTATTTATTCTTCCTAAAATTTATATTCAATTACGTGGTTCTATAATACTAAAAACAATAAAATTACATATAACTTTTATACTTAATTATATTGTGCAGTCACCATTCATTGCAATCGGTTTAGAGAATACAGTTCATGCATTTCAAAAAAATATTAATATTACCAGTAATCAAACTATATCATTTCATTTACTACACCATAAAACACTATTTCGAATATAGCCTCTACATATAAAGTACTTATATCCCCTCAAAATCCATCTAATGACTTCCTCTTTCCATTTGCACAAAATAACTAGTGGAATGGTTCAAGCAATCACAATCATGAACCATAACAAAAATAAGTGCGAAATAAAGGGTTATACAAAGTCATTTATCTCAAACAAATGCCCCCTGCATTATCTTAGCCAATAACTCTGATCCATGCCTCTTTACGCATTTTCATTACAATCATTTAAGACTATATTGCTCAACAAATTGTTCCTATTTTTGTAAACGCTTTGGATTTGATTAATGCTACCATTTACTAGTTTGATCTTTCATAATCTGATTTCTTATATTGGAGTAAGTTCTATTAATAAAATAGTAGATGGAATATATGTTTTGGTTAGGATAGAAAAAATGTACTAATGGGATTGTGGTTATGACGGTATTATTGAGAAAATAGGTGTGAAAAGCCTAAGTAAAACATCCGTCTATTTTTTATGATTTTTACACTAGCATATTTATAGATATATTTGAATATAGAATGGTTGATTTCATAGTATGAATTTCTATTAGGTAATATTTAAAATACAATGGATAAAATGTTTTAGATATATTAAGAAAAAGTAAAGCTTTTTAATTGAATATTACATCCTTGACTGTAACTGGTTCTTAATAGCTTTAAAACTTACTGGATGAAAACATACGGATTGAATGATTTACATAGCCATTCCTCTGTACAGTTCATTTCTAATAACAGACAACTGCATAAAATTACCCCATTTTCTGCTATAGGTATGCTTATACATTGATACTTAAACCATTTACTGATGCTTTGTTCAATATACCGAATGAACTTTTTTATTGGAGTAACGTCTATTAATACATCCGGAGATGGAAGATATGTTTTGAGTTATGATATAACAATTGTACTAATGGAATTGTTGGTTATGACGCTATTTCTGATTAATTTTTGCTTCATACTGACAAGTATTATGGGAAACAAATGTGACTTAGTTGAGAACAAGGTTGTCGATTGGTCCGCATAATGATAAATGTATTATGTGTCATCAATTATGTTACCTTGATTTTTCCTGTAGTTTTATACAATCATTCTCAATATCTTAAGCTTTACAAGAAAAATGTTTTTAAGGACGGTAAAAATCCATCCCTAAAAGCACAAAATTCGTCCCAAAAGAGTATTTAGGACGGATTTTGCAACGGTGAAAATTCATCCCTTATACTAGGCGTCGCAAATATTTTAGGGAAGGATTTTACCATCCTAAACGTTAATTCATGGACGCTCGACATTTGGCATTAGGGACGTATTTTTTCGTCCCAAAAGATATTCCCGCGAAAAAATTCCCCCTCCCGCGAGTAGTATTCGGGGATGGATAAACTGTCCCTAATACTACTCGGATTTTGGCAAGCCCAATTAAGACGGTAAAAAATCGTCCCAAAAGGTATTCTTAATTAATACAAATAGGGTATTAGGGATGGATTATAACCATCCCAAAAGGTATTCTCAATTAATACAAGATGGGTATTAGGGGCGGTTGATAACCGTCCCAATTGATAAATAAAAATTTGTCATAAATAAGTATATTATTATATGCTTTATGCTGCAACAATAAATGACGTCTAATTTTCATTAATAGTCAAATCATCCAATCATAAACGCAATATATCAATTGCATTCATTGAAACAAGTATCCAATAACAATTTCTTCCATTAAACTACATTCAAGATGAAATATTTAAATGAATACAAAATCATACTAATTAATAAGAAATACAATTGTCAAAAGAAAATTTATCCCTAAATTAAGATGATAAATGTAGTTGTCCGCTACAAAAACTTCTCTTAGTGTCACATATACTAGATACGCTAAAAAATATGTCTATTCAACTTCTTGTGCACAACCTGCAATCAATAAATAATTATTTTATCAAAATAATATTATAGTAACATAAAATATCCAAATATATTAGTTATTCATATCAATAACTTTTTACAATTTAAAAAAAATGGTAGAACCTCCTTTGTTTATACATGAAAACCAAACTGTTTAATCAACACAAATTCCTGCACGACCATAAAAAATGAAAATAACAATCTCTCATATCAACAACTCTCTACAATTTTTAAAAAAAATCGACAGAGTCTCCTTCGTTTAGACCTGAAAACAAACCTGTTTAATCAACATAAAAGCCCGTACGGCCATAAAAAATTGAAAACAGCAATCTCGCATATTAATAATTCTTTACAATTTTTAATAAAATTCGGCAAAGTCTCCTTTTTTTATACATGCAAACCAACTTGTTTAATCAACACAAAAGTCCGTACGGCTAGGAAAAAATTTAAAACAACAATCTCGCATATCAACAACAACAATAAATTAACAATCTACCTGACTCAAACCATTGATTTTTTCATGGGTTCCACGTGAATAAAATATAATGCTGAAATGTTACCCAACAAAAAAATATAAGATTCAAAACAAAAAAGATAGCAGTAATCAAATAATATTTAAACCTAAGTCTACTTGTTTACAAGTATAACCGTTTGTAAATTCTCGTCATGGGGAGTCTGGTGACTATGCGATTGGTTCGTATGAGTTACATTGGTCCCGTACGAGGTGCTCGTGCCTCTTACAGGACTGTTTTATGGTTGTTTTACATTTTCACCCTTTGACGGCATGTTATTAAGTCTAAGTCTAAATTTTGCAAATTCTCGTCGTATACTCAAACCGAGAGTCTGGTGACTATAAGATCGGTTTCTACGAGTTACATTAGTCTCGTGCAAGGTGTTCATGACTGTTACATGACCATTTTGTGTCTGTTTTACGTTTTCACCCTTTGACGCCATGTTTTTAAGCTTAAGTCTAACTTTTTGTAAATTCTCATCATAAACTCAAACTGAGAGTTCGGTGACTATTTGGTCGATTCGTACGTGTTACATTGGTCCCGTACGAGGTGCTCGTGCCTCTTACGGGACCGTTTTGTTTTTGTTTTACGTTTTCACCATTTGACGGTATGCTTTTAAGCCTAAGTCTGACCGTGTGCAAATTCTCATTTTATACTCTTTCAACTCATCAATTAGTGGTTGTAAATATACATCAATTTTATCACCGGGCCCTTTTGGTTCGTCAATAAGAATAAACAAAATTAATTGGGGTTTTTTCATGCACAACCATGGGGGCAAGTTTAATATCATTAGCACAATAGGCCAAGTACTGTGAGCAATGCTCATATTACCAAACGGATTGAATCCATCAGTTGCTAACGCAAGTCTAACATTAAGACAATCACTCGCAAAAGATGGATTTCTCTCATTAAATGTCTTCCATTCAAGAGGGTCAGCGGGATGCCTCAACACACAATCATCGATCTGTTCATCAGCGTGTCATTTCATTAGTGGAACAGTGTGCAATAACCAAAACAATCATTATAATCTCGACTTCAAAGGAAAATACCTTACCTTTTTTGCTCCTACTTTTGTAACTTCACCATCATTAAATTCATTTTTAAACATAAAGTCCCTATAAGTTTTGCATTTCTCAAGATTCTCGCTCTCATTTTGAAACAAAATACAACTATTAGGACGTGCATCCCACGTTTCATAATTAAATCCTAAATCTTTTACTAGTTTATTGGCTTCATGGAAGGATTTTAGAATCTTGGCTTTCAGGAACACCTTCTACAAGAATACCATCAACATCGTAAAAGAACGATTTGTCTATCCATTTAGTTATTTCAGGTACAATAACTCAACAACAAATGATAACTCGGTAATGTCCTTAGGACAATTCTCATACAACTCACTTTGTGCCTCTTTTAAAAGTCTAAAATATTGTGGGAGGTTTACGTATGGTACGTCATGATCTTCGATGTTAGGTTCTTCATCATTGACCATATTTTCCTCTCTACATGGAATCCCCCTTCCTTCTTGAACCATTGCAATCATTCTTTCCCCTGAGTTCAAATCGGCTAATACATCATCACAAACCATACCATCGCTCCAACTATTTACGTTGATATTAAAACCACCAAACGATCCACCATGATAAATCCAATTCTTGTAACTCTTTTCAAAACCATACATCTCAATGTAACTCCTCACAGTTTGTGAGTTATAGTAGACACAATTTACACAAGTACTACATGGGCATTTGATGCCAGAAGTAAGAATATCCTTATTTCTATATACAAAATCAATAAAGATTTGAACTCCATCGGCATATGCTTTTGTGGTCCTATCTCCTCCGATCCAACTCTTATCCATATTGATCTTATTGAACCCTTATTACATATAAAAAAAAGATATATAAATATGTACATAATTACATTAAAATATCATTTGTGTGTGTGTGTATATATTTAGAGAGAGACCCAATTGCATTAAAATAACAACTATGTATATATATATACATACTAGGTATAACATATGCCCATGGCATGTTTATAAGTTACTTCGTGTGTATATTCGTATGTGACCCCCCCCCCCCCAACATTTACCCCATTTAATCCTCCCCGTCCCCAGCCCTAAATCATTTTAAAAACCTTCGAGGGCCTAACCTCGTAAAAAAAAGCTTTTTTAACCGATTTTTCATTTTCATTCGTACGAGACAAATACAATTTTTTCCTATAGTTAACAAAACCTTAATTGTTTATTATATCTCTTTTCTATAGTAATTTTATTTTTTAGTTTCCTACGGAACGGATATGACATAATGGGTAGAAAAACTATGTTTCATGGATACGCAATGCCTATACATTATACGATAAGATACTATACGACAAATCTTGGAAAAAATAGTTTTTATATGCATGGAATCAAAACAAAAAAATATATTAATAAAATATAATATTTTCAAGGAAATAACAATGTATTAATACAGCATTAATTCATTTAAGAAAATACTAACAATTTTAACATCACCAAAGACAATCAGACACAAACACAATCTATGTAGGTTCATAAGATAATTCAAATAAGAAATATGTGGATTCAACTAAACCTTTTTGCAAATAGATATAAATATATATACATACGCATATACACATACATACATACATACATACATACATACATACATACATACATACATACATACATACATACATACATACATACATACATACATACATACATACATACATACATACATACATACATACATACATAAACCCTTTTCATTCTCCCCTTTAATAAGATTGTCAACTAAACCCCATTAATTTACACCAAGAAAGACATTTATATATAAGCAGATAAATACAAATATACATACATACATACATACATATGAAAAAGTACCAATATATAGCTGTATATACTTATGATAAATATACCTTTTTGCAGAGACTGAAAAATCCCACGGATTTTCATCCCTGAAACCCACTGGAGTAAGAGAGAAGAGAGGTCGCGAGAGTGAGAGCTGAGTGACGGCTAGGCCACGCCAGAGAGAGAGAAAGGGTGAGACTGCAGTTTGGAATTTTTTTGAATAATGTGTGGGAAAAGTGAGGGCAATCTTAAAAGGGTCGAAAATAACCGTCCCATTTAGTATACTAGAAGGGACGAAATTTAAAACCGTCCAATTTTCTATACCAAATGGGACGGTTTTAAAAATCTGTCCCTTATACTTGTTTGGAAACGTCTAAAAATTCAAGGTATACCAAAAGGGACGGATTTTAAAAACCTTCCATTTTGGTATAGCTAAAGGGACGATTTTGAAAATGCATCCCAGTTGTTCTATCAAAAGTGACTATTTTTGAAATTCGTCTGTTATACTTGTTTGGGAAAGGCTAAAAATTCAAGGTATATTAAAAGGGACGGATTTTTAAAATTGTCCTTTTGCTATACCAAATGGGACGAATTTTTAAAACCTACCCTTTTGTTATAGCAAAAGGAACAGTTTTAAAAATTCGTCCCTTATATTAGCCCGGGAAAAAAAAGTGCTAAAAATTCCCATACACTTTAAGTGTCGGTTTTTAATAACCATCCCATCTCGTATAGCAAATGGGACAGATTTTAAAAACTGTCCCTTTTATGATTTCTCAAAAGGGACGGTAATTAAAAACCGTTCCATTTGGTATATCAAAACGGACAAAATGACACGACCGTCCCAAATACTTCTTGTAGTGGCACTACATTAGAAACCACTGAATATTTAGATGCTCATTCGAATGAAAACATAATCTTTTGCGGTGCCGCTTTTGCTTCATTGGAATGAGGCATAATAAACTTTATTATATATATATATATATATATATATATATATATATATATATATATATATATGACCTCTAATCAATTGGGGATAGAGCTAAAATCGTTACAAGATGTTGCAGGAAATATGTAATGTCCACGATGGTCGTACATAACGGATGGATCATTTATGGGATGCGTTCAAATATGAAGGAGCTTTAGGATTAACTTGACTACAGTTTAAATAAAAGGTAACTTATGATAATTAAGTTATGCATTCAATTATATACTAAATTATATGAAGCCTTCGGCTTAATTGTTTACGCGATCTAAAACGTCTATAATAACTTGCTTTTCATTATCACATTTCTCAACATTTAGTCATTTTAAATTAATAATTAAACAATTAGTAAACAGTTTTAGGCTTTTTAATGCAACCCCTGCAAGACCTGTTTAATTATTTTTTGAGGGGAACCGGAATCCATTCCGTGGCTGCTCTTGTTTTATTCGAATGAGGTATTATACACTTGATTATGTAATATATATTGCCATCTATTAAATTGGGAATAGAGTTAATTTGATTAAAATAACATATTGCAGGATATATGTAAGGTCTACAATGGTCGTATATCACTACTGGATCATTTATGCAATGCATTCAAATTCAAAGGAGCTTTAGGAGTGAGTTGTTTATAGTTTAAAAAAAGGTAACTCACCATTTTTATGTTTTTCGATTCAATTATATCGTACATTACATGAATAGTTGGACATAATTGTTTACGATAAATAAAAAAAACTATAATAAACAGCTTTTAATTATCATACTCCTTAATATTTACTCATTTTTACATAAGATTTGCACAACTATTTCCAAACATTCACTGATTATATCCCAATAAAGATGGAAAATACATTATATACAATCAGAAGTTTACCATGTTCATTTATACATTAATAATATATATAATCTCCTTAACTACTGATCAGGAAACCATAGTGACCTTTGCCGTAGCAGAATATATAATTGGTGCTGCAATTTTTGGTTCGATGAACGATAAGAGCGAACAAGAAATTTTATACGCCATCATCGTATTCTTTGTCGAAACGATAATAACTGACGTTGATACAGCTACTTGATAGTTTTGGAATTTGAATGGCATCCATGACGTCACATTTACATTTATGAGTCGTACCCTTCTTTGATAACTAGTACATTGCTTATCACAAGTGGTTTCCTAAGCAACGGAGTCGTCTTACTATAAAATCATTCTTAAGAACACCCTAATATTAATCACGAAGACATTAATATGATTAAAATTTAACATACAATTGTTCTTAATAAAAGGATCTTGGATCTTCATGTTTTCACATAATACGTCTAAAAGATAAAAAAATAAGACTTACCTTAGTCCAATGCATTAATCAATCTTGATTAATTGCTCCATCAATCTACCTTCTTGGAAAAAATACACTCTAATGGAATCTCGGAGTTTCTCTCCCACCTCAGAAATAGTGTGTTATGAGATAACCCCAGATGGTGTAGGGCTCCTCTATTTATAAGGGGAAGAGGGCCGGAATCCTAGTCAAGGTGGGACTCTTTTTCAAGTCTCCCACTAATGCCACTAACCATCGTGTGACTAACGGATAAGGTTTACCCAAATATTTTAATATCTTTATTTATCACATTCCTAATTAATTATCTGATATTTATCAAGACCACAATTATGGGAAATTCAGAATTTAATAAAATTGAAATTAAATAATTAATTTCGTTACTTGACATTAATTTCCAACAGTCTCCCATTTGGTCTTAATAATTCGTATAATTAAATTAGGTATCATAAGGTGCACAATTATTGATAAATTCAGTTTGCTAAATCAAATGATTCACGGATGCGAGTCATGTCGGTTCTATGCTATTCAAGAGCATGGTTCCTTCCATGTACCACAACACCAATGTTTCATTCAACTGAGCCTTTAATATTGGGTATCATAATGGCCTCATAATGTCCTTTTCAATAAGGACTATTTCTGTCAACAATAATTCATAATTATATGCATGCTTTCTCAAAAGACAGAAATAATAGAAATCAGAAACACTTTTATTGAATTCAAGTAATGGTGTCAAACAACTAAGACAAAATATCAATCATAGTCTAACTAATCGAGACCCATCTCTTTGACATGTTCCATAAAGTTCTTCGGAGATAGTCCTTTCGTAAGAGGATCTGCTATGTTATCACGCGTACTGATGTGATCAATTGACACTCTTTGTTTCTTTGTTTCTGAATTTCTTCTTTAACTGATAGGTATTTCATTCAACGTGCTTAGTTACTTTAGGAATACCTAACATTTCTTCATAAAGAAGATTGCAGCGACATTATCATAATATTTCAGCGACTTGATAATTGTGTCGACAACTCCAAGTCCCGAAATGAAGTCACGCTGCCAAAATACATAAGTTATAGCATCAAGCATGCTACAAACTCAGCTTTCACAATAGTTAATGGATGGATTGTGTTGCACTCCTTCATTATATTAGTTGATAAACCAAAACAAATATTCTTAAGCAAGAGTGAACTTCATACCATCCGTACAAATAGTAAATCTGAGTCACAATAATTGTTCATATTTAACTGAACACAAACATCATAAATGTGAGCATATAGTCTTTTAAGTATCTCATTACTTCATACACAACTTTTAAACCCATATGATTATTTTGATTCTCTATTTTCTAAATATGTGCTTGAATATAGAGAAAATATATAAACTTACTCCCACTGATCTTAAGGTGTATACAGATATACAACGATTCAAAAAAAATAATGATATTATTTCTTAAAATACGTCATGTGGGAAACTTATGTTTATATAATGATCTCCTAAACATATACGCATGGTTTATAAGACTTCAAAAAGTAATTTTCACATCCACTTCATGTAACTCTCAATCATAATGAGCTACTAATGTCATAGGAATTCCACGTCCTTATATGTAATTGAGAAGGTTCATTTATAACCTTTTCTTCATTAATAGTGAAATATTTTACTACAATTTAGCTTTATCTCGTTTAACTACCGTTAGTGTCGCGTTTGGTCTTGATGACCCCCTTATACCCGACTTTAGTGCATCAATTATGTAATTGAACGGGATTTTAAACTTAGTTGTAGTCAATTAGTTTCACTTCTATGACTTTTGAAAATACAACCATGTCATTATTTATCCATACGCTAAATTCATGTTCATGCAGATACACTACATAATCATTTAGGATAGTAGACCTTTTAGGATCTACTTAATACTATTCCTTATGATTTTATCTACATTTCTCTCACGCTGACAATACTATCATTTAGTGGCTGATCATTTATTTGTTCTTTGTTGTTTAGACAATCTAACAACTAAAAGAACAAGGATTCAAGAAGGTTATCGATAATGGGATAAGTACCCTACCTTCCTTTATAACCATATTTCATGATTTTCTACTACCACTAATTTCACCTTTCATAATGAATTTGACTTTAATGCAATAAATACGTGTCAATGACAATTATATGATCTATGTAGGTCCACTTTAAGGGAAGTTTCTCATAATCTCCCACTTGGGCCACATAGGTCATCCTTATATTAGGCATCGTAATACCTTAAGAGCACAACTCGACTATCAAAATTTGTAAGAGACATTACAAAAATCTTGTCCACGAAAATTATGAAAAAGAGTCTAGATTTAATTTGGCACAAGATTTAAAAGAGTTTCATCAATAACACTATGATTATGATGTGGGATCAAATAAATCTTTAAAGAACTATGTCCAAAATTTATTTTGTACAAAACATCAAAAGGAATACCATAATCCTTGAAAAAAATATATACATCAAAAGATTCTTTAGAACATATCCCTCACGATCAAGTCTAGACAAACAGTTTCCAAAAAAATTGAGGGTTTATGAAAAAAAAATGGCGATTTGATTCCCCAAGAACAAAATAAAAAGAATCTTATTAGTATTTCTAGTTTGTTTTGTAAGAAATCCTTGCATCAAAAGTAAATACTTTCTATAACACAGTAAGTATAACTTGAAAACTCTACTAAGATGAAAAACTCATTTCAAATCATAAAAGATACATATTATCTTTATCATTATTAGTCCGAGTGTGCAACATGTAAACAAAATTAATTTGTTTAACCAAATTAAATATGAAATTTTTAGAGAAGCAAAATGGGATACAATAATATATGATAAGATAATGAGATAAATTGCTCACTTCATTAATGCTTTGATTTAACAACACACACATCGATTACATGATAAATTGAGTGTATAACCGTGAGTTTTTGTCAGTAGTAACCGTGAAATATCGATTATATGATGCTTGTAGATTACTTTATTGGGTATAATGTTATTTCATTATATTGTACACGACGTTTGTGCACAACTTATTTTCACATACTATAATAATGTATGTGATCTATGATGTTCATTCAATCACTCAAAATTGATTCCCTGTAAGGAATAACCTTGCTTGAAGAAATAAACTCAATATACCCCATTAATATCTTTACAATTATAAGCATCATGAGTTACTACTACCATCATCTTTACATTTAATATTCATTGCCATTCTAGTTGGGTCACTGTAGTGACTACCAAACATTTCATAATATGAATATTACATTACGTAAAGACTTACATACACAAGTCAATAAATTTTTCACTTATTTTCATTAAATATCGCATGATCAATAAGCTAAATTATTCATGTTTATGGTTTTCATAAACTTAATTGGTGATATGATAGTGAAAGAAACTATGGCATCTGTGTTTGACGACCATTATTACCTTCCAAAATATATATCACCACTAACATTTTGTTCAATTATTGTAATCACAATAAATGAATAAACTATAATATGTATGCAACATCATAAAGCATCATCATCCTAGCATTCAATATCATACATGGACCCGTAAGCAACAAAATATGCATGATATTAATGCATTAGTACAATATTTATATCTTCTGGTAAGGAGCACTTTAATGAACACCAAACCTTATATTATATAAATATTTGAGATATGCATACATGTTGAAAATCCCCGTAATACATGAATAATTATATTATTGTCTATTCTCTAACTTGAAATTCACGAAAAATTAGACATAATGTGAAAATCAAATAAACAAAGAGTTTACATGAGATATTACACAATAATAGTAAATGGAAGACATAAATCATTTACTTTCGCTTCATCACTTATGTATGAGTAACAAATTAGAAATATTGACCCAAATCATTCATGGTCATACTAATGCACAATACGGTTATAATCACAATTATCATACTAGTGGCATATGTAAATATGACTTTTTAACATTGATGCCAATTATTTAACATTTACAAAAATTCCAATGTTTATTTGATTCAAATTTCAGCATGTGTTGCGCTTCAATTTAACCTTATAACAAACATTAGGATAATCTGAAATGACTACAAGTATAGTATCTTCACATGTAATCTTAGCCTGTATTTTGCATTTGATTAAACTGAATGAATACCTACTTATGAGTCTCAAAATTTGCAAGTCATGCATTCAAATATGGATGTATGCAACGAATAAATCTAGTATCCCCACATATGAATTGTAGCCTGTGTTTGGTATTTGATTCAACTTAATGGGAGTACTAGCATTAGAATAAATAATAATTCTGATTTTCAACCACATGAATCGTTGGCCTGTGTTTGGCACGAGACTCATTAAAATACGAATATCATAATATTCAACAATACGAATCATTGGCCTGTGTTTGGCACGAGACTCATCAAAATATGAATATTAACAATAACACAAGTCTAATATCCTACCATATGAAATATGTTGGCATGTGTTTCGCACAAATATTCAACAAAAAAAGGATCATTAGAGCAAGGTTTTATCACAGTTCTAGATAGAACATACATGAAATATGGGAAAACTTAATTTTTTTTTTTCAAAAGAAAAAATAAGTTAGCATCATGGAACTGTAAGAAATTACTCCAAAATCTCAAATATATTACGGAATTCAAAATATTTTTTCTGGAAGTCAGAAACATTATTTATGCAAAATCAATGCCCCCCCAAAATATTATACTCAAAACTTAGTGAATAATTAATGGTCCAAATATAGATGCATACATAATAATCAAATATTTACAATTATAGATTAAGACACTTTTATGTCTTCCCCATCCACACCATATAAATATTATTGTCTAAACATTAATTCATAATACATTAGGACCTTTGGACTATCAAATATAGATTATGAACAATAACCTAATATATCGAAATGTTATTGTCAAACACATAATCATATATCTAATATTCAAAATTTTATATTGAACCCTTTCATCAATACCAAATAATACATAGCATGAATACTAGAACAACCATGAACATAAAAAACAGCCCCCGTCGTGAAAAAAAAATACATAATATTTGGGAAAAAATCGTGATTTTTGCCAAAAATAGAAAATTTGAGTTAGCACCACAGAGATGTAGATAATTACTCCAGGATCTCAAAACAATTTGCGGAATTCAAAAATCAATTTTCTGGCGTGAGATATTGACGTCAACATTATTACCAAAAACGCAATTTTAAGGGTCTTAACGACGTCAAAACGCAAAAGTAAGGTGATGCCCATTGTATACAATGGGTTTTGTTTATTTCGACGTTTTCAGTCGACCATATGAGTTTTGTAGAATTCCGAGTAAGTTTTGACGTTTTATTCTAACCAGTGAGTAGTGGCGACAGAAGAAAAACGTCACAGAAAATCTCAGACATACTTTAAGAACAGATTTAATGACAGAAATAAGACGTCGCAGAAGGTCTCAGGCACAAAAGCAATTTAATGACATAAATAAAAATGTCGCAGAAAGTCTCAGGCACATATTTCATTATAGACGAACATCAATAAGGAAAATCATGAGATCTTAAACTTTAGCTCTGATACCACATATAAAATCATTCTTAAGAACACCCTAATATTAATCACGAACACATTAATATGATTAAACTTTAACATACAATTGTTCTTAATAAAAGGATTTTGGATCTTCATGTTTTCACAAAATACGTCTAAAAGATAAAAAATAAGACTTACCTTGGTCCAATGCATTGATCAATCTTGATTAATTGCTCCATCAATCTACCTTCTTGGAAAAAATACACTCTAATGGAATCTCGGAGTTTCTCTCCCACCTCAGAAATAGTGTGTTATGAGATAACCCCAGATGGTGTAGGGCTCCTCTATTTATAAGGGGAAGAGGGCCGGAATCCTAGTCAAGGTGGGACTCTTTTTCAAGTCTCCCACTAATGCCACTAACCATCGTGTGACTAACGGATAAGGTTTACCCAAATATTTTAATATCTTTATTTATCACATTCCTAATTAATTATCTGATATTTATCAAGACCACAATTATGGGAAATTCGGAATTTAATAAAATTGAAATTAAATAATTAATTTCGTTACTTGACATTAATTTCCAACACTTACCTCATCTACTAATGTTCGAATTTTTGAAATAAGCAAACTGTTAACTGTATAAATATATGCTTATCTTCAAATTTTGTTATTGGGAATAAAATTGAATGTTGTTGTTACTGTCATTCTGTTTGACTTGCCAGTATATAGCCATTGTTTTGGATACACTATGTTACATCCTTTGGATGATTGTTTAATAGGATATTTATGTACTCAACAAGATAATTTCATATTATAGTCCCCTAAATAATGTACAAATTTTTGACAACATAAATTGAAATCGGTCCTTATAATGCTCTCGTGCATCGCGCGAGATTAAAATCTAGTATTGAAAATACTTGAAATTCAGCATTAGAAGGCAAGTGCCCCTCAAAATGCTTAATGATTAATGATTTATTCCAATTTTATCCTTATTCTATTTGTTAAATGACACTAACATAAAATAAATTAGTAAATTGTTAGTAATGACAAAATGATCAAATTAATTATCTTTAATATTGAGATCCAAATAACTACAAACAAACAAGGTACTTTTAACATTCAAACTTTTAAGCATTAAGAGACTCAAAAAACAAACAATACGGTGCTATATATATAATGATTTATTCGGGTTGTGTTCACACTATTTGAGCACAAATTTTTCAAGAGAAATTCTAAATGTACCGCCAGATTGTACCGCATTGAAACCGCCCAAGCTAAAAACCTATCTCTCTTTTGTTGGCTCACACACACACGCACACGCACACTCACACACACATATATATATACACTTATGAACATGCCCATTTTTTAAAAATAGTACAAAAATGTATTTTTTAACTAACTCGGTATATATGATCTACATAATAAGGAGATCATCATCAAAAAAATTCAATCAGAAAGTGGACGAGAAAGAAAAAATTCAAACGGCCGAAAAATGCTCATATATACCCACTTTTCATTTCATCCATTTTCGGGTTAAATTTTTTGGTGATTATTTTTTGAGATGATCTCCTCGCTACGTAAATCATATATACCGAGTTTGGTTAAAAAAATACATTTTTTTACTATTTTAAAAAAATATTTTTTTTTACTTATGTTCATAAGTATGTTGCTAGGAAGTATGTTGGAGAGCCTGACTATGTGTGTGTATATATATATATATATATATATATATATATAAAAGAAACAGGATAACAAATAAATCACAAAAATCCATCTCCTACAAAAACCCATCAACAAAAGAGATGAACATTTTACTCACAATTTTGTTTTATAAAACTATCTCCATATAACACTAACAAAAACAATAAAAAAAAATTATATGTATGAAAAAAAATTGTTCTTTTTATATATGAAAACTACGACAAAAAATAGTTTTATGTTAATAAATAAAAACCAGGATATAAAAAGCAAAAGATGCGAGGAAAAAACAGGAAAAAAATGTTTTTCACTTTTTTTAATAGATAAAAACTGGATGAATATAATAACAAAAAAAAATTATATATGAAAAATGGGACGAAAACGAGAAAATAAAAATTGGCAGTAAAAGTGTCTTTTTTTTTAAATAACAAAATCGTACTTTTTAAAAACTTCTGTACAAAACAAGTTTTTTCCTTAAATATCAAAATAGTATTTTATCTATTGACTTATAATTTCAATTAAAATGAGAACACGGCCTACTTAAAACAAAGCACGACACGGAACAATATGAAATCTTTTTTTTACCTGACATAAAAGAGTGATAATAGAGAGACCGTCAAATTATACACAAAACTCAAACCCTATTATGTAACCGCTGGCGCGGACCCACATATACACATGTATTGGTTACTGTCGCTAACCACGTGTATTGGTTGGCGCGGACCCACTTATGCAAAAACACCAACCAATACATGTGGGTCCGCGCCAGCGGCAATAACCAATACATGTCTGACATATCACCGGGTTTGAGTTTTGTGTATAATTTGACGGTCTCTCTAGAATCACTCTTTTATGTCAAGTAAAAAAAATCATATCATTTTGTGTCGTGTCGTGTTTCGTTTTAAACAGGTCGTTTTCTCGATTTAATTGAAATTGAAAGCCAATAGATAAAATTCTATTTTGTTATTTAAGGAAAAAACTTGTTTTGTACAAAAAATTTTAAATAATACGATTTTATTATTTTTAAAAAAATAGACCCTTTTACTCCCAATTTTCATTTTCTCGTTTTCGTCCCATTTTTCATATATAAAAATTATTTTTTGTGTTATTATATTCATCCAGTTTTTATCTATTAAAAAAGTGAAACTTTTTTTTTTTTCCGTTTTTCCTCGCATCTTTTACTTTTTCTATCTCAGTTTTTATTTATTAACAAAAAAAAATTATTTTTTGTCATAGTTTTCGTATATAAAAAGAAAACTATATTTTTTACATAAAAACGATTTTTTTCATATATATATATAAAAAATTATTGTTTATGTCAGTGTTATATAGAAATAGTTTTATAAAAAAATTGTGAGTAAAACGTTATCTCTTTTGTTGATGAGTTTTTGTAAGAGATGGATTTTTGTGATTTCATTGTTATCTTATTTCTTTATATATATATATATATATATATATACAGTCAGACTCTCCAACATACTTATAAACATATCCATTTTTGTAAAATAGTAAAAAAGTGTATTTTTTAACCAAACTCGTTATAAATGATCTACATAGCAAGGAGAACATCTCCAAAAATAATCACAAAAAAACTCAACATGGAAATGGATGAAATGAAAAGTGGGTATATATGTGCATTTTTCGGCCGTTTAAATTTTTTCGTTTGATTGAATTTTTTGATGTTTTTTTTGTAGATGATATCCTTATTAGGTAGATCATATATACCGAATTTGGTTAAAAATACATTTTTTACTATTTAAAATAATAGGTATGTTCATAAGTATGTTGCTAGAAGGTATGGTTAAAGAGCTGAACTGTATATATATATGTGTGTGTGTGTGTGTGTGTGTGTGTGTGTGTGTGTGTGTGTGAGCCAACAAAAGAGAGATACCAAGTTTTTAATCTTGGGAGGTTTAAATGCGATACAATCCAGCGAAACATCTAGAATTTCTCATTTTTCAATGCTAAAAGACACCATATTAAAAATAGGGTCACTTATTGAATAGTCCATACTATAAATATATATTTTTTTAAAAGGACACATATTTTTAGTTTAAGCCATTTAGTCCCTCGAGCACTCAATGTTCTCTTATTTTTAGAGGTCTGCGCCAGCGGCACTCCCTCTCCAAAATATGATACAAAGGACTTTTTGAAGCAAAATAAAAAAGCTTGAACTAAATTAGTATTAAAAAATGTTCTATGGACTATTTGACATATGTCCCTTAAAAATAATGGATGTATAGTGTGATACAGAAATTGCAAAGGGATCATTCTTTCCATTCAAGTCATAAGCTTCAATCTGCCGAGAGCAAAAACTATAAACATCCAAACAAGAAATCACAATTAGTCACCACATCCTACCAAAATAAGAAAAATGAAAAGATATTCCAAAGAATATTTTGCATAAATTGGTCCTGTAAAACGTTTTTACACTTTAGGTAAGATTCTTGTTCACTGTTGTCATAGTTATCATTGTTTCAGCAATTAAAGTGTCATCCATAATAAGAGATTGTTTGGGAGTCTTAAAATGGAGAGAAAAGAAAGGAAAGGGGGAGAAAGTTTCATATTTCCTTCGTTTGGGAGTTTAGTTCGAAGGGAAAGGGAGAGAAAAAAAATTTATATTCTACCCAAATTTTCTCTCCAAAACTTTCTGTCCAATATGGGAAGAAATGGAGAGAAGAGAAAGTCATGGTTCCAAAATTTGATTACATTCCCTTATTTACCCCCTGATATAATCGGATATACATAAAGAGTCCATCACTTGTGAAACTCTTGTGTGATAAACTTGTTTCCTTTTATAAATTCACTCAGTCGTCCCATGCAATTCAAAAACATATCTGCTCTATTCCTCTTCCTCTCAGTAGTCCAGGTATGTAAAAGTTTTTTTTTCAAAATTCATATATTCTGTATATAAGAATGTCTGTTTGAATACTCTGTTTTCACAAAATTCATATACTCTGTTTTCATATACATGTTAACAACATGTATATATATATATATATGTTGTGTGGAAGCGTGTCAACAAATGATACTGACTGTAACCCTAAATAATAATATGGCACACTCACAATAAAAGTATGATGGGTAGAAAGACACACACACAAGGGAAGACAAAATATTTAAGTGGTTCACCAATTTGGCTACGTCCACTGACACTCGGATCAATTCACGATTGCAAGTGAGTTTCAAAAGAGACTCTCACAAATACACTCCAAATGAAAAATACAATGTGTATTTTATACACAAATGTGTATAATCAAAACTCCAAATTAACTCTTTCTCACTCTCTAACTCTTCTTAGTGTTTGATGTTTTGGTGTGTTTAATCCTTCTCAAGAGGGTCCTATTTATAGCTTCTTGGCATTCACCACATCCATTGGATCAACAATGAGATAGATGGTAGAGATTAAAAATCCATTTAATGCATTCATCCACACCTATAGTAGCTTATGTGGTTGCACATCCACACCTATAGTAGCTTAAGTGGTTGCACATTTAATCCATTCATCCACCACTCCAACAATCTCCACCTTGATAAAAAATTTACAGGTCACTCTATCAAACTTTTGCCAACAAAAAAATTGACAATCCCATCTTGGCATAGATATGCAAAGCTCCACCAAAACACGTAACCATATATTATCCAAAATGATCCGAGTAGCCTCCAAATGTGCACATAAGCGCCATACACCCGAAGGTGTTCCAATACGAAGAATATTGATCAAGCTTAAACAGTGTTCAAAATTGATCCGAGAAACAATCTTCGTCGGCATATCTGAAGGATTATCCGCGGTTCCAATCTTCTTGAGGAGAATAGTCCTCTTATCCAAAATTTCTCGAATAAAGTGGAAACGAACGTCGATGTGCTTTGTCCGTGAATGATGAACCTGGTTCTTGGCTTAGTGGATGGCACTCTGACTATCACAGAAGACATCCATGTGATCCTAAATAATTCCCAAGTGTGAAATCAAACCATGAAGCCAAATGGCCTCCTAAATGGCCTCTCTCGCTGCCATATACTCTGCCTCTGTAATTGACAAAGCCACCGTAGACTGTAGCGTAGATCTCCAACAGACTGGGCCTCCATCTAGTGTAAACACATAACCAGCAGTGGACCATAGTTTATCCAAATCACCGACGTAATCTGAATCCACATATCCAAACACATGCTGACGAGCACGTGAATCCTTCTCAAATTTCAAACCAAAATCAACAGTACTATGGATGTATCGTAAGATCCATTTCACATCCTACTAATGCATTTTTCCTGGATCATGCATGTATCTGCTCACCATACTAAAATCTTGTGAAATATTGAGCCTCGTACACACCATTGCATACATCAAACTTCCCACTGCATTAGCATAGGGAACATGAGCCATTTCTGAACGTTCCTCATCTGTCTGTGGGGATTCCACGGCACTTACCTTGAAATGTGGGGCCAATGGAGTACTTACAGGTTTGGTTTTAGAATCTATACCAAAATGTTGTAATACCTTCTGCAAATATTGTTTTTGTGACAAACAAACAATTCCAGTGGAATAATTTATGCTAATCTCCATGCCAAGTATTTTCCTCGCCTCGCCTAAATCCTTCATCTCAAATTCATGACTTAACTGAATTTTTAGTTTTTTAATCTGCACCTTGCTCTTAGAAGCAATCAGCATATCATCAACATATAAGAGCAAATAAATAAATGATCTATCACGAAATTTATGAAAATGCACACAGTGATCATAGTGGCTCTTACGTACTTTTGCCCAAACATAAACCGATCAAATTGCTTGTACCACTACCTTGGACTTTGCTTTAACCCATATAACGACTTTTTTAGTTTACAGGCCCAATTTTCTTTACCAGCAACCTTGTACCCTTCTGGATGAGTCATATAAATTTCCTCCTCCAAATCTCCATGTAAGAATGCAGTTTTCACGTCAAGTTGTGACAACTCGAGATCAAATTGTGCAACCAATGCTAGAAAAATACGAATGGAATAATGCTTCACAATCGGGGAAAATACCTCGTTATAATCGACCCCTTCCTTCTGTGCTAGCCTTTCGCCACCAACCTAGCCTTGAATCTTACATTGGCTTTCTCTGAGGGGCCTTCCTTCTTGACATATACCCACTTGCACGCAATGGCTTTCTTCTCTTTTGGAAGTTGGACTAACTCCTAAGTATGGTTTGTATGAAGAGACTCTATCTCCTCGTCCATCGCCTTCTTTCAATCTACACTTTTTGAGCTTCTTTCGGCTTCTTTGTAAGTAGATGAAATGTCATCTTCAACCATGGGGAGTGCATATGCCACCATGTCAGTAATAATCCATCCATGTTTCCTTTTTTATCTTTGTGGTCTATTAACTGCAACAAAATATGGTTACTGAGGAGACTCATGGGTAGGATCCTCCACCTCATATGTACTTGTCTCATTAATTTCTGAATTTGTGAGAAGTCTGGACGGAACAATTGGAGTCTCAAGTTCTACCCGTTGTGGAGCTTCTTTGGTTTTGATCTCCCTAGGAGAACTCTTCAATATTGAAGATTCATCTAATGTAACATCCCTGCTATTTATGATCTTTTCATCTCGGGGCACCACAGTCTATACCCCTTCACTCCATCACTAAAGCCCAAGAATATGGCTTTCTTATCTTTAGGATCCAACTTGCTTTCTCTAACATGGAAATATGCAGGGGGACAAAAATATGTAAAGAATAATAATTTGTAGCAGGTTTTCCCGACCATACCTCCATAGGTGTTTTTCCCTCATTTGCTGCTGCAGGTAACCTATTAATGAGGTGACATGCATATGTAACATCTTCAACACAAAATTCCTTGCCCAAACCAGCATTGGACAACATGAATCGCACCTTCTCCAGCAAAGTGCGATTCATACGTTCAGCCACCCCATTTTGTTATGGCGTGTCTCTTACTGTGAAGTGTCGCACGATCCTCTCTTCCGGGCATACTTTCAAAAATACGTCTGACTTATATTCACCGCCATTGTCTGACCTGAGTCTTTTAATTTTTCTGCCAGTTTGGGTCTCTATCATCTTTTTCCACTTTAAGAAAATCTTCAATACTTCCTCCTTATGTCGCATGGTGTATACCCAAACTCTTCTGAAGAAGTCATCCACAAAAGATACAAAATAATGCTTACCTCCCAAAGATGAAACTTTGGTAGGTCCCCAAACATCGGTGTGAACATAATCAAGAGTCCCCTTTGTAAGATGTACTATTGTGCCAAACTTTACTCTTGTTTGCTTGCCCAGAATACAATGTTCATAAAACACAAGCTTACATGTCTTGTCACCTTTTAATAGACCTTGCTTCACCAATCCCTGCAAAGCCTTCTCTCCTGCATGTCCTAAGCGTACATGCCATAATCTTGTAGCATCAGATGCAACCTCTTATGAACTTTCTAAGACTGCCATTGCACCTATAACTGTATTTCTAAGGAGAAAATACAAGTTACTCTTTTTCGTTCCCTTCATCACAACCAGGGCTCCATGTGACACCTTAATATCGTCGCCTTTCAGTGTGATATCATAACCTTTAGCTGCCAAAGCGCCAAGTGAGATAAGATTTTTCTTCACGTACGGTATATACCGAACATCTTCCAGCACTCTGACTATTCCACTATGCAACTTCAGTCGAATTTTTACCAGCCCTTTTGTCTGACAAGCATGATCATTGCCCATCAAAACAGCTCCACCATCTATCTCCTTAAATCTAGAAAACCACTCCCTATTAGGACACATGTGATAGGAACAACCCAAATCCAAAATCCATTCCTAGGAACTGAATCCAAATGGTGAAATAGATAAAGCAAATTCAGAATCTTCATCGTCACTCGCAGTAACATTTGCATTGGGGTTCTTCGAGTCCTTCTTTAACTTAGGACAATATTTCTTCCAATGCCCTTTTGGTGACAAAAGGCGCTTTCATCTTTTGCAAGAATTCTCCTACCCGAAATTAATGCTCCACCTCTCGATTTAGACCGAGATCTTCCACAGTTATCATTCTTCCTTTCATTTATTCTGCCACGAACCGTCAACGCTTCAGATGTTGAGTCTCTATATACCTCCTTATCCTTCTTACGAAACTCATTATTCATTAAGGTATTGGAGACCTCAACATATTTTATTTCCTCATTTCCGTACAATAGCATGGTAATGAGATGTTCATACGAGTCAGGTAGAGAATTTAGCACTAATAGTGCTTTATTCTCATTGTCAATTTCAACATCCAAATTTTGCAAATCAACAATAATTTTGTTAAAATTGTCCAGATGCTCAGACATAGAATTACCTTTTGCGTATTGGAATCAGAAGAGTTTTTTCTTCAAATAGAGCAGATTGATAATGCTCTTCGTCATGTACTTGTCCTCCAGTTGCTTCCATAATTTTTGTGCCGAGGTCTCGCGAATATAAGGATATTTTTTATCCTTGCCGAGATAAAGATGAATATTACCACAAGCCTTGCGGTTGATTTTTTTCCAGTCATCTTCCATCATGTCTTCTGGCATATCTCCAAGAGCAATTTCCAGCTCTTGTTGGACTAAGACATCCATAACTTCACATTGCCATATGCTGAAATTTCTTTGCCCATCAAATTTTTCTACGCCAAATTTTGCGGTTGCCATTTTTCAAACGATCACAATTACAAAAAAATGCAAACGAAAAAATTCCAAGTTTAGAAAAAAAATTCTGCTGTGAATAGTAATTGTATGAATAGTTTTATACGTACGGTTATTTCTCCAAAAAAAATATCCAAAATGCCTAGATCAGAGGACCTCGGCTCTGATACCAATTTATTGTGCAGAAGCTTGTCAACAAATGATATTGACTGTAACCCCAAATAATAATATGGCATACTCACAATAAAATTATAATGGGTAGAAAGACACACACAAAAGGGAAGATAAAATATTTAAGTGGTTCAGCAATTTGGCTACGTCCACTGACACTCGAATCAATTCACTATTGCAAATGAGTTTCAAAAGAGACTCTCGCGAATACACTCCAAATGAAAAATACAATGTGTATTTTTCTATGCAAATGTGTACTTTTCTACGCAAATGTGTATACTCAAAACTCCAAATTAACTCTTTCTCACTCTCTAACTCTTCTTAGTGTTTGATGTTTTGGTGTGTTTAATCCTTCTCAATAGGGTCCTATTTATAGCTTCTTGGCATTCACCACATCCATTGGATCGACAATGAGATGGATGGTAGAGATTAAAAATCCATTTAATGCATTCATCCACACCTATAGTAGCTTAGGTGGTTGCACATCCACACCTATAGTAGCTTAGGTGGTTGCACATTTAATGCATTCATCCACCACTCCAACAATATATATGGTAATATGTTAACACATATTACATCTGGTAACAGGTATATGTTAACATATATATATATATATATATATAAAATTACTTGTTTGTTATATTAATTAGCATAATAAAAGGTTTATTTTCTTAAGTAATCTTTTCCTATTTACTATATGGATAATGAAGACAATGAGAAAACAAATGAACTCATCATGTTGGTAAGAAGTAGACAATTAGTTGGAGTTGAAGTTTTGTATCAAATAATTAATTCTATTGCACATCGAAGACATCGTAGAGATCGACATATATGGGGTTCATTGACTGAACGAAAAAGAGTACGAGATGAATTAATGTTACAAACTACCACATCCGAACAGTGTTGCGATGTTATATGCATGGGCCCACAAGCTTTTATAACACTTTGCAAAACATTAAAAAAATTTGGTGGGTTGTTATCGACTCAACGAGTGTCAGTTGAAGAGCAAGTTGCTAAGTTCCTTCACATATTGTCAAAAGATGTGAGGATCGTATTTTTGATAATTTCAATTATATTGAATTAGATGGACATTCACATACCATATTTATGCCAGGATTGTGTTGGGGCAATTGATGGCACCCATGTTCGTGTCAAAGTGGCTGAGAGGGAAGCTACGAGGTATCGTGGGAGAACCAGTTACTAGCTGCAATTTTTAAATCCTAAACATAAACAAAGAGAACTGAAACGAAGTAAAAAAATAAAGAAAAGAATTCACTCTCTTCCTACTGTACAAAAGCCATATTATAAGGACAAGGTGTCACCTTCTTTTTTGTAGTGATTTTTACCAACTTAGTCCCTTATATCAAAAGCTTATATTTCGCATAGAACCTCCATTTAGGAGGTAGGGTTGCATTTTCAGACACAGAAAGATAAAGAGATAGGCTTCCTGGATTGTTCATTTCCTTTAGGCTGCAACTCTAACATCCTGAATTCACAAGAAAATGGAATACATATTAGCATACATGTACATCGTAAGATTTGCTTATTGAGTTTTATGAGCACTACTTTAAATTGATAAGAAAGTAAAACAAAGAAAGTTAAAAGATTTCATACTATTTTGGACGTAAACCGCCCGTCAAAAGGCTCCAAAAATATTTAACACACAATTCTAGAGAGAGAAATACTCTTCTTTTATTTTCAAAATCAAGGTCTACCTCAAATGAGTTTAGAAGGGGGTCTATTTATAAGTGGGGAAGGGGAGCACTAAATGGTTCTCTAACCAATTTGGGACACTCACTCTACAAATAAGCCTAATACTCATTTGTGCTCACCTATGCCCAAACTGATAAATAAACAACCAAAAATTATTAATAAAAATAACAAAATCGCACTAAACTATTTATATGCTAAAAATGACAAAAATGCCCTCGATTCACATCTATCTCCCCCTCTTAAAACCAAGCTCGTCCTCGAGCGTTGAAAATTTTTGGGTATTTATGAGGAAATTCCAAAAAAAGGGTACCAAAACTTGCGAGGGACCAAAAATAAAATTTCTAAAACTTGAGGGTGCCCATTCCGCAATTTTCTTCTTTATTTCTTCATCTTCTCTTTTCTTTTCTTCTTTACCCAAACAAACCCTAGAAAAATTCCACTTGGGTCAAAAACCATGGTTTGAAAGCGGGTATAAGGGTTTCGGGTTGTGTAGGGCAACCCAGGGGGTTTTCGAGTAGGCCTAGGGTAAAACCCTAGGCTTTCGAGGTCTATTTGGGGTCCAGAGGGTTGCGCGACCACCAGAGGTGGTCGACGGCAAGGGGGGAAGGGTATGGACTGATCGGCTGGTGTTTTCAATCTGTCTGGGTGGTCGAAAAAGGTCTCTTTTTGGCTGGGGCAACGGGGTGGGTAGGGGTAGGGTTTGGGGGGGAGGTGGGGTTACGGAGACAGTGGTGGGGTGATTTAAAGGAGTTTTGGGGGTCGCCCATCACTGGGATGGATAGGAGGAGGGCCGAGGGGTAGGTTTTGGGCCGGGGAGTGGTCGGCGAGTGGTGAAGGGGCGGGACAGGGCTGGGGCTGCTGGGGGGCTAGGGTTAGGGTTTAAAAAGAGGAGGGTTAGGGTTTGTGTCTCTTCTTGGGTTGGGCAACCATGGGGGAGGGGTGGGGAGATTATTGTGGTGGTGGTAGGGTTTGGTTGGTGTGCCACCCTAGGGTTTGATAATCGGTGGCAAGAATGGCGGATTTTAGGCATAGAGTGAAGGGGGTTTATATGTTTTGGGACATTTGAGAGAGAAAATCTAACCTCTCATGAATGTGCGCCATCTCTAGAGCCATTTGAAATTTAGTGTACAATTTTGATAAAAAAAATACACCAATACACTAACACCAATGTGGATCTTCACCCGCTCTGATTCCAATTTAACGTAAACCACTCATCAAAAGGCTCCTAAAATATCAAACACACAATTTTAGAGAGATAAATACTCTTCTTTCATATTCAAAATCAAGGTCTACCTCAAATGAGGTTACAAGGGGTCTATTTATAAGTGGGGAAGGGATCACTAAATGATTATCTAACCAATATGGGACTCTAACTTTACAAATAAGCCTAATACTCATTTGTGCTCACCTATGCCCAAACTGATAAATAAACAACAAAAAATTATTAATAAAAATAACAAAATGGAACTAAACTACTAATATGCTAAAAATGACAAAAATTCCCTCCATTCACATCTATCTCCCCCCTCTTAAAATCAAGCTCATCCTCGAGCGTTGAAATTTTTTGGGGATTTCTGAGGAAATTCCAAAAAAAGGGTACCAAAACTTGCGAGGGACCACAAATAAAATTTCTAAAACTTGAGGATGCCATCCCGTAATTTTTTTCTTTATTTATTCATCTTTTCTTTTCTTTTCTTCTTTCCCCAAATAAACCCAAGAAAAATTCCACCCAGGTCAAAAACCATGGTTTGAAAGTGGGTAGAAGGGTTTCGGGTTGTGTAAGGCAGCCCAGGGGATTTTCGAGCAGGCCTAGGGTAAAACCCTACACTTTCGGGGTCGATTTGTGGTCCAAAGGGCAGCGCGACCACCAGAGGTGGTCGACAACAAGAAAGGAAGGGGCTGGGGTGATCGACTAGTGTTTTCAAGCTGTATGGGTGGTCGAAAAAGGTCTCTTTTGGGGCTGGGGCAGTGGGGTGGGTAGGGGTAGGGTTTTTGGCGAGAGGTGGGTTAGGGCGACAATGGTGGGGTTTATTTGAAGGGGGTTTGGGGGTCGTCCAGTAGGGGGATGGATCGGAGGAGGGGTGAGGGGGTAGGATTAGGGCAGGGGAGTGGTTGGCGAGTGGTAAGGGGGAAGGGACAGGGTTGGGGCTGCTGGGGGGCTAGGATTAGGGTTTGAAAAGAGGAGGGTTAGGGTTTGTGGCTCTTTTTGGGTTGGGGAAACCATGGGGGATGGGTGGGGAGATGATTGTGGTGGTGTGAGGGTTTGGTTGGTGTGCCACCCTAGGGTTTGATAATCAGCGGCAATAGTGGCGGGTTTTAGGCATAGAGTAAAGGGGGTTACTAGGTTTTGGGAGATTTGGAAGAGAAAAGCTAACCTCTCATGAATGTGCGCCATCTCTGGAGAAATTTGAAATGTAGTGTACGATTTTGATAAAAAAAATACACCGATACACTAACACCAATATGGAGCTTCACCCGCTGTGATACGAATTTGACGTAAACCACCCATCAAAAGGCTCTTAAAATATCTAACACATAATTTTAGAGAGAGAAATACCTTCTTTTATATTCAAAATCAAGGTCTACCTCAAATGAGGTTACAAGGGGTCTATTTATAAGTAGGGAGGGGGAGCACTAAATGGTTCTCTAACCAATGTGGGACTCTTACTTTATAAATAAGCCTAATACTCATTTGTGCTCACCTATACCCAAACTTACAAATAAACAACCAAAACAAAATTAATAAAATTAACAAAATGGAACTAAACTACTAATATGCTAAAAAAATGACAAAAATGCCCTCGATTCACATCAATTTCATTTCCCCAACTTCAAACTCCTCACAACACAAAATATATTTCTGTATTGCTGAAAAATTATCTATTTTCCAGGTGAAACTATTCGTACGAGATTGCTTAACTATGAAAAACACTTCATTTTGTGTGCACATTTACCAACATAAACTCCGGCACCAAATATGCAGGGGTCAGTGAAGAGGTATCCTTTTGAAGTGTTTTTTAATAAGTTCAGATGCAGTAATTGGTCAAATCCTCATTCAGTCTTCATCCACGAAAATCGTCTTACTTTTTGATCTGCCGATTCGCATATAGAATTCTAACTTAGAATTGATAATTTACCAAAATATTTGTAGCAAACATAAACAATGCTACACTTAACCGGCAGATGATACCGGACAAGATTTATGCGACTTGTACCATGGTGGCGTCCCACTATTCTACAAGTTGTTCAAAGCACATCGGTATGTAAAGATTTATGTGACTTGCACCATGGTGGCACCCCACCATGCTACAATTCATCCAAAGCATGTCGGTATGGGACAAGATTTATGTGACTTGTACTATAGTGGCACCCCACTACGCTACATGTCGTCCAAAGCATGTCCGGTGCTTACTAGTGTCCAAAGCATTATTGAGCAAACATATGCTATAATTTATAAAGAAACTACCTTGGATTCTGAGGTACTTGTCCTTGGTGTAATTATAGACAAACAGTTTGAAGTGGTCATTAATCTCCCAGCTTGTTGGAAGACTTCTTGATTAACATATTTCCAGGTAGCGTGAGATGTGATTGGCCCCATTCCCTACCCTATTACCATTAGGATACAAACATAGTTTCCTGAAATCGCATAATAAGTAGAACGGTTATGAGTTAAATCAGAAAGATAATATGGGAATGAAATCAAGAAATAAGAAAATATCACCATTTGTAGCTGTCATCTTTAAATTCATCAGATTCATACTTTTCCATCCCTGATTCTAACGACTCTATTTTTAAAAAGAAAGTGCGCTGGTTAAGCATCCCTCATGGATCTTGACACTTATGTGTTTACATTGAGAATCATTTATCACACATGGTAAAGAAAACATATATAGCCTAGTCATTGAACCAAAAAATGTATTTACCCCAGAAAATCTTCAATGGTTATCAAATTATTGCATTGGTACTTGTTAAAAAATAAAATATAAAAATATCTACAGTGGAGTTTAGAATATAGTAATTGAGGAAAGATGCACTTCTATTTGCAATCCAAGATGCCCATTAAATAACAATGATCTTGACATAAAACATTAGTGATTCTTTTTTAGATAGCTAACGAAGTTTAGCAGAGGGAGACATAGTATCAGTGGAGGGGCTAGAATTTTGCACTAGGACGAGCTACCTTAAGGGTGATTTTTGAGCCAATTTTTTTTAGGTTATTTAAATTATTTTGAAAAAAATTACCAAAAGTTCTATTAGGGGTGGGCTGAATTTATATTTTAACAATGTTTTTTTTAATTAACATTACTATTTTTTTTTTTTTTGGGGGGGGGGGGGGAGGGGCTGGTGCCCCCCCAAGCCACCCCCTGCTCCGCCCCCTCACCCTATTCAAAACACCCGACATCATATTTCACTTCGTCCACCGAACGATATAACAAGTAAATAACCTATAATAGTGAACACGTAAAGCAAAACTGTGTATGTGCGTGTGTCATAGAGAGAGAGAGAGAGAGAGAGAGAGAGAGAGAGAGAGAGAGAGAGAGAGAGAGACGATGGCTTCGTCGCCGGTAAGCATGGTTGCTTCCTCCACTAGTTTTCCTTTCAAGGAACTCATCTTTTCTTTCCGCAATCATTCGAGTGCATTGATGGACTTATATAAATACTCTATAACTAGCGATTATGTGTTAAATGTGTTACCCACACGAATTAACTTTTCGTCATATGTTCTGCTACTTACCATCATAAGCTTTTACCTTCCCCATGTAAAGTGACCTCGATTGGCACTATTTGGATTGCTTCGTATTAGGGGCACGTAATGAAAATCTGGTCATTACGGGGAATATTTGATAATGTATATTTGATAATCGATACAAACCTTAAAAAAAGGAAAAATGATAATTAGATCCCACTTATCCCATCAGAGTTAAAATATGTTCCGTTGAATTCTACCCCACCTTTTAAGTCCCAAATACCAAAACAATCCAAATTCAATTATCAAAATACCTACCCAAATACAAACCCACTTGTCTCCTACATGATCTTCCTTTCAATATCAATGGAAAATTTGAAATTTTGGGATTCAAATTTCAAACCATCCAAGTTATACCCGAAAATAAATTCAGATTTGGGGAACAATCACGTAAAACCCCTATTTCTGCAGAATCAATAAATCTTCCTATGAATGTGCGGTGTGGAGGTTATCTTGGTTGAAGATAAGTTTAAATTTTACATTTTACGCTTATTTTATATGAATTTATCAATTTTTTATGGTAATTTTCGTGTAATCCGTTGTTTCAGTGGGTATAGAGTATATATGATGTTGTAATTACGTAATTTATTCTAGAATTCATCTTTATGTTGTACTCAATATTTTTTTGCGTGTACAAAGCCCAAATTTTCACAATCTTGCGTACTTGTTTACTGATTTTTTATCCTTTATATGTGATTATCAATGTTTATAAAAGTGGGATATTGGTATCAACCATTTAAAATTCACTTACCTGTTTAAATGTGAGTATCAATGTTTGCTAAAATTGTGATTGGTTTTGATGGTTATCTACTATGGTAATCTTAACAAAGTATACAATTTGTATTTAAGGTTAATTTTGTATTGAAGAATTATTTTTATATAGTGGCAACCTCGACATTTGATTTTGATGTATACGTTGGAAACCGATTACCAAATGCAATATACGATATGAAAAAAAATATATCGAAAGATAACAAACATAGTGAGATTTTGTAGTGTAGTTATATCAATTAATTGGTATTAGCAATAGTTGTTTCCCCAAAAAAATACAGTAGAGTAGTTGACATTTTGTTTCATATTTGAGCATATGGTTTGTTTGTTGATGTTAATTAGGGGTATTTCTGTCGAATAACATTCCCATTGCAACAGCATTTCCTGAGTATGTATTTTAAAAGTTTTGTTGTATACAACAGTTCACACAGTAACATTTACTATGTGATATGTTACAAATAGTGTATATTCCACACAGTAAATGTTACTTTATGCCCTTTTGCGTATTGTCTATGAGTAACACAAATGACATTTTGTACATTATGTGTGTATGTAGGATATGCATATGTGTTTTCGAATGTTTTTGTTGTTTATTATTTTTTTTAAATAATATAATAACAGTTGAAATTTTTGCATCAGTTTTTATCTTTTTGTGAGGTTCTATTTCGTAATTGCATCATAAATATGTATTGAGTAATTATTATTTATATTGCAACCTTAACATTTGATTTTGATGTGTGCATTGGAAACCGATTCCAAATGGAATATTCAATAGGAAAAAAAGTAATTTGATAGGATAACAAACATACTAAGATTTTATAGTGTTGTCATAACATTATTTTATCGTTATGTGTAGTTATTTCCCAAAAAAAATACAACTGAGTATGTGACATTTGGTTTTTGATTTGCGAATATGATTTGTGTCTGATATTTTCGATTTTTATTGAATAACATTCGCATGGCAGCATCATTTCCTTAGTGTGTAATATAAAAGATTTGTTTTATACAACAGTTCACAGAGTTACATTTACTCTTTGACCTGCGACAACTACTGTATTCATAACATGGTTGATTATTCCAAATAATAAATGTTAATTTGTGCCTTGTTGCGTATCATATATGCGTAACACAAATGACATTCTCGTACATTATGTGTGTATGTAGGATATGCTATACATATGTGTTTTCGAATGTTATTGTTGTTTAGTTGGTTTTTGTTAAATTATATAATAATTGTTCTCAGTTTTTATCTTCTTGTGATGTTCAATTTCATAATTGCATCATACGTAGACATTTAACTTTTAAGCAAATAATATGCTGGGTGAACTTATATATGTAATGACTAACTTTACTTTTTTGTTGTAGTAATCATGGAAGGGTTTGTCACATTGTTCTGCAAGTACATGGATAGGACATTTGTCAAGATGTTACAAGATCGAACGACAGTTACAAAGTTAGTTGACTCTATTCGTAGCAGGTGGATTGATATAGTTGATGCCTCTATTTCAATGTCATATAATTTGGCAGGGCACCCTCAATGTGCACATGATTTTGATGAAGATATTTCTATTTTCTTATCACATTCCCGTAAACACGGCATTAAAATTGTGGATTTCAATATCATGACTCGGGAGGTGGTTGCAAGTGATGGAGAAAGGATTTTCAACAATTCTAAAGATCACATTTTAACTGAAGGAGCAGATTTTGAGTGCTTGGATGAGGTATCACGTGAAGAACATTATATTACAACTAAACATTTTTTGTCATTTCATTAGTCGAACGATATTACTAAGGTTGGTCAATGATATAGAGGTGGGTGATTGAATTCCGTAATGTGCTTTGTAAGTATGCAGCCGAAGTGGGCTTTAAATTAAACTACATCAAGAATGATTTAAAAGGAGTTACCGTTGAGTGTAAGTACAGATTATCGATAGGTTGTGGTTGGTATGTGCATGGTAGGGTTGACACGGTTAACAGATTTTTTTGTGTTGTGAGTATACGTGTGGAGTTGCGTACAGAACTCATAAACATAGTCATTTGTCTTCAGGGTTAATTGCGAATGAAATAGCAAATCGCGTAAGAACGAATCGTATGACTCACCCCATTGGCATTGTCACATTTCTTTCAGATGAGTATGGATATGATCTTGAATATAATAGGGTGTGGTAGGCTATAGAAAAAGAGAAGACACATGTGTTTGGTGACCAATCACTATCATTTGATAGGTTAAGATGGTATGTGGACGCAGCTATGAATTCAAACCTCGATAGTCATTTGTCGATCGAGTACTATTCTGATAATGGTCGATTCAAAAGGATGTTCGTAGCATTTCATGCATCTATAGAGCGCTTCAAGCACAGTCGACCACTAACTTTCTTGGATGGCACATTTTTTAAAAGCAGGTACAAAGGAAATCTATTGGCGGCGACGGGAAAAAATGCAAACCAAGGTATTTACATTTGCATTATTTGAAACATTGATTTTCACTTAATGGACTATATGTATAGTTGTGAAATGATGTGCTATTAGTATGTTTTTTAAAGTATGAGTATTTTATGAAAATTAGGAAGGGAAAATTCCTACAGTTTACGCTTAAATTCAGAATATTTATAACTTAAATTGATGTAAGGGAAAATGTATACTATCAATGTGCATAGTATCAGGAACACAAATTATTGAAGTACCAAACTAACATTAACCAATCAATCTATTAATTGTTCAGGTAGTAATTGTACTGACATTTATGGCTATAGTCAACAAATTATGTCCAAGTAGTATTTTTTTAGGTGGTTTTGAGTACTTGGAATGATAAACAAGTAGTCATGTTATGCATACACGTTGTGTAGCTGGTCACAAAGTAAAGTTTACTGTCTGACCTGTTACGTCTTATATATGCATAATAGACTTACATATCTCAGACAATAAACATTACTATGTGACCTGCTGCACAGCGTGTACGCATAACATGACAAATAACTCACGCAATAGATGTTACATTTTTCTAATGTGTTTTTTTCTTATGTAACAGGCATATTTCCTATTGCATTCTCGATTGTCGGATCGAATAATGACAATAACTAGGAATGGGTCATGATGCAGTTTTCAAACATCATTGACACTTCATTGGTTTACACGTTTATTTCGGATCGTAACAATGGGTTACTGAAGTCAGTTCCAAAAGTGTTCCCCGATTCGCATCATAGATATTGTTTGCAGCACTTGAAATGTAATTTGAGGGACAAGTCATCTGGGTTTCATAGCAAAGTGAAGGAAAAATAATTGGAATATTTGTATTTTGCATATACGCACCTAATAAAGAAACGTTCAACAAACGTATGGTTTGGTTGTTGGTTGAAGGAGGAAAGAGAGTCCGTGAATTTTTGTCCACGATATTGAATGAACATTTTTGTGGTCAACATTATTGTGAAATGTATTCAAATGTAGATGAGTCATTTAATTCTTGGATATGTGACGCCCGTCACCTCCTAATCACAGACTTAGTCGATACAATTAGATGTAAGATTATGAAGTTGAGTGCTATCAGGCGAGACGAACCGAAAGCATGGACTGGATTCCTTTGTCCACGTATGGATTGTTGTTTCAGATATTCATTGGAGACAGGTCGAACTTGGGTTGTGAACAAGGCAAGTGAATGCATATCCGAGGTTCGGTCGGATGAAGTTTTCAATGTTAATATGCAATACAGGATGTGTTCATGTTGTAAATGGCTGCTCAATGGTTTTTCGTGTGATCATGATGCTATAGTAATTCAGATATGCGGGTATGAGTTGAAGGATTACATTGATGAGAATTTCTTAGTCGATTTCTTCTTGAAAACGTATGGATTTATAACATTACCAATTCCTATATTTAATAGAGTCAACGTATCCGCTGAGGATGTGGTAATCAAGCCACCAGATGTTAAACGTCCTCCCGGTAGACCAAAAACCAAGCATATAAATTCGAGGGGCGAGGAACTAAAGGTAGTTACGTGTAGCAGGTGCAAAAAATATGGGCATCACAATAGGAAGACGTACCTAGAACCGTTGAATGAGTGATGATGTATTGAATTTTTTATGTTATTGTATTTGTAATTGAATATTTAATAACTTTGAAGTAATTTGATGAAGTTTTATTACTTTTCAACTATACAGTAAATGTTACTGTATGCAATTGTATTGATTGGAAAAGTGTAATTTCAATACAAGAGTTCAATACCACAATGTAAAATTAATTGAAAATTAAAGAGTTCAATGTATGTAGGGTAAATGATTCGTTGATTTTGTTAAATTTGATGTTTCACTAAACATAGTATATGTTACTGTGTGTATATTCAAACATTAATGAATGTAAAAAAACTTAGCAAATCAACTTGATGTGTTATGTATATATTAATGTATATATGACACATAATGTAACGAAAGCAAAACATTGATTTATGTAGATTTCGTACGACATCTTACTGTATATTTGGATTGACATTAATTATATATGTTGAATTACGATTTTAGTTATGACGACAATTTGTGTGCCATCATATTTATTATAGTGTGTCAAGTTTTTATGAATGTGTTGGACTTATATTTTGAAAACGCCCACTACATATCGTAATAAGAAATAATGCAAACGGTATACGTATGCGACGAATTTTCAAAGGATGAAACTCGTCACAAGTAAATTTAACACCATTTAATTAGTACGGTGATGGTACACACATAACATAACAAATGTCGGAGCTTATTTTCAACTACTACAAGTTAAACAACCGTAATAAAAAATTAAATTTCCTTTTTTGTTGATTGCATTCAAAACCATAGAAAAATTTAAAAAAAAACACTAGCCATGTATAATTATGACACGATATTTGTAATCTTTTTCTAAAAACATAAAAAAAATTTAAAAAAAATACTAGTCTTGTATAATCATGTCACGGTATTTGTAATCTTTCTTTCAAAACCATAAAAAAAAATAATAAATAAACACTGGTCATGTATAATCATGACACGGTATTTGTAATCTTTCTTTGAAAACCACATGAGTAGAAATGACCATGTGAAAATTTATTACATAATGTAGTAATTACGGAATGCGCGGTATATGATGGGTAACGATTCAGTGTAACACACAACCATTCAGTAACATTTTCTATATCAACTGAAACAGAAATTGAGATTTTTCTGGTAATCTTAATTACGATCACGCAGAAAATAGTAATGTACTTTAGACTCTTAGAGTTGTGTAAACTATTTGCGAAAAATCTATTTTTATTCGTTATTCTCCCACTTTACGATTTTTTTACCAAATTCCATATTTACTATGATATATATTGTGTGCAGTGTTTTCCAGATTCCACACTTACATTACGTACACTTCAACAATTGTGATATGCAAAAATATCTGGTGTGCTTATTGTTGCACCAATAGAAAATTATTCTATAAACTGACAAAAAGATAATTACTATATCGGTATCATTGCAAACATGCAACTTAAATTCAAATGTTAATACAACTACTTGGTCTTGAGTCATAACAATTGATGATGTACTGCATTATTTACGCTATTTTGTTTGTAATTGAATATTTCATAACTTCAAAGTAGTTTGATGAATTTTTATTAATTTTCACCTATACAGTAAAGGTTATCGTATGCAATTGTGCCGATTGGAAAAGAGTAATTTCAATATGAGATTTCAATACCACAATGTAAAGTTGATTGAAATTTAAATAGTTAAATGTATGTAGGGTAAATGATTCATTAATTTTATTAAATTTGATGTTTAACTAAACATAGCATATGTTACTGTGTGTATATTCAAACATTAATGAATGTAAAAAAACTTAGAAAATAAACTTGACGTGTTACGTATATATTAATGTATGTATGACTCATAATGTAATGAAAACAAAACATCTTTATGTAGATTTCGTACGACATCATACGACATCTCACTGTATGTTTGAAGTGACATTAATTGTATATGTTGAATTACGATTTTAGTTATGATGAAAATTTGTGTGTCCTCATTTATATTAAACCGTGTCAAGTTTTTATGAAGGTGTTGGACTAATATTTTGAAAACGCCCACTACATATCGTAATATGAAATAATGGAAATGTTATACACATGCGACGGATTTTCAAAGGATGGAACTCGTCACATATAAATTTAACACCATTTGATTAGTACGGTGATGGTAAACACAGAACATAACAAATATCGGTGTTTATTTGTAAATACTATAAGTTAAAAAACCGTAAGAAAATTTTAATTTACTTTTTGTAGATCGCATTCAAAAGCATAAAAAATAATAATAATAATAATAATAATAATAATAATAATAATAATAATAATAATAATAATAATAATAATAATAATAATAATAATAATAATAATAATAATAATAATAATAATAATAATAATAACACTTGTCATGTATAATTATGACACGGTATTTGTAATATTTCTTTGAAAACCACATGAGTATAAATGACAATGTGCAAATTTATTACATAATGTAATGATTACAGAATGCGCGATATATGATGGGTGATTATTCAATGTAACACACAACCATTCAGTAACATTTACTATATAGCTATCATTGCAAACATACAATTCAAAGTCAAATGTAAAAATACAACTATTTGGTCTTGAGTCATAATGGTTACTTTAAGGTCATAAGCACATAAATTTATAACCTAATTAAAACCAAAAATCATCTTAACACTACATGTTTCGAAAACCAAATATATGAGCAACAAATGAACAAATATTATAAAGTTCATTTCCAAAACAGAATGAGTCGCGGTCTCTATCAATTCGATTTTGGTGGAATAGTGTTCATAATACTCTCAACCAAATGCGCCCTATATTCTTGCATAGTCTCTCTTCTCATTTTCGACAGAATGTCATATCCTTTCGAGATCTTTGACATGTAGTAGCAAATCGCAACTCCGCAATCAACCCAAAAAAATATATTGAATAATTAATAAATTGATGTTGCGAAAAAAACATTATGGAGATGGTGAAGATTCCATAGAAGTATTATATTCCCGGACTTTGTTACGGACAATCAAGAACTTGATGCACTGGATGCAAAAAATCTTGAGTTGTTGGATACGAATGTGAGTTCACTTGATTGTCGACATCTCCTTCTTTATGTTTATTCTTGATCTGTACGAGTGTCGTTTTCACATATTCCTTCCATATAGATGTAATATTATTCAAGTTAAACGTCGTGAGATTTAAGTTCATAAATTTGATTTGATAGAAACTTTCGTACGTATAATCCATGCAATAAAACAAACTTATTTGATGAATCAGTTATATCCATGCAATAAAACAAACTTACTCGTAACATTAAACTTTACTGTTTAACCTTTACATCAAAAATATCATTCGTATGTCAAGATAACCTTAATATGATGCACATGATAGTATAAAAAAACCAAGCAACTCATTAATGTTGTACATCGAGAGTTCGTATCGTAAGAAAAAATTTAAAATGATATAGTGTATAACAGTAAACTGTAATTGATGACATGTTCTGCGAAATGAGCAAACTAATTGATGCGGTCTAGCAAGTTAAACAGAATTTTTACATACTATTAGTCGTGACAATAAACTTCACTGTATAAACTTTACATCAAAAACATCATGCGTATGTCAAAATAACCTGATCGGATAACCATGAGAGTATATAAAAAACCAAGCATATCATTAACGTTACACAACATTTGTTCGTATTGTACAAATAACGTTAATATGTTATAGTGTATAACGGTAAACTGTAATTGATGACCGATTCCATGATATGATTAAACTAATTTTTGCGGTCTAGCTCGATAAACAGAATGTTTACATACTATTAGTTATGACAATAATAAAGGCATTTGTATCTGTATGAAGTAAGAATAGAATATCGATGTCACCTGCTCTTGCATCTTTTAGGAGTAATTTAAAAGTAACTGAAATAGGGGTTGCCTACTAGATCACTGAGTTAGAAAAAAAAAAGAATATGGATAAAGAAAGAAACAGAGTATAGATGTCACCTGCTACTTTGCTAATTTTATGAGGACTTTAAAACTCAATGCAATAGGGGAAGACTATTAGGTCACTGAGTCAGTAAAAAAAAGAGTAGATGTATGAAGCCAGAAACATGAACAGTGTGCTTCTATAATTCAACGTTTGAGTAGTATTGAACAGTCATAATGTTATCGCAGCAGGCCACAACCTTTGTTTTTTCATTCAGAAAGGCATAATGATAGATATAACTATTAAAATCTAATTAAAATTTGCGCAATTATGTGTTTTCATTTAGAATGAGATAATTTTATGTAATATATTGATAATTGAAATGCATTAATAGTACTTACTGATCTCCGAGAATTCGATAGTTACAAGTCCTCCATCCCATCCCTAGGTATGAGGGGGTTGTAGTGCTTCCAACAGCCCTCGTGTGTGTCGAACACCATAAGATGGAAATGGTACCCCTCTCTTCTTTCATGTGAGGAGGAAAAAATTACGGGGAAGAAATACCATCGCGTCTCTCTTGGAGCTAGCTCAAGTTTTATAGCGATAAAGCATTTCCGCAACCCATCCATATTGTCACGAATCACGGACTGCACATTACAAAAAATAAGTGTGATAATATAAAATGTTGCAAAAATTATATTTCGGCCAACAATACGTATAAACAAACTTCCAAAGACAAACTCAACCAACACATGCTAGTGAAGAACACAGATTGATCGAAGAGACTGTCATTCGGATGTGTTGATGCATACGCCACGAGTTCCTTGTCCAAAATATCTATGTATGCATCAATAACCTATATAAATATATTATCCCAAGTATTAGTTGATAGCTTCATGGTATTTTTGTTACAAAATTGGACACGTGTCGTAATGTTGTGTATAATGACGTAATGAAATGCAATTAGATTACCCATATTAGTTCCGATACACTTTTTGGTTATTACTTTCAACAAATCTTTACGAAAAATAGAATACCTGAGTTCGCCACCACAGTGAACGATTTTCCTATAAGGGGAAAACTAACCTAAATTACACTAAAAACTGAATATAACATCACGTCGGTTGTGAAGTTGTTATTATACGAAATCTTGGTAATTTTGGATTGGAATAAGCCAAAATGTGTACAATAAATGTGTGCAATTACGAAAGACAACAACGTGAAATAACAACTTCAATATTTTGAAAACTATTTTATTTTGTTGTCAACATATATTAGATGTAACAAGGAAGACAATAACATTTACTATCTGTCACATCTAATATATGCATGGTGGAGTTAAATGCGTATGAAAATAAAAGGTAACCAATACCCGTAGTTATGATTGTGCCATGATCTTATCATTTGAAGAGTCGACTCAGAAAGATACTTAGCCACAACCCCTCTCCATGTCAACACATTTCTCTTCAACTTCGTTACTTTTATTTTGGGTGTCGACCTTTCTTCCTCATTGTTAACATCTTTGACATCCGGCTTCTTCTCTTTCTTCTTCGTTGGGCTCTATTTGGAAGGTTTGGACGCTCTCCTCTTCAACTTACCCCTAACTTGTGGTTGGTACACTAACACATCTGACTTATTTTCCTTTCTATCATATTTATTCTTTACTCACCGGACCATCGAACTCACTAGTTATTAAAGATGAGTTGGCGTCACATCGGACACATTTGCACTTTCCTCGTGAGACTTTTGTGTGCTACCACGCACATGAGAAGGCGGAGTAGTCATTTTAGGTCTTCGTTCCTGGAATACCTCCACTTCAACCTTTTGAGCGACTAATTCTTTAATTTTTTCGATTTCCCTTGTCAACTCCTCCTTCAACTTCCTAACCTCATCGTTATCCTTCTCTTCCATTAACCTTACTTTTGTTTGAAGTAATTCAATTTCGGTTTTCAATTTCTAAGTTGTCTCTTTCTTAGCCACTTCCATTTCCTATTTCTTCTTCTTCATATCTTAAAGTTCATCGGACAACTTCTTGTACAGATCATCGTTATCACTACATAAGCTTTGTAAATGTTGAACTTCCACTTCCATCTCTTTTATTTTCTTCAACGTGGGATCGTCTATCTTCCTAGGTGATGCTTCCGGAGTACCCTCACCATCCTCATTAGTGCTAGTGGATGGATGTCATCATTTGTGTAACCTGAATCATAGACATCATCGAGCAACATATAGTCGTATGGATCGAAATTAATGTCTTCTCCCAACACATCCTCCTCAATCTCCGTTTTGTGCAGCCTTCCTAGCTTAAACTGTGCATAAAAAATATTTTAATTAGCGCAAGGGTGTTAATACATTATGGCATATATGTAAATATATAAATCATATAATATTATACATTATGTGAACAAACAAACGTTTTGTGACATTAAACTTTACCGTATAAACTTTATATCAAAAACACCATTCGTATGTCAAAATAAATTTAATAGGATGCACATGTGAGTAGGCAAAAACTAAGCAGAGCATTAATGTTATCAAGTAAGAGTTCGTGTCGTAAAAATATCATTAATAATATATATTGTGTAATAGTAAACTGTAATTGATGACATGTTCCGCAATGTGATTGTTGTAATTGATGCGGTTTTTCTCGGTAAACAAAATGCTTACATACTATTAGTCATAACAGTAAACTTTTATATATAAACTTTACATAAAAAACATCATTTGTATGTCAAGATAACCTTAATAGGATGCACAGTATATAAAAAATTAAGCATCTCATTAATGTTATACAACATTTGTTCGTATCGTACAAATAGCGTTAATACGTTATAGTGTAGCAGGTGAACTGTAATTAATGAAGTTTTCGCCGATATGATTAAACTAATTGATGTGTTTTTGCTCGGTAAACAGAATGATAACATACTATTAAACTTTATTGTATGAACTTTATGCGTATGTCAAAATAACCTTAATAGGATGAACATATAAGTATATAAAAAAACTAAGCACCACATTACTATTATTATTTGTAGCAGTAAACATGAGAGTACACATAATTCTTACAATCTATTATATGTAGCAATAAACTTTATTGTATGTTAATATCCCACATATCATTCAATAGTAATATTGTGAGAACTATACGATAAAATAAAACTCCATATAATACATTTAGGTATGAAAAAAATAGCATACCATGTCCACAAACTCAAAGAGTTAACATTTACTACTTAGTTTGGTTTTTAACCTGTGATAAGTGTTTTATGTATGCTATGTACATCAAACTGTTAATACAGTTAATGATCTATTAGTATATTAACATTAAAAATTTGCCACATTCTGTAATATTTAGCTTATAAGTTATTTATGTTAGGAACTCAGATAATATTTACTGACTAAAATAGTATATCATTTACCCACAGCGGGAGTTGCACACAGTTTACTGTCACAGTGCATAAGCTTGGGTTGGATGACTATAGTAACCCAAAGATTTGCATGATTTTTTTTTAAACAAAAACAACAATGTCCGATCTACCTCGATCGTATTTTGATAAGATCACATCGGGTTTCTACTTTTAGGAAAACTTCAATAATCATTGAAACAAAGGCAAAGTATTAGATCACTAAGTCAACAAACAAATTTTACATCAAAAATATCTAATGTAAATACATATAGTATAAATACAATCAAAATACCTACAGTTCCACATGTTCACATAAAACGATGTCATCTTCGAGTACGGAGCTCAAGTTTTTAAGATTCCACTTCTTGAATCTTGGGTACAAATTTGCATCCACGGGTTCTATAATATTTATCCTCTCGTAAAACCAGTATTCAATTCAAGTAAACAAGTGCAAAATGTTGTAAGTAAAATAATATGTCTAAATCTAATATAGATATAAGTTTAAAAGTTATTACCAACAAGATAATATTGTATCCATAACATTTATGGGGGTTGTTGTGATTTTTACTAAGTGATCCTATCAAGTAGTCGTATATCAACACCGGCCAATTGAAATCCCTAATTTCATTCATTCTCAATACAGAATCCATGAAACTCCACTTCACGAAAATTCCACTAGTCGGGAAAAACAATGTACAAAATGCGTAAAGGAACACTAACTTTGTAGCGGCGACGTACCCACCATTCGTTTGTAATAACGAGACGTCGATTACGGTATTCCTAATATGGGACACTTGAACCATCCCATCAATATTTCAAAACCACTTTCGAACGAACGGGATGTTTGGTTTTCTTCCATATAAAGGTATTTTATATGAACTACTGCCGAATGGTATGCCAAATATTAGTGATACGTCTCTAGGGGTGAATTGGATTTCGTTACCACTAATTTTGAAATACCCGTCCGCCCCGGTGTAAGCTCGGATCATCAATTCGAAATTCTTCTCATATTTACTAATGAATGAACGATTGAACTTAGTTATTATTAACGCGTTAAACAACGCCCAAAATGGAGTTTTCCTGAGTTCCTCCAACCCATCGCCTATCTCCATGTCAGACAACAGGTCGCGTAACGCAACCATGTTGCATCGATATTGGTTTCCACCTTCTCCCATATTTTTAGTGATGGATCAATCAAATGAGATCGAGTTTAATTTGCAGCCTTTACGGTTTACACCTGCAAAATCAAACATAGGCAAGTAACAAAGTACTTAGTTTGTTGACGGGAACAAGTACAGTACGTATTCGATATAATCATGTATGCAGTTAACAATCCCAATTCTGTTATCCAGATAGTAAACATTACTGTGTAACCTAAATGTTACACATCATGTATACAGTACGATACACTGTACGCTGCTATATATATATAAATAAACTTAATAAATTTGTGTTTTACACGATTCGAGTACAGTTAGGTAGCACCTGATTTAGTGTCCATAAAGTAGCCATTATATTTGAATATGTGTTACCCATAAACATTGAATATATAACATTTGTAACAGTAAATATTGAAACTATATAGTTGAATATTACGAATAAAATGATGCTTATTTCAATGTGTAAATGGTTTTAAAAATAAATACGACTTAGAAACCAATTATATCCACGTATAACAATATATCAACAATTAACATATACATGTGAGTATGTACATGGCGAAAAAGGGTTTGAAAGCAAATAGGCACACTGCTATATCACAATTTACTACTATGTACAATTAAAATTACTATGCAAATCACATGGCACAGACCATTCAATTAACATAATTGCAATCACAAAGTATCATTAATAATATGACCGAATTTACTATCCAAATAATCATTTACTATAAGAACGTATTTACAATGCGAGTGGTAACGTTTCTCATAATTAAGTTTGACATTATGCAAGAATGTTCTCCACATTAATTAGGTAACTAAAACAGTAAACTTTACTGTTTATATTGCATATCAGTAATTGATGAATACAGTATAAGTATGTATTTTATACGATTTATCGACAGTTATTAACGAGATGATTTTGTGTTAATATCATAGCCACGGTACAACCACCCAATATCCACTTACACACACCACGCCTAGTCAATAGAACAATTAGTAAAGTTTGCATTTTAAATTTAGTCAAGCAAATACATGATATCATATTAAAAACACATTGCAACTAACTTTGTTGATCTACATAAACATTATTAGAATCTCAAAATAACATTTACTCTATTATCGTATTTACTATCCGAATAACCTAAAATTGAACGTACGTGACATATATTATTATTTTATCGATGTAATAATTCTTACTAGATGGGTTGTCACCAAACTTGTTAGGGTTAAACCATATTACGAACAAATTGTTTTTAATTAATGGCTCAATCTATGTATATGCGAATACATAAATATTAATACTCTAAAAAATATGCATACGTAGACACGTAGATATAGTTTAAAGCTTTTGTTCCTTGTTTACAATGTTATTAGTAAGTATGGTCCCGCGCCAGCGGTACACCAACCCACAACACCCCTACCGACCACCACGAGCACCCTGACCACTGTCGGAGCTCTGATCAATTAATGAGTGAAATAAGAAAATTTAAGGTATTAATTGACGGTTGAAAAGTCAGTAGGACTTATTTAGAGAAATCGTCTTCATAGAGGACCTATATGTAAAACAAATAAACATAATCACAATACTATAATAACATTTACATTACGACTGTATATACTATCCCAGAAGCAATATTTCGCAAAATTAAGTTTGTCACTATTAATGACAATTGTCCACATCTATTACATAATTTGTACAGTAAAATTTACTGAGTTTAGTATACCTGACATAGATTATTCAACAAACATATGACACACCAATAAACAAAACACTAATGTACCAATTCGGTAATGAACAAAGTAAACTTCATTTTGTGTAGTTTACTTCATATAGATCATTCAGTAGACATAGTCCAGTCAATAAAGATAGTCACAATATCAAAGTAAATTCAACCCACTCCACCCAGCCATTACTAAACTCTGCATTTAAAATATAGTCAAGCAATTGCATGGTATCAAAGAAACAACATATTACAACTAACTTTGTTAATTTATATAAACATGATTAGAATCTCAGAATAACATTTACTATATGACCGTATTTATTATCCGAATAGAAATCGTTCTAAGAATAAATTTTTTGAACATGCAAAACTATTGACCACATCAACTACATTACTCAAAAAGTAAAATTTACTGCGTGTGATTTACACAACGTTAACAATTCAACACACATGTTTCCATTAAAAAAAACTCCATTTAAACTTGACGCATATATGATCTTCAACCTTCCCTCTACAACAAAATGCAAAAGTGCAGTTCTGCAACTATCACAAAGTGTGAGTCCATACACACCTCGCTATCCACCGATAAGGCTCGGTACCTATCTACGGATCAAGAACACAGAGTCCACCACTTTTCACTACAATACCACAAACACAGAGTCCATTGTGTGTAAACAACAAACCGGGTACGAAATCCACCGCATGAAGTGATTCTAAAAAAGGTGAAGAGAATAAATCTCTTGGTGCCCACAAATAAGATCTCAAAGCATATATTATTATAAAACTTGGATGTCAAAAAAAAATTCATTTAAAATTTAGGCAAACAATTACATGGTATAAAACTTGAAAAAAAATAAAATTAGTTCCATAAAAATTCAAACGAGATTTCCACAACATAAAAAATCTAAACCAACATTTGCAAGAACAAATTCTATCGACATCCAATACTTCGAGCAACATCAAGTACATTAATCCAAACAGTAAAATTTAATATTGTGTAATACAACAATAAATTCCAATCAACATACATATTTACATTCACTACACTTTACATTTAAAATATTTGCAAACAATTACAGGATAAACAAATGGAACAAAAACCACAAGAGAAAAATATCTAAAGCAACAATTTTTAAAAGTAGTACGCATCAATTTAATCAACATGTAAAACTTATGTCTATAGTGTCTAAATCAACTCCATTAACTCAAAAGTAAAGTTTATTGTGTGTATTTCGCACAACATATAACATGCAACAATAGTACATCATCCATTAAACCTTGGATTCACAATCCAAGCAACCAGCTACATGATTAAAAAAATGGAAGAAAAATAAGTGACTGCCCATCAAGACAAATTAGGTCTCGGAACACAAAAACAAGATAATTTAACATATTCCTTGAAATTCGTACCATGTGTAGAACAAAATTTAAAACATAAGTGGGATTTAATTATAATTTTTCCTAAAATTACTAAGATTGTTGTAAAATATAACACATTCAACAAATAATTTTGGTTTTTTATCACTTACCTCAACACGAAAGAAAAATCCAAAATCTGAAAAATCACCATCTCTATTCCGCACAGCAGTCGACGTAACTAAGGTTCTGACTACCCGGGATGTGAAACTCAAAACCCCAGATATGGATGCCATGATTTATGCATCAGTGGTAACTGAAATACGACTATTGTGTAAACTTTGAAACCTCGATCAATGTCGTGTTATGATTCGATGGGTTGGAAAGAAAAACAAGGTAGATAACTACACACGTCTGTTGAGATTCCGATTTTGTTGTGTACAGAATATAGATTTTGGCACGAATATAGGAGACAAAATCGAGGAAGGATTTTGGCACAAATATTAGGGAACAGATCATGTTTTCCTGATTTTGGCGCCTGACTTGATAAGGTTATTATCGTCAAATTAATGTTCGGTTTCCTATAAATTTTAAAGCGTGGGACTTATATGTTGGGGAAAAATTGGTGGACTAGACTGAGTAAAAAAGGTCTAATAGTACCTATATGCAAAGCCCCCCGAAAAAAATTAGCATGCAATTCAACTTTTAAATATAACTAAATATGTATTTCATTAAAAATATTGTTAAAGGTAAAAGTTGGTACCAAATAAATAATTTAATAACTTTGTAATTATTTATATTTAAAGCAAGACATAAATAATCAAAATTTTAAATTTCATCTTTTTCAATATTGAATCAGAATTGGTAAAAACAAATTCCAAAAAGAAAATTTAAATTATTTCTAAAAACTCTTTTCCTAATAAATACACATAATTTGGAGAACCATTTCATAAAAATCTTTCATTACATGAAGTATTCACTGCAAAATAGAATTATTAAGGGGATAATACATACAATTATACATTTACAAAGTGTATAAAGAACAAAATTATTAAAGAATCCGAAATAGTCTAAAATATAATTATATTTTTAATAAAATGTAGAATATTACTTAACATTGTCAATAAATATTATATAAGGCTAACTGAAATGAAAATAGAAGGAAGAATAAAATTGAGGATTTTTAACACCCAATCTACATTGGGTGGATATAATTATTCAATTCAGCATATCATAAAAATTAGCCCATCAGAATACCATATATGGAATGGTAATGTGACACCCCGACTAATTAAATACCGGGTAGCTACTCCTTTATTCAATTTAATACAAAATGTCAAGTTGGTTCAATTCATAGCATCACTGTCGAAAACATTTTTAAACAATTACTAGCCACCTAATATTTAAAAAGTGAGTTGCCAAATTTTATTAATTTAAATTAACATGTAGCCAATTAAATTATGAGCTAATTACATCACAATCACAACACAATCACAATAGAATAATAATGGAATAATAAAATGAGTCTGGAGTAACACTCCCCAGTATAATCCAAATACTGAATAAAAACCAATACAAAGTCTGAATAATTAAATAACTCCAGAACAGAAATGAAACTGAAAGTACGAGAAATCTATCTCTAAATGGAAAGGGGCGACATGCCCCAACAGATGAATGACCCAGAAATATAATCAAATGCAGAATGTGGAGGCGTTTACTACCGAGATCATGTAACTTCGACAGTAGCTAAAGCACATCAAAGGAATGGAACTCCCATGTTTGGCATCCCTGTGGCTCGACACCTAAAAGGTTTTACAAGAAAATAGATTTGAAAGAAAACGGGTCAGAGCCCGAGGTGAAAATAGTTTAAAATATAGCAAGTGTTTAATTGCATTAAACAATGAATATTAAATACATATTAGTTATGTGCTCTCACATGAGTTTCTCACCCCTCAGCTAATGTGCACGCCAAACGTATATCCTTAACCCAACCTAGTTATGCCGTTAACTAACTAGTCTGTACCACTTCCTGACCTCACATTATAATATAGGGGTTTAATCATAACATTCTAATATATCCTACATGTATCTCACCTTTTCATTGACCAGCTTAATTTATAACAATTACGAGAGGAAATTCTCATTTTAAATCCCACTCAAAATATCTCAATTACTTATATTCACACTTTAACAAAGAGTCTGTCATAATTTCAATTATATTAATCTCAGCATAAATATACAATCGAGGCACCCCTAGGCTAAGCTGCGGGGCACACATACTCTGCTATCGAATCCCAGTACATCACGTAAATAAGGACCACGTGTTTTGAATCTCTCAGGAACCGTTTCATTAAGTAAAATCACACATATTGGAGGCGAACATAGTTCACATACCCATGGGTCATCCACATACCTAAGCTCCCATGTTCAGCTGACTTATTAACACATAAATAAGTCATTCACATCCCTATATCCTTAAGGTACCAATCTAAATCCCCCCGTAGGCACACAAAGATTAGATGGACCTGTTTCGAAAGCCGACCTCTCGTGATAGCAAGTATGGTCGATATGTCATACACATAACAATCCATATACTAAGCATTCACACAACTTAGATAACTTGTTATATTATTAAAGGTATATTCTCAACCTTATACCATTAGTCTAATTCATACACTATGATTATTTCGGATGATATATAATATATTTTGTTGATACGTCTCACGTCGTATAATTTCGAGTACTTAAACCTAACCGAAGAGGTTACTAAGTCTCCTAACTTTCCCACACATAAATTCAGTACTCTTAACACCTTATTTACGTCCCAAATACTAACTACTCACTCCTCATAATCTAAATCGCGTTCTCACATCATAAATTAGGAAATTACTCATCGGACACTTGAAAATTCAACGTTACATTCCAACCCAATTCTAATATATTCTGGGTTCAAATATATATCCCTACTGGTCTCCTTCAAATCCTAATGCATTCACATAATCCCCAACTACAACATTCGATGGCCGGAAACACTTATAATTAAAGAGGGGAAAAGTCACCATTTCTGGGAGGATCGATCGACCGAGCCTGATCATCCATCGATTGATTGACCTATGAATGTCGATCGATCGATCAAGCAGGTGAGGCTACGGGTTCCTTCATTTTTCAGTCCCAGATTTGTCCCAAAACTTCATTACACGATGTGAAACTCTAATACAAGTATATAGGGTATACAACCTAATTAGTTGATTCTTAACGTTCCAAAACTTTTAAATCATCAACAATTAGCCTTTCTTGGGTCAAATCTCCATATTAACCTAAAAACCTTATTTTTCTATTTTCTTCAAGAACCATAATATTTATCTTCTTAAATCCGTTTTCAATCCATCTAAGGTTATGATTTGGTTACTTAATTATTTCCAGAATTAATCTACATGCAAATCCTATCCAAGATTTAGGTTTCTTCTCCAAATTTTATGAGTTTTCATCATTATTCAAGGCTATCATCAAATTCTACACTAGCATGGATAAATTATTCGCTGAAACTTAATGAAATCAAATCACTTGCCTTAGAATCGATGTTCTGATCTGTTGGTGATGGTAATGGTTGGTTCTCCCTCTCTCTCCGCTGACAAATCCGGTGAATAATGGTGGTGTGTGGTGGTTATGGCTTGGAAACCCTCTTTGTAACTTCTCCTCTTTCTCATGTTGCCCACTCTTGCTTTTTGACAGATAATAGCCCTAATGGACCTCATTTTGGCTGAAAAATCAGGCCTAAAATTCGTGGGTCAAAATTCCTTAAAAATTAAAATGACTAAAATACCCTCCCGGGTTGCCAGTTTGGCCTCGAAATGCCCCGGAACCCAAACTAAACCCCCGGCTAGTGTTTTCTGACTATTTCGATCCCTCCGGACACGTTATCGCACTAAAAATGACCATATAGATGATAAATTATAATTTACTTTTAAATCCATTTAAATTGATTCCTGACACGACTCACACACGCGTCCCAACTTAATTGCCCGAATTATCATATTTATAACTCACGAAAATTTTAATAAATTACATAATCATATATTACTACATTCACCCAGTAATATTCAACATTATTATCATAGTCAAATACCAACTCACATCTCGCTAGTATTTAAATACGGATTAATTTCCAATTATTTCCCATTTAAATTAATTAATCCCATTAAATGAAATCAATAAAATTACGAGGTATTACATACTTCCCCCCTAATAACAGAATTTCATCCCGAAATTCGAAAATAAAATATACCTGGCAAAAATAACTCTGGATAACGTTCGTGCGTCTCATCCTTGCGCTCCCAGGTAGACTCCTTGGCATTATGATTCCGCCACTGGACACGTACTAATGGTACTATCTTTTACCTTAGTTTCCTCTCGCTATGGTCTAGAATAGCAACCGGCCCCTCCTCATATGAACTATCTAGATGCAGATATATCTCATCTAACACAATGTGAGTATAGGCCAAATCGTCTCGAAGATATCTCCTCAGCGAGGAAATGTGGAACACGTCATGGACCCTATGCAAGTGTTTCGGTAACCCAAGTCTATACGCAACTGGTCCAATTCGCTCGATGATAGGAAATGGCCCCACGTATCTAGGCGCCAACTTCCCTTTATTCTCGAAACGCATAATCCCTTTCATAGGAGATACTCTGAGCAGCACCTGATCCCCCACATTAAACTCTCTAAAGAACCTCTTGGCATCGGCATAACTCTTTGTCGGTCCTGAGCTACCCAAATACGGCTCCGTATTATCTCAATCCTCCTCGAGGTATCCTGAATCACCTCCGGCCCAAGGAGTTTGTTACCCCCCACCTCCAACCAACATGCTGGGGAACGACAAGGTCTACCGTACAACACCTCAAATGGAGTCATACCAATAGTGAACTGGTAGGAGTTATTATAGGCAAACTCCACCAGTGGAAGAAACTGCTCCCAACCACCTCCAAAGTCTAGTTTGCACATATGTAACATGTCTTCCAACATCTAATTCGTCCGCTCGGTCTTCCCATCTGTCTGCGGGTGATATGTTGTACTCAATCGCAACTCCGTTCCCATGGCTTCCTGGAAACTCTCCCAAAAACGTGACACAAATATGTTGTCCCTGTCGAATACGATATCGAGAGGCACCCCGTGGAGTCTCACTATCTCAGTTATAAAGATCTGGGCATACTTTTCCGTAGTGTAGTCTGTCCGGGTGTCATAAAATAAGCGATTTTGGTCAACCGATCCACGATTACCCATATGGAGTCATGACCTCTCTGCGATATAGGTAACCCCGTGATGAAGTCCATGGAGATGCTCTCCTATTTTCACATAGGAACCTCTAATGGTTGTAGAAGTCCTGTCGGTCTGATGGTCCACCTTTACCAGTTAACAAGTGGCACATTTAGAAACGAACTCGACAATATCCCTCTTCATCCCGCTCCACCAGTACTGTCGCCTCATATCCTGGTACATATTATCCCCATCAGGATGTACTGCGAATCGTGATCCATGCGACTTCGTCATAACCTCATGTCGCAAGTCTTCCCCCTCAGGAATAACTAACCTCGCATTGAAGAGTAAGCCCTCGTTTGAACTAACGGTATAAGACTCAGCCCCCTCTGCTAGTAATCGTACTATCTTCTCTTGACAAAATGGGTCTGCTGCCTGGGCCTGTATTACTCTTGTATTGATCTGGGGCGTAACTATCATCACAGACATGAATGATCGGGCCACTGTGTCTTGCTGTCCCAACTCCTTCCACTTTTCATTCCACACCTCGGCCACCTCACCTATTGGGCTACGGCTCAATGCGTCTGCTACCACATTAGCCTTACGTGGGTGGTATTTGATATCGAACTGATAATCCTTCACAAACTCAAGCCACCTACGTTTACGCATGTTTAGCTCCTTCTACGTGAAGAGGTACTGTAGGGACTTATGGTCCGTGAATAAATGGAATTTATCCCCCAGGAGATAATGTCTCCAAATCCGAAGAGCAAACACGACTGCCGCTAACTCTAAGTCATGGGTGGGGTAATTCTTCTTGTGAGGCTTAAGCTTACGGGAAGCATAAGTTATAGCCTGACTCTCCTGCTTCAGTACACCCCCAAGTCCTTGTAAGGACGCATCAGTGTAGACTAAATACTCCAATCTCGACCTGGGCAATGCTAACACTGGTGCTGAGGTCAACTTGTCCTTCAACTCGTTGAAAGCCAACTGGCAGGCATTGCTCCAGATAAATGGCACACCCTTACGAGTCAGATGTGTCAAAGGACCCACAATCTTGGAGAACCCCTGAATAAACCTCCTGTAGTATCCTGCTAGGCCCAAGAAACTACGTATCTCAGTCAGTGTCGTGGGTTGTCCCCACTCCCTCACCACTGATACCTTCCCCGGATCAACCGATATACCCCTATCTGAAATGATATGCCACAAAAACTGAACCTCCTTCAGCCAAAATCCACACTTCTCATATTTTGCATACAACTCATTCTGATGCAGCGTCTGTAAAACCTGTCTCAAGTGTTCGGCATGTTCCTCCTCTGTCTGGGAGTAAACCATAATGTTATTAATGAAGACAATGATGAACTGGTCCAAGAACTCTCTAAACACCCTATTCATCAAGTCCATGAACACGGATGGGGCATTGGTTAGGCTAAAAGGCATAACCCTAAACTCGTAGGAACCATATCTCGTCAATAAGGCAGTCTTCGAGACGTCCTGCTCCCTGATACGCAACTGATGGTATCCTAATCTTAAGTCAATCTTTGAGAAGAAGGAAATTCCTCTCAACTGGTCGAATAAGTCATCGATTCGGGTCAAAGGATACTTATTTCGTATCGTGAGTTTATTCAACACTCGGTAATCTACACACAACCTCAAAGATCCATCCCTCTTTTTAACTAACAGCACAGGAGCAACCCACGGCAAAGTATTCCTACGGATAAACCCCTAACCCAACAGCTTCTCTATCTGATCCCATAGCTCCCTCATCTCCGCTGGAGCCATACGGTAAGGTGCGCAGGCTATCGACCGAGTGACCGGTGTTAAATCGATTACAAAGTTTATCTCTCTACTAGGAGGTAATCCAGGAATATCCTGGAATACATCAGCGAACTCCCTAACAACTGGAATTGAATCAAGTGGAATCACCACCTCCCTATAGGTCTCCTCTATATAATACAAGTGAGTGGACTATCCTCCATCAGGACGAGGCATCACCACTAGGAACATCTCCTGTCCGGGTCTGGAAAAAATAATACTCCAACTGAAACAATCAATCATGGCCCGATACGCTACTCGCCAATCCATACCAATAATCGCTTCGTACTTAGACATATCTAGCACTAACATATCGGCAGGTAAAGTAAACCTCTCAATCTCTACTCCCACACCTCTACATATAAGAGCAATCACAGAACCCCTACTCAATGGTGAGTCTACACACGTAATAGTGTTCTCCGCGGTATCTAATAACCCCATAGCGTGTGCAAATCTCGTGGCAATAAAATAGTGTGTGGCCCCCGTGTCAAATAAAATATGCCCCATAGTCCCCTAAATAGAAAACATACCCTCAATAACGGGTGGATCCTGTGGGACTGCGGCTTGTTGGAGCTGGTAAACTCGTCCGTACTGAAGTTGTCCCTACTGGACTGGGACTGCTAGGATAGATGGTAATGCTGGCATCTGCGGTGGTGTTGGGAGGGCAGCGGGAAAAATAGGTCTCTGGGGCTCATGTCGAGCACCCTATTGCTGCTGCTGTGGGGCCTTGCCCCTTTCGGGACACTCCTAGCATTTGTAGCCAATCTTGCCACATATGAAACATTGCCCCACAAAGTTTCCCCCTCTCTGACCCTGCTATCCACGGTCATGATGGTCGTTGCCACCCCTACCCTGGCCATTCTGGCCCTGCTAAAACTGCTGTTGGCCGTGCTGACCCTGATGGCCATGTTGTCCCTGCTGGCCGTGCCAAAAACCTCCCTTGCCATGCCTAAAACCTCCTGATCTAAACGTCTTAGAATCTACCTGCTGGGAACTCTGATCACCCTACCTATGCTGACCCTGAGTTGATTGTGCCCCGCCGGCACCATTACCCCCTATCATGACCTACTAGCTGGAATCTCCTGCTCTCATACCCTCTGACAAATGGAAGAGATGGTCATTGCAGTGAAGTAATGCTACGTTAACCACATCTGAATAAGTGGCCAACGAGAGATTACCTAGAAAGTACTGATGAATCCTCCACATCAACCTATCCATGAACTTCTGGATCTTCTTCTCTTTCGTAGGGATCTCATCGGGAACGATGCTCAGAAGATTAGTGAACTCGACCTCATACTCTGCCACTGTATTCCCCTACTGCTTGAGGTTCATCAATTTCCATCTCATCTCAGTGTGAATTGCTGAGGGAAAGTATTTGCGATCAAATCGCACCCAGAACTCCCATATGGAAAGAACATCTCTCCCCTCTGTGGTGGTAATAGACTCCCACCACTGCAACGCTGATCCTACCAGCTTAAAAGTAGCCAGTATCTGCCTCTGTACATCTGTGCACTCGTACATCCTTAAGTGTCTTTGGATGTCCTTATTCTACTGGCTTAACACAACAATGTCAGAGTTCCCTGCGAACTCCGGAGGGTGCGCCTTTTGAAAGGCATCACGGATACATTCCCAAGCAGATGGGAATGCGTGAGCCTGCACTGGGCTACCATCGGTGCATGAGGTGATGCCTGCTCCACAACTGCTAACGCGACATTTACCGCCTGGGCTACAATGGTGGCAACTTCTGCAACGTTCATAGAACCCTGAACTGGTGCAGGTTGTGGCTCGGGCTGGGCACCCCTGGGAACTCGTTGTGCACGTCGAGGAGGCATCTGAACTAAGAGAGAAGTTTTATAAGCCCACAGTTAATATCTCAAAATAGACGAAGAGCGTAAAATACACAAAATAGTACAACAATCCTACAATATAGGGCTCTATATCAAAGGACGCTACGCGGAAACAAAACAAGCCGTACAGATCCTAAGGATACTGGAACCTGGATCTAATACCACCTGTGACACCCCGATTAATTAAATACCAGGTAGCTACTCCTTTATTTAATTTAATGCAAAATTTCAAGTTGGTCCAGTTCATAGCATCACTATCGAAAACATTTTTAAACAATTTTTAGCCATCTAATATTTAAAAAGTGAGTTGCCAAATTTTATTAATTTAAATTAACATGCAGCCAATTATATTATGAGTTAATTACACCACAATCACAACAGAATAATAATAGAATAATAAAATGAGTCTGGAGTAACACTATCCTGAATCATCCAAATACTAGATAAAACCCAATACAAATTCTGAATAATTAAATAACTCCAGAACTGAAATGAAACTGAAGTATGAAAAATTTGTCTCTAAATGGAAAGGGGCGACATACCCAACAGATGAATGACCCAGAAATAGAATCAAATGCAGAATGTGGAGGCGTCTACTACCGAGATCCTGTAACCTCCACAGCAGCTACAGCACGTCAAAGGAACGGAACTCCTATGGTTGGCGTCCCTGTGGCTGGGTAGCTAAAAGGTTTTACAAGAAAATAGATTTGAAAGAAAACGTGTCAGAGCCCAAGGTGAAAACAGTTTAAAATATAGCAAGTGTTTAATTGCATTAAATAGTGAATATTAAATGCATGTTAGTTACTTGCTCTCACACGAGTTTCTCACCCCTCAGCTAATGTGCACGCCAAACGTATATCCTTAACTCATCCTAGTTATCCCATTAACTAACTAGTTTGTACCACTTCCTGGCCTCACATTATAATATAGGGATTTAATCATAACATTCTAATATATCCTACATGTATCTCACCTTTTCATTGACCAACTTAATTTATAACAATTACGATAGGAAATTCTCATTTTAAATCCCACTCAAAATATCTCAATTACTTATATTCATACTTTAACAAAGAGTTTGTCATAATTTTAATTATATTAATCTCAGCATAAATATACAATCAGGGTATCCCTAGGCTAAGCTGCGGGGCACACATACTCTGCTATCGAATCCCGGTACATCATGTACATAAGGACCACGTGTTCCGAATCTCTCAAGAACCATTTCAAAAAGTAAAATCACACATATTGGAGGCGAACATAGTTCACATACCCATGGGTCACGCACATACCTACGCTCCCATGGTCAGCTGACCTATTAACTCAAAAATAAGTCATTCACAGCCCTATTTCCTTAAGGTACCAATCTAAATCCCCCCGTAGGCACTCAAAGATTAGATGGACCTGTTTCGAAAGCCGACCTCCCGTGATAGCAAGTATGGTGGGTATGTCATACACATAATAATCCATATAATAAGCATTCACAAAACTTAGATAACTTGTTATATTATTAAAGGAATATTCTCAGCCTTATACCACTAGTCTAATTCATACACTATGATTATTTCGGATGATATATATTATATTTCATCGATACATCTCACGTCGTATAATTTCGATTAGTTAAACCTAACCGAAGAGGTTACTAAGTCTCCTAACTTTCCCACACATAAATTCAGTACTCTTAACACCTTATTTATGTCCCAAATCCTAACTTCTCACTCCTAATAATCTAAATCACGTTCATACATCATCAATTAGGAAATTACTCGTCGAACACTTGAAAATTCAACGTTACATTCCAACCCAATTCTAATATATTTCGGGTTCAAATATATATCCCTACTGGTCTCCTTCAAATCCTAATGCGTTCACATAATCCCCAACTACAACATTCGATCGCCGAAAACACTTAAAATTAAAGAGGGGAAAAAGTCACCATTTCTGGGAGGATCGATCGATCGAGCCTGATCATCGATCGATCGACCTATGAATGTCGATCGATCGATCAAGCAGTTGAGTCTACGGGTTCCTTCATTTTTCAGTTCCAGATTTTTCCCAAAACTTCATTGCACGATGTGAAACTCAAATACAAGTATATAGGGTCATTATACAACCTAATTACTTGATTCTTAACATTCCAAAACTTTTAAATCATCAACAATTAGCCTTTCTTGGGTCAAATCTCCATATTAACCTAAAAACCTTATTTTTCTATTTTCTTCAAGAACCATAATATTTATCTTCTTAAATCCGTTTTTACTCCATCTAAGGTTATGATTTGGTTACTGAATTACTTCCAGAACTAATCTACATGAAAATCCTGTCCAAGATTTAGGTTTCTTCTCCAAATTTTTTGAGTTTTCATCATTATTCAAGGCTATCATCAAATTCTACACTAGCATGGATGAATTATTCGCTGAAACTTAATGATATCAAATCACTTTCCTTAGAATATTTGTTTTGATCCGTTGGTGATGTTAATGGCTGGTTCTCCCTCTCTCTCCGCTGACAAACCCGGTGAATAATGGTGGTGTGTGGTGGTTATGGCTTGAAAACCCTCTTTGTAACTTCTCCTCTTTCTCACGTTGTCCACTCTTGCTTTTTGATAGATAATGGCCCTCATTTTAGGTGATAAATCAGGCCTAAAATTCGTGGGTCAAAATTCCTTACAAATTAAAATGACTAAAATACCCTCCCGGGTTACCGATTTGGCCTAGAAATGCTCCGGGACCCAAACTAAAATCCCGGCTAGTGTTTTCTGACTATTTCGACCCCTCCGAACACGTTGGCGCACTCAAAATTACCATACGGATGATAAAATTATAATTTACTTTTAAATCCATTTAAATTGATTTCTGACACGACGGACACACGCGTCCCAACTTAATTTCCCGAATTATAATATTTATGACTCGCGAAAATTTTAATAAATTATATAATCATATATTACTACATTCACCCAGTAATATTCAACATTATTATTATAGTCAAATATCAACTCACGTCTCGCTAGTATTTAAATCCGGATTAATTTTCAATTAATTTCCATTTAAATTAATTAATCCCATTAAATAAAATCAATAAAATTACGAGGTATTACAGGTAAGAAATTAAAAGTTATTACATAATCTACGAACACAAAGAAAGGGTAAAAAATTATAAAGAAACAACTTTATACCATTGGAAGGGACGAAAGAAGCCTTAGAAAATTACTTACATGAATGTACTTTCAGTAATACAAATTCATATTTACCATAAAAGAATAAAAATATATTAAGAGACACTGTTTAAAAAATGTTCATTATACTAGTTTTCAAAAACAGTTAAATAATTTGGAAAATTAACCTTTGAAAGAAGGTAGGAAAAGTCAGCACTAACATATGATCTTTTCTATAAGACCTTTAAACAAATAGTTGAAGTGCAATTGAATTTCTCTAATCTGCCTCAATTTATTTAAGCCTTCATTTCACTTCAAATTGAAATTATTTCTAAAAATTAAAACTTCAATTACATCGAATCATTTAAGTGTCTGAATACCATCCACAAATAAAGTTCAACTAACTCGAACGTTGGTTATTGACTCCTCACGATGATACTTGAGGGGATAAGTTCATACAAACTTTAAAAAAACAGCACGCACATTCACTTATCAACAACTTTTGAAATTGGGTTTTTTCAAAGCCTTCCAAATTACCCCAAAACCAATTTTGGGAACCCTAAAAGCTTTCAAAACAAAAATTGTACAACCTCTCTTCTTCCCTCTTTTGGTTTTCTACGCTCCTCTAGAACCAATTCCAACATGTAATTTCCCTTTTTTATTTAAAATTTACGATGTCTTTATTGCTAGGACTTAGCTTATTGTTATTTATATATTATTATTGAATTGTTAAATGAAATGTATGTCATTTTTTATTTAATTTTTCTGGTCGTATTTTTTTAAGATTTTGTTTTATTTTAAGGAATTGAAAAGACTACAACAAGTAGTGTTTTTTTCCCCATAGAATGTTTGTTGAAATTGATGGAATATTCTGTTTTTTTATTTCAGAAATTGATGGAACATGGAATTAACTGGGTGGAGTTATTTAGGGTTTGAAGTTAATTAGGTGTTGTTATTTAAGGCTTCAAGTTGATTGAGTATTGTCATTTATGGATTGAAAGTTAGGGTTTGAAAATGCATGGTTATATTGACTTTGTATTTAGGGATAACTATTTGAGTAATTGAGATTATATTGAATTTTTTTTAAAATGAAAATAACTCTAAAACAATCGTCTCCGGGGCTCCCGCCCCCGAATTCCCAACATTCATCATAGGTTCCGCACCCACTCACTCAAAATCCTTATTGGTAAGGGTGACCATATACCAGTGTATAATGGAAAAGACTAAAATAACCTAAAAGAAATTATCAACAATTATTTTTTTCATCTTCCCACATTTTAATTGGCCTTTTAGAGGTCTTTTCTATGTCATTTTAAAGAACTACCTCATGATTGGTTATCGTAGTGGATTATCATTAACAATAGTGGCAATGGATTGTCATCAACAATAGTCGCAGTGTTCACATGTACGACAAACTCATTGAGCCCATTCTACATAAAAACTAACCAAATCATTATAATTACATTAATCAAAATCAATGAAATAACCTGAAAACTTGCTTAATCGAATTTTTCATTATGATTCTCTAAGTAACACCTCGTGCATGTTTCAATTTAGGTACATAAAGCATTTACCTCTTTTGAATTGAGTCAAACGTTGTTTGTAGACTACTTCTCATACGCGGTTAGGTTGTCTTTTTGTTAGAATTGACATTATTATCTATAGAATTTCAATACGATGCACTGGGTTGACATGCGTCATTCTGAGCATGAAGAGTTTGTTTCACGTAAATACTTCACAAAATTTCATCATCTAAAGCTGATATATTCCTACCCCACACCTTTTTCTCTTGAAATTTAAGTTGAATTATCTAACTAGACCTCTTGAAATGTTGAGGGGAAAAGGGATTTATAGACTCAAACTAGTTTGAATAAAATAATTTATCTTTTTGAATTTTGGATGAAAATTTGATCCTATAGACCCAATGTATAACAATAATAATTCAAAAATAAGAGGGATATTAATATAAAACTCACATAGGAAACATTATGTCGTGGGAGAATTAAAAATTCATTTTCTCAAATGGAACAGTGTGTTTTGTGGGAAGTGAGGACAATGCGACCTTGTTTGAACTTTATTTTGTAGTTAATTAAATGCGAGCAAATTTTAAAAGTGTGGGTTCATTTATTACACCCATTCCATCAATATAACATTTTATACATTTCGTTAATTGTTTCTACAAATATACCAATTTAACTGGTGCGTTGGAAATGATCTAGGTTGGTGTGAATATAATAGATTTAAATGGGACGATATGAAAAATCCAATTGACATTAGCATTCACATTTTATAAATATAAGTTTATTATATCTTAAATATATAGGCAATAAATTTTATTATTTTTTCTACTTTAATCAATACACTTTATTATTTACATAGAACCAATTCCTTACCCAAGTCTAAAGACCATCACAATAACCTGATGGAAACTTTTAGCCTGTGTGGTTACATTTTTAGAAAAATGGGTTTAAAAATTATGGGGGAATTATCCGACTAGCTATGAGGGGTGGACACATGTCCAATAGAGTTGGCAACAACTTCAATTTAAAAGGATATGGACGGATAGAGGTTGAGCAATGAAAAACTCAGAATTTAATTGATTCGATACGTCACGATAGCACTCCAAGGTCATTGAGTCCTACATGACTCAATCTCTTTCAGTTCTCTATAAACGTAACACACACCCCTAGCTAAAGGGGGCATGTAATCTTTATTATCAATAAGCGACAAATAAAGATATAGAAACACCCTGTCTATGTAGTCACATTACCAAACCACGCATATACTATATTATTGTGTGATTGTAATCTTTATTTTTTGCTAACCATAATTGTGTTGAATTCATAACAGTAGAATTTTACCACCTACAATTGATCTCATATGTGGGAAGAGATTTCCTTTTTATCAACTAAGAAAAGCCAGCGATCAGTTGTCTCTCTCATAAATCCCACACTTGACATCCAATGGAAGCCGTCAAAAAGATCAAAATAGACCTCCAGCACCCAAAGTCAGGTACGAGATTCACCCAAATAGGATTCATGACACTCCTAGATCACGCTATCATCCCCACACTACTATAAAAATGACAATTAAGGACACAAGCATTAGGGACATCTTTTAAGTTGCCCTTTTAAAAAAGTATAAGTGCCATTAAAATTTGGTTATCCTTTATTATAACTCTAAAAGGACAGTCATTTTTTCCCGTCCTTTATAACATAAGACACATAGTTTTAGGGACACTTTAAAATGTGTTGTCCTTTATAATAACTCTAAAAGGACGGTACGATTTCGTCCTTTAAAATATGACTCTAAATGGACAACACAATGTCGCCCCTTAAAGTATTTTATTTTCCCTCTCTCACTATAACTCTAAAAGGACCGAACATTATCGTCCCAAATAATAACTCTAAAAGGACAACAGAATACCGTCCCGTAAAATAAAACTCTTAAAGGACACCATAATGTCGTCCTTTAAGATGATGGGTCACAAAAAAAAACAAAAAAAAATAACCTGCCAAACCAAACCCCACTTATTTCCTCCCAAACGCACGCTCATTTTTTCCAAATCCGAGAACCCTTGTCTTTAACCTCTACCTTTAGCACGCTCATTTTTTCCAAATCCAAATCCGATCACCTTCTTCCTCAGGCAAACCTCGGTCTCTTATTCCTTAGGTAGATTAACTGGTTTTTAGAATATGCAATTTTAGTTTTTGTTGGATTATTAAGTTTTTATAATATGAGATTTCAATTTTTGTTTGATTGTTAGTTTTTTAAATTAAGAAATTTCAATTTGAAATGAGATAACCCATGAGATAGTCAGTTGAAATGCCATTTTTTCTTTGATTGTCAATTTGTTGTTGTTTGTCAGGGTATGGGGGTTTACACTTAATTTTCTAAGAAGTTATAACAATGGTTATCTCATTTTGTTTGGTTTAATGTTTTAATCAAGTTTTAGAGGGTTTTCCTCATTAATATGGGTATCATTAGTTTAATTAGATCCCTAGTTAGATTCTTCATCATTCCTTTTGACTGTCGAGGTTGGCTTCTTTTCACTCATACTATAATATTTTATCCTTTCCTCAGGCACTCGGGGGTAGTTTCTTATGTTTTCGGTATCATATGTGGTGGTTTAGTTCTTTTCAGTTTGATTGGTTGTATTGTCAGGCTGATGCTAAATAGTTTTGAGGGGTTCAATTTTTTCAGTTCGTTAGTTTGGGAGGCAGGGGTACATAAACTTTCGTTCGTTATTTTTTGTTTGAGCAATGCATTTATCCATGTGATTCTTAAAAGTCAAATTCTAGTAGCAGGGATGACTCGATGATCTCTTTTAACATTGAAAGAGGAATATGCGTTGGGATATTATTTGTTTATTTCGATCTATTGATGTTATTCAGTTTTGATCCGCTTCATATTAAGTCGACCATGTGTGATAAATATTTTTTTAGCCGATATGTTGGAGCCATGATCACTAAAGTTGATTAGTGAATTTCTTTAGGTCCAGTTGAAATTTGCTTGATTACATGTTCTTCTCTTTCATTCTTGTAAGAAAGATCCTTTGATGCTTCTTAGAGATTTGACTTTTTACTTTATGGGAGGTCCAACTATAAATATTGATCTCTCTATCATGTATATTGGGTAGGATCGGTAATTGCTGCACTAACTTTCTTTTTATTCTTTTTTAAAAAAAATCGTGTTCGTATAAATCATCTTATTTAGATTGTTGGCAAGGTTGCATTTTGACAGCATTGCACATTTTGGCAAAGTTGAATGCAAGTCCTTTGTTCAACTATTTTCTCAAAGTTCCAAGAATGATTATGGCAGTGACGTAGCTTATACTTGGCTCATGCTTATGCATAAAGACTTCATTATGCGGACTTTTCATCACACCTGACTTCTAAAATGGAGTTATAGTGTCCGTGCCAATGCCTTATAGGTCAGGGGTTAGAGCAATCTTACAGTTCCATAAACGAATCCATTTATGGTTATTTCTTACTTGCTCGCCAATCTAGACTACCTTTTAAATTGAATGCATCTTTAGAGCCATATAACTGATGTTCATGATCTCGTCTAAATTGAATAGGGGGATTTGGTTTATGTTTTTGTTTCAGGTTAGGTGGTTCAAGCTCTTATGAAGACGCCATCGAGGAGTGATTGAGGATTTTTCTGATTTAGGGAAAGTATTGTTGGTTTTGTATGGTTCTTTTCATCATTGTTCATGACCTATTATTTAGGTATGCTTTTTATAATTGGGTTAATGCAAAGGCTGGCTGGAAATTCTATTTTACTATGGAGTGTTATGATTTTTGGACACTCTTGGCTCGCACTTAAACATCATATTTGCAATGTTTGGTTTTAAATGAGAAAAGGCATGAATGCTTATTAGTTTAGTAATTAGTGGTGTTGCGGTTGAAACATCACATAAATGGATTTAGTTAATAAATTATAAAGTATTACTTGGTAGCCCAATAATCCAATGTTAATTTTTATTTCCTCTGTCCAAATGTTCAAAGCTCAGTGAACTTTCCTTTCGTATAATTCTTTTTGTTCCTTCTTAAATTTTCAGTTTCTATCCTCCCTTCACCCCACCCCCTCTCTCTTTTGAGAAATGGATGAAAAATATCAATATATTAATATTATCGTTCAACAGTAGCAAGTTAAAGAGATTGAGGCATAATACCAGGTCTAATCTGAATCAAATGAACAGGCGTGGGACGGTTTAGTTAACAGGTCTAGTAAGAATTATTGCAGAGATTAGTGGTATTGCTTTTACGTATAAAATATAGAATTATAATTATCAAAATACAACGGGTAATATTATGGTGTTGTAATAGTTTGATGATGTCATATGGCCTTGTAGTTTTATGCTTATTGCTATTTTGGCGATGCATTGTAGTTTTGGGGATATAATATTTTGTTTATTCTGATTTTTTTGTACCAAGCACTCTCTCTTGTCAGGTAAATAATATCTCAGGTGGGTGATACTTCAAATCCGTCATCAAGCGGTGTGACACCAGGATCAAGCTCCCGTTCGAATGTTGCTTCGAGTTCTTCGATAGTGGGTTCTTTAACCATACAAAATGTTATGTATTATATATTTAATAGTAGGATCTTATATCAACATGATTATCACATATAATCATTATGCAGAACATAAAACGATATTATAATCACGTACCTCCATCATATCATAACAGTCGACTTTAACGATGTCCGATCGACCTGACCTTTAAACAAGGGCTTCATCTTCTCTTTGGCAAAACCATGTTCCTGTGTCAATGTATTCCAACAGTTAGATCTTCATCTATGGTCAAACTACTATTTCAAAATTATCTCTCATTGAGAATTTAGATTTTTCTCCCTTATCATATAATTTCAATATGTTGTCTTCTTTTAGTGTGTCTAAATTATGAAAAATCAATAACTTATTTATAGGCATGGACATGACCTAAATCTCCAATAGTCACTTAATTTCAACCATCCATCAAGGTAGATACCAAGAGTCCTTTTGACTCTTGGTATTTGGAGTACCCTTTCATTAACCAAAGTGACTTTTAGTATTAATATAATTATGGAGCACAATATGGAGAATAATTTTTAAAATAATTTTAACATTCTCCCACTTGTTCCATAATTATCATAAGACACACAATAATTTTTTAGTCATCCTTAAATGGTGTTTCATAAACACCTTAATCAAACAAACCAATAATGCGAATCATGGCGCTCACATACTAATTTAAGAGCATGATCGCTTCCATGTACCACAACAATAACAACTCATCCAACAATGTCTATAAATTGGGTTATTGAATAATGGTCCAATAATGTTTATATCAAACACTATTTCTTTTACATTCATTAATTCACATCCATGAAAACTTATACTGTAAGACGAAAATTGAAATGTTGAGAATACACTTTAATTGATATCAAATATAGTCTAAAAAATTAAGCATGAAACAATCCACAACACTTATACTGGTGTAACACCTCGTATTTTTTAGCATTTTTAAATTACACGTGTGCACGTAATTTAATTATATTGAGAAATAAAGTGACTTAAATAAATATTAATTGGCGAATAAAAGGATTAATATTTATGTGTAATTAAATATACTTGTGCAATAAGTAAATTAAAACATGTTAAATTGTATTACGTCATAAGTGACTAAAATCAACGGGTTAACGGTATCTCACTCGGGACGCGAGGATAGTATTATGTTGGGTATGAGATTAAAAATTAATGTTATATAACTCATATGGTAATTTAGAGTGCGCTAATGATCCGGAATGGGACGAGATTGTCAGAAATAGGTACTCGGGGGTTGTATTTTGGTATCGGGGACATTTTAGGACAAACGGGACTAGATAAAGGGCATTCGGGTCATTTTAAACATAGGGGCCGACTTAATTTCTGGATTTAACTAGGGAAGGTGGATGGAGTGGGAAGACATCCAACCATTCTAAATGCTAGAGCTTTAAGAGAGGAGAGAAAAGAGAAGGATAAATTGAAGAGAAGGTGATCCGGGTAGGAGATCGAATTATCCCGGGCTCAAGAATTTACCAAAAGAAGAACTTAAGGAGAGAGTCTCATAATTTTTGCCATTCTAAGGCATGTATTTAACTTTTTATAATTGTAGTGTAGTTTTCAATCATTCATGTAAAAATTTGGTGTATGGAGACACAAATTTTGGGTGGGAGAAACATGTAAAAATAGGGGTTTTAATAATGAAATTATTAAAGAGAACTTTGGTTATGGTTATATGCTAGATCTGATGTGAATAGAATGTGTAAGATGAATTCTTGAATGATCTAAACAATAAAATATGAAATCTTGGATTAGGATAGGAAACTATGCACAATTCTTGATGTAGATTGTTAATCTCCTGTATTAGATGTTGTTGGGATTATTTATATGTAGAATTCTACAAATTAATGTTTGGGATTGGTTTAGAATCCATATTAAAGGTTTGGGTGAAGATTGGAAATCCTAGGGTGGATGGCAAATAGAATAAACCAGTCAAACGTTCGTCAAGGTAGCCCAGCAAATCGAATTAGTTAGTTGGGGGGAACGAATCGGTTCGCTTCATGAACCGATTCGGTCCAGCCAACGAACCGGTTCGGTCTGTTATGCTGGTCTCCCTTGCCTTTTGTGTTTTTACCTTAAGTTATACAGGAGTAAGTTCTGGGTGTGAAATTATAGGTACACTAGGGTGGAAACTACTCAAATATTAACTATGAAATCGAATTGGGATTTCGGGAATGATTTGGCTAAGTTCTAGGGCAGCATAGCATGGTGGCCAAAAATATGAAAGTAGAGAATTAATAATAAGTAAGTGAATACTTCATAAAAATTGAGAAGTCAGGAAAGACTGGGGGTTTTGTGGGCTAGTGCTACAAGAGACTTTAAGCACGTTAGTCGATTATATATATATACACACACACACACATGCGCACAAATATGTGTGATTGAATTAAACGTGAACATACCTACTTTAGGGATCCTATCGTTGGAGGTTGCGCATAGTGAGCGATCCACACCGGCGTGACCAGCAGGTGTTGGGATCATTTTTCCCAAGTCATAGGCCTTTTGCATGACCATTATATGTGAGTTTAGATTTCGGTGGGGTAATGTGGTATGGTTATGACCCACGGTTGTATAGACCGTATCCATATTATGTGATTATGATTTGAGATCGGTGGTGAGATTCTGACCCGGTGGCCCAAGAGTGATACATGACATACCTGGAGCCTGATAGCATTCGGGAGGATAACTCGGGGATGCATCGGGGAGGACAACTCGGGGATGCTATGTATATACGTATAAATGAGTGTTATATATATATGTGAACTTAATGAATGTGTGAACGTTAAATTTGACTAGTGTACAGTTATATTGACTATATAATGGTGCGTGTTAATTTGAGAATTACTATGACATAGCTTACAAGGTAGCTAAGTAACAAACAAAGTAAAGTGAAATACATGTAATGCAAATGGGTCTAGTGATAGCGTATTGGATTATGTGAAGAATTATTGAACTAGTTAGGTGGGGTAGCATAAATAGGAAGCTAAAATATATTCATTTGGTGCACGCTATAGATGAGCGACGAGGATAATCTCATGTGAGTGCGACACCTAATGAACGTGAATAATTCTGCTGCATATTCATTATTGCATGTTAAATACTTACAAATATTTTCAAAATGTTTTGGGCGTTGACATGTACCAAAAATATTTTTCAAAACCTTTAGGTACCTAACCACAGGGACCCAAGGTTAGCGTGTTCTTCTAGTCAGATGATGCTGCAGCAGTTGTGGATGCATGCAGGAGTTGCGTAGAGGCTTCTATCATTTCTATCTATCTCGGATATTACTCTAGTATTTCATTTAGGGAATGTTGCCCATAGTTAGACAATTTTCATTTCAGACTTTGTTATTTTATATCATTTATCAGTTGGATGTTTGTAGGTGGATTTTTTTGGGAGTTATTTAGTTACTTTATTTATTTATGTCATCAACACTCGTTATTATATCACCGTGGTGAATGTTTATGTTGATGATTGAATGTTTAAACAAGCATGTTGATAATTTTTTAAAATTTGACATCGGGTTTAATAGGTTATTAGTAATTAATTGATTTTTGACAGTGATGCTAAGAATGAACCAGACTGAGAATCCTATTTTATTTTCATATAGGACTAGTCATCCATTATTAGCATAGGGGGTGTAACAGATGGTATTAAAGAATCAGGTTCTAGTTTTCTTAGGATCTATGCGACTTTATTACATTTCCAACGTAGCGTCCTTTGATATATAGCCCTATGATTAGGACTCTTGCATTAGTATTTACGCATGTACGTTCTTATGCCATTTGATATATGTTACTTGTGATCTCATACAAATTTATTTTGGTTTCAGATTCCAAATAGAAAAGGACGACTAACTAGGTCCATGAGGAGGACCACGGGACGAGAGGCTTAACCGGAGCCACAAGTCGCGCAGGAACGGTGATAGTGGCTATGGTTGCCACCATAGTTGTACAGGTGGTTAATGCCACAATGACTGTCATGGCATAGAAGTTTCCCCATGCCTAGCCACAAGAGTCGGTCGCACCAGTCATTTAGTCCCACCCAGCGTCATCGGTGTGGGAGAGAGTTATAGAGGCCTTTCAAAAAGGCCATCTGCCAGAGTTTCAGATAAGTGCAGATGTTGTTGCTGCCAGTTAGGGGAAGAAGGATATCTAGTAAAATCTCCATATGGTTGAGTGCAGCGACACTCAAAAGAAAATTTTAGATACTTTTAAGATGGTGGGAGCAGCGTTGAAGTGGTGGGAGTCAATCGCCACATCTGAGGATAGGGATGTAACACCCCGAGATTTTTTAGCCGTAAAAGTCTTTAATAAATAAAAAATTTCAAAAAAATAAATTTTTGGTATCTATTTAATTTTGGTATGTAAAAATTTTGGTTTTTATATATAAAAATAAGGTTTTAAGTGAAATTTAAATTGGGATTAAAATTTGGAAATTATAACTTTCTGTATAAAAATCGGGGGAGAATCCAACCTAAGGGAAAAAATATCCGATCGTCCGATCAAGCTGAATTTTATTTTGCAGCTTCATCTCGCCTTCAGCTACTACGCCTCCAAATTTTAGCGCATTCCAACAGTCCGATCGTCCTTAATAAATTTTTGAGTGTTTGTCTTTGAGTATGACTCAAATTCTTTTTGATATATAAACATATAGTGACGGGCTTAGGACTTCTAAAACACATTTTAGCCTTCTCAAAAATTAGTATCCTCCTCTATTTTCATCTTCTTCCATCTACAAAACTCTAGCCTCATTTAAAAGCAAGATTCAACCCAAATTTTGAAGGTTCAAACCGGGTTTTCTCAAGATTGTTCAAGAACAAGTATTTATCAATTTTTCGAGAGGAACATAACCATCTAATCAAAATTTTCATCAGGCATGAATATCTCTATTCTCTGTTTTTAGTATTATGAGTTTTAGATGTCGCCTAAACATTAATTCACATATTTTTGTTAAAATAAATTAGCAACCTTAATTAGTGAAAGTGAAAACTAATTTGGATTTGTTTTGGGGAAAAATCTTAATATAAATTAAGACTTGTAATTCTTGTGTGCTTAGGATAGAGGTTGGGTTTTGGTTAATATGGGTGTAGCTTCGCATGTAGAAATCGTAGAACTTTTATTTAAATAAAAATGGGACGTGGGCAACCACACAACATAATGTAGTTATGATTAAAGTGAATTATTATTGTGTGCCCCATAAACTCGCATGTTGTTAAATTTATAATTGTTGAATGAAATAAATTGTGTTAATTATGACCATGAATTTTTGAATTAAATTAAAGTAAGTTGTCATTATATGAGCAAATTGTAAAATTGTTAACAAATTGGATTGTGTGACTTATTTTTATTTATAATTGCCATCGTGGAGACGACGAGATTTTTGGGTAGTTATGCTCACCTATATTTTAGGAATACTTGCTAGGTATGGGACCAGTGGGTATGCCTTAGTTGCGACTAACACTTTCTAGGTATGGGACTAATTAGTGTAGATTTTTAAGGATTAGATATTCTGGGGTGGGGCTGATTTTAATGTCATTCCGGTAATTTGGATAGCCTAGGTGTGATACTAGGAAGAGTTAAATTGTATAAATTCATCCTATAATATAGGGTAGGGCATACTTGTGTGTTGGAGACCTTAGGTATGGGACTAGGGGAGTTTTGAGGATTTTATGTCGATATAAAGAATTGGGCTAATTTGAGATGTTAATGAGAAACTTGAGAAATTGTGAATTAATGCCTAAGATAATAAACGGGTATTAAAATGAATCTGCTTCGAGAGTATATGCAGGGCTGACAGTTAAACGGGTCGACTGGCTATAACGACATGGGTGTGAGTTGACGTCACGAGTATGTATGGGTTGACAGTTAAAACGGGCTGATGAACTATAGTGACATGTCATGCATGGAACCTCACGAGTGTGTGCAAAGCTGATAGTAAAACGTGTTGACTACCATAGTGAGGGGAATGGTTGTGGTGTAAAACATTAAGAGGTAGTTCCACAACTAAAATGGTGTAAAACTTTAAGCGGGAGTCCCGCAACTAAATTGGTGTAAAACTTTAAGCGGGAGTCCAGCGAGTGATATTAATGAAATTGATTAAAAAAAATTGGTTAATTGAATTAAATGAGATGGATAGCTTTTTATAAAATCAAATAGTTGAATTTGGACTCTGGAGGTGACTTAGGTGTGGATAGATAGTAATTTATTTTACTTTCTGGTTAAATTATCTCATTTTATTGAAAATATTCTATTGTGGTATTTATCATGTATAATTCTATTGTCTGGGTTCACGAACCCTAATTGGGGAGAGTAGCTGGTATTCATATACTAGGCTCTAACCCATTGCGTTAACTAATATTTTTCAGGTGTAGTGTTAGAGTAGCTACACAGGAGTGATTGGAGATATTTTGGAAGTGCAGTTGGAGACTTATTTATTTTAGATGCTTAGTAGTTTAGATTTATTTTTCCATTCCGTCGCATTTATTATGAGGCTTTTTTATAGATTTGGTGGGCCAATCAGTTCCACAGTTTTTTGCGATTTTATTCAGATATTTATAGTTGGATAATTTTATTCGAGTTTATATTTAGTTGGAGTTCGATTTATTTTGGAAATTAGCATGGTTATGTATTTTAATATTGCATGAATGGTTATTATTATTTGGATGAATCTGATTATTATCTTATGGAATGGATTTTATATATCTCATATCTGTCACATGCTAAGAACGATTACTTATTTAGTGACTCCGGTCGTGGTTTGAAGGCGGCGGTTGGCCACCTCTCTTGTCTGATTGCGTGGGGTGTCACAAAGGATACCATGACTATCAGAGAGATTTGAGTGCAGTTCGATTGCAAGTTCTTTCCATCTACTATTTAGACAAAGATTTGGAGGAAATTTCTAGATTTTTCACAGGAGGGTCGGACCGTGGATAAGTATGAAGAGGAATTCACCCGTTTGGCAAACTTCATGCTAGAAGAGGTGAATACGGAGGAGAAAAAGATGCTAAAGTTCACAGATGGACTCACATGGAGGATCCGACAACACCTGCTATGTAATCCGACATTGAAGAATTATATTGAGACCGTCAATGCTGCACTTCTACATTGTCAGGACCACAACTTCCATCTGAATGGAGCTAAGAGAGGGGGAGTCTAGATAACAGGGCAAGGCTGGAACTAATGGTGCTAGTGGGGCACCACCGCAACAACAGGGTAGACAGCATGAGCAGGATACAAATCAAGGGGATTCGACTAAGAGATTCAGATCAGAGGGATTATGACCAGGGGAGGGTGGATTCACACGGGTCCATGAGGGCCAGCAGCATGTTCCTCATGTCCATCAAGGCCGAGGGAATAGTGGGGTGGCCATCTAGGCTGAGGCCACCAGGGCAACCCCGACATGGACAACAAGGACAAAGATAAGGTAATTTCATGGGTAGGTGTTTTATTTGTGGGGAGTAGGGCCACATGCAATGAGCTTGTCTGTAGTGTGCCAGAGGATAATAACAGGGTGGCCAGCAGGGACCACAAGCACCACTACTGCCTGCAGCACCACCAGTTCCAGTAGTCCCACTTCAGTAAGGATAGTTAAAGTATGGGCGTGTCTATAATGTTGAGAATGCTATGATTCCACAGACGCCACTAGCGCCGCCAGCTGTAGAGGGTATTTTCCTATCCATAAGACTATGGGTCGGGTTTTATTTAACACGGGGGCGTCACATTCATTTATTTTCACTATATTTTCTCGAGCATCCGGTTTATTAGAGATAATCGATAATATTATTATGTGTGTGGATTCATCATTGGGTAGAGGGGCCCTTATCCATTTTGTGTGTAGAGGAGTGGGTATAGATATATGGACATTATGTTATCCCACTAATTTAATCGTGTTAGATATGGTTGGGTATTATGTCATTTTCGACATGGAATATTTAGCATGTTAGAGAGCGACGGTGGACTGTTTTAGTAGGACTTTCGTGTTCACCATTCCAGGGCAGGAAATGTTTTTGGTGTCGATGCCTCTTCCCGAGGTAGGGTCTAGCATGCACATTTGTTGTATTGAGGAGGAGACCTCGCGAGGGGTCATCATCTTATTAGATTCGATCCTAGTGGTGAGGGAGTTAGTAGATATTTTCTAGGAGATATGGAGTTTACCGTCGAGCAGAGAAATAGAGTTTTCCATTCATTTAGCGTCGAGACTAGTCCGATAGCAAGTGCGCCTTATCGCATGGCCCCAGTGGAGATGCGAGCATTAAGCCATCAGATTCAGCAGCTTTTGGGGTAGGGGTTTATTCATCGAAGTACGTCGTCAAGGGGTGCTCCCGTATTATTTGTGAAGAAGAAGGATGGATCGCTCAGACTGTGTATTGATTAAAGAGAGTTGAACAAGGTCACGTTCTAGAATAAATACCTGTTGCCTCGTATCGATGACCTGTTTGATCAATTGGGAGGAGAATTTTACTTCTCAAAGATAGACTTGAGATCTGGGTACCATCAGCTACGCATCAGGGAGCCTAAGATCGCATTCTTAATGAGGTATGGGTCGTATGAGTTTAGGGTCATGCCATTTGGGTTAACCAATGTAATACCTCGTATAATTTTACACTTAGGTTGATCAAGTCTAAATATAAAATCACACGAGATCGCAAAAACAAAATAATATCATTCTCAACATGAAGAGATCAAATGAATAATGGATAAAAAATTTGAACCGATGAGAAGATCCTCAAATATATCTCATAATGTTCAACAACCAAATCTACAAACAATGTTGTCTCAATAGTAATACATAAATACAATCCCCAAATATTTTATGAATATTACAAACCATCTATGTCTCAACATACGGCTAGACATCCCAAAATAAGTTAGACTGAAAAGATAAATGATAACATGAGGAGATAGATATCCACAATAACTCTGGAGCCAATACCCCGAGAGATGTATATCACACGCTGACTGGAACAAAAGGCAATCTAAGTGTGAGATCCAAACCCTAGCAAGTAACTTAGTTACGCAACTCAAGGCAGTTATATGCATATATGATAAAGTCACGGTTTAATAATTTAATGAACAACCCAACCCATAAACGTAGTCTCACAATATATTAGAATGATCTCATTTCATACCATTAATTAATCATTCTCATTAACTAATCAATCATTAATCCTAAATGCTCGAAAGTTTAATAACACGTAACTGAATGGCTTAATAATTCATTAACACGTAACAGACATGCTCCCATTCATATCGGTCATCTCATAAACATGCGGTATGCCAAATTCAAATAATTATCTTTATTAATCTCAATCACTTTCATTAGTTAATTATGCTTATTAATTTAATTATCAGGTAACCTATATGCGCCCCTTCATCTCGGCCATCTCATAAACATGCGGTACGCCAAATTCAAATAATCACATTTCACGCCCTGACACCACCTGGTATTCACATGGTCAGGAAATCACATAACACAATATTCATTAACACCACGTATCACGCCCTGGCACAACCTGGTATTCGCATGGCCGGGAATAACAAATCATACTAAACTATAAACATCACGTTTTACGCCCTAACACCACCTGGTATTCTCATTGCCGGGAATATACACATCATAATATTGGTGTATTTGTCTATGATACCCACCCATTCATTTCCATCCTATCAAGTTCAATTAATGTTGGCATTTTAACACGTAATTATTCACTCCGAGAAAACTACTCATATCTCAATTATCGTAGTTACCCCAACTTGGCTATACTATTTAGGATTCATTATCTATATTTGTAAACGGTTATATAGAGAGCTAAAGGGACAACATCATGTAAGTGATTCTTCGTAACACAAAGTGTAAAGTTTCAAATTTATAATTTCATTACTGATATAAGTCATCATTGTAATACCCCGTATTTTTGGCTATATTTATTTTTGGGATTAATTAATTAAATGAGAATTAATTGGAAATTAATCCGGATAAAATACTAGCGAGATGTGAGTTGGTATTTGACTATATTGAGTATATACGATGTTATATGAATATTGAATTATGAAATTTGTCGTGAGATTGATATACGGCAATCTGGTCATTTTATTGGGACGCGTGTGACAGTCGCGTCGGGATATAATTATTTTAATTATAAAAGTGATTTTAAATTCTATTAACCGTATGGTCGTTTTGAGTGAGCCAACGCGTCCGGAAGGGTCGAGATAGTCAGAAAACACTAGCCGGGGGTGTAGTTTGGGTCCCGGGGTATTTTTAGGCCATACCGGCAATATAAAGGGTATTTTGGTAATTTCGTATTTTTAGGAATTAAAAATGACGAAAATTAGAGAAGTAAATCTGATGTGGGTTTGACCCACTAAGCCACTAACCAACCCATGTTAACCCAATAGGTTACGTAGGTTATTAGAATAAGGTTCTATTACTTTCCATAAGAAAACCCTAGCCACCATAGTCATTGGAGAAAAAGCTTAGAGAGGGAGAGAAGGAGAAGGAATTCTGCAGAAAATCTTTACAAAATCAACACCAAATTCAGAGACAATTGAGGCAAGTGATTTAATTTCTTTTAATTCATAGAATGTTTCCTCCATGTTAGATAATTTGAAGATTTACAATTGTTCTTGGAAGATAAATGAAAACCCATGTTGTTTGGACTTAGAACTTGAATATTGAGGACAAATTGCATGTAGAATCATATAGAGATGATTATTCTGGTATTAATATATGTTGGATGTAAGAAAAACGAATTTAGAATGGACTAATTGAGGACTTAAAAGTTTAGGGTTCATGTTCTTGAAAAATTGGGGGAAAAGTGTAGAGATTTGTAAATTGATTGATGTTAGGATGAATTAATCCTTTAAAACGTGTTTGGATGTGACTATAATAGGTTTAGGAGTGATTAGAGACCTTAAAACAATCGTTGGGACTAATTTTAGAGGAGATTTGAGGAGTAGAAATGGTGAAAAACGAGATTGGGAAAAATCTGGGCCGAAACTGGTCCCTCGTTAGAAGACCTTCCCAGGTCGTTCGAACAAGCTCGTTCGAACGAGCTTCTAACGAGTTGACCAGTCGCTTCTAACAAAAGGGAAATTCGTTCGATAACTTCGTTCGAACAAGATCTCGTTAGAAGGTACAGTTCGTTCGAACGAACTGGAATCTCGTTCGAACAGCCTCGTTCGAACGAGACTTCTAACGAGTTGACAATTTAGGCCTTTTTGGCCTGTTTTGATTTTGGGAGTCCCGTAAACTTGTCCGAGGATAGAGATAACATCCCTTGATGATATATTGATAGATTTGGGACGTTTGGGTTATTATGAGGTGTAAATTATATACGAGTGATCTAAATAATGGTTGATATGGGATTGAGACGTGAGTGTTTACCATGACATGAGAATAAATTATGGCGCGTGTAATTATGGACCGGGATTATATAAGTTGTATATATATTAAGATTGGTACGAGAATGCGATAAGTACTACAATTAAATTACGGGATTACTAAGATGTGAGCTTACTTAGTATTGGTATATGAATTGTGTGTATGACATACCTACCATACTTGCTATCACGGGAGGTTTGCGTTCTCTTAGGGACCTCTAATCCTTGTGTTGCCCGAATTTAGACTGGTTACCTTGATGAACATAGGTCAGAGAAGGACTTATTGGGATGTTAATAAGTCTGCTGATCGTGGGAGCGCAGGTATGTGCGTGACCCATGTGATGTGACTGTGTTCGCCTCCACTATTTGTGATTTGTGTTATCTGAACTATTCCTGAGAGATTCGGAATATGTGATCCTTATGTACGTGATGTACCGGGATGGATAGTAGAGTATGTGTGCACCGCAGCTTAGCCTCGGGGTGCTTATATTGTATATTTATGTTGTGGAAAATATACACTTTATAATGGGAATTTTCATATGGCAATGGGTGTATAAATATGGAAAAATATAAATGGGAAAATCTATACTGAGTTGTATTACTTTTGTGAGAACCTGAATGTACGTTAAGCCCCTATTTAATTGAGATCGTTTTAATGTTAATTGGGAACCGAGTAATAAGGGAAAAACCTATGACAGTCTAGCTAGATATGATGTCACTTAGCTAGTGGTTTGAGTCGTTTTAGATGGGTACTTACGTTAGGAGTGCACAGTTAGACGAGAGGTGAGAATATCATGTGAGTGCACGTCCTAACATGTATTTTACATTTAATGTTTTAAATGTTTTAAAGCACTTGCAGGTTTTTAAAATATCTCCACATTCAGGCTCTGACCCGTTTGCTTTCAAATCTATTTTTCTTGTAAAACCATTTTAGGTGCCCAGCCACAAGGACACCATGCATAGGATACTCATTCAGGTGACGAGCTGTAGCTGTTTGTGGAAGCTACAGGGATTGGCTTGTAGACGCTTCTATCATTTGGATTCCAGATTCATTATCTATCAGTTGTAGGGCATGTTGCCCATTTCTATTAGAGACATCTTTCCATTTCAGTTTTTCAGACTTTGGCATGTATTGATTTAGTATTCAGTATTTCGTTACTTAATTCAGTTGTGGGATTTGTAGTGAGGAGTTGTCCTCCAGACTTTATCTACATTATGTGATGGTTATTCTATTTACTTCAGTATGGTGAATAGTGTTATTATTCTTCATTACACTTGTTGCATGTTAATCAGACTTTAATTAAAATTTGGCAACTTACTTTTTAAATACTAGGTGGTTAGTAATAATAAAAATGTTTTCGACAGTGATGCTATTAGCTGAGCCAACTTGGCATTTTGAATTAATTTAATAAAGGAGTAGCTACCCGGTATTTAATTAGTCGGGGTGTCACAATCATGACAACCCATCTCTAAACTCCGTGTGTGGGACGTCTCACCGAAGTGAAATCCACATTAGGAACCCTCCCGATACACTAACGTTTAGATAGAATAGTTGTTAAGACAAATTATTTAAATTTTATTATACAAAAGTAGGACATTTAAGTCGTCACGGCAACACATCTCTAAACTCGATGCGTGGGACGTCTCACCGAAGTGAAATACGAACAAGGAACCCTCTAGATACACTTACATTTAGATTGAGTAGTTGCTTAGACAATTCATTTAACGTTTATTATCCAAGAGTGGGGCAAGAATTTAAATGTCTACGCGTGAAATCTCCGAATTAATCCACACTACTATTCAACAACCATACCAATCATAATAATTTCCCCTACTCCTTCTAACGTCTACATAACAGAACACACATCAATAATAGCATGGTTTCGAACATGGGTTCATATTGAGTTTCTACATAAAAGGGTCACGTGATTATTTTACGTGAGTATGTTACATCATAAGGGGTCTATTAATTCATATCAATTATCTTAAGTCATTTACAATATTCTCATATTGGTTATTATAACATGAATAAGACTCTCGCAACAATTCTAATCGATTTGGAGCATAAATGTCAAAACTACTACTCCTAAAGCGTAAGGTACAACCCTACCTAGAAATTGGACTTTTAGAATATTTTACATCTAAATTATTTTGCATCATCTATTCTCGTATCCCAAATTGTCATTTTTTACCAACCGGATCAAAGTCCATAATTATCATTTTCATGTGTTGGGGCCACTAATTAATTTTCGCAAACTAATAGGCTCGACATATATTTTTAAGTATTTACAACTATTTAAATTCACCTAATAAGACAAAATTTAGGATTGCACATAAAGGAGGGAATGTCAACGCCATTTTCTTCATTTTTCCCAATTCATTCCTAAACCCTATTAGTTGCCTTGCTTTTATAACATCAACGAAATCTAAAAAAGAAAAAAAAATACCCTTCGTCCCACTAAATCTATTAATACCCCGAGGCCCAATTAATTTATTAAACAATTGCTACCTAAATAACTCATAATCATTCAATTTAAGTTTCTTTACTTAAATTAATTACTTCATTAAATACCAAATAATTCAATTAACAATAATAATTTAAATTCCAATTTAACTTTCAATGAAACCAATTTAATCATTAATATAATAAATTTACCACAAAAAAATTGTTTTAAGTTATGAACATATAAGTCACTTACCTTTTCTCGATATTAATACCAGGCAATACATTACCAATTTATTTAAATACTTTAGATCACATGATTAATAAATTAAGGAAATTTTGGGGTATTATATTCTTCCCCTCTAACAAAAAGAATTATGTCCTCGGAATTCATATGAAATAGTGGATACCTGTATCTAAACAAATGTGGACGTTATTCTATCATCGTGTCCTCTCGCTCCTAAGTGGATACATTCTCACTATGGTGACCTCACTTAAATGAAACCACAGAATCTCCCTGGTCCTCGAAATATGGAATCTATGATGTAAGATACATAAAACATAATGCGAACCCGAGCTCGATAGCCCATAAGTTCAAAATAATAAATCGAGAGTTCCTACACGATCCATGATCATACCGGCTCAACGTACCTCAGGGCCAACTTACCCAAAATGCATCACTCACTTCAAAGGACTTTATCACCCACTTAAAACTCCACGTCCTCCCTAATCAAAATGTGCATTGCTCATTTTCCTAATCTGAGTTATCTTAATTCTATCATGAATAATCTTCATCTTCCTTAAAGTCTCCTGAATGAACTCGAATATCAACAAGCTACTCTCTCCTGCTTCCAACTAACATACTAGTGACCTACACGGTCATCCAAACAAATGCGCATACTATTCTAGAAAAAATGCGCATGTACTAGAATGAAGTGTTCCACTCTCATCAAAAGGTCCACTATAACCCAAATAAAATCGTGATGCCATGGTGTCAAAGGCAACTTGATGATGAAATCCAACAAAATGTTATCTCACTTCCACTCGGGAATGTGTAAAAGTAAAAACTTATTAGACGGTCGCTGATGATCAACTTCACCATATACATGGGACACACACATAGTAACGCCCAACCTCATCTGAGACCATTAATACTATCTCTTCATATCCTCATAAATCTTATATTCATCAGGATGCAGCAAAAATTGTGATCCATGGATCCCTTACATCACGACTCAATATAGCTCTTCTTCTGGTGACACAACGAACCACTCCTCATACTACAATCCACCATTGAACCCAACGGTGTAAGGAGGCACACAGGTGGCCCAAAGATTTCGGCCACTCTCCCCTTTTTTAAAACACATGATTTGTCCTTTCTCCAACCACCCCTACAAAAATATCAGAAGTCGTAGTGAGCATCCCCATTAATGTGTTAGCTAACTGACGCATCACCTGAGAGGAACCCACATCTATCAATTGAAGTGAAGACAAATTGCCACTAGGTTTGTCGACCAGAGCATCTTCCAACACATTAGTCTTCCATGGGCAATACTAAATCGTAAACCGTAATTCCTTAATAAACTCGAACCTATTTCGATGTCACGCGTTCAAACCTTTTTATATGAACCTACAGTGAAGACTCTTGCGACCTCTAAAAAGCACGAACTTCTCACTCCACAAATAATGTCTCCAAACGTTTAGTGAAACCTCTACGACTGCTAGCTCTAAATCATGAGCCAGATAGTTATCCTCGTGGGGTTTTAAATTTCAAAATGCATATGCAATAAAAAAATATTCGCATGCATCAACACTTAACGTAATCCCTATACGAAAGTATTTTTGTGTACTAAATACGCAACCCCACTCCTAGGTAGGGGGAAGACTAGAGTAGAAATCAACTTCTATGTGTCAACGAGAGGCAGACACACCCTTGTCCCAAACAAATGAAATTTACTCTCGGTTCAACTCGGTCAACAGTCCCGTAACCTCTAAAAATCCTCAAATAACTTTAGATAATACCCGTCGAATTTCGAAAAGCTACGAACCTCAGTAAGTGTCATGGGTTGTTTCTAATGCAAACGGCCAGAACCTTCTTCAGATTCACTAATAATTCCAACTCCTAAACTACATTGCCCATAAATTTTACCCCTCGTTTCCAAACTCACATTTATGGATTTCGCATAAAAAAATTTATCCCGCTACATATAAAGTGAAAACCCTCAGATATTCGACATGCACTCCCTTGGATCACTAATAAATCTAGATGTCACCAATGAAGATGATGATAAACTGACCTACATACAGTCGAAACTCCCAGTTCATCAAATCCATAAACACAACGGGGGCGTTGGCAACCCAAATGATATCACACAGAGCTCGTAAGAATTTTACGATTCAAAAGGATAGTCCTTGGTACGTCCTCCTCACGTACACTTAACTGGTGGTACTCTGAATGCAAAACAATATTCGAGAATAAATGAAGCTTCCATAAGCTTAGCAAATATATCATCCCTCCTCGGTAAAGGATACATGTTCCTCACTATCACATTATTCAAGTGCAGATAGTCAACACACAAACATAATGAACCATCTTGCTTTTCTATAAAAGGGTTGCGGCTCCTCACAATGACATACTATGCCGAATGAACCCTTGTTATAACTGTTCTTTGTTTTACTCTATAAACCCGTAATTTTCATAAGATCCATTCGATACGGTGCCTTGACAATTAGCGATGCGTCGGGAGCTAAATAAATCACAAAAATCAATTTCTCGAGATGGAAGCAACCTTAGCACCTTTTGAAATACCTGGGAAAAATCCTTCAGAATCCGAATAGAATCTAGTGAAATAGTATTTCCCTCCAGCATCATCTCATTAATAAACTATAAGTATATAAGGTCACCACACTCTGACCTACAAATAACGACAATGTACTCCTCTTAAACTGATGTTGCGGAAAGGATAGTCCTACCCCTACCATCTATATATATGATCATATACTTCACAAATCAGTTTGTACCCAATATCACATCATAATAGCGAGTGTTTAAAACTAACAAATCAACCTCAAAACTCATTATACCAATATAAACCTCCACGTCATCACAAATCTCAAAAATAGGTATAGAGACATCTAAAGGAGTAGCTATTGATAAATATACATCACAATGTATAAGAAGCAAACTAATAATCCATATAAAATAAAAAGACATGAACGAGTGTGTCGCATCGGTGTCTAACAAATATCTACAATAACTCTGGAACCGATACCCTGAAAGATTTATATCATACGCTGATTGGATCGAAAGGAAATATAAGTGTGAGGTCCAGCCCTAGCACCTGGTTTCCACTAAAAGGGGATAAACCCTAGCAAGTAACTTAGCTAAGCAACTCAAATCAGTTATATGCATAAATGATAAAGTCATAGTTTAATAATTTAATGAACGACCCAACCCATAAACGTAGTCTCACAATATATTATAATTGTCTCCTTTTGTACCATTAATTAATCATTCTAATTAACTAATCAATCAGTAATTCGAAATGCCTAAAAATTCAATAACACGTAACCGACAGACTCAATAAATCATTAACACGTAATAGACATGCTCCCATTCATCTCAGCCATCTCATAAACATGCAGTATGCCAAAATCAAATAATCACCGTTATTAATCTCAATCACTTTCCTTAGTCAATTATGCTCATTAATTTAATTATCACGTAATTGACACGCGCCCTTTCATCTCGTCCATCTCATAAACATGCGGTGCGCTAAATTCAAACAATCACATTTCACGCCCTAACGCCACTTGGTATTCACATGGCCCGAAACCACTAACAGAATATTCATAAACATTACGTATCATGCCTTGGAGCCACCTGGTATTCGCATGGTCGGGAATAACATATCATACTAAACCATAAACATCACAACCATAAACACCACCTGGTATGCCCTGACGCCACCAAGTATTCGCATGGCGAGGAATTTACACATCATAATATTGGGGTGTCCCTCCGCGGTACCCACCCATTCATTTCCATCTTAGCAAGTTCAGTTAATGTTGGCATTTTAAGACGTAATTATTCACTCCGAGAAAACTACTCATATCTCAATTATCCTTGTTACCTCGACTTGGCTCTACTATTTAGGATTCATTATCTATATTTTAAACGGTTTTATAGAGAGCTAAAGGGACAACATCATGCAAGTGATTCTTCATTACACAAAGCGTAAGTTGCAAGTTTATAATTTCATTACTGATATAAGTCATCACGACAACCCGTCTTTAAACTCCATGTGTGCGATGTCTCTCCGAAGTGAATTCTAAACAAGGAACCCTCTTGATACACTAACATTTAGATAGAGTAGTTGTTAAGACAAATTATTTAAAGTTTATTATACGAAAGTAGGACATTTAAGCCATCACAACAACTCGTCTGTAAACTCGGTGCGGGGGATGTCTCACCGAAGTGAAATCCAAAAAAGGAACCCTCTACATACATTTACGTTTAGATAGAGTAGTTGCTAAAACAAGTCATTTAACGTTTATTATGCAAGAGTGGGGCAAAAATTTAAATTTCTACGCGTGAAATATCCGAATTGATCCACATTACTATTCAACATCCATACCAATCGCAATAATTCCCCGTACTCCTTCTAACGTCTATATAACAATACACACATCAACAATAACATGGTTTCGAACATGGGTTCATATTGAGTTTCTACACAAAAGGGGAACGTGATTATTTTACGTGAGTATGTTACATCATAAGGGGTGTATTAATGTGTATCAATTGTGCCAAGCTATTTACAATATTCTCATATTGGTTAGTATAACATGAATAAGAGTCTCGCAACAATTTTCATTGATTTAGAGCATACATATAAAAAGTACTACTCCTAAAGCATAAGGTACAACCCTACCTAACAATTGAATATTTAGAATATTTTACTTCTAAATTATTTAGCATCATCTATTCTCGTATCCCGAATTATCAATTTCTGCCAATGGGGTCATAGCCGAAAACTATCATTTTCAAGCGTTGGGCCACTAGTTAATTTTTGCAAACCTACAGACTCGACATAAATTTTTAAGTATTTACAAATATTTAAATTCACCTAATAAGACATAAATTAGGATTGCACACTTTCTAAGGGTCACTGAGTCGATAATTAATTCTCTCAAATTAATATACTTGACATGAGTTTTTAAGTATATAAAAACTACTTAAATTCACCTAATATAACATCAATTAGAATTTCACACTTTCCTAAGGGTCACTAATAAATTTTATCACAAAAATTTTGTTTAGGTGAAATCTACAAATACACACATAAAAAAAGAGGAGTAGAAAGATACTTGTCTCATAACCGTCCAGAAATTTCTTTCCTAGCTGTTGGCGAAAATCCCTTACGAATCCTCCTTGAAATTTATCTCTGAGTGCATTAACTGACAAACTTCTAATTTTTTTTTTTGGTTTATACCACGGGGTGTCCGGCCAGCTTTACGCGCACCTCGACTAATCCCCGTTCGCGGTTCGTGGCTTCCGCTGGCCAAGCATTATTTTGACACTGGCAGGAATCGAACTGGGGACCAAACCCAATCCACTCCCAAACTTCTAATGAATTACTAAACTAATAACAACAAATAATCAACTATATTGGTTTCTTCCTATTATCACGCCCCCAGCTAAAAAGAAAGAGCCATGTTCGTGACTGCTACAATTGAGAGAAATAGAGAAATAAAATGTGAAGCCTTCCATTGGTGGGCCGCCAGGAGACTTAAATGACTTGGAAAAGAAGAAAAAACAAGGGATAAAAAGGAAAAAAAAAAAAAAAGAGAACCTCAAGGCTGACTCCCCCCGGCCGAAAGCTGCTGACAAAGAGAACAAGAGGATAAATCCCCAAAACCGGGGTCTCCCCCCGTGAGCTGCCAAGAATAAAAAAGAGGGAATTGTTAGCGCCATTTTTCTTCATTTTTACCTATTAATTCCTTAACCCTATTAGTTGCCTTGCTTTTATAACATCAACTAAATCTAAAAAAAGAAAAAGAAAATACCCTTCGCCCCCACTAAATCTATTAATACTCAAGGCCCAATTAATTTATTAAATAATATCTACCCCACTAACTCATAATCATTCATTTGAAGTTTCTATACTTAAATTAATTACTTAATTAAACACCAAATAATTCAATTAACAATAATAATAAATTCCAATTTAACTTTCAATGAAACCAATTTAATCATTAATATAATAAATTTACCCAAAAAAAAAATTTAACTTACGAACATATAAGTCACTTACCTTCTCTCAATATTAATACCAGGCATTACATTACCAATTTATTTAAATACTTTAGATCACATGATTAATAAATTAAGGAAATTTGGGGGTATTACAACCAATGCACTAGCTATATTCATGGATGTTATAAACATAATGTTTAGAGATTTCTTAGGCCAGTTCATTATTATATTCATAGACGAAATTTTGGTCTATTCTCGGACAGAGGGCGAGCACGCAGAGCACTTCCATATGGTTCTTCAGACTTTACGGGACTATCAATTGTATGCCATGTTCGAGAAATGAAGATTCTGGTTATGAGAGGTGCAGTTATTGGGTCGTATTGTGTCAGACAGAGGTATTTTAGTGGATCCGAGTAAGGTAGTAGTGGTGAGGGAGTGGGGTCAGTCCATGACACCGACGGAGATTCATAGCTTTTTGGGATTGGATGGTTACTATCGTCGCTTTATAAAGGGTTTTTTCGAAGATTATGGGTCCGTTAATGAATCCGACTCGCAAAGGGGTGCCATTTGTTTCGGATGATCAATGTGAGTTAGCCTTTGATGAGTTAAAGGACAAATTGACTTCGGCACTAGTCCTCACACTGCCTAGGGGAGGAGTGGAGTACTTTGTTTATAGAGATGCATCCTTACAAGGACTTAGGTGTGTATTATAGCAGGAGGACCGGCCTATGAATTATGTTTCTCGCAAGCTTAAGCCCTATAAGAGGAATTATCCCACGCACGATTTGGAGTTTGTTGTAGTAGTTTTTACCCTAAGGAAATGGAAGCACTATTTTCTAGTGGAGAAATTTTATCTATTCACGGATCACAAGTCGTTGCAGTATCTGTTCACATAGAAAGATCTTAACATGAGGCAGTGTAGGTGGATCGAGTTCGTGAAAGACTATCAATTTGACATCCAGTACCACCCTAGGAAGGCTAACGTGGTGGCAGCCACTTTGAACCGCAGGTCTACGCGGGAGTTAACAACGATCTGGAGAGCTAAGTGGAGTGAACTTCGGCAAAATGACGTAGAGGTTAGGGACTGTTTGGAAGTTTTGACTATCACACACGAGATCATTATGAGGGTTGTGAAGGCATAAGTAAGGGATCCATTTTGTCAAGACAAGTTATGCCAGTTATTAACAGAGGGATCGAAGTACTACTCGATCAATTAAAAGGGAGGTTTACACTTCAATAGGAGACTGATAGTCCCAAAGGATGGGAACCTACGACATGTAGTAATGACAGAGTCTCATGGGTCATATTTTTGGTACATCCCGATGGGGATAAGATGTACTAAGACATGAGGAGATAGTATTGATGGGCTGGGATAAAGCAAGATATTGTAAAGTTTGTCTCGAAGTGCACCACTTATCAGTTAGTGAAGGTAGACCATCAGAGACCAACTGGGATTTTAAAATCGTTGGAGATTCCAGTTTGGAAATGAGAGAGCATTTTGATGGACTTTGTCATAGGACTACCAGCATTGCAGAGGGGTCCCGATTCTATATGAGTTATTTTGGATCGCCTGACTAAGGTGGCTCACTTCTTTCCAGTTCAGACAGATTATACGACGGGGCCATATGCCTAGATTTTCATAATCGAGATAGTGAGGTTGCATGGGGTACCGATTAATATTGTGTTCTACCGAGACAAAATCTTTGTGTCCCATTTTTTACAGAGTTTCCTGGAGGCTATGGGGACTGAGATGTGGTTAAGTACGACTTACCACCCGCAGATAGATGGGAAGACTTAGAGAGTTAATCAGATGCTGGAGGATATGTTGAGGATGTGTATACTTGATTTTAGAGGAGGATGGGAGCAGTACCTTCTACTGGTAGAGTTCGCCTATAATAATTTATACCAGTTCACGATAGGCATGGAGCCTTTTGAGCATTGTATGTCCGACCTTGTCGTTTGCCCGCTTGTTGGTTAGAGGTGAGGGATAACAAGCTTATTGGACTAGAGATAATCTAGGACACTTCTACAAGATCAAGCTAATTTGAGGTCGTATACGATTATCTCAAGACAAGTAGAAGAGTTACGCATATGTAGATAGGAGACACATGAAGCTTGAGGTTGGAGACTAGGTGTTATTGCGAGTGTTTCCCATGAAGGGCGTTATGCGGTTTGGGAATAAGGGAAAGTTGGCGTCGAGATATGTGGGGCATTTCTTGATTATTGAGAGAATACGACCAGTTGTATATAAACTCGCCCTGTCGGAGCACTTGCAAAGGTTTCACGACGTGTTTCATGTGTCGTCGCTGAAGAAGTACCAGAGGAGTGACTTAGCTTACTAGCACATCCTGTTGGAGGATATTGATTTACATATAAACATCTCGTATGAGGAGAGACCGATTGTTATCCTGGACCATAACGAGCATAAGCTTAGGTCAAAGGTGGTGCCATTAGTTCGTGTTTAGTGGGGGCGTCATAATGTTGATGAGACAACATGGGAGCTTGAGGATGACATGTGAGAAAAGTATCCGGACCTCTTAATCCCAGGTATACTCGAATTTTGAGCAAGAAATTCCATTATTAGGAGGGAAGTATGTAACCCCACATCTTTTTTTGCATTTTTAAATTACACGTTTGCACGTAATTTAATTATATTGAGAAATAAAGTGACTTAAATCAGTATTAATTGGCGAATAAAAGGATTAATATTTATGTGTAGTTACATTTACTTGTTTGATAAGTAAATTAAAACATATTAAATTGTATTACGTTGTAAGTGAGTAAAAATCGACAAGTTTAACGGAATCTCATTCGGGACGCGCGGAAAGCGTCATGTTGGGAATGAGGTGAAAAATTAATGTTAGATAACTTGGATGGTAATTTTGAGTGCGCCGATTATCCGGAATGGGTCGAGATAGTCAGAAATAGGTATCTGGGGGTTGTATTTGGCTATCGGGGGCTTTTTAGGCCAAACGGGACCCGAGAAAGGGCATTCAGGTCATTTTACACATAGGGGTTGACTTAATTTCGGGATTTGGAGTGTTTAGGGTTATAACTAGGGAAGGTGGATGGATTGGGAAACCATCCAACCATTCTAAAGGCTAGATCTTTGAGAGGGGAGAGAAAAGAGAAGGATAAATTGAAGAAAATTGAAGATAAGGTGATCCGGGTGGGAGATTGAATTATCCCAGGCTCAAGAACGTTGCCAAATGAAGAACTTAAGGAAAGAGTCTCAGAATTTCTGTAACTCTAAGTCAAGAATTTAACTTGCTATAATTATAGTGTAGTTCTCAACCATTCATGTAGAAATTTGGTGTAGGGAGACACAAATTTTGGGTTGCAGAAACATGTAAAATGGAATTTTTAATAACAAAATTATTGAAGAGAACTTTGATTATGATTATATGTTAGATTTTATGTGAATAGAATGTGTAAGACGAATTCTTGATGTAGATTATTAATCTCATGTATTAGATGTTATTGGGATGATTTATATGTAGAATACTACAGATTTATGTTTGGGAATGGTTTAGAATCCGTATTATGGTTTTGGGTTAAAATTTAAACTCCTAGGTTGGATGGGAAAGAGGAGAAACCCGTCAAAAATTTGCCAAGGAAACCCAACAAATCGAATCAATTCAGTGACCTAATCAGTTCAATCCAACCAACGAACAGGTTCGGTCTGTTGTGTTGGTCTCCCTTGCCTTGTGTATTTTTCATGAATCGTTTGAAGTTCAATTTGGTTTATGGGGTCTGGGCAATGCAATTGAACTTCTGAAAATAATAAGAGAGTTAGAAAGTACCTTAGGTTATACGGGAGTAAGTTCCATGTGTGAAATTATCGGTACACTGGGGTGGAAAGTACTCAGATATTAACTATGAAATCGGATTGAGATTTCGGGAAGGATTAGGCTAAATGCTACGGCAACATAGCATTGTGGACAGAAACATGAAATTATAAAATTAATAATAAGTACGTGAATACTTGATAAAAAAAATGGGAAGTCGAGAAAGACTCGGGGTTTTGTGGGCTTGTGCTACGAGAGACTTTAAGCACGTTAATTGATTCTCTCTCTCTCTCTCTCTCTCTGTATATATATATACACACATATGTGTGTGATTGAATTAAATGTGAACATACATACTCTAGGGATGATATCGTTGGAGGTTGCGTGCAGTGGGAGGTCCACCCTAGCGTGACCAGCAGGTGTTGGGTCATTTTTCCCAGGTCGTAGGACTGTTGCATGACCACTGCATGTGAGTTTAGATTCCGATGGGGTAATGTGGTATGGTTATGACCCACGGATATAAGTCTATGACCGCCTCCAATTAATGTGCTTCCGGTTTAGGATCGGTGGTGAGATTCTAACCCGGTGGCCTAGAAGTGGTACGTGATGTACCTGGAGCCTGATAGCATACTAGGGAATGCATCTAGGAAGACAACTCGGGGAAGCTATGTATATACATATAAATGAGTGTTATATGTATATGTGAACTCAATGAATATGTGAACGTTAAATTATAACTAGTGTATAATTATGTTGGCTATATAATGGTGCGTGTTAAATTGACAATTACTATGACATAGCTTAAGTGGTAGATAAGTAAAAAAAGTAAACTAGAATACATGTAGTGTAAATGGGGCTAGTGATAGTGTATTGGATTAAGTGAAGAATAACTGGACTAGTTAGGCGGGGTAACATAACTAGGAAGTTAAAATATATGCGTTAGGTGCGCACTATAGGTATGGGGCGAGGATAATCTCATGTGAGTACGACACCAGATGAACATGAATAATTCTATTGCATATTCCTTATTTCATTTTAAATACTTGCAAATGTTTTCAAAATGTTTTGGGCGCTAACCCGTATGAAAAATATTTTTCAAAACCTTTAAGTGCTCATCCATAAGGACACTAGGGTTAGCGTGTTCTTCTAGTCAGTCGACGCATTAGCAACAGATGTGAATGCTTGCAGGATTTGCGTAGATGCTGGTATTAGTTCTATCTAGATAGGATGTTACAATGTATTTCATTTTGGGAATGTTGCCCACAATGAAACAAATTCCATTTTAGACTTTGTTATTTTATATCTTTTATGAGTTGGATGTTTGTACATGGATTTTACCGAGAGTTATTCGATTACTTTATTTATTTATGTCATTAGCACTCGTTATTATGTCATTATGGAGAATGCTTATGTTGATGATTGAATGTTTAAACAAGCACGTTAATAAGTTCTTAAAATTTGACACCAGGCTTAATAGGTTATTAGTAATTAATTGGTTTTCGACAGTGATGCTAAGAATGAACCATACTGAGATTCCTATTTTATTTTAGTAGAGGATTGGCTACATGTTATTAGAATAGGCATGGTGTCACAACTGCTACACGCAAGACCCGTATCTTATGAATGCTTCATGAATGTCGTTTGTTGACAACTCATTTATTAGTGGATATGTTATGTTAACACTGGCACTAACGTGTTCAACTGACACTTGTTGTTTTTTAACTTCTTCGTTCACAGATAGGTATTATAACCTAATGTGACTAGGTTCTTAACTCCACGTCCCGAAATAATTTTCGCAGTCATAATCCATAAATTGTAGCCTCAAAGCATGCTATATATAATATTGAATTGTTTGTCACTCTTTCATAATACTCTACACTAGGTAAAAAATAAACCTACTTAATCAAGAGGGAACAGTTGTCATAAGTGTGAGCACATAACATTTTAGGCATCCCATTACTTCATACACTAAAAATATTTTATTTCTTTAATCTATCATTCACTACTAAGAGAAATCCAAAAAATATATAAATTTACTTCCACTTACTTCAAGGTATATAATAAAAAATACATAAAGTATTCTTAAAAATACAATTGGTGGGAAACTGACGTAAGTTATATAGTGATTTCTCAATCTATACACTTATTTTCTTAAACCCTCATAAGTTTTCATAATAAATATAACTCTTAATAAAAAGGAGTTACTAAAATCATAAGAATTTCAAATTTTAAGATATAGGTGAAATTATTTTATTTACACCCCTTTCTCTATTCATAGTGAAAACTTTGACCATAAGTCTAGCTTTATGTCATTGATTATCTCCAGGGTCGTATTTTAGTCTTAATGACGCATTTACACTCGACTCCAGTGTGTCAATTAGACAATGCAACTCAATTCTAAACTTCATTTTGGTCAATTAATGGCATTATAATTTTTTTAAACTCGTGCAAATAAAATTCGAATATTTTCTTACTGCTCTGTCAAATTCACATTCTAGGGAGAAATCTCACAATCATTCAGAATAACAAACTCATTTAAGAGCATCTTAAAACTATTCATATCCACTAACCAAAAGAACAATTACTTTGGATGTTAAGGGAATGACAAGAGTATCTTAACTTCTTTTATAACCACATTAGGTTATTTGATACTCCCATTAATTTCACCATTCTTTAAAGAATTTGACATGTTCGATTTCAACACTAAATAGTGTACCCTCTTGAAAGTTTAGACATAATTCTAAATTTCAATTCTTTTAGTGGATTCTAAATCCATACATATACTAGGCATTCCCAATCATGCAGGCGTATCAAATTGGGTAAGTAAAGTGAAATTATATAATACACTTCCCACCATATTCATTTTCGTGTGAATAACTCTTGTGGCAATATCAACATTATTGTGTTTAACTTCTTGTTTTATAATGACATAATCTATGTAGGTTCACTACCCAAGAAATATAATATCCCACTTGGTTTACATAGGTCGCTCTAATATTGGAAAACCTTAAGAGCTCAAACGTGAGTGTCAAGATTCATAAGTGAAAACCCAAAGACAATCTAGCCTATTAAATCATTAAAGTAAGTCTAGATTTAAACGAGTCTGATATTTAATAATGCCACAAGATTGAAAAGCTACTTTGAAGTTAAACATTATGATATAGGATCAAAATCATTTTTCTTGTAGAAGTTTTATCAAAAACATAATTGTACAAATCAACAATGAGAACTCCATAATTGATTAACTATTCAAAAACATAATCTCTCATTCATATTAATTAATTAACTACGCATGCAAGACTTAACAAACTACGGATTAATTAATATGAATGAGAGATTAATTAATATGAAATTTATCCAGACATGGTATTATAAATCTCTATGTAAGAAACCATTAACATGTATGAAAACATAATGAAATAATAATAAAACTGTTGGAATTTAAGGTTACCAAGGTTGAAAAGAAGAAATCAAAGATTGAAGAAAAAACGGAAAAACTCTTGAATTAAAGGTGAAAAATATGTAAATTGTTCTCCTATGTGTTCCTCCTTGATTAAGAGCTTTTACATGAATGAAATCTATGTTAAAAGAACCCTAATGACTAAATATATAAGTTATAAGTTGTTTAGAAGAGTCCCCAAAACATAAAATTCTTTTGGCTAAAAGATAATGACAAAATAAAAATCCCGCTTCTAAAAATTTGTCACTCTTTAAAAGCATGCTAATTTTTGTAACGGATCTGGAGTGTGACTAAAGGTGGACCGGTCCCCCCTTTCTGCCTTCCTTAGTTTTGCCTCTTTCCTTTGGAGTTCTTTCTCAACTTCAAAAGAGCATAACTTCTTCACTGTAGCTCGGATTGAGGTGCCATTTTTTCAAATATTCTTATAACTTCAATCTCTTCAACTTTCCAATTGTTCCTACCTCGGGACTAAGGCTAAAAAATTACGAAAATGCCCTTTAACTTCTCGTTTCTTAGTTTCTTTCACTATTTTGAGTTCTCTCTCGCACTATCTTGCATGAAATACCTGTAAAACAATGAGAGTTACAAAAAATAATAAATACTCGGCAAAAAGGGTTAGTGGCATGAATATGACATAAATTCGGGTTAAATGCAGTGCACGGGACCACAAAAGTACCGAAATTAAGGGGATAAATATGAAGAATTTATGCCTAATAAATTACATAATGGGCACTCATATTTTAATCACTAACATTATGAGGTCTTGCATAAACTTTATGGTTAATTCGTTTAATAATTCTTCAAATTTTTAAAAGAGTGTCACACACTAATTCATTCATAATGGGTTCCTCAAGTGAAAATGAATTATAATGATTTAACATTTTTAATTGAAACTTAGCTTCTTCATTTCATTCTAAAAAGTCAGTCTCAAGAACATTAAAATAGATAAAAACAAGTAATTTTAGAGAAATGAAATGATATACAATTAATGAGATAAACAGCTCACTATATTAATTCTATGAGATGACAAGATGTACAACAATAATAATTTATAAGTGTGGGCTTGCTTTCATATTAACTTTGAATATTTATATATGACTTTATTAGGTACCATGTTATGTAATTTAGATGGACAATTTATCTAGGATAACCTTTCACCACCTAATTGCATAATTCCTTAATATTTAGTTTAGTTACTCAAAATCAATTTCCTTTGGGAAATTATCTTACTTGACGAAATAAACCAAATGTACCGCATTAATGTCTTTACATATATAAGCATGATGAGTTACTGCTACCACTTTTATCTTTAAATTTAATATTCACAAGCATTCCAGTTGAGCCACTTTGGTGACTACCAAACTATCCATTATATGAATATTACATTATTTTATGGATTGTATAATAATTTCAACAAGCATTAATGTTTTCAAAAGGCATAAATGGATACTGTGCTTATAAATTAAGGAAGGTTGTGGACTTTTTTTATCAATCGATACCAACCGTAATAAGCAAACATATTACTCTTTAATATTATTTTTACCATTGCAACCAGATTCTTTGGAGCAACCAAATCACAACGCCTTAATCATAATGGAATTTTTAATAATCCAAACACTCAAAACTATATTCAGACACTTTGGAGCAACCAAAACATAGTATTTAAATGTTATCACAAAATTCAGCATTTACAGTTTATTAGATTAAATCACTTTGGTGGAATTGTAATCTAATCGTGATGTAAATACTAAGAAAAAACTTTAAGGCATTTTTTTTTAATATTCTAGTACTCATATTGGACATAATAAGCATTTACACATCTAATATTTATAATTTTGAGCATCGAATTAAACTTCACGTAAATATTAGTCTCAATAAAAAAATGTAAATCCTTCGAGGTCAAATTGATGCAAAGAAAAATAATCACTAATGTTCATTTAATAATCGTAATTGTCCCTTTGGGCAATCTTACAATGAACAATGCACATCATCATTGCATTAACAATCTAATATTCATAATTATATTTGGAGCTATTGACATCCAAATTTATACACAGTAATTTAATATCTACAATTATAAATTAGGATGCTTTGATGAACACTTAATCCAACATAATATAAATATTAATGCCAAAACCTTAACCGTAATTATAATAGTCATAACAATATTTGGTGTATACCAAAAATATTATGACATCCAAATAAGGTAAGACAACTAATGTATTTATTAAAACACATAAAATGGAGAAATTCAAAAAATTTCAATAACGAAATAAATTTGAGTAATCATTACAAAAGAGTTAAGAAAACTCTTAAAATAATATCCAATAAGAGGAATTTAAATAAAGATTGGAGAAGTAAATAGTTGTCAACTATATTACCAAATATGACAAATTTAAGGTTTTGAGTGATTAAATACGTGCAAATAGCCAAAACAACGTTCGTCACAAAAAAAAATGGCAAGTTTTGATAATTAGATCGTTTCGGATTGACATAAAAAATTATGAAATTCCGAATAAGTCGGCAATTTTAATTTCAAATATTTCTTATTATTGGCATAAGAAAATTGTCACTGAAAACGTCTCAAAATTTGAGATTTACAGTTTATAAAATAAACAAATTTAAAGACATAATTAAATTAGCACAAAAGTAAATCAGAATAAGAGAACCAAATTCAAATTTAACTTGGTTATAAAAAAATTGGAATCCAACAATCTCGTTTTATGAAATTTTATTTTATGTGATTATACAGATATACCAATTAATTCATTTGGTTGCATTAAGAGAGATTCGAAGTTAGTTTATCCTTAATTCCGCTTAAAACATTCAATTCATGGAGTGTGGATTTTTTTTTACTTTCATAGAACACACATGCATACACATATTAAGTAATGTATGTAAAAATCAATGCCTCCAAAAAATATTATATGCAAAACTTAATAGATAATTAAGGATCCAAATATAGATGCATATACAATAATCTAATATTTATACCTATAGATTAAGACAATCTCTTCCTAATCTAACATCATATAAAAATTAGCGTCGAAACATTAATTCATAATTATATTACGACCTTTGGTCAACAAAATATATATTATACACAATAATCTAATTTATCGAAAATATTATCAAATCCATAATCATACATCTAATATTCAAAACTTATAATGTAACTTTTGGTCAATACATAACATGAATATTAGAACAACTATTTAATGATAAAAAAAATATATGTACTGATTTATACCATAAAATATGAGAAAATAATTTATTCTTCCAAAAATGAAAATTTTTGAGTTATCACTAGAGAAACATAAACAATCTCTTCAATATCATTCCAATTCGGGAAATCGTAAAATTAATTTTTAAACGAGAGTTATTAGAGTTGACATTATTACCAAAAATGACAAAAATGCGTTTTTAGGGGTCTAAACGACATCAAATCGCCTGGATAGGGTAGTGCCTATTGTATAAAATGGGTTTTGTTTATTTCGACGTTTCCAGATGACCATATGAATTTTGTAAAATTCCGAGCAAGAAAAAAAATATGTCGCAAATTTTTTTTAGAAATTTATCAATTTTTTACGCGGATTCTTTTTTAGGCAAAAACTCTTAATGGGCAATCATGAGATCGGAAACCTAAACTATGATACCACATGCAAACATAATGAAAAAAATAAGTAATTAATAGTTTTATATTAATCTATAAATCTAACACATGAATATTAATTTATACATGTTATTTGTTCTTTAATCATACAAAGCGTTATGTATTATATATTTAATATTAAGATCTTAGATCAATATAATTATCACATATAATATAATCATTATGTGGAACATAAAACGATATTATAATCACATACATTCATCATGTCACAACTAAACAGATTGGCGGAGCAATCGACCTTAACGATGTCCGATCGGTCTGATCTTCGGACTACGATTTCATCTTGTCTTTTACAAAATAATGTTCCAGTTTCAGCACATTCAAACGGTTAGATCTTCTTCTATGGTCAAAAGACTTTTTCGAAATTAACTCTCATCAAGAATTTAGATTTCTCTCCCTTATCCTATAATTTCATTATATTGTTTTTTAGTGTGCTTAAATGATTAAAAAATCAGTCACTTATTTATAGGCACACGACCTAAATCGTCAATAGTCACTTAATATCATCCCTCTATCAAGGTATATACCAAGAGTCTATTTTATTCTTGATAATTGGAGTACCCTTTCATCAATCAAAGTAACTTTTAATATTAATATAATTATGGAACACGTTATGAAAAATTACTTTTAGGGCCCGTTTTGCAATCCAATTCCAAGGTTTGGAACTGGAATTAGAAGGTCAATTTCAATTCTGTGGAATTAAAATTGGCCTTCCAATTCCATTTTCATAGCTTGAAATTGAGTTATCAAACGGACACTTGATATAATTCTAACATTGGGGTCTCGACTTTTCCACTTTTGCAACTATAGAGATATTGATTCTTAGAAATTGTGAGGAATTGGAAGAAATTAATCCATCCGTTGGGGATCTTATAAACTTGAGAGTTATAGATTTGTCATATTGTTATAGGTTAAGAAGGGTCCACTATTTCACATTTTCTTTAGCTTTGGAGAGTTTGAAAGTATGCAAGTGCATGTCCCTGAAAAGATTATCGGATCTGTCCAACTCAAAAAGGGTAAAGAAGTTAGTATCCTAGGGGTACACAAGACTAACTGAGATTCAAGGTCTAGGCAAATTGAAATCCTTAGAATATTTGGATATGAGATCTTGCGAATCCCTTAAAAAATTTCCCGACTTATCCAACTTGGGAATGCTAAAAAAATTCTAAAAAGAGGCGGTTGCATTGAGTTATGTGAGGTTGAGGAACTAAGGATTTTGGAATCATTGGTGAGCCTGCACCTGTCATGGTGCACATCACTGAAAAGAATACCAGATTTGTCCAAGCTTAAAAAATTAAAAAGATTTCATGTCGTCGCGTTATAATTTGGTTGTGTTCATCTCAGGTACAAAATAATAGGAGAAAGTACTCTTAGGCTCTCGTAGACAAATTTTAAACACGTAAACATAACAAGTGGACCTAATAGTAAATTATCCTTCCGTGTTTAAAAATTGTTTGCGAGGGACCTATTTCTAGTCATGTTGCATTTTATTAGAGTGGTGTCCGTGTTTGATAAAAAAAAATAATTTCATGTCGTGTCACTTTTATTTTGATCATGTTCTTAGGTAAAAAAATAGATTTCATCGTGTCAAGTTCTCATTCTATTGTGTTCGTGTTAAGTAAAAAATAAGATTTCTTGTCATGTTGCATTTTATTTGAGCGGTGTTCGTGTTTGGTAAAAAAAAAAAAATTGATTTCATGCCGTGTCACTTTTATTTTGGTCATGTCCGTTTTTGGTAAAAAAAATAAATTTCATGCCGTGTCACATTCTAATTCAACTGTGCTTGTATTAGGTAAAAAAATAAAGTTTTTGGTCATATTGCATTTTATTTGAGCGATGTTCGTGTTTGGTAAAAAAAATAATTTCATATCGTGTTACTTCTATTTTGATCATGTTCGTGCGTGTTAAGTAAAAAATAGATTTCATGTCGTGCCGCGCTCTAATGGATAAAAATTAATCCATCTTTTATTTTGACATTTTATTTGAGGCATTTACAAGAGAAAAGTTTTGGGAGGCTTCCATGGGTCTTTGGGTTAGGCTTATTGACTTGTGAATTGTGATGGTGGATGCTAGTCATGTGGCCACATCAGCCGGTGGGATATTGCGGTGCCATTAACCGGTTCCTAAAGCATGAGTTTTTTATATGGGTTTTCTATTGTTTACTGGCCTTTTGGTGGTAGGGTTAAGAAAGAATTTTGGCGCCATTTTGTTTTGGGGGAGAGAGAGCGGCACTTTTGGGGGTGGAGTTGATGGAGTTTGGTTTGATAGGTTTTTTTAACTATCTTAATTATTTAGTTCTATTTTTCAAAATTTATTCGTACTCATTCTCATAATTTTATTTTTTTAGTTGTCGATTCTATGATAATCACTATGAAACGACTCTCATTCTCTACAAAAAGAAGAAAGATGACAATTATAGAATAATTGTTGACAACTTTGAGTAGTTATGAAATTTATTATAATTTTAAAAACACGTGGAATGGAAGCCTAAGAAATCATAAAAGATGAGAGTAAACCCCAATTTTTTTTTTTCAGTTTGGAGAGAGACAGTTCAAATCTATCTTTTTTTTCGGAAATGGATATGTTGACTTAAGATCTTAATTTTGTCTTTTATGATGTTCAAGTCGTTGATATTTTGTCCCCACTTTGTGTCAGAGTATAGAATAACTCTGATATACCGTAATTAAGGGGGCTTATGGTTGTATATCCAAACACACCACAAACCAAAAAGATTAGAGTTATTAGGAATTGTCTCTTCATTATTGAAAGTCAATGATTGACATCTCTCTCTCTCTCCGCTTTAGATCGACTACGGTACGACTTGGCTAAAACTTGATTCTCTTCCATTTGTATTGCTTTTGTCTCCAACTGGACATAGGCTTTAGGATTTTTGTTGTTCATTTTCATTCTTATGCTTCTTGCTATTCTCTCTCAATATGTTTTTCCCCATAAATTAGCTACATAAGTGAGAATATATAGCATTAGTTTTTATAAGTGTCACTTGTTTTCAACACCCACTAATTATATGGTTGTATCACTTTGAATACCAAATTTTAACATAATACCACGTTGGCAGAAAAAGTGTCACAAAAGTAAAAAAATACAGAAAGTCATCACAAAAAGTGAAAATGATACCATAGTACTTAAATTGATATACATCATAATTAATGAGGGTGAAAGACAAAATGGCTCTATTTATTTGAAGTGATATTTAGCTATATTTTTTTGGACTGTCCTAAATTATTAGTTTACTATTTTAGAAGTAATCGACGAACCAAATTTCATGATTGTAAACAAGTCTTGATCATGCCGTGGATTGGGTGTATCCTAAATAACCATCATTTAGTGTTAGAAAATATTAAGAAAAAAAACATACGAGAAAAATGAAAAAAGAAAATGTAATTTTGTGGAAATTTGGATTGATTGGAGGTAAATGGAACATGGGTTATATTTGACTGATTTATTTATTTTTTGTATAGTTTGATCAAAATACTTTCAAGACCTCACTTAACTTTATTATTATGTGGTAGCAGTTTGCACAATTTGTCATACTATTTACGTGTTGTTCGGGTCTAATAAAAACTGCCACCACAATAGGCCATAAAAACTGGTTAGTCCAGCCGTAAGGGATGAACAAAAAAAGGTCATAGGTTTCGAGTTCGAAACCCCAGAGGATACCAGAATTTAAGCAGGGCGTGTGTTAGGGTGGCTCAGGCACAACATCCCCCCGTTTAGCTCTCGTGGAGGAGTCCAAAGGACTAGTTCGTGTGGAGGTTCAGGGTTGTAAAAAAAATAAAATAATAAAAACTGCCACCACAATAGATATTAGAAAAAAAAATCAACATCCAGATTTAAATTATATAAATAGTGATACCATATATGCATCCTTGAGATTTTACAAAATTTTAAGTATCTTGATGAAGACATTTTTAATGGGCATTGCTCAATTCCGTGTCTAAAAGAGTTGAAAAATAAGGAAATTAATATATTTATCATAAGGCTCACATTTAGCTAAAGTTTGTGGGAGATTTTAATTATGCAAAATAGTTAATACCATAAAATGGGACAAGGTATATGCATGTGATCACCGCCAGATCCCCTGTAAAACTATACTGTGTCCAAATTGGTATTGGTAGTAGAACTACTTGACTGCATTCTAATACGTTTTAGTAGTATACCTTTTTATACATAAACCAAATTTTTAGACTTTGGGAGTAACTCAAAACATACCTAAAGTGTGTATCAAGGTCAAAATTGGCCCCTAAAATTAGAATTTTTGAATATGATAATCAGATAAGCATGTGATGACTGATATATATATAAAATCAGCCAAACTATTTTCAAACTATTTTACTCTGAGTATTTCAGTTGTAACACACTTTGGTGCATAGTTTGACTGATACTTGTGTCAATGGAGGCATTGGTCATTCAAAATGACTTTTGTATTGAGATTTGTTGATTGAGAAGATGCATTATTTTGATGGTTTGTTTCATGAGTTTGTATGTGAGGCCACATTTGGTTTGTTAATTTCACATTGGCACTTATCTTGATGTAAGTTACCAAAATTGGTCTTCCAATTAAGGCGTGATCTATGCTAATTGTAACCATATATTGTTATTTTTCCGATCTCCATTGACGCAAGAATAATAATATTTCCCCTCTTTTTTCGTGTACATAGGTTATATTAATTGTTGAACAACGGCGAAGCCAAAATTTAATCTTGGATGGGGCAATAGTTATTTTTTGGGGGATAAGTTATAATGATGCCCAAATTTACAATCAAAGTCATGGAGCAAAATAAACCAACCAGAATGTACATTGAACAACTATATGAAGATAGGTTAACTCTGAATAACTATAAATATTTATCATAATACGCAGTATAGAAACTATGACTTACCATTGAAACAAGAAATAACATAGATAAATGGTCGATGCTTGATACAAATGAGGAAATTGGGCATACTACCTTGCATAAATTTCTTTTATGTTCTGGTGCTCTCTATACTTTTTAGCGATGCTGTTTTGTCTTCTCCAATCATGCTTTATTTTGTTCTCTTTAGTGATGAGCTCGCTGTATGTTACGTAAAGCTCTAATTTTATTATGTTGTTGCAGGTTTTTTAATTTGCAGTCAGTCATCATTTGTTGCGGTATCCTAGTATGGGTCTCACTGTCCCCATTGTTCTATTCGCCATTTCCTTACTTGTGTTTGGTAAGTTGCTTAAGATGTGCATAATAGGAAGAAGGGAAACTCATGAAAACATTTCATCCGCATCAATATTAAACTCTTGCCACCTCTCCACCTTAGGAGAGAAGTATGAAGTCTTTTTGAGCTTTTGCGGCAAAGACACTCGTAAGGGATTTACTGATTTCCTCTACACCTATCTTCACGATGCCCGAATTCGCACTTTTAGGGACGATAACAAGCTTCGCGTTGGAGAAGAGATTGGTCCCGAGCTTCTCAATGCAATCAAGGAGTCAAAAATCTGCATCCCAATTTTGTCCAAAAACTATGCTTCCAGTAAATGGTGCCTACTTGAACTTACCCAGATGGTTGAGTGCCACACAATTCAAGGACAAATGATTTTCCCTATTTTCTACAACATAGATCCGTCTGACATACGACATCAAACAGGGAGTTACAAACAGGCATTTTCTGAACATAAGAAGAACTTTAATGAGAAGACTGTTCAAGGATGGAAGGAGGCTCTCACAAAGGTCGGAAAATTGAAGGGTCTGGAATTAAAGAAGGAAACTGATGGGTAATTTGTTCACTCACTGCCAAAGTCCAAATTTGTCGATGCTCACTAAATACAGGGTACCATGACTCATAACTGTGAATTGTTGGAGCATATCTTAGTAATGGGTCCCTCAGTTTTCAACGAGTTATCCATGCTCCAACCAATCACTTTTAGGGTTGTGTTAACCCTCATGGGAATCAACAAATTTAAATTCCTCACTCCTCTAACTCACCTATTTTTTAGTATTCAAGTATAAAACTCCATAAGATATTAACATTAACTGCTATAGTGCACAAGGTTCTCACTTTTATGGGGTTTTAAGGGGTTAAAGTACTAGTGATTTCTTTTTTTAACTTTTCTATCAATTTAAATAAGAGCCAAGCCACATACAAAATTTCTAGTTACATTGACACATAGGATATAAAGACTTAAAGATGTATTAGGACGTGTTGGTAGTTTAGATAAGTTATTGCATAAGCTATTTTTTTATTTTTAAGTTATTATTATTTTTCATCAATTTCGGGGTAAATTGAAGAAGGCAAGAAAGAAAAACTACATTATTCTTTTTCGGTTGATGTTTATTTTTCGTTTAAGCTTTTCCCCTCTTTTATGTCAATGATATATCTCACAGGTATCAAGGAAAACTAGTAAAAATAGTCGTTGAAAAGATTTTGTCGGAGTTGAAGAAGAATTATACAGATGTACCTGACATCTTGGTTGGAATGGATCATCACGTAGAAAAAATGAAGGAATTACTAGATGTCGACTCCAATGATGTACGGATTGTTGGAATCCATGGCATGGGTGGTATTGGCAAGACAACTATTGCCAAGGTCATCTACAATAACCTATGTGACCACTTCGAATCTTGTTGCTTCCTTGATGATGTTCGGGAAATGTCAAAATGCAAGGGTCTTAATAATTTGGAGCATCAACTGTATAGAAAGAAAGCTCTGATTGTTCTAGACAATGTGGATGAGAAGTTTCAATTTGACAAGCTTGTAGGAAAGGCCGATTGGTTTGGTTCCGGAAGTAAGATCATAGTTACAACAAGAAATAAAGAGATTCTAAATCATCTTGAAGCGACTTATAAGAAAAAAGGCCAACCTGAAATTTGCAGGGGTTATGAACCACAGTTCATGAACCCCAATGATTCTCTTCAACTATTCCGGAAGCATGCCTTTGAGGCAGATTTACCTTCCAAAGATGATGATATGCTCTCTGAGGAAGTTGTAAAGACTGCTGCAGGGCTTCCTTTGGTCCTTGTGACTATAGGGTCGTTATTATATGGTAAAGACAAATATTTTTGGAAGGAGACATTAAAGAAGCTAAGAGAAATATGTCACCCCCACGAGGAAGTCATGAAAAAATTGAGAATAAGTTTTGATGCGTTAGAGGTTGAGCAAAAAGAGATATTCCTTGATATTGCGTGTTTCTTCGATGGAAAGGATAAAGAAAATCCCTTTTACATGTGGGATGACTGTGGATTTTGTCCAATATACAATATTAATGTCCTTGTTCTCAGGTCTCTGGTAAAAGTTAGAGATGATAATACGCTATGGATGCATGATCAGCTTAGAGATCTTGCTAGACAAATTGTTTATGAAGAAAATTTGTATCAGTTGGGGGATCGTAGTAGGTTGTGGCGTCATCATGAAGCCCTAGAAGTATTGGAGACACGTATGGTAAGATAAAAATGCATTAATTATTATATCCTCCTTGTTTTGCAATATTCTTGTTTTCTCATTCATGGAAATGAAAAATAAAATAATGTACTTTGCTCATGTACATACATTGGAAAGACAATATTCTCCATTATTTTGAAATAATCATTAAATTTTTCTTTAAACAAATAATGTGAAAATAATCGTCAGCAGTTAAAAGTCATTTAAGTTTGAACTTTGTAAATCTTGTCTATTTTAATATGTTGCTATTGGGCAGGGAACAAATAAGGTCGTAGCCCTCACTCTCAACACGATGAAATTACTGCCAGAATCTCCTCTCGAATGTCTTGATGGAAAACAATTTGTGGAGCTACCGTATCTAAGATTTTTAAGTGTGGGTTTCACACACCTTGGTGGAGATTTTAAGCATCTTCTTTCAAAATTAAGATGGCTCAAGTGGAAAAACCAAAACCTGGGGGATATTGACCCGACCAATATGCATTTCAGGAATCTTGTTATTCTTGATCTATCAAAGAGCGCAATCACAGATGAATGGAGGTGTTGGAGTCAAATTCAGGTTTCATAGAATAATCTCTCCTTTTGTTTCTATCAAGTTAAATTGTTTTTTATTAACATCTTTTTATATCCCATTGGAAAAGAAATGACTACTATTTTATTGTTTTACAGATGTCAACAAAGTTGAAAGTTCTGCATCTCTCATCTTGTCATGGGTTAAGAAAAGCTCTCGACTTTTCCACGTTTGCAACTTTAGAGATATTGATTCTCAGAGATTGCAAGGAATTGGAAGAAATCAACCCATCGATTGGGAATCTTATAAATTTGAGAGTTCTAGATTTGTCATACTGCCCTATGTTAAGAAAAATCCACTGTTCCACATTTTCTGTAACTTTAGAGAGTTTGAAAGCATATGAGTGCGTTTCCCTGGAAGGATTACCAGATCTGTCAAACTCAAAAAGAGTAAAGACATTAGGATTCCGGGGATGCACTATCCTAACTGATATTCAAGGCCTAGAAAAATTGGAATCCTTAGAGAAATTGGATATGAGATCTTGTGAATCCCTTAAAAGATTTCCCGACCTATCCAACTTGGGAATGCTAAAAAAGCTAAAACTTCGTGGTTGCATAATGTTATGTGAGGTTGAGGGACTTGGGGTTTTGGAATCCTTGGTGAGCCTGGACCTGTCATGGTGCACATTACTGAAAAGAATACCAGATCTGTCAAACTTGAAAAATTTAAGGAAATTGAGCATTTGTGGTTGGGAGGATTTAACTGAGTTTCAGGGACATGAGAAACTGAACTTATTAGATCAGTTGAACATTAATAATGGCAAGTCAGTTGAAAAATTACCTGATTTGTCAAACCTTAAGAATTTGAAGAAATTATATGCTAATGGATGTGTGAAACTAACTGAGATCGAGGGGCTTGAGGGATTAAGATCCTTGGAATTGTTGTTCATTTCTAAATGGGATTCAATTGAAAAATTATCCGATTTGTCAAACCTAATAAATTTAAAATCTTTACAAGTTATTGCGTGTGTGAGACTAACTGAGTTCAGGGGACTGGGATTGAAATCTTTAGAGCTGCTGGAAATTTATAATTGCGAGTCAATTGAAATTTTACCAGATTTGTCCAGCCTTAAAAAATTAAAAAGCATATTAGTTTCTTACTGTGCGAAACTAAGTATTCTTCCAGGACTTGACGAACTGAGGTCCTTGGTACATTTGCGCATGTTTGGATGCACGCAGATTGAAAACCTACCTGATTTGTCAAATTTTAAAAATTTAAAAACATTTCAAGTTAAAGGCTGTGTGAGACTAACTGAGCTCCAGGGACTTGACAGACTGCAATACTTAGAAGTGTTGAACATTCGTGGATGTGAGAGGATTGAAACCCTACCTGATTTGTCAAACCTCAAAAATTTAAAAATATTATATGTTAGTGCCTGTATGAGACTAACTGATCTCCAGGGACTCGACGGAATGCAGTCCTTAGAAGAGATGGACATGACTGGATGCGAGCAGATTGAAACACTACCTGATTTGTCAAACCTTAAAAAGTTAAGAATATTAAGAGCTTGTGACTGCGTGAGACTAACTGAGATCCTGGGGCTTGAGGGACTGGAATCCTTAGATTGGTTGTTCCTTACTGGATGTGTACGGATTACAAATCTACCTGATTTCTCAAATCGTGATTTGAAAGTGTACGCTTTGCCCTAAAGAGGGATATAATGAAGCGATATTGCAAACCTCACTCTGCCCTAAGCTGTTAACAGGTCCCTAGGTAAAATAGTCAGCATCCCTCTGTAGTTGAACATTTTTCTCCAATTATGGGTGTAAAATATAATCTTTCAGTTGGATTTTAGGCGCATTTGTTTTGTATATTTCGACTTTAGCATGAGAATATAAGGTTATTTTGCATTCGAACGCGTCGGGAATACATATTGTGGCATGATTGGTGTAAAAGCACCATCAATATTCATTCATTACAATTTTTGATGATTTACATTTTTTGGGGGTGTCAACTCTATATAACAAAACATTAGATATAGCGGTCAACAACCAAACAACCCCTCAAAATTACATTAAATACTAGCACAATCTTTTCCTTGTAAGTTGTATTTGTCATATTCAGTTTCAAAAGATAGCCTAATCGCGAAGTCTGTCAAACTAGCATTAGTAGAATACAAAGATGAGATGAAATCAGACATAACTCTATACAACTATCTATTTTCAAAAGATAGCAAAATTTTCTTTTTTTGTTCAAAGATTATATCTCACTTTTTTGTTCCGTTAATGTTTTTTCTGTTTGTCTGGTGGATTTTCCATGTTTGGCTGCTAATTATGTATTCTTTTCTATTTTCCTGATTGATTATAGAAAGAAATAACTTTGTTGCTACAAATCAAAAGTCAAAGAGTAAGGTTGTCTTGGTACATGAACCAGCAAAATAGAGATCTCCCCCGATGAGCATGGGTTACTGGTAACATGCAACTCTCTCTCTCTCTCTCTCTCTCTCTCTCTCTCTCTCTCTACATATATACTCTTTATATATTTTGTTTAAATACTTTCATCTGGACGTTAAACTTATGAAGTTTCAAGATAATCTTTATGTTTTGATCACGGAAAACAATCAAGATTTTATTTGTTTCTTTATATATCTTTTGAAGGGGTCAATAACTATTTAAAAGAAGTACAATGTGTAAAATGCATCTATAAAGACTAAGCCCGCAGAATTGAGCATTTTGGTGGGTTTAACCAAAGACAACTTATTTTCGCGAATAAGACTAATAATCGGCAATGCTGGTAACAAAAGATTATTGTGACATAAATATAATATCTTTAGTGAAGGCACGCTAAAATACTATCCGAATTCATTAGCGACAGAAGTTGTCCTTCGCTACTATGTCAATAAAAATATAAGGGCGCCTCAGAGATTTAAAGACATGGAGTTTTTCTCTCTATTCTCAAATGACGAAACTCCATCCAGCTACGAAGAAGCTGTCCGATCAGCAAATGCAGACAAATGGTCAGCAGCTATGACAGAAGAGATGGAGTCACTCAGGAAGAATCAAACTTGGGAATTGGTGGAATTGCCCAAGATAAATAAAGCTATTGGATGCAAATTTGTTTACCGGAAGAAGGAAACGGTCACAGAAAATGAAGGCGAGAAGTTTAAAGCTCGACTAGTTGCCAAAGGATACTCGCAAAAAGAAGGTGTTGACTACAATTGTAAGGACAATTTGTCCATCTTTATGTATATGTTATGTCATACGCCGTTACAAAGATTGATGGTTGAAAAGATCACATCGTCATCAACGAAATCCGAAATCCGAAGATCAAAAGAAGAAGGAATTTGGGAATCAGACCTGACCGGACCGATCCGGCTTAGATAAAAGAACCGATCCGGTTCACCGGACCGATCCGGCTAAAGGGACCGGACCAATCCGCCTGCTGAGTTAAGACCAGTACACCCCGGATCCATAACGAACCGATGAAGGCAAAAAGGCCGAACCGATCCGCCTGCTACCGGACCGATCCGCCTCTGTTAAAAAGAACCGATCCGGAATATCGGACCGATCCGCCTCAGATACCGGACCGATCCGCCCTGGATAACCACGAACAGATCGTGTGGAGATTTTTAAGGCAAATGAATTCTTATTTATACCACGATCGGGGAGTTGGTTTTCTCAAGACTTACACACGATTTTCTGAGTTCCATAACTCTTAAGTCTTCATGGTATTTGAGTCTATTGATTCATACCCTTGATTCACACAAATTCCATACATTTGTGAGTCACTTTTGGTAACCCTAGAACACCATTGATGTTGTTCAAACCTTTGTGAAGTGGACCGCTTCTTCCTCTTCATTGCAGCCCTACTAGACAGGGATAGTTCCAGCCGCCAGCCCTACTGGAAAGGGTTTCTTCCAGCCGCGACTACAGAATCCGATACCCGAGGGTAATTCTTAGTCAACCTGTATTTCATTGTAATCCGATTGTAAACCGTCTTTTACAAATTATAGTGATATACAAATGGTTTTGCCCATGTGGGGGATTTTTCCTTAAACTTTGTGTGTTGAATATTTATTGCATGATTTCATATTGTTTCAATCACACCTAGTTGCATGCTTAGGGTTAATTTGGGTTAAAAATGGTATTTATTATATTATTTCTTAATTGAACGCAAGCGCCAACTCTTTCAAATTGGTATCAGAGCCGGTTACGCCAATCTATCGCGTATTCCTTACTTCCGCAAAATTTTTCTAAAGATATCAATTTTTTGAAATAAATTGATTTTCGAAAAGAGCGTGTTCATATGGAGAAGTCATATTATAAAATGCCTATTTTTGACGGGTCAAATTATGCTTATTGGAAAGCCCGTATGAGGTCGGCTTTAAAAGCCATTGATGAACGTGTCTGGATTTTGGTTGAACGAGGGTGGACTCCTCCCACCGTGACTGTTGATAATGTGACCAACTTGAAACCTGACATTACTTGGACTGATGAAGAATTTAAATGGTCATCTTTTAACTCTAAGGGTCTAAGTGCTATTTTTGGGTGTGTCACACCTGATGAGTTCAAACGCATAATGACGTGCACCACGTCAAAAGAAGCATGGGATGTTTTGCAACTTACCCATGAAGGAACAAATGCCGTTAAAGAGTCAAAATTGCAAAATTTAACAACTCAATTTGAAACCATCACCATGCATGAAAATGAATGTTTTGATGAATTTTATGCTAGGCTTTCTGACATTGTTAATACTAGCTACAATCTTGGTGAAAATATTCCAAATGCTAGAGTTGTTAAAAAGATTCTTCGTTCCCTTCCTAAGCGTTTTATACCTAAAGTCACTGTGCTAAATTCCTTGGGTAATTTAAATACACTAAAATTGGAAGAACTGGTAGGAGATTTACAAACCTATGAAATAGACATGTTTCCTAAATCTGCCAAGCCAAAAGATAAGGGAATTGCCCTTAAAGCCCAAGAGAGAAAAAGTGAGGGGTTGGCAAGAAAGAAAGTCGAGTCATCTAAAAAGATAGAAAATTCTGATTCTGAATGTGATTTTGACTTAGATGATTTGGCATTATTTGCTAAAAACTTCAAGAAAATTCTGAAATTTAAAAAAGGTGGAAATTTCAAAGATAAAAATTTTTTTAGAAAAATAAGTTTGAAAAGAAATATTTCAAAGAACCCCCTAAAGACAGTGAGAGGTGTTTTGAGTGCGACGGTAAGGGACACAGAGCGTTTGAGTGTGCCACTCGTCTAAATAGGGAAAAGGGTAAAGCTGTCCTAAATACTACCTTTAGTGACGACAGTGAGGTCAAGTCGGTGGACTCGGGAGATGAGTCACCGCATGAGCGTAACTTCACCGCGTTCATGGCTAGTCATGTGAGTACTCCTAGTGCATCTCACAACGATGAGGATGCTACTTCACAGGGACACCTCGACAGCGAGAGCGAAGAGAGTGAGGGAGAGGAGGAAGGTAGTGAGGACGAGAGTAACCTTCAACGCGCCTACGCCGAGTTATATAATGAGTCTTTTAAAACAAAAAAACGTAACAAGGCGTTAGTTCTTAGGATCACCGCGTTAGAAGAAGAGTTAGAAGAGACGAGAGAGAGAGAGTCCTCTACCTGCACCGCCATGAGAGAGAGAGAGTCTGCCTGGGTTAGTAAAGAGAATTTGCTTAGAGAGAGAGAGAGCAGTTTTGAGAAAGAGAAAGCGGACTTGACTAAACAAGTGGCTAGTCTTACTAGTGAGCTCCATTCCTCCATGGAGACTAGGAAGAAACTTGAAGCCCTTGTTGCTCAGCTCACTCATGACCTTGAGAGAGCTAGGAAAGTCAAGGTACAAATCGAGGACAGATCTGGGAAGATGGGAAAGATGCTCCTCGGTCCCACTTTAGGTTTTGGTGACAGGCAAGGAATAGGTTTTGATGGTGCCTCCACGTCCCAAATTGCACCCGGACCAATTCCTGAGTTTACTACGACTCCTTATGGCCGTCATAAAAAACCAAGAAGGAGAGTTCGACCAAGAAAAGCAAACCAAGGTCCTCCTAATACTGTGCTCTTTTGCTCCCATTGCAAAAGAAATGGACACCTTAGGGATGATTGCTATAAGTTGGGTCGGACAAGACGTACGTTTGCTCCACCACATCAGACTGATGAGTTTGCCAGTCTGAGAGAGCGTGTTGAGTTTCTAGCCGCCACATCACAGAGTTTGATGGAGGAATTCCGACGGATGACCTTACCATCAATGAATGCGCCCTGCATTCCGGCTAAAACCAACAACAACAAGGGAATACAAAAAGGTACCTACACTTGGGTTCCTAAGAAAGAGAAAAAGGCCCTTGTTGTCCATGTCACTCTCAAAGCACATAATACCTCACAGTGGTATTTTGATAGTGGATGCTCCAGACACATGACAGGTGATGTCTCATATTTTACCCATCTTGAGGATTATAATGATGGGAGAGTCACCTTTGGAGATGGTAGCAAATCTAGCATAGTTGGACGAGGTACAGTAGAGTTACCAGGTTTTCCAAAGCTAGAGAACGTGCTGTACGTCAAAGGTTTGAAAGCAAACCTTCTTAGCATCAGCCAGCTGTGCGACGATGACTTTGCAGTAAAGTTTGACCGGGAAGCTTGTAAGGTCTATAATCAAGCCGGTAAACTTTTAGTGCAAGGGGTGAGGACAGAGGATAACTGTTATGGGACTGAGCCCAAATCCTCACTTGTTTGCAACAGCGCCACGATCACTCCTATGGATCCGTGGCACCAACGTCTAGGTCACGTAAACGTTAGAGAATTATCCCGTTTAGCTAAAAAGGACCTAGTACGTGGCTTACCGTCACTTGGAAAGCCAACTTCCACGATTTGTGGACCCTGTCAGTTGGGAAAGCAAATCCGTAGTCCGCATAGGAAGTTGAATTCCATTACCACCTCCCGTGTTCTTGAGTTGATACATATGGATCTTATGGGTCCTACTCGCACGGAGAGTCTAGGTGGTAAGAGATACATTCTCGTGATGGTAGACGATTTCTCTAGATACTCTATTGTAGGTTTTCTAAGAGAGAAATCTGATGCTGTAGAATTTTTAACGACTAAGTGCCGTGTCCTGCAAAATCAACACAGGGTCACTATTAACAGAATACGTAGTGACAACGGCACTGAATTTAAGGAAGCAAAGGTGGATTTGTACTGTGATAGCCTTGGGATCAAACATGAGTTTTCTGCTATGAGAACTCCTCAGCAAAATGGGATTGTTGAGAGGAAGAATAGAACGATCCAAGAGATGGCTAGATCTATGCTTCTAGGTCGTAAAGTTTCTAGGAGATTTTGGGCAGAGGCAGTGTCCACTGCATGCCACACGGTGAATAGGGTCTATCTGCGTCCACACACACTTAAGACGCCTTATGAATTGTGGACAGGCAAGAAACCCAACCTGGCATATTTTCGTGTCTTTGGGAGTAAATGCTACATCCTACGGGATAGAGAGCAATTAGGAAAGTTTGACTCCCGGAGCGATGAGGGAATATTTCTAGGCTATTCATCGAACAGTAGAGCGTACCGAGTTTTTAACCTGAAGAGCTCTAAGGTTATGGAATCAATAAACGTCACTGTACAAGATGACGAACCCCCGACGGTTATTGATCCCAACCTTCAGTGTGAGGATGAGGGCTGTTCTGACAGTGATTTTCCTGTTCCTCTCCCACACTCTGTGGACTCTATTCCTGTGTTAGGGGACACACCTGCTTGGGTTCGCAAGAGTCATGATCCTACAGCCATTGTTGGCGATCCCACTCTAGGGGTCAAGACTCGTGCTCAACTAGAGAACGTTGTTAGTCATCATTGCTACACGTCCAAAGTCGAGCCCAAGAACCACAAAGAAGCACTCAAAGATGAACACTGGATATCTGCTATGCAGGATGAGTTGCTTCAGTTTAAGAAGAACAATGTCTGGGAACTTGTCCCCCGACCTAGTAATACTAATGTTATTGGTACCCGGTGGATTTTCAAGAATAAAATGGATGAAAATGGTACCATAACCAGAAACAAGGCTAGGTTGGTCGCTCAAGGCTACACACAGATAGAGGGTGTAGACTTTGGGGAGACATTTGCTCCTGTTGCGAGGCTTGAGTCCGTCCGTTTACTACTCGCCATCGCATGTCATCTGCACTTCAAGTTATATCAAATGGATGTCAAGAGTGCCTTTCTGAATGGCATTCTATAGGAGGAGGTTTATGTGGAACAACCAAAAGGGTTTGAAGACCCTAAGCACCTGGATCACGTCTATTATCTGAGGAAAGCCTTGTATGGTTTGAAGCAAGCACCCCGTGCTTGGTACGAGAGGCTTACTTCCTATCTCTTAGCCCGTGGCTTCAAGAGAGGGGGAGTTGATATGACGTTGTTCGTCAGGAGAGATGACGGTGCTATTTTGGTTGCCCAGGTCTATGTGGACGACATAGTCTTTGGATCCACATGCTCCCAGCATGCTCATCACTTTGAGGAGGAGATGAAAAATGAGTTTGAGATGAGCATGGTTGGTGAGCTTACATTCTTCCTTGGTCTCCAGGTTCGTCAGCTAGAGGATGGGATGTTCAACTCCCAATCCAAGTATGCTAGAGACCTAGTGAAGAAATTTGGTTTAGACTCCGCTAAGCATGCACGTACACCTATGAGTACTTCTACCAAGCTTAGTAAGGACACTTCAGGCAAGGACGTAGAGCAAACCTTATATCGGAGTATGATAGGCAGTCTTCTCTACTTGACTGCTAGTCGTCCCGACATTGCCTTTAGTGTTGGAGTCTGCGCGCGTTATCAGGCGTCTCCTAAAGAGTCACACTTACTCGCTCTAAAACGTATTATCAAATACGTGAGTGGGACTCTCTCATACGGTATTTGGTATTCCTTTGATACCGATGACCGTTTGTCCGCCTATTCGGATGCTGATTGGGCCGGAGATGCAGATGGTTGTAGGAGCACTTCTGGTGGATGTTTCTACTTTGGTTCTGCTCTTGTCTCTTGGTTGAGCAAGAAGCAAAACTCTATCTCTTTGTCCACTGCGGAGGCTGAGTACATCGCCGCCGGGAGTTGTTGCATGCAACTCATGTGGATGAAGCAAATGTTGGAGGATTATGGGATTTCACAGGACACCATGACCATTTCCTGTGATAACACGAGCGCGATACACATATCCCGCAATCCTGTCCAACATTCGCGCACAAAACACATCAGGATACGTGAGCACTTTATACGTCAGTTAGTTGAAGAGAAAGTCGTATCCCTGAGTTTTGTTCCCACGGACCGTCAGTTAGCCGATATTTTCACGAAACCTTTAGATGCCCTTAGATTTGAGAGTCTTAGGGGATTTGCACAGTTGACTGAGGGGTTGGTCCATGTCTAGCATAGGTTGCATTGCCATTTTCATATCATCTGATGCCTATTGCTAGATTGTATTATTAGTGTGCTGTATTTTTGTATAAATTTTTTATTCTTTAAAAAAAAAATACAAAAAGATTTTTTTTAGAAAATTTTTTAGAAAAGCACAAAAAGATTTTATTTTGATAAAATTTTTGAAAAATCAAAAAAAAAACATTTTGTTTTTATGGATGAGCATTTAAGATAGCCAAGTCACAACTTCATTCCATTTATCCATGTGACTGTTTGATAGAGATTTGAGAGGCTACATCATTTCATCCATGTGCTTAACAATGATTGGAGTCCTTGAGATGTAATTAGTGATATTTCCTACATGCTTAACTCCTATATCCTTTACTGCACACATGCACGGCTTTATTTGATTATTGCACTTGTCTATATCATATTGGCTTGAGTGTTTCTATCTCAATTCTGTCTATACAATGAACAATATGCGATAAAACTTGACAAGATTGGAATGCATGTGAAAACCGTTCTGGTGAGACTGTGTGATTATTTGCATAACGGGGAGGGGCTGCGAAAGTTGATTATTTATACTTTGCGCAAAAGCCACCGTTAAAAAGGACCTAAAAAATGGAGGTATTGTAATATCCGAGGTCCTAAGAGGTTAAAAGAGCCCGAAAAAATTTAAAGGCAATAAAAAGCATTCATGCCAAATATGGGCCATTGTAGGTTTCACCATCAATTCTCCAAAGTTTGAGAATTTAGAATGCCTCTATTCAAAATATAAATCTGAGGGAGTTTGGTTAGAAAATGAGAAAAACGGGTTTGCACTTCCTTGAAAGTCCTGAAAAAGCATGAAAATCATTTTGGACGTTATTGGTGTAGAAATCACTTTGAGCTTCGACTTGTAGATTTGATATAGTCAATGTCTTATATTTCCGATCTTTTACACCAAAGGAAGCATTTGAGTTCATTCGTTAAGAATATCCAATATTCATCGAGCACATATGTCATGTGTGTATGCTTTGATTTTCCTATCAAATTTTGTTCACACCCATTCATTTACGCTATCACCGACTTGGTTGTTTTATGTTCATTCATGGTGTGATTTTATGCCTTGTGTCACCCCGGTACTTGATTGTTTGATTTATTTCTCTCATTTGTCTATTTGGGGACATCATAAAAAGGGGGAGAATGAATTATCTGATTATGGGGGAGTTTTGAAATTCTGAGAATATCATCATAAATTGATATATATGCTTATTCAAACTCGATACGTCACTTGGTATTGTGCTTTGTCTCATGTGTGTAGGTACTTCCTTAATAATTGAATTGCACACCCTGATGAGAAAAGCATTGAGATTCCTGAAGAATTGAAGATCAAACGATGCAGTCTTATTCACTTGTACTCTTTCAGTTTTGGGTTCATGGAAGGGTAGATTTGTATAGGCATTGTTCATACTTGATAATTCGGATTTTTTTTTTTTTATGTTTGTTTCGGCATAGACATAGGGGGAGATTTGTAAGGACAATTTGTCCATCTTTATGTATATGTTATGTCATACGCCGTTACAAAGATTGATGGTTGAAAAGATCACATCGTCATCAACGAAATCCGAAATCCGAAGATCAAAAGAAGAAGGAATTTGGGAATCAGACCTGACCGGACCGATCCGGCTCAGATAAAAGAACCGATCCGGTTCACCAGACCGATCCGGCTAAAGGGACCGGACCAATCCGCCTGCTGAGTTAAGACCAGTACACCCCGGATCCATAACGAACCGATGAAGGCAAAAAGGCCGAACCGATCCGCCTGCTACCGGACCGATCCGCCTCTGTTAAAAAGAACCGATCCGGAATATCGGACCGATCCGCCTCAGATACCGGACCGATCCGCCTTGGATAACCACGAACAGATCGTGTGGAGATTTTTAAGGCAAATGAATTCTTATTTATACCACGATCGGGGAGTTGGTTTTCTCAAGACTTACACACGATTTTCTGAGTTCCATAACTCTTAAGTCTTCATGGTATTTGAGTCTATTGATTCATACCCTTGATTCACACAAATTCCATACATTTGTGAGTCACTTTTGGTAACCCTAGAACACCATTGATGTTGTTCAAACCTTTGTGAAGTGGACCGCTTCTTCCTCTTCATTGCAGCCCTACTAGACAGGGATAGTTCCAGCCGCCAGCCCTACTGGAAAGGGTTTCTTCCAGCCGCGACTACAGAATCCGATACCCGAGGGTAATTCTTAGTCAACCTGTATTTCATTGTAATCTGATTGTAAACCGTCTTTTACAAATTATAGTGATATACAAATGGTTTTGCCCCTGTGGGGGATTTTTCCTTAAACTTTGTGTGTTGAATATTTATTGGATGATTTCATATTGTTTCAATCACACCTAGTTGCATGCTTAGGGTTAATTTGGGTTAAAAATGGTATTTATTATATTATTTCTTAATTGAACGCAAGCGCCAACTCTTTCAACAATGAAATTTTCTCTCCAGTAGTCAAACATACGTCTATACGAGTGATACTATCGATCGTGGCAATGTACAATCTGGAGTTGGAGCAACTAGACATCAAAACAACTTTCTTACATGGATAATTAGAAGAACAGATTTACATGAAGCAACCAGAAGGATTCAAAGAACCAGGCAAAGAAAGTCTAGTGTGCAGACTGAAGAGGTCATTGTACGGCTTGAAGCAATCACCCAGACAATGGTACAAGTAGTTCGACCCATTTATGGTATCTTGTGGATACACACGCTGTGAGTACAATTATTGTGTTTATTCGAGAAAACTGGATGATGGTTTTTTCATTTATTTGACTCAATATGTCGATGATATGTTGATTTCTGGTAAAAGTAAATCTGACATTTCTGAACTCAAGAGCATGTTGAGCAATGAATTCGAAATGAAGGATCTTGGCGCTGCTAAGAAGATCCTTGGTATGGAAATCTACAGAGATAGGACGCTGGCAAGTTGTGGCTTACTCAAAGAAGTTACGTGAAGAAAGTCCTGAAGAAAGTAAACCTGTGAAGGTACCATTAGCAACACATTTTCAATTATCTTCTGATCTTTGTCTAACGACAAAAGATGAGGTGGAGTAAATGGCTCGAGTGCCTTACGCAAATGCTATAGGATGTCTGATGTATGCTAAGTGTGCAAGAGAACAAATATTTCACATGCAGTCAGTGTGGTTAGCAGATACATGGCAAATCCAAGAAAGGAGCATTAGAATGCCGTAAAGTGTATTTTCAGATATCTTACTGGCACAATTGATTATGGACTGTTGTAGGACTAAACTATTGAGTTATGAAGTAATCAAACGCTAGACTATGTTTGTGAGAGATTAAGGTATAAAAGAGGAAGAAGAGAGAAAAGAGAAATCTGATATGGGAAGAGGAGAAAGAATGAAATGAATTAGGTCTTCCATTCTCCCATCTCATTCTATTTATAACATAAGGTTTCACTAATACACATAGGTACCCTACAGAATAAAAGTAACATAAATGAGCTTCAAAATAAGCCCCTGACAACACTCCCCTTCAAGCTGGTGCAAAGATATCTATCATGCTCAGCTTGACTAACATATACTGCAAAGTAGTCTTGTTCACACCCTTAGTCAACACATCAGCTACTTCTTCACCCGTGCTGACAAACGGAGTACAAATCACTCCAAGACGAAGCTTTTCCTTAATGAAATGTCGATCAACTTCCATGTGCTTTGTTCTATCATGTTGAACTTGATTGTGAACAATACTAATGGCAGTTTTGATGTCACAATACAAATTATGAATGGGGTGACCCAACTCGGATAACATAGTGCGTAGCCACAACAACTTACAAATTCCATGTGCCATGGATCTAAATTCTGCCTCTGACATGTTGTTTTTTACTGCGCCAAGAAACAAGATTACCCCCAACAAATGTACAATAACCTAAAGTGGATCTTCGGTCTATCATGGCTGCCCAATCTGCATCTATATATGCTTCAACTCGAAAGTGGCCATGTTGATCAAACAATATCCCTTTACTAGGAGAACCCTTAAGGTAACAGAGAATATGATATACTGCCTTAAGGTGAGTCGTACGTGAAGCATGCATAAACTGACAAATCACGCTTACAACATAAGCAATATCCACTACACCAAATCTGCCCATTTGTCAAGGTCAATGACCGTGACATTTCGAGGCGAGACAACTTTTTTTGTCACGGTCGTGTCACGGTCGTGTCAAGATCAATGACCATGACACGTTTGTCACGGTCAATGACTGTGACAAAGCCGTGACCCTTAATAAAAAAATTGTCACGGTCATTGACCATGACAAGGCCGTGACAAAATTGTCACGGCCTTGTCACGGTCATTGACCGTGACAATTCTGGGCAGAATTAAAAAAAAACTGCTGGGCAGTATGGTCACTGCCACTACCCAGCAGTATATTTGTACCTGTTATAGCAACGTTGTACCTGTTCCACACATCATATATCCGAACAAACTAAAGATAATGCAAATATATATTCAAATAAGAAACTATTTAAAAAGAAACAACATCACCATCATTTTATCTCAAATCTACAAACTATTTGCATGGAAAAGAGATTTTGTACCGCGACGCTCGGGAACACCTCCTTATCCTTCCCTTCTCGTCCGAATAGCGACATAAGTATAGAGCATATGTGGCCTACCCTTAGGGCCACTCCCTGTCCCCTGAATTGAAATAAAGTAAAATTAGTATCCGCCCCTCAAATATAGATAAATATAAATTGTAATTGAAATCGAAATCGAAATTGACATATAAATATAAATACATTACCTGTAGTGTCACTCAAACAGCTAACTTGAGCTCATATGACACCTCCTTCCAACTAATGTACCCCGGGCAATCGTGTCAATTATAATTCTCTTCATATCTAAACACTAAGAAATACCATAATCCTATGGAGGTATGCGTTGCAAATTCCTTCCAACCGTTGTGTAGCCAAAAATCAGCAGTTGAAGTTGTCAACTCCACCTTTGAATGGGGTATGGAAAGTGGTGGGGTATGGAAAGTGGTGGGGTATGGAAAGTGGAATTGACAACTTCAACCGGTGATGTTTGGCTACATAACGGTTGGGAGGAATTTGCAGAGCATCGCTCCATAGGATTATGGCATTTCTTAGTGTTCGGATAGACGAAGAGATTCAGTCTCCTCTCCACAAATAGGACACCCCAAATAACTATGTACTAATCACCTATTAAAGGTAAGAAGCGTATATTCATGGATTAGTATAAACAAAACTTAGATGTAGTTGGAATATTTATGTATTAATCTCCTCTCCACACACGCACACTACACAAGAGTGAAAATGATAAAGTGCAGATCAAGTAAAAGCATTAAAAATGGATGTTTCGGTACAAATTGAAATAATTATTACAAATTGAAAAATTGTTTCAAATTCGGGTTATCATCAAAAATGGATTGATATTCAGTAGGAGCAGCCAAGTCATCCACACTACTATTTAGACGCCTTGGCGCGTGTTGGACAATTGACCACGACTCGTTGTTGATATACTCCGAGTAAAACACTTGCTTAACCTTTTGAAATGCACAAACAAACGGCTCATCGCTCACGTGGTCGTTGCTCTTCAACTTGGACAAGTCAACCATGATCAAATTGGTGACAGGATCAACTTTAGAAGCATTTTTATCCTCAACTCTTACCCATTCACAGTAAAATACAACCTCTTTGAAGCTTATATAATCCAATTCAAATATATTTTGAATTACACCATAGTAAGTCATTTCAGCTTCAACGAGGTTTTTATCTTTTGCGCTTGCTCGAAAGAAAGTAAGAGCCTTGTATGAAATACCCGAGTTCTGTACATTTGTACTTTCCTCGTACACTTTAGCGCCGAAAATGTAACCGTTCAATCGATATTTTTTGTACTCTTGTGCCACGAACAAGGGTCCAGTGGCTAGACGAGCAAGCCTTGATGTCGCATCACCCATCTTTAGGAGCTGAGAATATAGATAAATTAATTATATTAGTGGTAAAATATGAGTGTAATGTAACGTTATATAACGACTGTTTTCATTGTAATTACCTCTTGTGTCAACCATAGCCTAAATTCGCTGTCTGATTGTACCACTGTTTTTCGTCTTTTATTGTTCTCACAGGCTTCATATTTACTGCATATTACAAAATTAATCATGTATAAAATAATCTAAAATAATGTTAAACATTATAATATTCGAAACTTACTTTTTCCATTCTTCGACATCTTCATGTGTGTCAAATAGATAACGAGCTACTTGTTCATGTTGCAAACTCGTTAATTTCACTCGTTTTCCCATCACATTACCACCATCATCGAGGAATTCATCAGTGTCATCAACGCTGGTAGAGTCAGTCATATATTCCTGAGTATATATTGATGACTCCACGGTGATGTATTCCTCTGCAATTGATCCTGCAATATATCGCGTATTCTTGACGTAATCTTTAAAAACTTTCATCAATCTTTCAAACGGATACATCCACCGATATCTAACTGGACCACAAAGAAGTGCCTCGTCGCATAGGTGTACCAACAAGTGAACACTTATGTCAAAGAATGCTGGGGGAAAGTACTTCTCCAATACACAAATCGCTTCGTTCACAGCCAATTTTGCGGCCACTATGTGTTCTCGATTCACTACCTTCTCACACAAGAGGGAGAAGGTAATACTAATTTGCATAATAGCCCTACGCAAATCCTTGTGCTTGGAGAAACAGTGCTTAAACAATAGAGGAACCAATTGCATGATCACATGCCAATCGTGGGACTTACACTTATGTAAATCATGAGTAGCATAATTCACAATCCTTTGCAAGTTGGACGAAAAAGTAGATGGGCCCTTCAAATTATATATTGTGTCTAGAAGCACCTTCCTTTCCTCACTCGTCAAAGTAAACGCACCAGGGGGAATTATTGTCATTCCCCTACTATCTTCTTTCAACCATAGTTGTGGTTTAAGTTTTAACGTTTTAAGGTCTTTTCGTGCATTTTCTCCATCCTTCGAATGACTCCCCCCAAGGCAAGTACCCACAATATGTTCAGTGAAGTTCTTCTCTGCATGCATCACATCCAATACATGGCGCACCGGGTTTTTCTTCCAATAAGGCAAGTCAAATAAAATTGACCTCCGAGACCATGCCTTTCTTATCTCAGTTTCATTCCCAGTTGGGATCTTCTTATGCTTGACATTCGTAAATTTGGGATTCTTACCTGGCATATTTGGGCCACATTTAGAAGATTTACTTTCAATTTCTGAACCCGAAAGTTGTCTCGGCGGTAGCCTATGTTCAACTCCGCCCAATAAAAAATTGGAAGCTTTCTCAAATCTGAAACTATGAGCTGGGGGTAAAAACCTCCTGTGGCAATGGTATACATTTTTTAAGCTGGAGGATAGACGAAGAGATTCAGTCTCCTCTCCACAAATAGGACACCCCAAATAACCATGTACTACACATCCGGATAATGTCCCATAAGCTGGAAAATCATGAATTGCCCACATCAACATAGCTTTCAGCGTAAACTCTTCTTTTCTAAAAGAGTCAAATGATTGCACACCATCTTCCCACAACTCATTTAATTCTTCTACCAAAGGAGCCAGGTAGATATCAATGTCTTCACTTGGTGCCTTTGGCCCAGGTATCAATAAAGCCATCATCGAAAATTCAGGTCTCATACACTGTGAAGGAGGGAGGTTGAGTGGGGCTAGGATCACTGGCCATACACTCTGATTGGTGCTTAGATTTCCAAATGGATTGAAACCATCTGTTGATATAGCCAAACGAATGTTGCGTTGTTCTCGAGCAAAATCGGGATACTCGTAATTCATCCTCCGCCAGGCAGTAGAATCAATAGGATGACGCATGATATTACCCCCTACTTCTGCCCTAGCATGCCAAGTCATTGCCTCTGCAATCCATGGTACTGTGAAAAATCGCTTTAATCTAGGCCCAACGGGAAAATATTTCAATACTTTTTGAGGCACTTTTGAGCTTGTGCCTTCCTTACTAGTAGATTGGACATATCTAGGTTCATCGCATACCGGACAACGATCGAGATTTTCATACTCCTTTCGGTATAGTATGCAGTCGTACACACAAGCATGAATCGATTTATACTTCATTCCCAAACCTTTCAAACTGTTCTTCATAACAGGATAGCTATTTGGAAGTGTATTCACCTTGGGTAATAAGCCCTTCACCCATTTCAGAATTCCCGTCACGCTATTGCTAGACAAACCGTACTGCGTCTTCAAACTGTGCAAACCAACCATGGCATGTAAAGTTTTTTGATCTTTCTCATAACCAGAGTATAACGGTTGGGTCGCCTTAAATTTTAAACTTTGGTAGTCATCGTCAAGTTTTATCGTGTTATCTTCACGAGCACTTGAATCTTCTACATCATCAGTAACCTCATTCTCCTCAGCTTCATAAACTCCGTACGCATCATCAACTAAATCCTCTAACATATTATGATCTACGTCGTCCCCTTCTTCATCTATTCTACTTGTTGAAGGATGTTGTGAAGATTGGTCAGGGACAAAAGGAACTTTCAACCATGGCATGTAAACAAAACTTAGATTTATAGTATGTTTTTTTTAATTATCCCATCATTTAATTATCCTATTAAAGGGTATGTGGTCCTATCCCATTCAAGAATGCATTTTTCTGTAATATACTTAACAGCTCATGCACATTGTTACGATTTGAAAAAAATTCGACAGCATATCCCCTTAGTTCTCCAAGTACACGACGTAGATTGGCAGGTGTGAGTGTTATTTCAATTGGTCAATTAAAATAACAGTCACACTTGTCATCTAGTATGTACCCAGAGAACATTAAGATACGACTGCAGAACTTCCTCCAAAAGTAACAACTTTAAGCCAATAAGAATATTATACAAAAATTATACAGTCTCAAACTGTCCAAACGGGACAATTCGAGAGATCTCATTACAGGGGTAATGACTCTCGAACGGGTCTAAGGGTTATTGAATGCGTACGCATAAGAACTAGAATGCTAGTATCTGTGCGCACTATATTTAATTTCAAGTATGTTTCATATAATGGGTTAATTCAAATACACAAATAAATTCATGGGATAATTCAAATACAAAAATAAATTCATGGGATAATTCAAATACAAAAAGAAATTCATGTATTGACCATATACACACACACACACGAACTATCTAAGTTGTTCTATAGGTATAAAAACAATTATTATCCAATTATTATCCAACTATTATCAATTATTTATTTTGAATGTAAATAATATTCAAAACCCCACCCACCCCCGCCCCCACCCCCACCCCCTCAGATTAATTCAAGACATAAGACCCTAAAGGGAATCCAAATTATTTCTTGGACGTGAATTCCTCCAAATTATGATCTCATACCTATTCACACAATGATGGGGGAGGGGGTGGTGGAGGGGGGCAGGGGGTAGGGTGGGGTGGGGTGTGTGTGTGTCCGTAGGTGCGTAGGTGTGCGTGTGTGTGTGGCGTAGGTGTGCGTGTGTGCGTAGGTTTGCCCACCCCACCCCACCCCCTCTCCCCCTCCACTACCCCCACCCCCACCCTGCCCCATCCCGCCCCACCCCCACCACACACCACCACACACACCACCACACACACACACACACTCACCCCACCCCACCCCACCCCCTCCCCCTGCCCCCTCCACCACCCCCTCCCCCACCACACACCACCACACACACACACACACACCACTCTACCCCACCCCCTGCCCCCCTCCACCACCCCCTCCCCCTCCCCCAAAACACACCACCACACACACACACACACTGCACCCCACCCCACCCCACCCCCTGCCCCCTCCACCGCCCCCTCCCCCACCCTGCCCCACCTCGCCCCACCCCCTGCCCCCCTCCACCACCCCCTCCCCCACCCTGCCCCATCCCGCCCCACCCCCCACACACGCACACACATACACACACACATATATATATACACATACACACATAAATATACAAACAAATATATATATAAATGGAAGAGAGAGAGAGAGAGAAATTGGACCTGAGAGAGAGAGAGAGAGAGCAGCGTCGAGTCGAGAGAGAGAGAGAGAGAGAGAGGGAGGGAACGGTGGGAGGGAAAAAAGAAGGGGAAAAGTGATTTTGCTGGAAAAGTTGTCACGGTCGTGTCAAGGTCATTGACCGTGACACGAATTGTCACGGTCGTGTCAAGGTCAATGACCGTGACATAAAACGCGTGTTTTTTTGTCACGGTCAATGACCTTGACAAGGCTGGCCGGCTGAAAGGTGACAATTTGACCATTTTGGTGTAGTGATCTAGGCGAGTAAGAGAAAGGCATACTAGTCTCCCAACCAGATGCTGGAATCTCCCCACATCATCTAATAATTCACCATCCATATCATTGAGCCTATGATTTTGCTCAATAGGAGTATCTGCAGGTCTAGCTCCAAGTTTCTCTGTTTCAGTCAACAAATCTAAAACATACTTCCATTGTGAAATGAACACTCCTTCCTTAGATCTACACACTTCAATGCCAAGCAAGTATTTTAATAATCCAAGGTCTTTACCCTCGAACTCCGTCCCCCCAAAAGCCTTCATCCGCTATATCTCTTCTGGATCATCTCCAGTAATAACAATGTCATCAACATACAAAATGAGGGCAGTGGTGTGATCTTGGTACCTCTTAATGAAGAGAATATGGTCTGCCTGACTCTGTGTGTACCCCACCCTTTCTATAGTAGTGCTTAATCTCTCAAACCACGCACATGGCATTTATTTTAATCCATATAAGGACTTTTTCAGTTTGCACACCAAATCTTGACTATCACCAAGCTTAAATCCTGGAGGTGGTATCATGTACACTTCTTCCTCCAAATCCCCATAAAGGAAGGCATTCTTTGCATCCAACTGGTGTAAAGGCTAAGAAAATAGCTGCCAATGATATAAAAATGTATATGGAATTCATCTTGGCAACGGGAGCAAAGGTCTTATGATAATCAATCCCATATGTCCGATTGGAGCTCTTTACAACTAATCGGGCTTTACATCTTTCAATATTTCTATCAGTTTGGTATTTTATTGTATAAACCCACTTGCAGCCTACTGATTTCTTACCTTTAGGTAATGGAACAACATCCCATGTCCTATTCTTCTCAAGGGTCTCTATTTCCTCAATCATAGCTTTCTTCCACTGAGTTTGTTTTAAAGCATCTGAAAGGTTAGAAGGAATAGAAATAGACGATACGAAGGAAGTGAAATCACGATATGTTGGAGATAAGGTATTATAGGATACAAATTGAGATATAGGATATTTTGTATAATCACGAACACCCTTACGTAGGGCAATAGGAATATCAATATCAATATCAATATCAACTTAGGGATTACCTGAATCACGAGAGACTTCTTGGTTCTGGGGTGAGACAATGGTTTATTTTGCTTTTCTTACATATACAAGAATGTCCCTTTGCTTTTGTTGCAATTTATTCGTATTCATATTAGTATTAGCATACTTAGGCTTACACTCCCCCCCCCCCCAAGTAAAAACTGGTAATGGAAGAGGACATTCAACTCCAGATAAGGACGGGGATGGATTCTCTACACTAAGTGTAGTCTCCACCTTTAAAGAATCCCGAGCAGCGGAAAAAAAGGAATCGTCTCAAAGAACGTCACATCCGTTGATAAAAAGCGATGATGAGTGATAGGGTTATAACAACGATACCCTTTTTGAGTCACATAGTAACCTAAGAACACACACTGAACTGCTTTAGGGTACATTTTATCTGTCCGGTGATGAATACGAATATAACAGACACAACCAAATACTTTGGGAGGAACGATAAACAATGGAGAACTATTATGCAGTATAGAAATGGGAGTTTTATATCCTAAAATATTAGAGGGCATGCGATTGATAAGATAGGTAGCGGTTAGGGTGGCATCTGCCCAATAAGGTTTAGGTACTCCCATTCCTATGAAAAGAGAGCGACTCAATTCTGTAATATGACGATATTTTCGTTCAGCTACACCATTTTATTGTGGCGTATCAACACATGAGGTCTGATGAACAATCCCATTATCAGTGAAAAATGAGGCAAGATCACCGTACATAAACTCCCCTCCACTATTAGCTCGAAGAATTTTTAGAGAGCAATCAAATTGAGTACACCATTTTGTTAAAGGTCTTGAAAATAGAGTGCATATCACTTTTATTTTTCAGAAGATAAAGTCAAGTATAACGACTAAAATCATCAACAAACACCATATAATATCGAAAATCAAGTAAGGAAGTTATAGATTAAGGACCCCAAACATCAGAATGGACAAGTTGTAAAGGAGCAGTAATTGCATTAAAAGGATAGGATAAGGAACACGACATTGTTTTGCAAGTACACAAGGTTCAAAATTTGATTCAAAAGGTTCAACAAAAGAAAACTCTAGTAGCACACGCTTTAAAATAGTAAGAGGAGCCCTAATACTACGTTGATTTGCAACATGAAAAGAAAGGGGCTTGACATCCAGCAAGTACAAGCCATTGTCTTTACGTCCACTCCCAATCGTCTCCCTCGTGTCCAGGTCCTGAAAAACACAATGAAAGGGAAAGAATGTCACACTACAATTCAAGTTTTTTGTAACACGACTGACAGAGAGAAGATTACTATTTAGTTTTGGAACATGAAGGATAGGGAGTAGGTTAATATTAGAGGAGGATGAAATACTATCTTTTCCCGTAATAGAGGAAAGTGTCCCATCCCCCACTCTAATCTTATCCATACTCGAACATACACTATAAGAAGAAAAATCAGAGGCCATACTAGTCATATGATCAGTGGCCCCTGAATCAATGATCCAAGGGAACGCACCAGAATTTGTGGAAACATGGTGTGCCGAATGATAGGTACCTGTCTGAGCAAAGTTGGAGCCAGAGGGAATATTGAAAGGGCGGTGTGGATCAAGTTGGGATATCCCATACCGAAGACACGACATTTCATGGCGAAGGGCATCGGCAACTTGCACGGACAGATTTCTTGGAGGCTCATTAGCAGCAGTGTGACCATATGTGGCCCCTAAATGTAGATGGTGTAGAAGGTGCCCCCTTAAATGAAGAAGGTCGCTGTTTATCATTAGCTCGTGGCTTTTTGTGAAGATTCAAACAAGTTTCCCGAGTGTGACGGGTCCTACTACAATGGTCACATTTCAAGTGACTGTTATCATCGTGCTTACCTCCTTTATAAGGGGTGTTCCTATTCCACTATTGACTAACAAGAGCATCCTTTTAAGACACTAGCACTTCCGACTCGAACTTTAAACACATATCTTCCTTCCTGCTTTCTTCCACCTAAATATATGAAAAGACCTCCCTGACAGAAGAGGGCGCTGGAAATCTAGCCAACACTTGGACCCGGGCATGCTCAAACTATGGGTGCAGACTACCCAAAAACTGATAGATACGATTTCTTTCCATCATAGACTGAAAGGCTTTAACATCAGCTACACAAACGAGGACATAGTCTTGAAAATGATCCTACTCTTCCCACTTTCCGCGGAGATTATGATAATATGTAGCGAGGAAAAGATCGCCTTGCCTGAAATTTCCAATCTCCTGTTAAAGCTCATGCAACTTGGTAAAATTACCCACGGAAGAGTAAGTCTCTTTGACAGCATTCCACAACTCGACAGTTTTAACAAATAAAAAACTCTTGTTAATCAGTAGTTGCATGGACTGTAATAACCATGTCATAACTAGTGCATTTTCATCTGCCCAATCATTGTATTTAGGATCGTCCAGGGAAGGGTACTTAACAGTCCCATAAACATGGGAAATCATTCGACGGCCAGTAATATGCATACTAGCAGATTGAGCCCGTTGCATATAGTTGGTTACATCCAGCCTAACTATGCTAATACACATGTCGGGATGATGGTCATTACTACTTCCCATCGTTGGATTCACACCAACAGAATAGATACCTCCTCCAAAATTTACTTTAGACATTTTTTCAAACAATTTATGGGCAACACAACCTCGAAAACAGAACAGCTCAAGAACACAAGCACAAAAAAACAGCGATGAATAGTACCAAACACTTGCATCATAACACGAAGTATACCTGAGTAACGAACAGTAAAAAACGACGTAAAACAGGTTGAAAAAACGCGATTCCGAGCAGAAAACAGATCACAAACCATGAAAGTTGGATCCTCAAAGTTGTGGATGGAATTAATACTTCTCATCTTCAACTAACCCTGTATACATTAGGGTATTTTCAAATCAACCCTAGGATTCCACCTCCATAAACTTAGGTCTTTATACACCGTGCTCTGATACCATGTTGAGTTACGAAGTAATCAAACCCTAGATTATGTTTGTGGGAGATTAAGGTATAAAAGAGTAGGAAGAGAGAAGAGAGAAATCTGATATGGGAAGAGGAGCAAGAATGAAATGAATTAGGTCTTCCATTCTCCCATCTCATTTTATTTATAACATAAGGTTTCACTAATTACACAAAGGTACCTATAGAATAAAAGTAAGATAAATAAGCTTCCAAATAAGCCCCTGACAACACAAACCTCAGCTTCTAGTAAGGTAGCCAGATATGTAGATTCTGACTATGCGGGAGATCTGGAAAATAGAAGATCCATGAATGGATATGATTTCACTTTCAGTGGAGGTTTGATTTCATGGAAATCTGCTCTTCAATCTACAGTTCTTCTATCTACAACTGAAGCAGAGTACATGGCGGCCACCGAAGCAGCAAAAGAAGCTTTGTGGTTGAAAGGTCTGGTGGAGGGACTTGGTTTTTAACAAGATGTTGTTTAGTTGCAATGTGATAGTCAAAGTGCTATATTTTTTTCCAAGAATCAAGTATATCACGCAAGGTCAAAACATATATTTGTTCGATATCACAAGATCAGAGAATGGATCATTTCTGGAGAAATTTGTATGTCGAAGATCCACACAAAGGATAGTGAAGCTGACATGATGACTAAGCCAGTTCTTATGGAGAAGTTCAAACCTTGCTTGTACTTGTTGCGAGTCACCTCATACTGAGAAGCGGTGTGACGCACCCTTACCCATGAAAAGGGGTGCAACGAGGGTACCGTAGAAGTTGTACCTCCAGAGATGGCATAATCTGAAGCCAAGGTGGAGATTGTTGGGCATGTGGCTTCAACTAAGCCATAAACTTTAATTGAACACCGCATATTAAGCACTATTCTAAAACTCTCAAGGAAAGCACTCAAACAAGTGGGATAATGTGGAAGCCATTAGGCAAGGAGTGCTTATGATAATGGGCAGTAATTTATTGGTGATATAGAAGTAATGGAGCACTTGGATGCTTGCCATACACGTGGAAACCATACTTGTAGTTATGGTTCATTATCTTCGCCTATAAATAGGTTCATTCCTTTGTATTGAATGCAATATGAAAAGCAGCCAGCAAATGCTTTGTAAAGAGTACTTAGCAAATTGCAAAGTAAAAGAGAGTGAAAACCAAAAAGGTATAATTGGGTTTTTTGAGAAGTGAGATTGAGAGTTAAAAGAGAGTTTCCTCTTGTATTTCACTTGTCACATTGATTAGTGAAATTGCGATCTCCCTATCGTGGACGTAGGCAAATTGCCAAACCACGCTAAATCTCGTGTCGTTATTTATCTTCTCTTTATTTATGCTTATTTTTCCCGTATCATCTTTAGTGACAGTACAGTAGTTGCCCGCTTCAGCACAACATGGGTCAAAGCATTACATGCCGCTGTTTACACTCTTAATCTTCTACCCAAAGTTACTCTTCACCTTATCTCTCCACTTGAACTTCATTTTCACACCTCTCCTAATTATTCTTATCTTTGTACTTTCGGTTGTGTCTGCTACCCAAACTTATCATCTACCACTACGCACAAATTGGCTCCTAGGTCTGCCTTTTGCATATTTCTACACTATTCCTCCATTTTTTTTTTTTTTGGTTTTGCACTGATTTCAACAAAGCAAAATCGAATTAAAACAAAATTAAGGATCAAGGTAAAAACTTCACAACATATAAAATGTTTGATAACCACGGAACCAAAAATTCAAAGCCTAGAAATAGGACATCCAAATGAGTTATAATTTAAGTACGAGCAGGAACTGCTGCTCCTCCAGCAGGGCATGGCGCTTGACCAGGCTTGGGCTGATCATCCCTTGGGCGGCTGAAGCGCTTCGATGGCTCACGGTTCCTCCTGTCAATACGAGAATGAACCCTAACGACTTTCGAGTGAATTGCACACGAAACACAGTACTGCATCTTCACGTACAACTTGGGCAGGGTGTATGACTCAAAAGTGCAAGCTTCCTGAACATCCCTAATGGCAGCCTGTTCAACTATGTTCCTGACCAGAAATCTCTTGATTGCCTTGTCCTTGGGACAACATTTGCCGCAGTTGGAGCAACGGATGAACTTGATGTGGCCACGGCCATGTTTGTTCCTCTACTTATAAAGGGTATAGTTGTCATCTCTCCAGATTAACTTTTCTTTCGCCTTCACTAAACTTTTCTAATTCTTCTCATCCTTTATCTTTCATGGATAAATAAGTTATTTTCCTCTTTGAATTCAAATTTTATATCTAACTAGTTCCTATTCCATATCTCCATTACCCTACCAAATCTCCAAACTTATCCCTTTATCCACCTACACACTTTTTAACACTCAACAACTTACTTCAACTTCATCTCAACCACCTGTTCCATACACGGATCTTTCTCAGTAGTCCCCTTCTCCTCGACATCTTCGACTCTTCCTAACTCACCTCAATCCAACCCCAATATGTTTGCTACACAGCCTTCTTCAACATCCACAAACCCAATATCTTCTTCTCCTACTGTGTCACACCATTCTCCTCCTAACACTCATTCAATGATCACTCGATCCAAGGTTGGAATTATTAAGCCTCGCATCGTACCCTCTCTTTTATCCAATTTGCACTCTTTACTCTCTCTTCCTGAACCACTCACATACAAAGAGGCCTCCAAATACTCTCACTGGTGCCGAGCTTTGCATGAGAAATATGACGCTCTTATTGCAAATAATACATGGACCTTAGTTCCAAAACCTTCCGATACAAATATCATTGGTTCTATATGTGTATTCCGAATCAAGAAACATTCTGATGGTACAATTTCCAACTAAAAACTATTCTTAATGATCTCAATCTCCAACTAAGAACTCCAGTCTACTACTTATATACAGATTTCAAAAGAAATTCACAACATAACTCATATTTTTTGTTTTCTTTTGTAAAACTGATTGAGGATGAATTGCAGGAGACCATTGAGCTGGTGGGAGAGTTAAGGTACTTCTATGTAGCTTGAGTTGTATTGGACATTGATATGTATGTAATACATTTTGGAATGTTTCTTCATGTATTGGATTTGTATTGAGATATGAATGTAGTTAAATTGTTGGGTAAACATTGGGTTGTATCACGTAGTTAAATTCTTAATGGTTCTTCATGCAGTTGAATTTGTATTGAGATGAATGTTGATAAATTTTTATTGAGATAGATTCTCATGTTTATGTTTTTATTTGTGTTGTATTCTATGTGACAGTGAGATAGTTATGGTGTACTTTATATTAAATACATGTGTCATTTTGTTATCTTATGTTTTTATATTAAATACACAGCTATGAAATACAATATATATCTATGCGGAGTTATATTTCTGTCTTGAGCAAAAAGAAAATACCTTGTCAGGTTGCTTTGGCTTTGAAAGCTGTAGCCGTATTGTGAATAGGTAAGATGGATCAATTAATGAGTGTCATTATTAATGATGGCAGAGAGGGATACGGATGGCTAGGTTCATTTTTTCGTCTTTTTCCCTGTGAAAAGAGGGAGGGAGAATGTAGATATATGGGGAAGTTAAGGGTCGGTGATGTGAGAGGGGATCAACAAAGCACATCTAATCTAATCGTATCCATCTAACTAAAATTATAGCATGAAAGCCTCTTAATGTGACATGTGGCATATAATTAATGAATCTATTCCCATAATATAATAGTAAGGTTTTTGAAAAATTTTGAAAAATATTTATATTTTTTGAATGTATGATATTTTTGTCTTTCATATTCATGCATGAAATGTCATGCTAAAGTGTTTTTTTTTATTTAATAAAAAGGGTTTTGTTTTTATTTTTTTAAAAGGGAAATAATTATTTTTAAAAAGGGAAATAATTTTAAATAATTTAAGTTATATTTTTTAAAATATCATTATATACTCTAAAATTATCTCTTAAACGGTTCCTCTTTCTCATCTCATTAATGTCTTACCCTTTCATTTGTTTAGTATCCCAACAGTTAAACAATACACAGTTAAAAATACAATACATAAGAGGAGACTTATCACCTCTGAACCTTTCGTTTTTTAAACTTCCCACTATCTGAATGACATGTGTTACAGCCTTAATTATTTATTGGCATTATTATATTTAAGTCTCATTTGTCAGGTCAACATACATATAAGTCCTATTGACTTTTCAACAATCATATAGGCCCTATTCCAACTTTTTTAGAGAATTTTTTCACAATTTTACCCTTTTATAACCAATCATCCTTAACTTCCTTTAGGAAGTTACATAAGTGGTTTGACTTTTTTTTAATCTTAAAATGATCATAACTTTTTATTCACAAATTCGTTTTTCACAAAATTACTATTTTTGAAATCTGTTCGACGAGATCTATCAAACAAGATCCATGAAACCTATAAAATTTCAAAGAAAAAAATTTACACAAATAGTAAACTTTACTATATGCACTAGAATATGAAATAGTTTTATATATGTGACATTTTCACAAACAGACAGTAACATTTACTGTGGTAATATTAATATTACTACAGTAAATGTTACTGTTTGTGAAAATGTTACAAATATAAACTAACTCAATGCTAACCCTACCCACCCCAAATCGAAGTTCTAATGAAAGTTGTTGGATAGCGTGGACCTTTAAAAATAAGATAATTTTGAAAAAAAAAAGTTTTGGATCCACTTTGTGTGTATATTGTGTTTGCACAGTAAATATTATTGTTTGTAAAAATGCTACAGATATAAACCTATTTCTTTTTCTGGTGCATACAGTAAAGTTTACTGTTTGTGTAATTTTTTTTATTTGAAATTATATAGACTTCATGGATCTTGTTTGATAGATCTCGTCGAGCAGATTTCAAAAATAGTAATTTTGCGAAAAACGGATATGTCAATTAAAAGTTATGATCATTTGAAGGTTAAAAAAAAATCAACCACTTATGTAACTTCCTCAAGGAAGTTACGGATGGTTGGTTTAAAAGGGAAAAATTGTGAAAATAAAATTCCAAAAAATTAGGAGTAGGACTTATATGTAAGGGTAAAATATGGTGGGACTAAAATGTCTAAAAAAAGATCAAATATGATCTAAATGCGAATGCCTCTTATTTATTTTATACGACATTTTCTTTCTATCCACTCTTTCTCTCACCATATTCTTCACCTCTTTCCCTTTTAATACCCATCTTTTTATCTAGATGGAGGAAATTTGGACCGTCCCTCTCGGCTCTTCCTCTCCCCTCTCCTTAAATGTCCATTTTGTTTTCAATCTTATGAGCACTATAGAACCTCCAAGTAATCATTCTCTTTCTCTCTCTCTCTCTCTCTCTCTCTCTCTCTCTATCTATCTATCTATCTATCTAGCTATATATATATATATATATGTGTGTGTGTGTGTGTGTGTGTGTGTGTGTGTGTGTGTGTGTGAGAGAGCAAATAAGTAGTTAGGGATTTTTTTTCTTCATGAATATTTTCACTATCTTTCTTTCATCTGATTGCTTTGTGAATTTTTTTGGCATTCTAAGGCACGTGGATGGTCTAATTTTGAACTTTTGTATTTCTTTAAGCAGGAAAGGTTGAAAATGAAAGATGAAGTTGCAAAGTTAACAGGTACAAGCACTAGATTTTTTTCCTTCCAAAATCTCAGCCTTTTAATATTAATTTGGAGGATTTAATTGACACACCCCAACCCAGTTGTTGATGTAAAAAACTAGATCACTCTAATAATTTAATCACAGATAAATAAATGAGACAGGATATTTTTAAAGTGGTTCAGCCTTGTATGAATGGCCTACGTCCACTGTTATGTTATTGCTGAGTATTTGGGAATTCTCGATTACAAGTTCTCTCAAGAAATTCCGTTCCCTTTGAATGAGGGTGATACAAGGTATTTATAGCCCTTAGGCTGTACATGAAAGGGTGTGACATTAAATGATACACATATGAAAGGGTAATTCATTTAATGTTCTTCAAACGTGCGCGCCAAGATGATAAGCATTCAATGAATGGTTGAACTGTTGGTTATCTGGCAATTAATGCTGTGGTCGAGATGCAACTCGAACCGCCTTAGTTGCTCGTCGTCCAAGAATTCCTCGGTGCAGTAGAGTACCTCGGAAGATAAGAGTACCTCGGAGGGTTGGTGTTCCTCGGAGTCAGTATGTTGGTCGGGGAAACAATCTTCCTCGTTGCTATTGTGCCACGTAGATTGACACGTGTCTTCTTGTTATTCGTCCACATTAGCATACTAATTTTGGGATCAACAGAAGCCTCCAATGTTTCATGTTTCGAACTTTGAGGAGTATGGAACATTCTTTCTCGGTATACGGCGATATTAAATGACCTTCCTAGGTTTTAGGAGCCTTTTTCTTCATATTTGAATTTCCTTCCAAATTCGCAGAATCCGCCTTTTTTGCATTTTTATAGGCGCTTCGATCTTCGTGCCCTTTTTGTCCTTTTAGCCGCCGGTAGCGTAATATTTCCTTTTTGTAATCATTTCTTTCGCCGTTTCCCAAGGCAAGGTATTTAAACTTCAGAGGCAATCCCATCGTCTTCTATCTTTTCAATTTCTGCTTTCGAGTTTTCTAAAGCTTTTCTTTCTCTTGTGCGTTCATTTCCTCCTTCGTTTATCAACAGATCTCCTTTTTCCCTGTAAGCTCTTCTTCCTTTTTCTTTTATTCATCATGGTTTATATTATCGAATCTCTTGAGAAGTTCCGCTCTGACTTCTCTATTCCTTCTTGGGTAACTTTGGAGGTTCTTTCTGAGCCTTCAAGTTATTTTGATTTGGCTGAGGGACACTGGTTCCCTAGCCTATTTATTGCTGAATGTGGATTTTCTTTTCCACCAAATCCGTTGTGTTTAGAGTTTTGTCAGTACTTCGACGTTGTACCTGCAAAAATAGCCCCCAACACCTGGAGAATAGTTAATGGGGTGTATAGGTTAAATCAAACTCATGGAACTCGTATAGGAATTCCTGAGATCATGTACTGTTATAGATGGGCATGTTTTAGACAACGTTTTTTATTTAAAAACTAGGTTTTTGAATAGGGCCTTAGTAGTCAACCTCCCTGATGCCAACAGGGATTATTTTGAACATGGAGTAGTTGTAAAAAATTGGCAACATGCCCCTCTGGTTGGAGATGAAGTATATGAGGGTCCCAAATGCCCTCCATATGGCAATGGGATAGGTTATTTTCAATCTTATTTTGTTTTTTGAAATTATGATTCCATTATGTTTGACAAAATGTTTGACTGATATTTCACTATGTTTTTTGTTTGCAGTTGACAGCAAGAGGAAAACTCCAAAAGAAACAGAAGTTAATATAAAGCATTTAAAACATATCTAGAATTTTCATAGAAGAGTTGCAGACGAGCACATAAGGTCTGCTTCATATTTGCTGCAGTATAGGAGCTACACATCATCCTTTACTGCTCGTCCTGTGGTCTGCATTAGTGACCCATTGCCAGCTTCCGAGGAATCTTCACCAGAATCCCATATTCCTCTAAGTCCGAAGATGGGCAAGAGAAGAGTTCCTGCTATCTTCGAGGAGATTTCCTCTGCCGGGGATGGAAAGAGGAACAAAGCTGAAGTCCCAAAGGGGACCAAGAAAAATGATGATGTTCCTTCTGTTGCTGTTCAGAAGGCTGCCGAGAAGCCTCCAATGGCTCCGAGCAAGAAAAGTACTTCTGTGGAAGTGGTCACCATTTCCCCCACCAAAGGTTCTTTGGCTGAAATTGCTGAAGTACTACTGAGGAGATTGAAAAAATCCTCCTCGGTTAGTTTTTCTGAAACCACTCCTTAGCTCCAAGCTAGTGGAGCTGGTGTTCCTACTATCATTCCCCCGAGCTCTGCAATGAGCTCGGTAAAAACTTGGATTATTCCTGAAGTCCAAGGCATCGAGGAAAACATGCCTAGGGATATGCTGACATCCCTAGCTACTCATCACATCGCTTCAGTAAGTTTCTTTTTATCTTAAATTTTTCCTTCTATCAATATATATATCTCGGCACTAACTCATCACTACCTTCTTTTTTCAGCTGGTGAGTTATTTTAACACCATTGTGAAGAAAGATGAAGATCTCAAGGCTTCAAGCTCCTCGTCTGGAGTAGAGGATGCATTCCAGGGTTTGGCCCAATCTCTGAAGGAATCCCGTCAGAAGTATGACGAGGATAAAGGTGTATGGGAGAAGAAATTGGCTGCATCTGACTCAGAAAAGGTGCAGTTGGGAAACAAGGTGAAGGATTTGGAGATGGAGAACAAGAAATACTCTGAGAAGCTCACTACTTTCGGGGAGCTTGAAAATAAGCTGAAATCAGCTGAGGAAGAGCTGACACTTCTGCGGGAAGCAAATCGTCAGAAGGAGGAGTTGGAGGCCAAGCTGAAAGCCTCCGAGGACCTTCTATCCGAGAAGCTCTCCTCGGAGAAGATGAAGAGAAAAAAAGCTGTGAAGAAATCCTTTCGAACTGGTTGGGATAAAGGATGGGATAGGGGGGTAGCAGCAATGATGACCCAGGTGAATTATGGAAGTTTGAAATTCTTCCATGATGGTTGGGTTGCTGCCTTGCAGGAGTTGAAGGTGAGCGAGGACTCCGAGCTATTTCAACGACATCTCCCTGGTCCTCCTCCAGTTATTGAAGACGGAGATGAAGATGAAGACGAAGCTGCATCTGAAGAATCTTCAATGATTGTCGGTGATCAAATCTTTGCTCCTCAACCCAACCAGACATCTACTGAGGAGATTTCTTCTTTGCCTGCTCCTCTTGAACAAATCTCAACTCCAGCCGAACAAATCAGTGTTCCCACCGAGAAACCAAGCTCCTCGTCCCAGCCTCCCGAGAAAGTCTTGGGAGACAAGGAAAAGGTGTGAAGTTGTTCGGTACTATCTTTCTGTTTTTCTCTTTACTTGTACTTTGTATCTCAGATCTTTGTAACTTTTGCCTTATGATCTAATAAAATTTGAATTCTTTCTTTCCATATGATTGTCTCTTCTTTATCTGCATTCTGTCTTGATCTTCTTTTTCTTTCTCTGTTAGTTTATGGCCAGGATGGATCTTTTGTCTGCTAATGACACAAAGTTGATGTAGCAATGCCATGAGTATTATAAAGATGGTCATACAGACCTTAGTACATCAGAAGTTGCTGACATCCTTGGCCATGATGCTTCAGAGCAAGCAATTGAGGCTTATCGGTACCTGAAGGATTTACTTAATCGAGCTGTGGCCAATAATGTGGCATACTACGAATTGATCGTGGAGCTTCATTATTCCCTAGAAGATCTTCAAAATCAACACAATGAATCAACTGCCCTGTTGCACGAGGAGTATGATAATAGATTTCAACAGCTTTCTTCCGAGACAGGCCACAAAAAGATTATTGCTGGGTACGATGTCAGGGAGAGAACCCTAAAAGGTGAAGTTGAGGCCTGTAGACAGATCGCCGAGCTGCTGGAACAAGAGAACAACAATTTGCAAAAAGAGCTGGCACAGTATAAGTCTGCAGCTTCATCTTCCACTGCCTTGGTACCAGTCTCCGACGAAGGGTTCTCATTCTTAGAGGTTGAGAATGCCAAGCTAAGGCAAGAATTGGATACTTTAAGAAAGTCTGGTGTTTCTGCTACTGCTCGGGGACGAGGGAGAGGTTCTCGTGGGCGAGGAAGAGCTGCCCAGGATGTTAACGAGGAGAGAAGCACTTCAGTTGCTCAGGGACGATCAAGAACTCCTCGTAATATTGAAGAAGCTCGTACTCTGTCAACATTGGAAACTCAAGCGTACCAGTTGAACGCAAAAGATCGGGCTTTGTCTGAGATGTCCAAGAAAATCCTGACTTTGGAAGATCAACTTACTGCGACGAAGTCTGCTTTACATACCAAGGACCTTTTCGTCAAAAACCTTCATGAACAATTGGATAGATTAAACTTCCAATTCCATAAACAGCCCAGGGAATTTTGGAATGCAGGCTATAATGAGGCCCTTTATCACTTGGATGCTCGTATTGAAAATGCCAATAATGAAGGTTATAAACAAGGCTGGCTGAATGCCTTATGTGTATTAAAGCTCGAGCAAGGACATTTTTTGTGGTACTACGATGAGCCTGGAGTGCTTGAATTGCCTGTGCCACCTTTCAAGTTGGACATGGAATGGATACCTACTCGCGCCATTCCTCGGAGCTTGATTGCGAATTATCTTGGTGACTATAACCTTCATTCTCAAATTGACGTATCTCGTCCTGAGCATCTCTTGGATACTCCTTCAGTAATGAATGTCAGAATATTGAAGGACTTGAATTTTATCAATTCTCCTCAGACATTAAATGATCCTCCTGCTGGCGAGGAACCTGTATCAAAGGCTGAAGGGAAAAAACCAATAGAATAGGATTTTCAATGTAATAGTTAGCACACATATGTAACTTGTAATTTATTTGAATTTTAATGAAAGACTTTCATTTTCTATTTGCAAATCTGTATTGCTTATTCTTTTGTACTTGTCTAACACTTTTACATTTGTGCATATGTATCTGTTAAAAAGATAACAATATTGTGCTGTTCATCATCCAAAAAAGTTTACAAGTATCAATGTTGCTCAATCACTTAATAATAAAGTAATGAGTATAAAATGTTTAAAATGTTTCTAACCAACCAAGGTTATTAAATTGTGTTTGTCGACCAACTACAGTTGATGGGTTTTTATCCCCGACCAGCCATACTTGGTTCAATTTGAAATATTTTCATAAAATGTGTCCGACCAACCAAGGTCGATAATTTATCCTTGTCGACCAACTACAGTTAGTGGGTTTTGATCACCGACCAACTATACTTGGTTCATTTTGGAATTTTTGTATTTTCTGGAATGGTTTTACCTTCCGACCAACATAAGTTGGCATATTTTGTTTCCTAACCAGCCAAAATTGGCAATTTTAAGAATGTTGTTCTTGCCCTTTTACCAACCTAAGTTGGTCGTGGGTTTGAACTATTGCCTCCTAACCAAAGGAGTATATTTTGTTCTCGCTATTCTACCAACCGAAGTTGATCACGCTCGAACTATCAGGTTCTTTCGAACTATCTTGTCCACAAGCTCTTTTACCAACCGAAGTTGATCACGCCAGTGTACGTCTCCTAACCAAAGGAGTATAATTTGTTCTCGCTATTTTACCAACCGAAGTTGATTACGCTCGAACTATCAGGTTCTTTCGAACTATCTTGTCCACAAGCTCTTTTACCAACCGGAGTTGATCACGCAAGTGTACATCTCCTAACCAAAGGAGTATAATTTGTTCTCGCTATTTTACCAACCGAAGTTGATCACGCTCGAACTATCAATGTCCAGTAGTTATTTTACCAACCGGAGTTGGTCACGCTAGTGTATGCCTCCTAACCAAAGGAGTATAGTTTGTTCTCGCCCTTTTACCAACCGGGGTTGGTCGTGGGTCTGAACTATCGTCTTCTTTTTGCTGTCGAGCAGCGTAGTGTACAACACTAATATTCCCCAAAAAACTTTCAAACAAAGGAGAGAAAAATGATGAAACATCATCGTTTTATTCATATTAATGGACCTGCTGTACATTTTACATCACTGATAATACTTGCGAAGGTGTTCAGCATTCCAGGCATTCTTGAATTCCTCTCCTTCTAGAGTTGCTATTCGGTAAGTTCCTGGTCGAACAACTTATGTAACTCGGTAAGGTCCATGCCAATTTGCTTCCAATTTATTGTGCTTCTGAATGACCTTCTTTAGCACGTAATCTCCTTCCTTTAAATCGCATTTCTTCACCCTCTTGTTGTAGAACAAAGCTGTTCGTTGTTGATATGCAGCATTCCTAATGGCTGCTTCTTCTCTAACCTCCTCGAGCATGTCCAAATATAATCTTCTCATCAAATCACTGACTGGGGAATTGAAATTCAGCACTCTGTGTGTTGGTAGACCCAACTCGACAGGTATTACAGCCTCACTTCCAAATGCCATCATATATGGGGACTCTCCAGTTGCTGCTCGGGGAGTTGTTCGGTAAGCCCACAATACTGACTATAGCTCATTAATCCAATTTGCTTTAGCCTCATTTAACCTCTTCTTCAAGCCATTTAATAATGTTCTGTTCGTCACTTCAGTCTGTCCATTGCTTTGAGGATGGCCTGGTGCTGAATGAACCTTCAAAATGTTTGATTGATGACAATAGGCGACAAACTCCTCGTTATCAAATTGTGTTCCATGGTCTGTGATGAAAGCATGAGGGAGACCATATCGGCAGATGATATTCTTCCAAACGAATTGGTATACCTTCTCGTACGTCATATCAATAAGTGGCTCAGCTTCTACCCACTTAGTAAAATAATCCACTGCCACGACGAGGTATTTGAATCTTCCTCGGGTCGTTGGCAGGGGTCCAACCAAATCCATTCCCCACATGGCAAAAGGCCAAGGGGAAGTTATGGGTGTCAACAATTCTTGTGGAGTTCGTCGAATTGAGGAAAAACGTTGGCACCTGTCACACTTCTTGGCATATGCTATACAATCAGCCCTCATCGTCGGCCAGTAATATCCTTGTGTCATTACTCTTTGCAAAAGTGTCCGACCTGCTACATGAGCTCCACAGGACCCTTCATGGATCTCTTCAATCAATTCTTTCACCTCGGAGGGATGTACACATCTTTGCAAACCTGCCATAATTCCTCGTCTATACAAAACACCATTAGTTAGTACATACCGAGCAGCTTTAAACTTCAATTTCTTGGCAGCGATCTTATCCTCCGGTAATTCTCCTTCCTCGACATATGCCCTGATGGGATCCATCCAAGATGGTCCTAAATCAAGGGAAATAACGTTCATCGTCAGGCCTTCATCTATGCTCCGAGCTTCTAATACCTCAATTGGTATCGTTCTTCGCAGCTCGGTGCGAGTAGCTGATGCTAGTCGGGCCAGTGCGTCTGCTTGTGTATTCTCCATTCTTGGTATTCTGATCAACTGAATGGCATCAAATTTCGCCAACAACTCCATCGCCTTTGCATGATACTTGATCATTAATTCTCCTTTAACTGCATACGTTCCCATCATTTGATTCACAATTAATTGAGAATCACTGAATACCATTACTTGTTGCACTTCCATAATCTTTGCTAAATTAAGACCTGCTATCAAGGCTTCATACTCACCCTCATTATTGGAAGCTTTGAATTGGAATCATAAGGCATATTCCATGTCAATCTCGTCTGGGGTGTTCAAAATAATCCCTGCTCCATAACCTGTTGTACAAGATGACCCATCTACATATAACCTCCATATAGGTAACTCGTCTTCAAATTTCTTATCTGACAGAGTTCCTTGGTGAAATATCTGTTGTTTTCTTTCATCTTCCCCTGGTATTTTTTGCTCCTCGTCGACCATCTCTTCTCGCCCTTTTACCAATCGTAGTTGGTCTGGGTTTGAATTTGATGGTCTTTCTACATCCACAAGCCCTTTTACCAACCGGAGTTGGTCTGGACTTATGTCTGTTGATCCTGTAACATCCACAGGTTGGTCAGCGAGCAACTTTTGTTCCTCAGGGGAATCAGGATATGTAAACTCTGCTATAAAGTCTGCTACAGCTTGCCCTTTTAAGGATGATCTGGGTTCATACACAATATCATATTCACCGAGCTCTATCGCCCAATACATCAGTCTTCCTGATTTTTCTGGCTTATGAAGAGCTTGTCTCAATGGCATGTCAGTATACACGATGATGGTATGGGCCTGGAAATATGGCCTCATTCTTCTACTTGCCTCAATTAATGCCAATGCCAATTTTTCTAACTTTGGGTACCTGATCTCTGCACCTCAAAAAGCCTTACTTGTGTAATAAATTAGCTTCTGGACTCCATTCTCCAATCTGATCAATACCGAGCTGACTGCATTTTCTGATACTGCCAGGTATAAGTACAACTTTTCACCCATCACTGGTCTGGACAGCAATGGAGTCTTGAAAGGCTTTTTCACATTCATCATTCCACTCGAAAGTTTTTCGGAGTGTTTTGAAGAATGGAAGACACCTATCAGTTGCTCGAGATACAAATCTATTGAGCGTTGCAACTCGTCCTATAAGACTCTGTACTTCTTTCTTCGTCATTGGAGATCGCAACCCTAAAAGAGCTTTGATCTTTGCTGGATTTGCCTCAATGCCTCGCTGGTTGACGATGTACCCGAGGAACATTCCTTCTCGTACTCCAAAGGTGCACTTCGTCGGGTTGAGCTTCATCTGGTATTTATCTAGTTGATCAAAGGTCTGACCTAAGTCAACTAGATGATCAGCAGCTTTCTTGCTCTTTGTCAGCATATCGTCGACATAGACTTCCATGTTGCAACTGATTTGTTCGGCAAAAACCTTGTTCATCAGCTGCTGATATGTCGCTCCTGCATTTTTCAAACCAAAAGGCATAACATTATAACAATAAGTTCCCCTAGGGGTAATAAAAGAAGTGCTTTCCCTGTCTTCAGGTTTCATTTTGATCTGGTTGTAACTAGAGTAAGCATCCATGAAGCTGAGCATCTCGTGCCCCGAGGTAGCATCCACTAGTTGGTCAATTCTGGGCAATGGGAAGTGATCCTTTGGGCAGGCCTTGTTGAGATCGGTGAAATCAACACACATTCTCCATTTATTATTTTTCTTCTTTACCATCACCACATTCGCCAACCAATCTGGATATTTCACATCTTCAATGAATTGGGCTTTCTGGAGCTTGTCGACCTCCTCTTGAATAGCTTGATTCTTCTCGGGACTAAATACCCTTCTTCTCTGCTTTACAGTCTTGATCTCCTGATTCGCATTGAGTTCATAGCATAAGAAGTTTGGATCTATTCATGGCATGTCTTCATGACTCCATGCAAAAATTTTCTTTCTGTCTCTCAAGAAAGCTACCAACTCCTGTTTTATTGACACATCCAACGATGAACCTATTTGGGTTACTCGTTCAGGGTGCTCGTCGTCCAGAATAACATTTTTTGTAGACTCCACCGCCTGTCCTTTTACCAATTGGGATTCATCTCTAGGATCCAATGTTTCAATTTCTGTACCTTCATCCACCTGGTAGGTAGTAGTCTTTTTCCTTGATTCTTCAGGCTCCTCTTGCTCGGCAGACGAATAATAGCATTCTCGAGCTACTTTCTGATCACCTTTCACAACTCCCACTCCGAAATTTGTTGGGAATTTTAAGCACTGATGTACTGTAGATGGGACTGCTTCGAACTTCTTCAAACCAACTCTTCCCATGATGATGTTGTAAGTTGACTGCACATTTTTATCCATCACAAAGAACCGTATTCTTTCTGTTCGGCAAGCAGGCCAAGTTCCAATGAATATATCCAACTTGATCGTTCCAAGTGGAAAAACTTTCTCGCCAGCAAAACCCAGAAGGGGTCTGTGATAAGGTTCCAATTGAGATAATTTCAAATTTAAGCTGTCAAAGCATGAATAATACATGATGTCTGCCGAACTACCATTGTCTACCAACACCCTTGAAATTACTACTTCTTTCATCCTCATTTTGATCACTAAAGGGTCGTCGTGAGGGTAAAGAACACCTGCCAGGTCATTTTTTGAAAAGTCAATAACCAGCTTCTCTTTGTTTACCTTCCTCGGACGATCCTCCTCGGCCAAATTTATTCGCTGAATATACGAGCAAGCTTGTGCCTCTCTGAGGTAAGCTTTTCTTTCTGCAGTAAGATCTCCTCCTCCTGCGTCTCCTCCTGTAATAACATTACAATCAAATGATCCAAAACGTATGGAAAATACCTCTCGTTCTGGCTGTCTTGGTTTCTTAGGAAGATCGGGGTCATCCTCGGCATCATCTTCATGATCCCTTTTCTTTTTCTCCTCTGCTCGTCGAGGAGATCTAGATCTTTCTCTAGTTCGATCATTATTTCTTCTTTCACCTCCCCGATCAACATATTTTGCTAGCTTTCCTCTTCGGATGAGTGTTTCAATCTCGTTCTGAAGAGCTATGCAATTTTTAGTCATATGGCCATGATCTTTGTGGAACTCGCAATATTTATCCCTGTTCCTCGCATCAGGGTCTGACCTCAATTTCTTCGGCCACTTTACCTCTTCGCTATTCTTGATTTCTTCCAAGACATGATTAATACCCATTTTCAAAGGAGTATAATTATCGAATTTCTTCAGAACTTCCCATGACGACCTATTATTCTTGGAATGCTTGTCACCGCCATTGCCCTTATGTTCTTTCTTCTTGGATTTATCGTCTTCCACCTTGGTTTCTTTATCCATATTCTTCTTCGCAGCCATAGCCTCCTCGGCATTCATGATTTTGGCCGCTTTTGCCATCAACTCTGACATAGTTTTAGGTGGATCTTTCGCCAAAGTGTAATACAACTTATTAGGCAACAACCCACTCATCAAGGCGGTGATTGCTGTCTTCTCCTCATAATCTATGACTTCCAGCTTCTCGTTATTGAAATGAGTTATGTAATCTCTAGCACTCTCACCAGATTTTTGTCTAACACTTAACAAGTGTGCTACTCGTTTTACTGGTTTTGCTCCAAAACAGAAATTGTCGATGAACAACTCGGCCAACTGAAAAAAAGTTTAAATCTTACCCCGAGGAAGATTGTTGTACCATATTTGGGCAGCTCCAGTAAGAGTTCCTGAGAATGCTCTGCATCTCATCTCGTCGGGGACAGCATAGATATCGGCGGTAGCTTGATATTGCTCTATATGAAGAACAGGATATGTCTTTCCATCATATTTGGGGGTCACCACTGGTGCTTTAAACTTTGATGGGGTAGGAAAACCCACAATGGCCAGGACAAAAGGTGTTCCTTGAACAAAAGTTCGTTGTAAGGGATTCCTCGCCTTAGCCATTTCTCCCAATCTATCCTCCAAACGCTGAATGGAACCCTTCCACGCATCGTTTCCTTCCTCGGGCTTATTAGTTCGAATAATTGATTGTTCTGATGTGGCCTCTTGAGATCTTTCTTGACGAGCAACTGGTCGTGATTGTGCTGATCCTTCTCTTAGATCTGATGGTCGTCGAAAACTCCTTGACATGGTCTTAGGTGGACTCCTATTCCTCCTAGGGCCTAATCGACTGAAAGGAGATACCCTACTCAGTCTTTCCACGACACTGAGTCTTTCTGGAGAGAGAGTGATACGTTGATCAGTATCTGTAGCCCTTATTGACGAAGTTCGCCCAGGTTGATAAGAGAAATCATCAGATTCCTCATTACGATGTGACTCAGTACGCCTGGATCGTGAAGGAAGTAAATAAGTTTGCCTCTGATCACTTCGCTGTCCTGAACGTGCAGGTGCACCGCCATGAAGGGTCTGTATGAGTTACCTCATTGTTTCTTGCATGGCGGTTTGTCCTTGGGCCAGATTCGTCATAATCCCAGCTAGATCTGGAGGTGCAAAGGGATTTGGAGAATTTCCAGCATTTCCAGCATTTCGATTACTGGATTCCGGGTTATCTGCCATTGATGATGAATGATTTTTGGTGAAAAGCGATAATAACAATCGTTCCCACAGACGGCGCCAATCTGTTGATGTAAAAAACTAGATCACTCTAATAATTTAATCACAGATAAATAAATGAGACAGGATATTTTTAAAGTGGTTCAGCCTTGTATGAATGGCCTACGTCCACTGTTATGTTATTGCTGAGTATTTAGGAATTCTCGATTACAAGTTCTCTCAAGAAATTCCGGTCCCTTTGAATGAGGGTGATACAAGGTATTTATAGCCCTTAGGCTGTACATGAAAGGGTGTGACATTAAATGATACACATATGAAAGGGTAATTCATTTAATGTTCTTCAAACGTGCACGCCAAGATGATAAGCATTCAATGAATGGTTGAACTGTTGGTTATCTGGCAATTAATGCTGTGGTCGAGATGCAGCTTGAACCGCCTTAGTTGCTAGTCGTCCAAGAATTCCTCGGTGCAGTAGAGTACCTCGGAAGATAAGAGTTCCTCGGAGGGTTGGTGTTCCTCGGAGTGAGTATGTTGGCCGGGGAAACAATCTTCCTCGTTGCTATTGTGCCACGTAGATTGACACGTGTCTTCTTGTTATTCGTCCACATTAGCATACTAATTTTGGTATCAACACCAGTTACTTATAATTAAGTTTGAAAGTCAAAGTGAGTCAAACCATAATTAATTTAACCAAACCATAAACACGAGTTTTAATTTCAGAGTCATCATTGTAAATTCATATAATTCAAAACTTTTTTACAACATCAGAGTAGTCATGCCTATAAAAACTTTCTTGAAGGATAAGTTAACTTAATTACATCATTTACATTTACACAATCATTGTTTCTCCCGTTCCTGGCTAACCCAACCCGCTTTTCTAGATTTGGCAGTGACATCGTATTACCTGAAAAAAATATGAACATAGAAACCATGAGCAAAATAGCCAAGTGAATGCATCACTACTATACTACTGCATGAATTTAAATGCAATAAATCATGTCCATATACTTATGTATTAACTTATCTGGCTCATTCATAATGAATGACCAACTTTTCTTAATCATGATTCACATATCCTGTCTAAATAGACAATTCTCCTCCATTCCTGGTCGAGGAGTAACCCCTTGTCATTAATTGACAAATCTCCCCCCTTCCGGGTCGAGGAGTAACCTCCTATTTCGGTAAATCGAAATGAAAAATTTTATATTCATAACATTATGATCATATTCGTAACAGTATACAAATACATCATTCCAGTGAGTACACTCACCTTGGGTTGTCAACTATGTGTTTATGTTTCCTTCGGGTGGAACTGAACTGGGTTGATTAGACCTTACACCTGTCAATCCAACTAATCAGTACTAAATCTCAATCATAAGTATTATCCTAAAATAATTATGTAACTTTCCATGACTATACAATAACAATATAATTCCACTTCAGTCACATTCCATAAAACATGAGTAAAGACAAAACAATGGTACACATGTTGATAAAGTTATGAACATTCAACCGTAGAAAATAGCTCATAAGGGATTTATAATTAAACCCAAGTAATTATGAAAACATAATTCTCAATGTATATACACATGAAACATGTACTCAAAATACTCTTTACAAAGAGGAGATAACAATATTCTTTTATCGGGTATTCAGTATGGCATCAAATTATTATCTTCTATACTCAACCATCCTATATTCCCAAATTGTATAAATAAAGTTGTCCAACCTTATCAATATGAAAACATATATGAATATACTTTCCAGTACAAGTGACGGTGTAATTTTTCAAGCTTCCTAGAGCAAGCTATGACCATTTCTTTACAACACAAGAAATCTGCCCTACAAGCTCCTCTATTGTTCCTTCGACTTCAAAGAATTTTCATAATTTTTCTACAAAATAAATTTTCATAATTTTCAACCCATGTTCAATACACATACTCAATAGTACATAATTAAAGTTTCATAAATTTTTGACTTCTATGTCAAAAGCTTGACCAAACTCAGGGCATTCCGAAATAAAATATACAAACAACAACTATGTACCAACTTGAAATCATCATTAAGGCCTAACCACAAGGAGATAAATTCTAATTTTCGGATACGATATATATATATGAGTCTTATTTCATATCCAATTGGAATTTCTCAATTACAGTAAGTACACAAAGAGATATATAAGTTTGAATACAAGGGGTTTCAATACAAAGCAATTTTAAGGGTTTGTACATTCAATTTAACTTAAACTTTCACCTAACCATACATATATATAAAGGGATTAAATTGTAGTAAAAAATGATGATTTATATCATTTAAATCATTAATATAAGAAAAATAACAAGATTTTCAATTAGGATTACCTTCGGGACTTTTACGTAATTTCTACGGATTTTTCTACACTTTTTCTCCTCACTCTCTCTTACTAAACTTCTACTTTCTCCTTCCTCAATCTAACAACACTTCAAACTGAACCTAGTGCTTAATTTTATGAAGAAATAAGTTAGAAGGAGAGTTTTAAATCGGCCAAAGCTGCCTCCCAAGCCAACCAATCAAATTAAACCATGTGGTTTAATAAAAGACAGTTTACCACTTAAAGGGAATTGACAGATTTGCCCCTTGTTCGTAAATTTGGCTTAACTTCTTACTCATACATCCATTTGATGCAACGTTTGTTGAGTTACAACCCTAACTCATACGTCTACAATTATATAGTTTTCACCTCAAGTCAATTGTTAAGTTATAATGGTCAAAACTAGTCTTAAACAGGGACATTTCTATCGAAAACAACAAAATTTTGTGTTTGTAAATAATTCGACATTTCATGATTTATGAAAGTAGGATTAGACTAAACATAATCAGTTAACATTAGATATACTAATAACACATTCTTCATATCACATAAGGTAAGCATGATTTAAATATAATAAAGCATAATTATATTCGGGTTGTCACAACTCTCCCCCCTTAAAAAATTTCGTCCCCGAAATTTAATATAAAGGTCACTTACCAAACAAATGGGGATATTGTTTCTTCATGCTATCCTCCGTTTCCCAAGTTGCTTCTTTAATTCCATGGCTCATCCACATAACTTTAACTAAGGGAATAACTTTATTTCTCAATACTTGCTCCTTACGATCAATAATTTCCATTGGTTCCTCGATGTACGACTTGTCTTCCTTCAGTTCAATTGGTTGAGTTTTCAACTGATGAGATGGATTCGCCAAATACTTACGAAGCATCGATACGTGAAACACATCATGTAAACGAGATAAATCTGGAGGTAATGCTAATCTATATGCCAGGTTCCCAATTCTATCCAACACCTCTTATGGTCCAATGTATCTTGTACTTAGTTTTCCCTTCTTCCCAAATCTCATAACGCCTTTCCATGGTGAAATATGCAGGAATACAAAATCTCCCTTCTGAAATTCCAATGGATACTTACTCTTATCTCTATAAAATTTCTGCCTACTTTGCGCTATCTTTATCCGTTCCCGGATCATTTTGATCTTTTCAGTCATCACATCTATTAATTCAGGAGCCAATATTTTCCTTTCACCTACTTTATCCCAACACAAAGGCGTTCTAAATCTTCTCCCATATAAAGCTTCATACGGAGCCATACCAATGGCGGACTGATAACTATTATTATACGAGAATTCCATCAATGGCAAATGATCATCCCAACTACCTTTAAAGTCAAACACACAAGCACGCAACATGTCTTCTAATATTTGAATCGTCCTTCCAGATTGCCCATCGATTTGTGGATGAAATGCAATGCTGAACTTCAAACTTGTGCCCATGGCATTCTGTAAACTAAGCCAAAACTTAGAAGTGAATGTTGGATCTCTATCTGATACAATTGACACTGGTGCCCCATGTAAACGGATAATCTCATCAACATATATACGTGCATACTTTTCAACAGTGTAGGCGGTCTTAACTGGAAGAAAATGGGTCGACTTTGTCAATCGGTCTATAATCACACAAATAGAATCATGCCCCTTTGATGACCGATATAATCCTGTAACAAAATCCATCGTTATATGTTCCCACTTCCATTCCGAAATAGGCAATGACTGTAATAATCCAGCCGACTTATGATGCTCCACCTTTACTTACTGTCATACTAAACATTTAGCAACGAACTCTGCAATCTCATGTTTCATATTGTTCCACCAGTAATACTCTTTCAAATCTCTGTACATTTTGGTACCTCCCGGATGCATAGAGTAAATAGAACTATGTGCCTCTTCTAATATATCCTTCTTTAAGGGTGGACCATTCGGTACACGAATCCTATTTTTATAACACAACAATTCATCATTCTTAATTTTAAAGTCACTCTCTTTACCATCTAGGACATCTTGTTTCTTCTTCTCAAGAAATGGATCACTGATCTGCAAATTTCGTATGCGTTCGGCCAATAAAGGTCTCACTGTGACATGTGCTAATAATCCTTTGCTTTTTGAAAACTTCAATTTAATCCCCATCGATGCCAAGTCAAGAATATTTCCAACATGGGCACACCGTATGTAACCAAGAATCCCTGATGATTTTCGACTCAAAGCATCTGCTACTACATTGGCCTTCCCAGGATGATGATAGATGGTAGAGTCATAGTCTTTAATCATCTCTATACAACGCCTCTGTCTCAAATTCAGTTCTTTCTGTGTAAACAAGTATTTCAAACTTTGATGATCAGTAAATATCTCACAAGTGTCTTCATACAAGTAATGTCTCCATAACTTCAAAGCAAAAACAATGGCTGCTAGCTCCAAATCGTGTGTAGGGTACTTTCGTTCATGCGTCTTTAATTGTTTGGAAGCATATGCTATTACCTTCCCATTCTTCATAAGAACACATCCTAATCCCTGAAATGAAGCGTCTGTATGGATCATAAAAGACTCATTCCCATTTGGAATAGTAAGTATAGGGGCTGAAACCAACCGATTCTTTAATTTTTTAAAACTCCTATCGCATTCTTCCTCCCATACAAACTTCACCTCTTTACGAGTCAACTTGTCAATGGTAATGCGATTGCAGAAAATCCCTTAACGAATCTCCGATAGTAACCTGCCAATCCTAGAAAACTCCTAATTTCTGTCACATTCTTAGGACTCTCCCATTCAGCGATTGCTTGTACCTTCTTTGGATAAACATATATCCCATTTTCCAAGACAACGTGCCCTAAAAACACTATTTTATTCAACCAAATTTCACACTTGCTGAATTTAGCAAATAATTTCTTCTCTCTCAAAATCTATAATACAAGTCTCAAATGTTTCTCGTGTTCCTCCATGCTATGCGAGTAAATCAACACATCGTCTATGAATACAATCACAAATGAATTAATGAAAGGGTGGAATACCCAGTTCATCAAATCCATAAAAACCGCTGGAGCATTAATTAATCCAAATGGCATCACCAAAAACTTATAGTACCCATATCGAGTCCGAAAAGCTGTTTTGAAAATATCACTATCCTTTACTTTCAATTGGTGGTAACCCGATCTCAAATCAATCTTCGAAAATAATGTGCCCCCTGTAATTGGTCAAATAAATCATCGATACGAGGTAGAGGGTACTTGTTTCTAATGGTCACCTTATTCAATTGTCGATAATCAATACATAATCGCATTGTCCCATCTTTCTTTTTTACAAATAACACTGGGGCTCCCCATGGCGAAACACTAGGCCGAATGAAACCTCTGCTTATCAAATCTTGTAATTTCACTTTCAATTCTTTCAGCTCTGTTGGTGCCATTCTATAAGGAACAACGGAAATCGGACCAGTACCTGGAATTAATTCAATGGAAAACTCTTCTTCCCTATCGGGTGGCAATCCTGGCAATTCCTCTAGGAAGACATCAGAAAATTTCTAACTACTGGTATATCTTCAACTTTAAGTTCTTCCTTACTAACGTCAACAACATAAGCTAAATACCCTGTACAACCTTTACTTAATAACTTTCTACTCTTAATTGTTGAGATTAGACAATTAGGGACAATATTCCTTTCCCCTATAAACTGAAACTCGGGTTCACCAGGCAGATGAAATGTAACTTCTTTTCGAAAACAATCAATGGAAGCATGATATGATGATAATCAATCCATCCCCAATATAATATCAAAATCCCGAATGACCAACGGTATCAAATCAACATATAAATCTCGCTTACCCATTCGTAAGACACAACCTTTATAAACGTGCTCAACCAGAATCACACTTTACATTGGGGTAGAAATATATAAGGCACAATTGAGAAATGAACATGGTCTACCCAAATATAAAATAGTATGTAATGCCACAAACGAATGCGTAGATCCAGGATCAATAAGTGCATATAAATCTTTGTTTGTAATAGAGAGTTTACCTGTAACCACTTCTGGTGTAACATGGGCATCTTGCAATGTCATCGCAAACACTCTTCCTCCTGCCTTCGATCCACTTGCTTGTCATGTATCCCTTCCCCTGGTTGCAATCCCTAGAGATGATCCTTTAAGAGTCCCCACACTACTAGCTGAAATCGCTCTAGATAACATAGGACAATTCTTTATCAGATGGCCCTTCTGATGAGAGTTAAAATATTTTTATATTCTGTAACTTTGGGAAATTTCTTTTTATATGGCCTGATGTACCACAAAAGAAACAAACATTCGGATCTCCTTGCGCTGAAGCTCCTGAACCTCTTCCACTACTAGCCTCACCCCTCTGTGAACCACCTCCCATACCTCTACCATGATGAAATTTCTGCCCTCCAAGTCTCGAATATTCTATATCACTACTTTTTTGATAACTTGGATTGAATCTACTTCTCTTTACACCTCGTTCTAGATTCCCTCTCACTTCATTCACGTCATTTTCTACCAGCAGGGCTTTGTTCACCAAGGCTGAATAATTAACAGTATCTAAAGCCGATAGCCTTGATTTAATAACTAACTCTAGTCCATCGAGAAATTGACTACACATATCTTCCTCATTCCGTATAAACCTCGAAGCAAACCGAGATAAGGCTGTAAGTTTAGCTTCGTATTCTCTAATTGTCATACTCCCCTGATTCAACGTGAAATATTCCTTATCCTTTTGTTTTCGATACATTTGGGGAAAATACTTGTCATACAAGTCTTTAACAAAAGCATCCCATGAGATCAAATCCCCACCTCCTGGAGTAATCAACAAATGTTTTGTGGCATCCCACTAATATTTAGCTTCTCCTTTCAGCATGTACGTCGCCAAGGTCACTCGTTGATTTTCATGCATTCTCATCACCCCGAAAATAAGTTCAATCTCTTTAACCCATTCTTCTGCCTCTGCTAGATCAAGTGCTCCTTCAAATGAGGGTGGATTCATTTTAATAAATTTCTCATGTGAAGTACTCCTTTCTTCCCGGTGTATCACCTCTTGAGCCCTTGCAAATGCTTGTGCCTCTAGTTGCCTGGTCTGTTGTTCTTCCACCTGAGCCATAAATCTAGCTTGTTGCTCTGCCATTAGAGTCATAGCACGTGCCATTTTTTGCATGTCTGTCAATTGTTCTGGCCCGGGTTCTACATTTCTATAAACTGGTTGCTCAACTTGCGCTTTTACTGCCATATTTGAAGCCTCGTCTTCTATTCTCACATTAACATTTCCTCCTTCCATTCTTTTATATCTGAAATAAATCAAAGATATAATAACATACATATAGACATATTTTTCCTAACATAATCATTAGTATCAAATAAAATATATTTCTAACATTCACTGCCAAATCTAGACTCTTCTCACTCCAGAACCTCTAAAACCAAGGCTCTGATACCAAAAGCTGACACACCCCAACCCAGTTACTTATAATTAAGTTTGAAAGTCAAAGTGAGTCAAACCATAATTAATTTAACCAAACCATAAACACGAGTTTTAATTTCAGAGTCATCATTGTAAATCCTTATGACTAAAAATCTTTTTACAACATCAGAGTAGTCATGCCCATAAAAACTTGCTTGAAGGATAAGTTAACTTAATTACATCATTTACATTTACACAAAATCATTGTTTCTTCCGTTCTTGGCTAACCCAACCCGATTTCCTAGATTTGGCAGTGACATCGCATTACCTGAAAAAAATGTGAACATAGAAACCATGAGCAAAATAACCCAGTGAATGCATCACTACTATACTACTGCATGAATTTAAATGCAATAAATCATGTCCATATACTTATGTATTAACTTATCCGTCTCATTCATAATGAATGACCAACTTTTTCGAATCATGATTCACATATCTTGTCTAAATAGACAATTCTCCCCCATTCCTGGTCCATGAGTAACCCCTTGTCATTAATAGACAAATCTCCCCCATTCCGGGTCGAGGAGTAACCTCCCATTTTGGTAAACCGAAATGAACAATTTTATATTCATGACATTATGATTATATTCGTAATAGTATACAAATACATCATTCCAGTGAGTACACTCACCTTGGGTTGTCAACTATGTATTTATGTTTCCTTCGGGTGGAGCTGAACTGGGTTGATTAGACCTTACACCTATCAATCCAACTAAATATAAATCATAAGTATTATCCTAACATAATTATGTAACTTTTCATTACTATACAACAACAATATAATTCCACTTCAGTCACATTCCATGAAACATGAGTAAAGACAAAACAATAGTATACATGTTGATAAAGTTATGAACATTCAATCGTAGGAAATACCTCATAAGGGATTTATAATTAAACCCAAGTAAATATGACAACATACTTCTCAATGTATATACACATGAAACATGTGCTCAAAATACTCTTTAGAAAGAGGAGATAACAATATTCTTTCATCGGGTATTCAGTATGGCCTCAAATTATTGTCTTCTATACTCAACCATCCTATATTCCCAAATTGTATAAATACAGTTGTCCAACCTTATCAATATAAAACATATATGAATATAATTTCCAGTATAAATGACGGTGTAATTTTTTAAGCTTCCTAGAGCAAGTTATGACCATTTCTTCACAACACAAGAAATCTTCCCTACAAGCTCCTCTATTATTCCTTCGACTTCAAAGAATTTTCATAATTTTTCTACATCATAAATTTCCATAATTTTCAACCCATGTTCAGTACACATACTCAATAGTACATAATTAAAGTTTCATAAATTTTTGACTTCATTTGATATGTCAAAAGCTTGACCAAACTCAGGGCATTCCGGAATGAAATATACAAACAACAACTATGTACCAACTTGAAATCATCATTAAGGCCTAACCACGAGGAGATAAATTCTAATTTTCGGATATGATATATATATATATATATATATATATATATATATGTATATGAGTCTAATTTTGATATCCAATTGGAATTTCTCAATTACAGTAAGTACACAAAGAGATATATAAGTTTGAATACAAGGGGTTTCAGTACAAAGCAATTTTAAGGGTTTGTACATTCAATTAAACTTAAACTTTCATCTAACCATACATAAATATAAAGGGATGAAATTAAAGTAAAAAAATGATTATTTATATCATCTAAATCATTAATATAATAAAAATAACAAGATTTCCAATTAGGATTACCTTCGGGACTATTACGTAATTTCTAAGGATTTTTCTACACTTTTTCTCCTTACTTTCTCTTACTAAACTTCTACTTTCTCCTTCCTCAATCTAACAACACTTCAAACTGAACCTAGGGCTTAATTTTCTGAAGAAATAAGTTAGAGGGAGAGTTTTAAGTCGGCCAAAGCTGCCTCCCATGCCAACCAATCAAATTAAACCATGTGGTTTAATAAAAGATAGTTTACCACTTAAAGGGAATTGACAGATTTGCCCCTTGTTCGTAAATTTGGCTTAACTTCTTACTCGTACATCCGTTTGATGCAACGTTTGTTGAGTTACAACCCTAACTCATACGTATACAATTATATAGTTTTCACCTCAAGTCAATTGTTAAGTTATAATGGTCAAAACTAGTCTTAAACAGGGACATTTCTATCGAAAACAACAAAATTTTGTGTTTGTAAATAATTCGACATTTCATGATTTATGAAAGTAGGATTAGACTAAACATAATCAGTTAACATTAGATATACTAATAACACGTTCTTCATATCACATAAGGTAAGCATTATTTAAATATAATTTAGCAAAATTATATTCGGGTTGTGACAACTCAACCCACTTAGAAAATTTCGTCCCCGAAATTTAATATAAAGGTCACTTACCAAACAAATGGGGATACTATTTTTTCATGCTCCGTTTCCCAAGTTGCTTCTTTAATTCCATGGCTCATCCACATAACTTTAACTAAGGGAATAACTTTATTTCTCAATACTTGCTCCTCACGATCAATAATTTCCATTGGTTCCTCGATGTACGACAAGTCGTCCTTTAGTTCAATTGGTTGAGTTTTCAACTGATGAGATGGATCCGCTAAATACTTACGAAGCATCGATACGTGAAACACATCATGTAAACGGGATAAATCTGGAGGTAATGCTAATCTATATGCCAGGTTCCCAATTCTTTCCAACACCTCATATGGTCCAATGTATCTTGGACTTAGTTTCCCCTTCTTCCCAAATCTCATAACGCCTTTCCATGATGAAATACGCAGGAATACAAAATCTCCATTCTCAAATTCCAATGGATACTTCCTCTTATCTGCATAAAATTTATGCCTGCTTTGCGCTATCTTTATTCGTTCCCGAATCATTTTGATCTTTTCAGTCGTCACATCTATTAATTCAGGAGCCAATATTTTCCTTTCACCCATTTCATCCCAACACAAAGGCGTTCTACATCTCCTCCCATATAAAGCTTCATATCGATCCATACCAATGGAGGACTGATAACTATTATTATACGAGAATTTCATCAATGGCAAATGATCATCCCAACTACCTTTGAAGTCAAATACACAAGCTCGTAACATGTCTTCTAATATTTGAATCGTCCTTTCAGATTGCCCATCGGTTTTGGATGAAATGCAGTGCTGGACTTCAAACTTGTGCCCATGGCATTCTGTAAACTAGGCCAAAACTTAGAAGTGAATGTTGGATCTCTATCTGATACAATTGACACTGGTGCCCCATGTAAACGGATAATCTCATCCGTGTACATACGTGCATACTTGTCAACAGTGTAGGTGGTCTTAACTGGAAGAAAATGGGACGACTTCGTCAATCGGTCTACAATCACCCAAATAGAATCATTCCCCTTTGGTGACCGGGGTAATCCTGTAACAAAGTCCATCGTTATATGTTCCCACTTTCATTCCGTAATAGGCAATGACTGTAATAATCCAGTCGGCTTCTGATGCTTCGACTTTACGTACTGTCATACTAAACATTTAGCTACGAACTCTGCAATCTCATGTTTCATATTGTTCCACCAGTAATACTCTTTCAAATCTCTGTACATTTTGGTACCTCCCGGATGCATAGAGTAAATAGAACTATGTGCTTTTCTAATATATCCTTCTTTAAAGGTGGACCATTCGGTACACAAATCATGTTTTTATAACACAATAATTCATCATTCTTCATTTTAAAGTCACTCTCTTTACCATCTAGGACATCTTGTTTCTTCTTCTTAAGGAATGGATCACTAATCTGCAAATTTCGTATGCGTTCGGCTAATAAAGGTCTCACTGTGACATATGCTAATAATCCTCCGCTTTTTGAAAACTTCAATTTAATCCCCATCGATGCCAAGTAAAGAATATTTCCAACACGGGAACACAGAATGCAACCAAGAATCCCTGATGATTTTTGACTCAAAGCATCTGCTACTACATTGACCTTCCCTGGATGATGATAGATGGTACAGTCATAGTTTTTAATTAGCTCTATACAACGCATCTGTCTCAAATTCAGTTCTTTCTGTGTAAATAATTATTTCAAACTTTGATGATCAATAAATATCTCACAAGTTTCTCCATACAAGTAATGTCTCCATAACTTCAAAGTAAAAATAATGGTTGCTAGCTCCAAATCGTGTGTAGGGTAGTTTTGTTCATGCGTCTTTAATTGTCTGGAAGCATATCCTATTACGTTCCCATTTTGGATAAGAACACATCCTAATCCCTGAAATGAAGCGTCTGTATAGATCATAAAAGACTCATTCCCACATGGAATAGTAAGTATAGGGGCTGAAACCAACCGATTCTTAAATTTTTAAAAACTCCTATCGCATTCTTCCTCCCATACAAACTTCACTTCTTTACGAGTTAACTTTGTCAATGGTAATGCTATTGCTGAAAATACCTTAACGAATCTGCGATAGTAACCTACCAATCCTAGGAAACTCCTAATTTCTGTCAGATTCTTAGGACTTTCCCATTCAACGGCTGCTTCTACCTTCTTTGGATAAACATATATCCCATTTTTCGAGACAACGTGCCCTAAAAACACTATTTCATTCAACTAAAACTCACACTTGATGAATTTAGCAAATAATTTCTTCTCTCTCAAAATCTATAATACAAGTCTCAAATGTTTCTCATGTTCCTCCATGCTATGCAAGTAAATCAACACATCGTCTATGAATACAATCACAAATGAATCAATGAAAGGGTGGAATACCCGGTTCATCAAATCCATAAAAATCGCTGGAGCATTAGTTAATACAAATGGCATCACCAAAAACTCATAGTGCCCATATCGAGTCTGAAAAGCTATTTTGAAAATATCACTACCCTTTACTTTCAATTGGTGGTAACCCGATCTCAAATTAATCTTCAAAAATAATGTGCCCCCTGTAATTGGTCAAACAAATCATCGATATGAGGTAGAGGGCACTTGTTTTTAATGCTCACCTTATTCAATTGCCGATAATCATTACATAATCGCATTGTCCCCTCTTTCTTTTTTACAAATAACACTGGGGATCCCCATGGCGAAACACTAGGCCGAATGAAACCTCTGCTTATCAGATCTTGTAATTTCACTTTCAATTCTTTCAACTCTGTTGGTGTCATTCTATAAGGAGCAAGGGATATCGGACCAGTACCTGGAATGAATTCAATGGAAAACTCTACTTCCCTATCGGGTGGCAATCTTGGCAATTCCTCTGGGAAGACATCAGAAAGTTCTCTAACTACGGGTATATCTTCAACTTTAAGTTCTTCCTTACTAACATCAACAACATAAGCTAAATACCTTGTACAACCTTTACTTAATAACTTTCCACTCCTAATTGCTGAGATTAGACAATTAGGGACAATATTCCTTTCTCCTATAAACTGAACCTCGGGTTCACCAGGCAGATGACATGTAACTTCTTTTCGAAAACAATTAATGGAAGCATGATATGATGATAACCAATCAATCCCCAATATAATATCGAAATCCTGAATGGACAACGGTATCAAATCAACATATAAATCTCGCTCACCCATTCGTAAGACACAATCTTTATAAACGTGCTCAACCAGAATCACACTTTCCATTGGGGTAGAAATATATAAGGCACAACTGAGAAATGAACATGGTCTACCCAAATATGAAATAGTATGTAATGCCACAAACGAATGTGTAGATCCAGGATCAATGAGTGCATATAAATCTTTGTTTACAATAGAGAGTTTACCTGTAACCACTTCCGGTATAGCATGGGCATCTTGCAATGTCATCGCAAACAGTCTTCCTCCTGCCTTCGATCAACTTGCTTGTCCTATATCACTTCCCCTGGTTGCATTCCCTAGAGATGATCCTTTAAGAGTCCCCACACTACTCGCTCCAATCGCTCTAGATAACATAGGACAATTCTTTCTCAGATGGCCCTTCTGATGAGAGTTAAAACATTCTATATTCTGTAACATTGGGTAAATTCTTTTTATATGGCCCGATGTACCACAAAAGAAACAAACATTCGGATCTCGTTGCGCTGAAGCTCCTGAACCTCTTCCACTACTAGCCTCACCCCTCTGTGAACTACCTCCCATATCTCTACCATGCAGAAATTTCTGCCCTCTAAGTCTCAAATATTCTGTATCACTACCTTTTTGATAACTTGGATTGAATCTACTTCTCTTTACACCTCATTCTAGATTCCCTCTCGCTTCATTCACGTCATTTTCTACCAGCAGGGCTTTGTTCACCAAGGCCGAATAATTAATAGTCTCTAAAGCCGATAGCCTTGATTTAATAACTAACTCTAGTCCATCGAGAAATTGACTACACATATCTTCCTCATTCCGTATAAACCTCGAAGCAAACCGAGATAAGGTTGTAAGTTTAGCTTCGTATTCTCTAAGTATCATACTCCCCTGATTCAACATGAAATATTCCTTACCCTTTTATTTTCAATACATTTGGGGAAAATACTTGTCATACAAGGCTTTAACAAAAGCATCCCATGAGATCAAATTCCCACCTCCTTGAGTAATCAACAAATGTTTTGTGGCATCCCACCAATATTTAGCTTCTCCGTTCAGCATGTACGTCGCCAAGGTCACTCGTTGATTTTTAGGCATTCTCATCACCCCGAAAATAAGTTCAATCTCTTTAACCCATTATACTGACTCTGCTAGATCAACTGCTCCTTCAAATGAGGGTGGATTCATTTTAATAAATTTCTCATGTGAAGTACTCCTTTCTTCCCGGTGTATCACCTCCTGAGCCCTAGCCAATGCTTGTGCCTCTAGTTGTCTGGTCTGTTGTTCTTCCACCTAAGCCATAAATCTAACTTGTAGCTCTTCCATTAGAGTCATAGCACGTGCCATTTTTTGCATGTTTGTCAATTGTTCTAGCCCGGGATCTACATTTCTATAAACAGGTTGCTCAACCTGCACTTTTACTGACATATCTGAAGCCTTGTCTTCTATTCTCACATTAACATTTCCTCCTTCCATTCTTTTATATCTGAAATAAATCAAAGATATAACAACATACATATAGACATATATTTCCTAACATAATCGTTAGTATCAAATAAAGTATATTTCTAACATTCACTGCCAAATCTAGACTCTTCTCACTCCAGAACCTCTAAAACCAAGGCTCTGATACAAAAAGCTGACACACCCCAACCCAGTTTCTTATGATTAAATTTGAAAGTCAAAGTGAGTCAAACCATAATTAATTTAACCAAACCATAAACACGAGTTTTAATTTCAGAGTCATCATTGTAAATCCATATAATTGAAAACCTTTTTACAACATCAGAGTAGTCATGCCCATAAAAACTTGCTTGAAGGATAAGTTAACTTAATTACATCATTTACATTTACACAAAATCGTTGTTTCTCCCGTACCTGGCTAACCCAACCCGATTTCCTAGATTTGGCAGTGACATCGCATTACCTGAAAAAAATGTGAACATAGAAACCATGAGCAAAATAGCCTAGTGAATGCATCACTACTATACTACTGCATGAATTTAAATGCAATAAATCATGTCCATATACTTATGTATTAACTTATTCGGCTCAATCATAATGAATGACCAACTTTTTCGAATCATGATTCACATATCCTGTCTAAATAGACAATTCTCCCCCATTCCTGGTCCAGGAGTAACCCCTTGTCATTAATAGACAAATATCCCCCATTCCGGGTCGAGGAGTAACCTCCCATTTCGATAAACCGAAATGAACAATTTTATATTCATAACATTATGATCATATTCGTAACACTATACGAATACATCATTCCAGTGAGTACACTCACCTTGGGTTGCCAACTATGTATTTATGTTTCCTTTGGGTGGAGCTGAACTGGGTTGATTAGACCTTACACCTGTCAATCCGACTAAATCTAAATCATAAGTATTATCCTAACATAATTATGTAACTTTCCATGACTATACAACAACAATATAATTCCACTTCAGTCACATTCCATGAAACATGAGTAAAGACAAAATAATGGTACACATGTTGATAAAGTTATGAACTTTCAACCGTAGGAAATACCTCATAAGGGATTTGTAATTAAACCCAAGTAAATATGAAAACATACTTCTCAATGTATATACAAATGAAACATGTTCCCAAAATACTCTTTATAAAGAGGAGATAATAATATTCTTTCATTGGGTATTCAGTATGGCCTCAAATTATTGTCTTCTATACTCAACCATCCTATATTCCAAAATTGTATAAATACAGTTGTCCAACCTTATCAATATGAAAACATATATGAATATTCTTTCCATTAGAAGTGACGGTGTAATTTTTCAAGCTTCCTAGAGCAAGTTATGACCATTTCTTTACAACACAAGAAATCTGCCCTACAAGCTCCTCTATTGTTCCGTCGACTTCAAAGAATTTTCATAATTTTTATACAATATAAATTTCCATGATTTTCAACCCATGTTCAGTACACATACTCAATAGTACATAATTAAAGTTTCATAATTTTTTGACTTTATTTGCTATGTCAAAAGCTTGACCAAACTCAGGGCATTCCGAAATGAAATATACAAACAGCAACTATATACCAACTTGAAATCATCATTAAGGCCTAACCACAAGGAGATAAATTCTAATTTTCGGATATGATATATATATATATATATATGAGTCTACTTTCATATCCAATTGGAATTTCTCAATTACAGTAAGTACACAAAGAGATATACAAGTTTGAATACAAGGGGTTTCAATATAAAGCAATTTTAAGGGTTTGTACATTCAATTTAACTTAAACTTTCATCTAACCATACATATATATAAAGGGATTAAATTGTAAGGACATATTTTCATAGGTCTGTTATCAATTTATTATGTCATAACCCGCTACACCGTCAAAGATCATTCAAGAGACATCTACATCAAATACAGATCAGAATTACTCAAGTTCTTCATCATTCAAGACTCCGCGAAGTTTATTTTGGTAAGGTTATGTTTTAAATACCTTAACTTTTCACTTATAGCTTTTGGGATATTTTTTACAAAATATTTTTCTAAAGATTTTTTTCTTGGACACCTTTCCGTAGAAAAATCATAACTAATTCATAAAAAATCAGAAAGATACGAAATTGGCGGCCACACGTTCATATCGAAATTTTCTTCAGGACTACGTGGAATCTCGTTTGATAGGTCGTTCGAATGACCTGCAATTGTCGTTTGAACGACATAATATCTTTTTAGATCTCGTTGAACGACATTTGTCCTTCGTTCGAGCGACTTGCGGATCTCGTTCGAACGAGCTCTATTTTTGGGGCAACGCGATTTTCTATAAAATCTCATTCTCTGGTTCCATTTTCATTAAGAAGTCACAACGTTTTGACGAACAGAAAAACTGCGAAAGTAGAATCCTTTTGACTTCTTCCTTTAGGGTTTTAATATCTTTTTGTTTTCAATTCACAAAACTCCCATATGCCTTAGTGAATTGTTTTTGGTTTTCAAGAACAACTTTTGCCCTTGTTTATTCTTTGTGGGGAGAGCTCTACAACCGACAGTTGCATGTTATTGTGGAGGGAGTCCTTATAAAGTTAACTCTTTTGGAGAAGATATTTTTCTTCTTCATTGCTGCCCTCCTGGAAAGAAAAATTCTAGCCGTAACTTGTGGAGGAGTCGTCTTCTTCTTCACTGCTGCCCTCCTGGAAAGGGAAAGTTCCAGCCGAGACACTGGAACCGACACCTGCGGGTATTTCGTATGTCACCCTATTTCATTCTAATCTGTGTAAGCCATTTTCTTACAAATTATAGTGAAATAAAAGGTTTCTCCCCTTTGGGGGATTTTTCCTGAATATTTGTGTTGCATGCTTTATTTATTTTATGATTTGACACACGCACACACGCAGTTGAATGATTTGGGAATAAAAGGTTTTTGCCCCTTTGGGGGATTTTTCATGAATATTTGTGTCACATGATTTATTTATTTATGGGTTGACACACGCACTTTTAGATGCATGTTTAGGGGCTGGATTTATTTGGTTTAAAAATAGACTCTAATTAAATAAGTGTGCCGAATTGGAAACTTGCGAATAAATTTAATCAAATATCACACAGTCGCACTCCTTAGAAATTGTAGTAAAAAAATGATGATTTATATCATCTAAATCATTAATATAAGAAAAATAACAAGATTTGCAATTAGGATTACCTTCGGGACTTTTACGTAATTTCTATGGATTTTTCTACACTTTTTCTCCTCACTTTCTCTTCCTAACCTTCTACTTTCTCCTTCCACAATCTAACAACACTTCAAAGTGAACCTAGGGCTTAATTTGCTGAAGAAATAAGTTAGAGGGAGAGTTTTAAGTCGGACAAAGCTGCCTCCTAATCCAACCAATCAAATTAAACCACGTGGTTTAATAAAAGACAGTTTACCACTTAAAGGGAATTGACAGATTTTCCCCTTGTTCGTAAATTTGGCTTAAGTTCTTACTCGTACATCCGTTTGATGCACCGTTTATTGCGATACAACCCTAACTCATATGTCTAAAATTATATAGTTTTCACCTCAAGTTAATTGTTAAGTTATAAAGGTCAAAACTAGTCTTAAATAGGGACATTTCTATCGAAAACAACAAAATTTTGTGTTTGTAAATAACTCGACATTTCATGATTTATGAAAGTAGGATTAAACTAAATATAATCACTTAACATTAGATATACTAATAACACATTCTTCATATCACATAAGGTAAGCACGATTTAAATATAATTTAGCATAATTATATTCGGGTTGTCACATTAATTTTTTATATACAATAATGGCCGTATTATGTCGTTTGTATTTTTGAAACTTCTTGGTTTAGTCTCCAACCTGATTGTTCTCCAATTATGAATAATTTTTTTTAGAAATCTGTTTAATGACTCTTAAGTTATTTTTTCAAAATTTCTTACTTCTTCACTTTAAGTAGGTGTAGTATCAGCCCTGAACTTTAGGCTTTCCTAGGGTCAATTGGTTTTTATGTTGTTTTTTAGCCTTACCATTTAATTTCAAAACTCTTCACCTTCAATTGCAATAAAACAACCCCACAAAAAATCTCCCCCCATCCAAGCCCATTGACGGAAAGCTGAACCAACAATAGACTTTTCTTCTCCGGTCCATTAACAACTAAGTTTCGTCTCTGCCCATCCCTACTGTTGCACAGATCCACAACTTCACAAAGATGAAGGTTATTGATGCCTATTTGCTAGATGTGTTGGTTGGAAACATCTCTCCTTTTGCTGATCAGCTAAAGGGAATCCTTGTCCCTTTTGGAACTCAATTTGATGACGAGCGGATTCAGCTTTTATCGTCAAAAGTTAAGGGTAAGCACATAACATAGCTTATTGCATTTGGACCATAGTTTTTAAAGCTCTTAATGAATGCCCGTGATTATAGTTTTTGTTTTATATTTTGTTAGAAGAAACCTGCCATGACATTATGTTTAAAATAATGTTATTTTAATTATTTGAAAAGTGCAGTTTATTTTTCTGTGTGTTGAATTATCCAATACAAAATTTGTAATAATATAATTGCCACTTATATTTTATAACAATAAATAATAGGGAATATTTTTTTTTAAGTTGTAATCTTAAACCTTACAACACAAAAATAAATTTAGATAAATTCGGCCATGTATCGCGTGGCCTACATGCTAGTCTAATATCTAAAATAATATAATATAATTTTGGTGTCTCCACTTAGAGGATTGACACGTGGCAACACTAATGAAGGCACTGTTTTCACACCTCCATACCTCCATATTCACTCCTCACCGGTTCCTTCTTTTTATTGATATTTGAAGAGATCCAATAATCAAGGTTCATGTATCCATAGAGAATTCGGTCGGTCTTCACTATTAAGATTAACCAAAACCAAATTTAGGTTACCAAGGTTTTTTGGCACAATAATCTATCTTGGATTTTTTTATGACACGTGGCAACACTAATGAATGCACTATTTTCTCACCTTCATACCTCCATATTCAGTCCTCACCGGCTCCCTCTTTTATTGATATTTGAAGAAACCCAAAAATCAAGGTTCATGTATCCACAGAGAATTCGATCGGTCTTGACTATTAAGATTAACCAAAATCAAATTTAGGTTACCAAGGTTTTTTGGCACAGTAATCTATCTTGCCTTTTTTATCACTATATAAATGACAAAGTTAAACAGACACATGCCTTGAGCGGACATCACCAATAAGTGCTTTTGCACTTGAAAGTTCTGTAACTACTCAGATAGTTTCGCCACATATTGTGTTTGTGCAATGGTAAAAAAAATTTTAATGACCTATCTAAGTAAGGCTTGGCACCAAGAACGTCGGCGAGAAGGAAAGTTGTGAAAACAATAAAGGTTAAGGTGACTTCGGAGATGACATACACCCATACCCCAACGACGATGTAGCCGAAAAATGTAAGTGGCCTATTTAGAAACTTTTTTTTTCTTTTTCAACAAAAAAACCTGTTTACTTACTTTAGAAAAAATATGTTTTCCTATTTTATAAAAAAAATTGTTTTCTTATTTTACAAAAAAAAATCGGGAAAAATTGTTTTTGTAAAACAAGTTCTTTTTGTAAAATAAAAAAACGTTTTTTTAGAAAAATAAGAAAACTGTAATTTTTTTGTAAAATAAGAAAAAAAAAATTGTAAAATAAAAGAACATATTATTTTTTCAAAATAAAAAAAAAAACTGTTTTTTTTTTTTTTGTAAAATAAGAAACATTTTTTAATGCACCTTTAGTCTAAGCATTTTTATTTGTTTCAAAAAATGCTTCAACTTGCCACTGGCGAGTACTTTATAAATAAGAGAATATTAGTTAAATGAGTATCTGAGGGACTTTTTGGAACAAAATAGAAAGGCTTGGACTAAATGTGTATAAAAAAATGTTTGAACGATTTTTTGATATTTAATCTTTTTTTTTCAAAAAACACGTTTTTTTAATTATTGCCCCAATGATGAAACGCTAATTTTCTTTTTGCACGTTTAAAATCGTCGTAGTAAGATTTATTATGCAGCAAAATAAACACATAAGATAAATGCATTGCAACTTATGTAAACTATATCTTTGTTTAGTTGTTGATGCAATTTTTAATGCTACATTATAGGATATTGATTTTTTTTTAAATAGTTGCCTTATAGATGGCCTTATTGCCTCTCAATACCTGTCATTTGTTTTTTATTTTGCTCTGAACCATATATATATATATATATATATATGTGTGTGTGTGTGTGTGTGTGTGACACCCCTTATAATTAAATACCGGATAGCTACTCCTTTATGAAATTAATACAAAATATCAAGTTGGTTCAGTCTTAGCATCACTGTCGGAAATATTTAATTTATTACTAGCCACCTAATATTTAAAAAGAGAGATGCCAAATTTTATTAATTAAGTTAACAATTAACCAAGCAATTAAATCATTAACCAACAATCGCATAGACAATCTCATATGAATAACCAACGAAATGAAATAAACTGAGTCTGGAGTAAACACTCCAATAATAATACCAAAGTAAAATAAAATCCTGATACAAGAGTCTGAATAAATAAACCAAAACCTGAAATAAAACTGAAAGTCTGAGAATGCTATCTCTAAATGAAAATGGGCGACATGCCCTATCAGATGAGTAACCCTGAGTAGAATCAAGTGCAAAATATGAAGGCGTCTAATACCGAGATCCTTTAACTTTCACAACAGCTGTAACATGTCAATGCCATGAAACTCCTATGTTTGGCGTCCCTGTGGCTGGGCACCTAAAAGGTTTTACAAGAAAATAGATTTGAAAGCAAACGGGTCAAGGCCCGAGGTGAAAACTGTTTAAAAACATAGCAAGTGTTTAAATTACAATATTAAACAACACATATATTAAATATGTTAGCTGCGTACTCTTATATGAGTTTCTCACCTCTCAACTAATGTGCACGCCTAACGTATACCCTTTACCCATTCTAGTTATGCCTCTAACTAGTTAGTCTGTACAACCCCTGCTATCGCATTCTAACATAGGGTATCTACTCGTAACACCCAAACAAGTCATATTCATATCCCATTTTCACATTCATTAAATTAAATATCTCAAGTGTTACTTAAATTCTCACATTCTTAACCCATTCAAATATCTTAGTTATTCCCATCTACTAAGCAACAGTGAACCAGTCATAAGTACATATATAAATCACTCTCAGTACATATATACACAAATATGGCACCCAAAGGCTAAGCTACGGTGCACGCATACTCTGCTGTCGAATCCCGGTACATCACGTACATAAGGACTACGCGTTTCGAATCACTCAAGAACCGTTTCAATAAATAAAATCACACATATTGAAAGCGAACATAGTTCACATACCCATGGGTCACGCACATACCTAGGCTCCCATGTTCAGCTGACTTATCAACTCACAAATAAGTCAGTCCTATGTCCTTAAGGTACCAATCTAAATCCCCCCGAAGGCACACAAGATAAGATGGTCCTTTTCCCGAAAACTGACCTCCCGTGATAGCAAGTATGGTAGGTATGTCATACACACAATAATCTAGATACTAAGTAATCACATAACTTAGATAATCATCATATTTATATAGGTGTACACCAGCCTTATATCTTAAGTCTCATACGTATTATAGTGTCATCTCGAATATTCCACGTAATATGATTAGCGCTACAACTCTCGCCGTATAAGTCCGAATACTAAAACTTGCCTCATAGGTTACTAAGTCACACACTAGTCTCTAAAGTTATCTCAGTAATCCTAAGTCCCTCTTCTACTGGTCCTAACCTTAAATTAACATTCGTCCACTTTAAATCCCAATTTATATGAAACTTCTAACCGTACCTCACTCGCTAAACAATCGTAATTATTCCATTCAATCTCATAATATATGACATATTTCGGGCACTATTTACGATCCTACTGACCTCAATCGAGTCCTATAATCTTTTATAAGTCACACTACAATTTCTTACAAGTTTGGAATTTGACGAAACTTAAAGGAAACACTTCTACAAAAATCAGAAGGGGTCGATCGATCGATGGAAAGGGGTCGATCAATCGATCCATCGATCGATCGACATTCTTAAGTCGATCGATCGATCAAACAAGTATCTGCCCAGAATTTCTTTAACAGTTACGGGTTTTACCATTTTTACACCCCAAATCCTCCATTACAACGTCCCAATCTCCCAAGTAAGTTTACTAATCATTAAACCAACATATCTATATAAGTTTTAACGTTCAAGAATCATCAACTATCATAGAACATCGTTTTCTTGGATTAAAAGTCATGAATTTCACTACAACCCTAATTCTTCACTATTTCTTCCATAATCATCACGATCCTCAATTAAATTTCGCGATTCTTAATCCTTAATTTATAATTTCGTTCATCAAACATTTCCAGAAGCACCACTACATGCAAACCTACCCAAAATCAATTATTAAGTCTCCAAATTCATGTTTTTGCCATTATTCATAAATTGACATCAAACCTAAACTATCATGTAAAGTACATGCCATAAATTATTGCAAGATAATTCACTTTCCTGAATTAGAGATTCTGATCCTTTGAAGCAGACGGTATGGGAGTGATTCTTGCTTTCCGATCTATCCGGTGGTGGTGATGGTGGTGTAAAAGCCTGCAAGGGTTGGTTCTCTTTTGCGAACTTCCTACCATTCCTCTCTAATGGCCGTTTATGATTTTTGGTTGTGAAACCCTAAGGAAATCAAGTGTTGGTTGATATAATCAGTCTAAAATTTGTGGGTTACTATTCCTCAAAAAGTCAAAAATGACTAAAATACCCTCTCGGGGTGCCGGTTAGGCCTAAAATACCCCAAGACCCTAACTAAACCCCCGTCTAGTGTTTTCTGACTATCTCGACCCTTCCGAACACGTTAGCGCACTCAAAATGATCATGAGGATGACATAAAAATAAATTACCTTTAAATCCATTAAATCGGGTCCTGGCACGCGCGTCCCAACTTAATTATCGAAACTGCCGTATTTTTAACTCACGACAATTTAATAAAATTCAATAATCACATATTACCATAATCACTAAGTAATATTCAACATTATCATCATAATCAAATACTATCTTTCATCTCGCTAGTTATTTAAATCTGAATTAATTTCCAATTAATTATCCCAAATTAATTTAATTAGTCCAAATTAATTTAATTAATCCCGTAATTAAAAGAAATTTCATTTTATTTATATCATAATTAAAATTCATAAAAATACGGGGTATTACAATATATATATATATAACAGGTAACCCCCCTCCCCCGCCCCCCCCCCCCCCCAAAAAAAAAAAAAAGCTCCCAACTTATTTTAATTTTTGTGATATGTTGTTTTACAGCTTTTGAAGTTTACTGTCACACCCCAAACCCAAATATATTCTAATCATTTCATTTATATTATGCTTAAATCATAATCTTTCGTCCATTCGAAATATAATTCATTTATCAATATTTTTTCATGTATAATAAACATAATCATGTTCTTTTACCATAACGTAATTAACATCAGAGTCATAATTAAACGAACATGTTATACTATGATTGACTATGATTAAATATTACAATCATCAAATCAACCCATGCCAACTCAATATATAAGATGGGCGAGTGTAGTAAAACCTTAGTGTGACAATGACAAAATCCCCACGTCTAATCCCCAAATCCTTCTAACGGTGCAACTCTCAAATCACCGATCATATGATATCCTAACTGGCAGCGTACATACCTGAAAATGTTAAAATATAATTAGTAAGCATTAATCTTAGTGAGGTACTCCTTCCCTGAAATGAAATAACAGTTCTTTATCAGATATGTGGATATAAAATCCAAATAATCCCGCCCTGCTATGAAATAGCAATATTATATCAAATATCTAGATATAAAATCCAAACAATCCTTCTCTACAATGAAATGAAAATTATATATCAAATCTGTGGATATATAATCCCAGTAATAACAATTTTATATCAAATCAGTGGATATGAAATCCAAACAATCCTGCCCTGCTACAAAATAACAATATTATATCAAATCCGTGGATATGATTCCTGCTACAAAATAATAGTATTATATCAAATCTGTGGATATAAAATCCAAACAATCCTGCCCGTTGGCAATAACAAATCCTGGAATATAAGTTCCAACAAATCCTTGTCATAAGACAAATCAAATTATTGGATCTTTGTCCAATTTCAATCCTGGATCATAAGATCCAAGCAAATACTGGATATTTTAATATCCAAACAAATCCTGAATACCGAAGTATTCAAACCAATCCTGGATCATAAGATCCAAACAAATCCTGGATATTTTAATATCCAAACAAATCCTGAATACCGAAGTATTCAAAAAAATCCACTTTTAGAGCTATATCCATATTTATGTATGAAACAAATCATAAGTACACTCACCTTGGCAAATTATCAGGCTTTTCCTTTTATTTTGTCCGACACTTGTTCAACCGGTTCTTCTTCCCTTCCTATCATTCTTACACTATTAGTATCACCATAAGAATACCAACAATCCAAGGAATATCTCAAACATAACTCAATTCATAAGCATCATATGATTCTATTCAAATCATTTATTACCAGTGAAATTCTATCCAAATTCATGTTAATATATTTGACATATCCAATTCATAGACCAAACATACATTCATTTCTTCTTGGTAATTCAATCCTTATCATATTAGGATTCCAATACTAAAGACGACACATCATTTCAAGTTTTCTAGAGCAAGATATGCCCGTTTCTTTACTACATAACAAATTTGCCCTATAGGTTCTTTTATTGTTCATTCATTTTCTCGGAATTTTCATAATTTTTCTACAGCATAACTTTCTATGATATTTCACACAACATTAGTAAACATATGGAACAATACAAAATTAAAGTTTCATAATTTTTAAGGTTCATTTGTTATGTCAAGCAAAATATCGAATACATGGCGTGCATACTTTCACCCTTAGGGAAGATTTTTTACCCGAACTTCAAACCATCACCCAAGATTCATTTTTTGGTATTTTCATATGATTTTCGGGTATGCCACACAAATATGAGTCTATTTTAAACTCCAATTGTAATAAATTAATTCCAGTGAGTATAAAAAAAGATATGGAAGGTTGAATAAACAAGGTTACTAAACGAAGCAATTTTAAGGGTTTGTACATTCAACTTAACTTAAACTTGCATCTAACCATATATATACATAAAGGGCTGAAATTTTAGTAAAAAAGTGATGATTTCTATCATCTAAATCAGTAATATAAGAAAAACAATAAGATTTGGGGTTAGGATTACCTTCGGGACTTTTACATAATTTCTACGGATTTTTCTCCAAATTTTCTCCTCACTTTCTTCCTAAACTTTCCAATTCTCTTTCCCTCTCAAGCCAAACTCTTTAATGTCTGAGTTATGCTGAAGGAGAGGCTTATTTCAAGCCTTTAAAGTCGGACAAAACCAAACTCCTTCTTTAACCAATCAAAATCCACCATTTGTTAGCCTAATAAGACGAAATATCATTTAATGAATGGACAAATTTGTCCCTACTTCGTAATTCCAGCATAACTTCTCGCTCGGACCTCCGTTTAACACACCATTTATCGTGTTACAAACCTAACGCATATATATACAACTATCTAGTTTTCTCCTCAAGTCAATTGTTATGTCATAAACGTCAAAACTAGTTTTAAAGATGAACATTCCTATCGAAAACTTCAAAATTTCATATTTGTAACTAATTCGATATTTCATGCTTTATGAAGTAGGATTAGACTAAACATAATAACTTAACATTATATATACTAATAACATATTATCCATATTACATAATCTAATCATGATTTAAACATAATTTATCATAATCATATTCGGGTTGTCACATTTACCGTGGGAGTGTTGAAGCTATATATCTAAAATTCAATTTTTTTAGTGTTAGATTGAGTTTGTATGTTAATTATGTATGTGAATTTTTTTTATATAGTTTTACACGTTGTGACACATTTAACAGGTAAACCCTCCAAAGCTCTTTTTTTTGTTACTGTTCTCAAGTGTTTACTATGTATTGATGTTTGTATTTCAAATGATTTTGTAGTAGGATCTCCTAGAAAGGTTCATTATGATCGTATGGTGAAAATAGAAGGGGTGGGTAACAACAGGGTGAGACATGAAAATAATTTTATATTTATGAGTATATTTCAAATAGAATTTTGGCCCATAATGCCATGTGTGGTCAAACAATTGGTTCAGAGTTGTAAAATAAAAGATATCTACTTTTAATTAATCTAAGTTTTAAAATTCTATTATTGATTAATATTAAAATACATAATTTACAAAGCGTCCGTGCATCGCGCGAAGTTGAAACCTAGTCTAAATATAATTTTGGTGTCTCCTCTACACGGGACTATTATTAATGGACTACAACTACCGCCTCCTAAATGACGGTTTTTGATCTTCTTCTTTGAATTTTGATGATACAGGTCTAACGTTTACTCTCCCCTAAAAATGACATAAATGCAAGTGAGAAGCCATTTGAGTTGTCTCCTAGAAATTGAAAATGGCTTTTGTACTCCACTTTTGGTGCAACCCCATTCGTACTAGTTTTGATCCTCTGAAGGAGCTGTCTCCTAGAATCATGCATTGATATCTCATCTAATAATCGATTGGTTTACCATCCATCTATTATTTAGATTTGTATGCAGATGAAAACAAACCATTCCCTTCTTTCCATCTAGAATAACAAGGTATTATATTCTTTCACTATTTTCCCCTCTAACGTTTTTTTTTATTTTTTCCAAATATCATAACCTCAATTTGTATAAAACAGATCTCATTTGCAGATTAGTCGTCATTTGCAGTTTCTAAAGCCAGAGGCACAAGTGGAATCAATATATCTGCTATATTTTCTTTTGATTGATGGTTACATCCGTAATCTATTATGAGAAAACGAAATTTCTCTTTCTCTTTTTCTTTTATTTTTATTCGTTTTTAGGTTTTTCCCTTTTATATGAACAACATTTGCTATATTGCCTATTCCTTTTTCTAAAAAAAGTTTGAAGGTAAGGGATGTTTATTTGTAGGTTTAGAAAAGTACAAGATCTCCTGTATACATCTGCTATATTGCCTATTCCTTTTTTTTTAAGTTTGAAGGTTAGGACTGTTCATTTGTAGGTTTTGAAAACAACAAAATCTCCTATATTTTCTTTTGATTAGTAATCTATTATGAGAAAACAAAGTTTCTCCATTTTTGTTATTTCAGTTGGTTTTTATTTTTTTCCTTTTTATATGAACATCTGCTATATTTTTTTTAAAGTAAAACAACTTATATTTCTCTTTGCTAAATGATTCTATACGACAACTTCAAACATTTATACACTACGATTTTTACTAGCCCGTGCATCGCGCGGGTTCAAATCTATTCAATATTTATCGAGCCATTGACAGGAGTAAGCTCAAGAGGTATTCTCGAGAGTTGATTTTAAAGATTTGAGAAGGGTATTTGGGAAGAGACACATGGGTAAGGTAGAGGGATGGACAAGGGTAACTATAGAGAAACAAGAAATTAAGGGTCCGTTTGGTTGATGTTGGGCAAAAGAGTTGGCATAGCAAAATTTGTCCAAATATTTTTTCCTCATATTAGACTATCAAACACCAAATGATGCCGTTGATATTAGAAGAACTTATCGATCGAGGTTTGTGTTTGACACAAAATCCTAAAGGTGAAATTGCTCGCTGATATTGATGCCGTCGGCCTTTTGAACAAACACCTCCCAGGATTCAACGATCAGATTCCATCACCAGCAACTATGCAGAATCTTGAACTCTCAGGATACTCTAGTACCAAAAAATAATTAAAAAAATAGTCTAATAGATAGATAATTGACTTTTATTTTTCTATAATGGGAGATAGAGAGAGAGAGAGAGAGAGAGAGAGAGAGAGAGAGAGAGAGACGTTTTTGAGGATATATCAGTTTGTAAAGAAGAAGACTCTATTTTATAGGAATAATCAAAAACATTTGTTGCCCACTAACCCACTTCTTGCTCCACTAATGGGTAGTTGAGTCAGAATTAAAGACTAAGTCAAAAATTAAAAACAAATTTTAAAATATTAAAATTTTAAGGCACTTTAGAAATCCCCAAGAGCCCGAGGCCCCAAGGCACAAGGCCCATTCTATAACCCTTAATAATTAGTGTGATTCCTAGGGATTGAACCCATGACCTCAAGCACACACACCCATAAACTTACCACTAGGTTACTTGCTCCAACTTATTTAGCTCATTCAAAATTAATATATATAGTGTATTATACCCAATAATCCCCCACATGAATGAAATAAATAAATAAATAAAAATAAAAAGACGCTCTGGAGTATCATAAGGAGTGACGTATAAGGCAAAGGTGTCATTCGACTTGAACCTGTGCTTTGTGTTGATCTATTGAGTTTACCGGTTGATAGTGAACTAATGTCTTGAACTATTTCACCGTTATTGTAAGCTTAGATCAATAGAACACACACGTGACTCCTAAAATCATCATCGAGTTCCCACGATTGTGCTCGTTTCGGCCTTGAGCATGCCCAGGTTTCTTGAGTGCTCTAGAGAATCAGCCTTAATTTTCATAGGAAGCGGTCCCACTACCACACTCATATAGGTGATTCAATCAAGAGTGTACTGTACCTTACACCCCATTGATTAACATCTATAAAATGCATTAAGAGATTAAAGGTCATCCTCCATCGATACAGAGGTGCTACATCATAGGAATGGGTTTTAAGTAAAACTTAAACTTGTACCCCCACAAATCACTCATATAATTTTTTTGTTATCCCATTGAACCCAGATCTTGGGATCTCCAGTCATATGGGTTGGGTTTCCATTATAGGTGATTTAAATATTAATAGACTTTAGGCCCATTCCCCTCGATGTTTGATAAACTAACTCTCTAGCTAGCCCTTTAATCAATGGATCTGTCAAGTTTTCCTTTGACTTGATATAGTCGATTGCTATAACTCCATCTTTCAATAGATGTCTCATTGTGTTGTGTCTTCTCCTGATATGTCTAGACTTTCCAGTGTAAGAGTTATTATGTGCTCTTGCAATCGCTGCTTGACTATCACAGTGAATAGACAAGGTTGGAACTGGTTTTGGCCACAAATGGATGTCTAATATGAAATTCCTTAACCATTCAGAATCTTCGTTTGCTTTATCCAATGCTATGAACTCAGACTCCATGGTGGATCTGGCTAGACACGTTTGCTTGGTAGATTTCCAAGATATAGCGCCTTCTGCCAAGGCAAAAATATAGCCACTCGTAAACTTACATTCATCATTATCAGAAATTCAATTAGCATCACAAAAGCCTTCAATTACAATAGGATATCTAACATAATGAATACCATAATTTATTGTGTATTTTAGATATCTCAAAACTCTAATCAAAGCATCCCAATGTTCATTATTACGATTATAAGTATATCTACTAAGTCTACCCACAACATATGCAATATCAGGTCTAGTGCAGTTCATAAGATACATTATACCACCAATAACTCTAGAATATTCTAACGATGATACACCAAGACCCAAATGTTTTCTTAAGTGACAACTAGGGTCATAAGATGTTTTAGCAGGAATATAATTAAATTCTTCAAATTTTTTAAGAACTTTCTCTACATAATGAGATTGGGTTAAAATAATTCCTTCATAATTTTTAACGATTTTAATTCCAAGTACAACATCAGCAACACCCAAATCTTTCATATCAAATTGCTTATTAAGGAAATTTTTGGTTTTTATTAACTACATCCATATCAGTACCAAAAATAAGCATATCATCCATATATAAGCAAATAATCACACCATAATTATCCTTGAATTTTCTATAAATACATTTATCCGCTTCATTAATGTTAAAACCATTAGAGATCATTACTTGATCAAATTTTTTATGTCATTGTTTAGGAGCTTGTTTTAGTCCATATAAATATTTTTTAGGTCTACACACTTTTTTATCTAGGCCTTGGACTACAAACCCCTCGGGTTGATCCATATAAATTTCTTCTTCAAGATCTCCATTCAAAAAAGTCGTGTAACATCCATTTGATGAATTATCAGATTATGTAATGAAGCCATAGAAATTAATAGCCTAATTGTTGCAATTCTAGTAACAGGAGAGTAAGTGTCAAAGAAATCAATTCCTTGCTTTTGCCTATAGCCTTTAGCTATCAATCTTGCCTTAAATTTATCAGTAAAACCATCATCTTTTAATTTCTTTTTAAATATCCATTTGCATCCAATAGTTTTACATCCTTTAGGCAAGTCAACTAACTCCCATGTTTTGTTAGAAATAATAGAATCATATTCACTATTTATAGCTTCTTTCCAAAAAATAGAATCGGGTGAGGACATTGACTCACTAAAAGTGACGAGGTCATTTTCCATTAAGTATGTTAAAAATTCAGGACCAAAGGAAGTAGCTATCCTAGGTTTTTTACTTTTTCTAATTTCAATTTCTTCTGAATCCCAAGATTCATTTATAACACTAGGATCCATTGGAACAGAACTACTAGTTCCCTCACTTCTCACCTTAAAAGAAAAAAATTTCTCATAAAATTCAGCATCTCTTGACTAAAAAATAGTGTTTTTATCCATATATTGATTTTTAGAATCAATTACAAGAAACCTATATGCATTACTGTTTTTAGCATAACCTATAAAAACACAATCAAATGTCTTTGGGTCAAGTTTAGTTCTCTTAGGTACAGGTATTGAAACCTTAGCAAGACACCCCCACACTTTAAGGTGTTTATAAGAAGATTTTCTATTTTTCCACATTTCATAGGGAGTTTTAACATTTTTCTTAGAAGGTATTTTATTAAGAATATAGCAAGCAGTAAGAAGTGTCTCACCCCACATATTATAAGGTAAACCCGAAGTGCTTAACATAGAATTTACCATATCCTTAAGAGTTCTATTTTTTCTTTCGGCCACACCATTAGATTGGGGTGAATAAGGAGGAGTAACTTGATGAATTATCCCATTCTCTTTACAATATTTATCAAGATTATCGATGTATTCTCCTCCCCTACCGGATCTTAATATTTTGATGAATTTTTCTAATTGTTTTTTAACTTCTAGTTTATAAGAAATAAAATTTTAGAAACTCTCATCTTTACTCGTAAGGAGATAAATATAACAGTAATGAGAGTAATCATCAATAAAAGTAACGAAGTATTTATTTCCACCACGTGACACATAACCTTTTAAATCACAAAGATCAAAATGTATTAAACTTAAAACAATTGAACTTCTTTCGACACTCGAAAAAAGGTATTTTAGCATATTTTGATTCAACACCTTTCACATTTAGAGTTGGAAGAAATATCAGATTTTGGTATGTTTTCCAAAAACATTAATTTTTTAATGGATGCCTTATTTACATGACCAGGTCTAAAATGCCACATATCACAAGAGTCAATCAAATAAGCAGAAGAAGTAGTTGTTTTATTATTATCTGCCACGGTTACATTTAGTTTGAAAAGACCCTCATGAACATAGCCTTTCCCCATAAAAGCACCTCCCTTAGTCAGAACTACACTATCACTCTCTAGAACAATTTTAAAACCCTTCTTAACTAAGATAAAATCGGACACCAGATTCTTCCTAACCTCAGGGACATACAAAAGATCTTTTAAGGTAAGAACATTTCCTGAAGTGAACTTTAAAACTACAGTTACCTTCCTCTCAACCTTAGATGAAGAGGAGTTGTCCATGCACATACGTTCACCCTCATCCACAGCAGTGAAGGTAGTAAAGGCACCTCTCGTGCTGCAAATATGTTTGGTAGCGCCATAATCAAGCCACCAGTCTGTCATGTTACTCACAATGTTTGCCTCGGTCACCACAACAGAAAATTTACCCTCCTCGGTTACATTTGCTTGAGGCTTTACATTCTGACTCTTCCTAAACTTGCAATCTTTAGCGTAATGACCTAGTTTTCCGCACACAAAGCATTGACCTATAGGTTTAGATTTAAACCGAGGTTTAGAATTTTTATTCTGATTATTAGGTTTGAATTTATGGTTGGACCTCGAATTCTGGTTTGGTTTATGGTGCCCATTTTTCTGGTTTGAATGGTTAGGCTTAAATTGGTTATGTTTTTGGTTTCCATCCGATTTCCCCTCAACCAAATTATCCTTAGAACTGAATTCAGAATTTTTCTCCTTAAGTTCTGCATTCCTATTGTCTTCCTCAATTCTCAAACAAACTATCAAAACTTCTAGTGTCATCTCCTTTTTCTTATGCTTAAGACCGTTTTTTATAATCTTTTCAAGAAGGTGGCAGTTTTTCAATTATAGACGACACTTGAAATCCCTCACATATACTATAACCCTCGACCAAAATTTCATGAATAATAATTTGTAGTTCTTCAAGTTATGACACAGCAGATTTATTATCTTCCATTTTGAAATCCAAAAATTTTCTAGCCACAAATTTTTTAGACCCAGGATCTTCAGTTGTATATTTTTTATCGAGTGTGTTCCATAAATCTTTAGCAGTGGGACATGGCCAATAGACATCATATAGTTCAAGGCAGATATAATTTAGACTATAATTCCTACACATATAATCCCTTTGTTTCCAAACAACTAGTTCTTCAGGTATATAAGGTCTATCAGATGCATTGAAATCAACTACCTTAAGAGTTGTTAAGTAAAATTGCAGTTTCATTTGCCATCTCTTAAAATTCTTTCCATTAAACAGTTCAGGTTTTTCAGAGTATTTTGCATTAGGATTTTCCATAGCAGGTTGTAGAATAACACAAAACTTTCACCTTTTGATTGTTTAAAAAATTATATGTCGAATATACGGAAATACCCAAATACGAAATAGATAAAATTGGAAGAACTTATCGATAAAGGTTTGTGTTTGACACAAAGTCCTAAAGGTGAAATTGCTCGCTGATATTGATTCTGTCAGCCTCTTGAACAAACACCTCCCAGCCTCCCAGGATTCAACGATCAGATTTCGTCACCAGCAACTATGCAGACAATTGAACTCTCAGGATACTCCAGTACCAAAAAACAATTAAAGAAAATAGTCTAATAGAGAGATAATTGATTTTTATTTTTCTGTAATGGGGGAGAGAGAGAGAGAGAGAGAGAGAGAGAGACGTTTCTGAGGATATATCAGTTTGCAAAGAAGAGTACTCTATTTTATAGGAATAATCAAAGACGTTTTTTGCCCACTAACCCACTTCTTTCTCCAATAACGGTAGTTAAGTCAGAATTAAAGACTAAGTTAAAAATTAAAAACGAATTTGAAAATATTAAAATTTTAAGGCACGTTAGAAATCCCTAAGAGCCCGAGGCCCCAAGGCACAAGGCCCAATCTATGACCCTTAATAACTAGTGTGCCTCCTAGGGATTAAACCCATGACCTCAAGCACACACACCCATAAAGTTACCATTAGGCTACTTGCTCCAACTTATTTAGTTCATTCAAAATTAATATATATAGTATATTGTACCCAACAAAAACTTCGTTAAGCATAACGAATTTATAGAAGCCTAAAGTAGAGGTGTAATTCGCAGAAGTTGGTGGTTGGTAGGTAATTAAAGATGACTGTGAATAAATAATTTTGTAAGAAAGAGGAATTGTGTAGTGTATATATGTGTTATGATCATTTCACACCTACACATGTTATTTATCTTTAACCTATAATGATCAAACTTTTCCTTTCAAACTCAAAAAGACTTTTAATTTTCTAGACACATACCATATTTCTATATCTATTTTAAAAGAAAAAAACTGAAATCCATGAGATATCAATCTATAGAGTTCATAGCCATTGAATATCAATGCTTCATTCCTCATCACTTAAATACTATATAAATTTCCTAGGTTTTGGCTTTCAGTGAATATATGAACATTTATAATGAAAGAATAATATCCAACTTCTAACAGATAATATAAGATAAAATAAGAGGTCCATATGTGATTACACAGGCGAGTAGTGAAAGTAGTTTGGTATAGTAAGTACGAAGCAAACCTAAAGATGGGAAAATAATATTTTATATGTCCAAAAGAAATTCAATAAAAAATGTATGTTCAACAAATAATACAACCCTAAAAATAAATTACTTTGATTGCCTAAATTTTACATATATAGATGGATGAAACCTATATAATGATAAATTAGTAAATGAAAATATTAAAGAGAAAAACAAAAATGATACTAAATTTATTTTAATAGTATCCACACTTCTTTCATAAGTTAATATTGTAATATATGGGATTCATGTCTTGAATAATTGAAGATAATGTGGAGAAAAAATATTTTATTTCCCATGTTTAGCTTAGTTATAAGAACATACCAACTGAAATATAAATTCCAAAGGAAATATTAATTGAGCCTATACAAAGAAACACATACGCACCTTTTAGATGATGTAGATATATAAGAGCCATCAAACAATAAAGTGTTATCCTTTATTAATAACATAACATTAGCGATGTTAAGTTTGAAAATCATTTTCATGAGAATGGCAAATCAAATAATTTGTACAGGAAAACATGGAACATTTATACATTACCGAGAATCCACCATTTTCCACGAACCATACTGGATTTGAAGGTTTAGAATAATATTAGGTTTACATGATCTAACTCAAAAATGGATTTATCAGGTTCTTGATTACCAATTATAGATTAAAGGGCTTATATAACCTATGGGAGGAGAGAGGGAAAAGAGGAGATAAACGGGAGGAATATCGAGAGACGTGGAGATAAATATATGCATTCGATGTATTATGGAAGAGGAAGAGGCCTCTTTTATTAGGTGCCGAATTATGCATAATAGAGAAAATGATAAATAGAGGAGGTAAGGATGCAAGAAGGACATGCTTTATTAGAGAGTCTATTTAGAGCTACATGTTAAATCTCAGATTGGAGACACCATTTTGATTTATCATACATATGATATAGTTAGAACCCATATGGCTTTTAGGATTCCATGTAGAATTTATGTATGATTTGTGATAATATTCATAATCATAGTCTCAAATTAATCAAGGACTGTTCATCCATAATGATTTTTCGATTTCCAAAAAAGGGTTAAATTCATAATGGATTTGGAGGGTTTAATTCAGTGTTTGTTTAAGATTAATATGAGATATTTTTTTTCTCAAATCAGTTTATTTTATGACAATCATTTCCAATTCAATTTTTGTTTTGGAATTAATTCTAATTTAGTGTTTGTGGAAATTCTTTCCAAATAAGTTTTTTTTATGTGTGAGAATTATTTCCAAATGCAGTTTTTTTTTCGGGGGGGGGGGGGGGGGGGGGGGGGGGGAGAACTAAGGCAAGTATAAAATTAGGTGGAACAAATACTTACATATTTAATTAAAAATCATTTGGTTTAAGATTTTTAATAAAGGTTGATTCTCATTCGGGGTATTAAAAAAATACCAAAAATGTATTATATCTTAAATTAATTAATTAAAGTAATACGTTGCCAAAGTAACCTCTATTTCATAGATTAATTTATTTTGAGATATAAAAAATGATGTTAATATATTTATTATTCCCGCGGGTAATAATCGGCCTAAAGGAAGATTATTATTTGGCTAAATAATAAATATACATGAAGAATTAAATATGTGATAATTCTATAGTTTTCATGTAGACAATTAATTGGCCCAAAGGAAGGTTAGTTATTTGACCGAATTCTATAATGCACAATTAATCAGGCCAAATGACGGTTAGTTGCCCAAATTTATTATCAATATTTTTTTCTGGACTGAGAGTACCACTTACAAGTTAATATTTATGTCCAAAGACTAAATATTAATATTGTGCTAGGTCTCTCATTGATGGGCCCACCATTCCACCATTATAGTTATATATAAAATTTATGTCCTGCATTTATGAGTTTATTTTATTATAATATGCCATCACATAAATTTTAATTTGGAGCTTTTGTAATCTATTTGTTCTTTTGGATTAAGTTACTACTTATTCTGTTAATATTAACTGCTATTTTGATGGGTACGTTGAACATACAAAGGGTTTCAAGTTTTATGATCCCTCAACTAAGTCCTTTTTCGAGACGGAAAATACGAGATTTCTTGAGGATGTTGAGTTTGAGGGGGAAGATACGGTCAAGAATAAGAATGTTGTCTTTGAAGAGGAATCAATTCCTTTTCCAAACACTGTTCAAACTGCTGGCAATGTTCAAGAAGACAACAATGAGGACTTCCCTACTCAAAATCTAAGAGTTGTTCCAGAATAGCAAACTCAACAACCTCATGAGTAGTTGTAGATCATTTTGATTGTTCAGCCTGCTGACATCGTTCAAGAAGACAACAATGAGTACTTCCCTACTCAAATTCTAAGAGTTGTTTCAGAAGAGCAAACTCAACAACCTCATGAGCAATTGTAGATCATTTTGATTTAGAGATGCATCATCAGATGGATGTTAGGATGGATTTTCTCAATGGTAACATTGAGAAAACCATGTATATGGTGCAACCTGAAAATTTTAACCCAGATGATCTGAGTTGATCTAAAGTCTATGGCTTGTAAACTCAAGAAATCCATATATGGACTCAAACAAGCTTCCCGTAAATGGTATCACAAATTCTATCAAATCATTATCTCATACGATTTTAAGGTTAATGAAGTAGATGATTGTGTATATCATAAGTTCAGTGGGAGTAAAATTATCTTCCTTGTTCTCTATGTCGATGACATACTATTGGCTAACAGCGATATAGGCTTATTTCACGAACCTAAGAGATTTCTAACTAAGAATTTTAAAATGAAATATCTTGGGGACGACTCTTTTTTATTGGGAATTAAGATACACTGAGATCATTCTCGGGGTATCCTTGGATTATCACAAAAGAGCTATACCAAGAAGGTACTCGCTAGATTTGGCATGAAAGATTATGCACAAGGAGATACTCCTGTTGCTATGGGAGACAAGTTAAGTCTCTGTCAATGCCCCAAGAATGAGATTAGAAGTAAAGAAAGGAAAAAGGTTCCTTATGCTTCAGCTATAGGGAGTCTTTTGTATGCTTAAGTATGTACGCGTCCAGATTTAGTGTACATAATGGGTATGTTGGACAAATATTTGAGTAACCCTGGAATGGATCACTCAAAAGAAGCCAAATGGGTTATGAGGTATTTATAGAGAACAAAATATTACATACTCATCAGAAGTCAGATAATTTGGAGATCATTGAGTATTCTGATGCCGATCTTATGGGTTGCCAAGACACTAAGAGATCCACTTATAACTATGTATACATATTATGTGGAGGTGTTATTTCCTGGAGAAGTACTAAGCAGTCACTCATTGCACCTTCCACTCTAGCAGCAAAGTTCATATCCTGTTATGAGGCAAAAAATCATGCAATATAGCTGCAAAATTTCGTCACTGGGCTGTAAATTTTGGATAGCGTTGAAAGACCACTACAGATATATTGTGACAATAAATCAACAGTTATATATTCGAATAACAACATGAGCTTGTTGAAGCCTAAGCACATATACATTAAGTTTCTTGTTGTTAAGGAAAGAGTTCAGAGTCATATAGTGTCTATTGAACATATAAGAACAAACTCCATGCTCGCGGATCCGCTTACTAAAGTCTTACCACCCAAGGTCTTTCATGAGCACACTACTCATATAGGTGTTATTTAGTTTGAAGATATTCAGTTTTAGTGGGAGTTTGTATTAGGTTTAAAGTTCCTTCATTTGACACTTATCAGATAATTTATGTATTTTTCAGTTTTCTGCAGAATAAAGTTTATGGTATTTTCATTTTGTTGTTTACTCTGAATATATTATCTTTTAATCGTGGTATAACATAAGGTTTAAAAGACTAAGGTTTGATATCACTACGGAATAAAGTTAGGACCAATTGGAAATAGGCATGTCTGAGATCACACTGCATGTAATCTCCAGCCACACATCCGTACTTGATCTATGTCGTTGAATATATTTGGTATGGTGATCATTGATGGATCGAGTTACCACATAAATGTAACGAAGGTCGCTTTGGTCTCATACTAGTATAGGAGATGGACGAGATTGATTCGGGAGATGTTTTAAGAATATAAAGCAATATGGTGCGCACATAAGGTTATTGTATATAATTACATTCGGAATTATTATGTACCACAAGTGAGAGATTATTGGAATATTTTATATATTCCAAATAATTTAATGTGGGCTCACATATAAAAATGGTAATTATATTTGAGCTTCAATTTAAATTGGGCAAACGAAGTGATCTAATTAGGTAAGCTCAAAAGACATCAACAGTAAGTATGGAATTCCAAATATAACCCAAAAGTCACCTACTGGTTACTCAAGATTCACCTATTGTTTACTCAAGAGTCACCTAATTAGAATTAATGGGCTTCTAATTAGATGCCTTTATAATGAAGGGTGCTGGTCCCCAAGACTAATGCACTCAAACACTCTCCTCCTCATCCCCATCAATGAGAGAGAACTAATAGAGAGAGAGGGATTAGTTTGTGGAAAACCTCCAACCCCCGAGTCTCAATTACCGCTATGGATTCAGGTACACAATTTCTACAATTCCTTTAATAGGTAATCTCAATAATCTAATATGTTGATAAATTTTATTTAATATTCATGTCTTGTATAATAGAATATAATGTGGTGAAAAATTATTTTATTTCCCATGTTTATCTTAGTTATAAAAACATACCAACTGAAAGATAAATTCCAAAGGAAATACTAATTGAGCCTATACAAAGAAACACATATACGCACCTTTTAGATGATGTAGATCTATAAGTGCCATCAAACAAGAAAGTGCCATACTTCCCTAATAACACAACTTTAGCGATGTTAAGTTGGAAAATCATTTTCATGAGAATGGCAAATCAAATAATTTGTAGATGAAAACATGGAACATTTATACATTACAGAGAATCCACCATTTTCCACGAACCATACTAGATTTGAAGGTTTAGAATAATAAGCTTTACATGATCTGACTCCAAAATGGATTTATCAGGTTCTTGATTACCAGTAATAGATGAAAGGGCTTATATAACCTATGGAAGGAGAGGGGGAAAAGAGGAGATAGATGGGAGGAATATCGAGAGACATGGAAATAATTATATGCGTTTGATCTTTTGTGGAAGAGGAAGAGGCCTCTTTTATTAGGTTCCGAATTATGCATAATAGAGAAAATGATAAATAGAGGAGGTAAAGATGCAAGAAGGATAGGGTTTACTAGAGAGTCTATTTAGGTCTACGTGTCAAATCTCATATTGGAGACACCATTTTAAATATATATATTTGATATTATATTAGATAGTATCAATGTCAGATTATACAAGTTATTTTTAAATCTAAAATAGTTTAAATGACTTAATAATTTAGAAAATCTCAGAAAATTAGAAAAAAGAACACAAAGAAAAAATAGAAAAAAAAATCTAAAAAAAAAAACCCTCTCTCTCTCTCTCTCTCTCTCTCTCTAACTCTCTGACACAACACACACAAGCCCAATAAACCATAAGAAGAGGCAAAAATATGCCTCCAAATAAAACTACCAATCCGCAATAGTCACAGTACAAAGTTGAGATCCACACTCTAAACCAAACGCTCATATTTTTTACCCCAAACATGAAATCGATTTTATTTATGTTATTTTGCCCCCAAATTAATTTACAAATAGAAATCGATTTCTAAACAGAGGAGGTAAAGAGTGAGAGAGAACCAAATTAGAAATCAACTGTCAGTAACGTGACTTTCAGACAAAAATGGACTTAAATCCAAATGTTTTTTTACCCTGAAATCGATTTTAATATATATATATATATATATATATATATATATATATATATATAGAGAGAGAGAGAGAGAGAGAGAGAGAGAGATGTGATGGATTTTTGGTTTCGGTGGGAAGCGGAGGTCACTATATTAGTTCATTGGAATTCATACGAACAATGTAGTTCATTGGAATTAATCCGTATGAATTCCTAAACATAATTTTAACTATAACTATGTACTTTTCACCATTGTATAAATTAGATACCGTGAAATCTTAAAGATAAAAGATTGATTCTTTAAACTTACTTATCTGTATATTCCATGATTGGACATGTTCGATGTGAGTACCGTCACATTATATTCCACCATTATTTGACTCAACTGTTCGAATTATTTAAGTTATAATGATTCCTTAATGTGGTCCATATTGACATAATACCAAGAGTCAAATTGATTAATGAAAGGATGCTAAAAATTTGTTAAATAAGGATTTAGGGACTCTAGTGTATCTATCGTGATAGACGGTTTAGATTAGGTGACTGTTGAAGACTTGGATCCTCTCTCTGCTTATGAATAAGTAGTTGATTTCCATAATTCAAACACACTGAAAAACAACATAATGAATTTATAGACTATAGGAGGAAAATTCAAAATTCTCATAGAGTGATTAATTGTGTTAAAGAAAATATCAAGGAAGAAATTAAAGGTGCTAGGATTTAATGCGTTAGTATTTAACCTCTCAAGTAATCTCAAGAACATTATTAGCATGGTCGTAGCCAAATCTTGGCTTTTTAAAAGAATGTTGAACATTCACTTCCCACGAAGATTGAAGAGCGGGAGTTGGTAAGGGACCACTACAAGGCACAGTGGGATGCTGGTTGTAGTCATTTGACTCAGTAGGCATGTGGTAGTTGGGTTGGTATTCCTTAACTTCAACCACATAATCATCACAATACCCAACACTCATAGCATCATCATAATCCTATTAATCTTCATTTTAAGGAGATCTGATTGCAACAAGTCTACTAGTTATAGGAGAATAAATTCCACCCAAAGTAGATGCAACAGGTACATTAGAATACAAAGGCATATCATGCTCAATAACACCATTTTTACCTCAGATCACAAAATTATTTTAAGGTCGTAAGATAAATAGAAGTATCCCAAAGGGTCTACATTGTTATCAATTAGTTTAAATGAATAATATGAGCCAAACTCATAATTGCTCTTATCGCCATTATCATGTCCATTGAAGACCATTTTTAGGAGAAAATAAAAGGAGAAGATACAAGAACTCGGACGAAAAAACTAATAGACTAAAGGATTAAATATGTGAACCCTTTCACCACCAAATATGTCCACTTAAGCAACACTGACAACAAAATAATGGTTGAATGTAGAGATGTGGCGTGCGAATATCAACAGTCCACTAATTATATTTCTCAAAAATCATTTAGTGCGGAGGGTATGTTTACACCATATTATTATCGATCCATGGAGTGACTCCATGTGAAAATATAAACCAGTTATTATAATCGACAGTTATAGAGGTCTGAATTAATACAAATGGTTGCACATGCAATAGACACTTGTCAATACCTCGTACGCGGGGTATCCATTTAAGTGACGATTTTAGGGGCATGAGTGAACCTTCGCAGGAATATTCAATTGGGTAACTACCCAACAGTTACAACAGTAGTTGCATGGCAAATGATCCATAAATAAGCAACTCAAGGATGGAGGAAAAGAGAACTCATTCAACAACCAAAAAAATATATATTTACTTGTTTGAACATTTTTTCCCCTTTTCTTCACGTTTCACTTCTTTACAGTATTTCTTCTTCTTTTTCAAAGTAGTTTATAAGGTTGATCTTTTATAATTCCCTTTACATTTTATGAAAAGTTCATTTGCCTTTATATTTAATCTTTATTTACATTTCTTAGTGTAACCTACTTTATATTCCTTAGTGTAAACTATTTTCCTTTAATGTTTAAATCTCTTACTTTATTGTTTTAATTACTTTGAACGTTGTTTTATCTTCATTTTCTTCACTTTACATTTTCCTCCTTAGATTCTTGTTAATTTACTCCACAAAATTATTTATTACTCAATCAAAAATTGGAGAATAAGTCTTTTAAGTTGAAGCATCGAACGATAACATAATCGCTTGAATATTTCAAGGCTAAGATAATCAACTAGTTGGCAAGACCATAACTTTGCATGAATGCTCGCACAAAATTAAAACACATAAACAAACCAAGCCATCAAAACATCAGTGACAAGGAAAGAAAGAGGGAGAGAAAAGTGGATAAGTTAAATTAATACTTTCCAAGTGCGAATTTAACTTTTGCTTAATTAATGTAGTAATTATTAATGATCTTATTAATTGAATTAAATTCTCACCTCCCAAGAGTAAATTCAAGTATATTCATAGTTCCTAAGTGTGAGTTTAAAAAATACAATATATTTATAAATGCGTTCTATAGTGCAATATTTTTGTAAATATAGATTAAAATTGCATGTTTTAATTAAAAACTTCAATAATGAACTTGATAAGATGAAATCAAAGGGTTTTATGTTTAAATTTTTTTATTGTTTCTTTGTTATGAGGATCATGTGTAACACCCTGTATTTTTTAGTGTTTATTATTTAATTAATTCGAGTAATTTTAAATTATAAGTGTCTCGTAATTTAATTGAATTAATTATTATGTGTTGATTAAAATACTAATTGGGAGAGTTTATGGTTAATATCTATCAAACATAATTACTAAGTGAATAGTAAGTTATTAATTTTACCTCCTAGCGAGTGATTGTGGCGTGGCGGTATTTTATCTCATTCGGGAGTCGGCATAGACTAATTGCAAACAAGATAGGAAATTGTTGTAGGGTGACTCAAATGGTGATTTCGAGGTCACGGTTGATTTAGAATCGATTGAGATAGTCTAAATAGAGTACGAGGTGGTAGTAATTGGGTCTCGGGGCCTTTTTAAGCATAATCGGGCCCACATGGGGGTATTCTGGTCATTTGGGCTTAGCCCATAAGCCTAATTTAGGGATTAGGAGCATTTAACCTAAGTCTGAATATTGAGGTAACAACTATTCATAAACCCTAAAAAGTGAGATAAGGGAGAAGGAAGAAAAAAAGAAGGCTTTAGAGACCAAATTCAAAGGGGATTTGGGTGTGCTTCGCCAGATTCAGCATCTTCTATGTGAAATCAGACTCTACGAATCTAATCAGGCAAGTAGTTAACTTGATTTTAATCAAATTGCAGTATTTCATTCCATATCATAGTGGGTGTAATCGAAAATTCATTTTTGGGGTGGCTGCATATGAACAAGTGGGTTTCGAATAAATTGGACAAATTGTGTAAAATAAAAGTTCAATGGATGATGATATATGATGTGATCTACTGTGTGAATTAGTTGATAAAAAGGAATATTAAAATATAGATTAAATTAAGTAAATGAGTACTAAATTTTAAAGGTCTAGCTCATCTTGAAGAGAAATGAACATATTTATTTAATCTAAATATGTCAGGGGAAATACAGGAAAAGAATAAGAGATAGGGTAACAATTCACAAACCTCAATTAGGAAGTTAATAAGGTACGTTAGGTGTGCACACTAAATGAGAGGTAAGATTCTCAAGTGAGAGCCGAAAAACTAATAGGAATATAACTGTTGATGCAAAAAACTAGACTAAGCCTAATTAATTGATCACAGATAAAGTAAGTCAAAACAAACAAGATACAAGAAATTTTTAAAGTGGTTAGGCTTAATGGAATAGCCTACGTCCACTGTTATGTATTGATTGCCTTGAGTGGTTTTTCGGTCCCTTGCAATAAGGGTGATACAATGTATTTATAGCCCCGGGGGTCTTGATCGTTGTCATGTGAAAGGATGGAATGCCTTTAATTGTTAGGCATTTATATCAATACATAATGAGAATTAATTATATGAACGTTGTCTCTTCATAAGCCATACAGGCTGTAAGATCGCTGGTGCTTGGTTGGCTATACAAAATGGATTTTCGGCTGTTGGTCAGGCTTCCCAGTTGGTCGGATAACCATATTGGTCGGACTTTTCTATCATGCTGACTTGGACTTGTGCCACATAGGATGACACATGTTGGCTTGTAATTGGTCCACATAGGATGATGAATTTTGGTATCAACAGAAGCCCCCAATGTTTCATACTAGGTGTTGATGCGAAAGTGTGAAATATTATGCTTTGGCAGTAGCTCGGGTTGTTTGGTTGGCTGCAGAGCTTCTCGACTTGTGAAATTTACTCACTTAATTGATAGTTTTTTTAGCACGAATGGCAATTTTGTAAATATTTCAAATTTTAGCTAATATTTCTAGGGTATTTTTGTCTTTTCATCGGCCAGCCGTCATAAATCCAACCGTCATTCGCTTTAATCATTACTTTGCCCAGTTTTCGATGCGTCTTATAAAAAGGGCGATAAAACTTCAATCACCTTTTACCTCTTACTTCTGATTCTGATGTTGTGTTCTTTGCTTTCGTGCGATGGTTTTCTTTTTAGTCTTTAGTTCTTACTGAATCCTTAAATCTTTGTAAGAATTTTTCTTCTCTTCTTTTTTGTGTTCTTCATCATGGTTTACTCTATCGAGTCACTTTATAAGTTTAGATTCGATTTTAATATTCCATCTTGGGTTGTATTAGAATATCCCACTTTTCCTTCTGATTTTTTCTCTCTTGCTGAGGGTCATTGGTTCCCCTCCATCTTTATTGTTTAATGTGGTTTCACGTTTCCTCCTAATCCTTTGTGTTTGGAGTTATGTCTATATTTTGATATTGTACTCGCAAGAGTGGATTCTAACACATGGAGAGTTGTTAATGGAGTTTATAGGTTAAATCAAATTTATGGAGCCCATCTAGGGATTTCAAAAATTATATTTTGTTATAAATGGGTAACTAGTGAAACCACCTTTTATTTAAAAACTAGGGCTGTTAGTAAAGATTTGGTAGTTAACCTCCCTGATTCTAATAGGGATTATTTTGATCACGGGGTCGTTGTAAAAAATTGTCAACATGCCGCTTTAGTTGGAGGTGCTAAGTACCAAGGACCTAGATGTCCGCGCTTTGGCAATGGAATAGGTTATTTTATGTTTTAGTAAATTTGTCCTGTTTATATTTGATAAAATGTCATACTGACTGTTGTTTTATAAATTGATTTGTAGTTGAGCAAAAAATAAAGTGCCCCAAAGAGAGTGAAGTAAATTTGAAAGTGTTAACGCAAAAATTCTCCATCTACGAGGAACAATCAGAAAAGGACACATGTCATCCTACGTGGCAATATTCGACATCCAGGAGAGTTGGTCGGCATCCGAGGAGTGTTAGTCGGCACCCGAGGAGAGTTGGTCAGTACCCGAGGAGAATTAGTCGACACCCGAGGAGTGTTAGTCGGCACCCGAGGAGTGTTAGTCAGTACCCGAGGAAAATTAGTTGGCACCCGAGGAGTATTAGTCGGCACCCGAGGAGAGTTGGTCGGCACCCGAGGAGAGATAGTCAGCACCCGAGGAGAGTTGGTCGGCATACCAACAAGGAAGATCAAAGGATAACTATGCATTTAATGTGCATTAATGAAGATGGCAGCGCATTTAATGAGCCTTAATGTACATTTATATTGTATTAATAGATGACAACACATAGCATACCAAGCAATTCAACAATTAGATTCGTTGAATGTAGACATAAATGTCTACATACAATGAATCTCTTTATCTCCCATCATTATAAATACATGTATCCCCTTAGCCAAAAGGGAGGAGATCCGGAGGTAGGGGTGGCAATTAGGGTTAGTCGTGTCATTTTCGGGTCGCGTTGATTTTTATTTGAGTATAAGTTTTGGGTAATCTTAAATCTATATAAGCTAATCGTGTCGACTTCGGGTCATTTCGGGTTATTACCATAAACGGGTTATCGTGTCAAAAATTGTCAGCCCTATCCGGAGGAGAACCTAAAAACACCATACACAAGATACACATCATTTCTCTCTCTACACCTTATGGTTCTATTGTAAACCCCTGGGAATAAAATAACAGTGGACGTAGGCTTTATTCATAGCCGAACCACTTTAAAAATCTTTGTCTTTCATGTGCTTGATTGGATTACTTTTATCTATTTATCTGTGATCATAAAAATGGGATTTGGTCAAGTTTTTTGCATCAACAGATTGGCGCCGTCCGTGGGAACGTGTTACAAGCATTGTTCTCCATCAAAAGCTAAGTTTTTATTTTCTCTACGTACAATCAATTATATATTTTACATACATCTTTTGATTCAATCATGATTTTTATGTTTATATACATAAATTAATTGTCCAAGTTTTATCTGCAAAATATTGCATATCATGATTTTAAAATCATAACTGTTAGGTTAATTCTTATTTAGAAATCTGAAAAATAGTGGATTTTATAAATCATAACTTTTTACTTGATTCTCAACTTTCAATTTTATATCATGGAACAAATATTTTAAATGATTACATATACCAATATATACGACGATGATAAGATTTGATAATTTTCATTGTTGATTTTGAAATAATTTTTGAAAGATCTTTGATGACTATTTAAATTCCCATTATATTTTTAATCAAAGAATGGGAAAAGGTTAAAGACAATAAAAAGTTTTCTCATGGAAATCATGACCCAGATCTATTTTCTCTCTCTTCAAGTTTGAGTCTCTTTGCATTCATTTTTATGAACTATATACGTAATTTGGTTAGTCTTCCATCTATGTCAATAAAGTCTCATTGATTGATTTTTTATATAAATTTGATAATAACTTCGATCATTCAGCATATTTTTATCTCTCCAAATAGGGAATAGGAAGGGATCAATATAAAAAATAATTTTTTGTCACCTGAAAAATCATTACCCACCTCTTGTAAAAGATGATCAGTAAAACAATCATGACCATATCAAGACTCTGGGAATAAATTTGATATGTTGGCCCCTCGTTCATCACATCACAGGGTTTCTTTGTCGAAATCACACGATCTAGTGGATTAGATAATTATTCATTTAATTAACATTCTTAATGCTTAAATTTTACATCGAATGTTATTTTTCTGATCTAAGGATTCGAGATATTCTGGTCAACCATCTATATTGTTGGTCGGCATCATCTTGGGCCATCTTTTATTAAAGGGAAGCTTAACCAGACCATTTTTGTTGGTCGGAGATAAGATGTGAAGATCTATCAGCAACGTTGAAATAATTTTATCCAACTACAAGATATCTTATTATTGGTCGGAGCCCCATATTGTAGCTCGGTGGAACCAATTGCAGGTCGACGATCATCTACTTCTTGATCGGCGACATCTCAGTCTTGTTCGAAGGGTTCAATTTACTGGTCTGCAACTATCCAACCATCCACTTTTTGGTCGGTAACATCTGATGTTGTTCGGTGACCATCCAACAGTTGGTCTGCAATATCAATGCACCATTTTTGTTGATCGGCAAAATTGCTCAGCTGGTCGGGGACCATTTGCTTCTTGGTCGGCACCATATATTCTATAACTTGAGATATCCTTAAATGTTGGTCGGCAACATCCATGCCATTTCTCAGCAGCAGTAGAATCTTGGGGTATTAAAAAATGCAAAGCACCCCAGATATTTCTTTAAACACGAGTTCAGCTCGGGAACAAACAGGGGGCTTAAGTCTTTTTTAACTTGTGATCACCCCAAAAATATTTTTAAAACCAAGTGATAAATAATTTCCAAACAACAACTTATACCTGATTAGTTGTTGGAGATTAAATAAAAAAAACTCTACGTCTTATTTATGATGCATATCTGATAAAAATTTGTCCATCTCTCACACACATTTGGCACAAAAATATTATTTCATATTTTGAAATTTTTATTATTTTATGTTGATACACATCACATATTGTTTGGCTGAATAATTATTCTCATGATAATAATTATTTTCTCTAGTCTCGACAGGTGCTCGGGCAGCCTATTAAAATTTCATAGGGACGAGATTCAATCCCGATGAAAGCTCTCGTAAACCTTTGGAAAAGTATTATTGCTCGACATCAGGCAATTTTTCCTCGACATATCAGCCAACATATATTATTTCATTTTTTAAAATTAATATGTTTATTTCTCAAGAATATACCTATCATATATTTATTGAATGATCAAATTATTCTCATGACTAATCAATTCAGCCTACACATATAGTAGAGCAAGATATTAATTTTTACAGGTACAAGACTCAACGCCGACGAATGCTGGGAAACAATCTGGAAACTATTATCATTTCACCTCAGCGAGGCATTATATATTTTATTATTACTCGGAGATATCGGCTCAAGCACAAATTATTCTATATATCCCTTGGGATTCATATTGTATATTCATCTCAACACGAAACTCGGCGAGATATTCATATTCAGCTCCGAGGAAGAACTATAACATTTATTACATGTCCCCCCCAACGGATAGTTGGTCGGGGTAATTCTTATTTATATGCAGGCCCAGCAAAGTTCTCGGCCATATTCTTATGTTCTGGAAAATATTATTCTTATTTGGCATTATGCAATTGTGCCTCGACAAGATACTTATTCAGCTTTGAGGAGAATTACAACATTCGTTGTATTTCACCCCCAACGGATAGTTGGTCGGATAATTCTTATTTATATTCAGGCCTGACAACGTTCTCGGCCATATTTTTATGTTCTGGAAGATCTTATTCTTGTTCGGCATTATATAATTCTACCTCGACAGATCAACGAGGCACTTTATTATTCTTTATATCTATTTGGATGCATATTCTATTCTTATTTCAGCATGGAGCTCGATAAATATTTATAATCATATATTCAGCTCCAAGGAGGTCTTCAACATTTATATTATCTTATTCCCAACAATCTGTTGGTCAGCTCCAAGGATGTCTCCAGCATTTATATTATCTTATTCCCAACAATCTATTGAGGAGGTCTCCAGCATTTATATTATCTTATTCCCAACAATCTGTTGGTCAGCTCCGAGGAGGTCTCCATCATTTATATTATCTTATTCCCAACAATCTGTTGGTCAGCTCCAAGGATGTCTCCAACATTTATATTATCTTATTCCCAACAATCTGTTAAGGAGGTCTCCAGTATTTATATTATCTTATTCCCAACAATCTGTTGAGGAGGTCTCAAGCATTTATATTATCTTATTCCCAATAATCTGTTGGTCAGCTCCAAGGAGGTCTCCAGCATTTATTATATCTTATTCTATTCCCAACAATCTGTTGGTCAGCTCCGAGGAAGTCTCCATCATTTATTATCAAATGTATTTCTAAAAATGCCAACTAATGTTGGTTAGGAAGTAAATGTATTCCTACGGGAAGTAAAACTATATATTCCTAAAAATGCCAATAAGGTTGGTTAGGAAGTAAAACTATTCCAAAAAGTGCCAAAGTTGCTCGTTAAGAAAAAATCCACCAACTCAGGTTGGTCGGAAATAAGAAGTTGTCAACTACAGTTGGTCGGAAACATTTTATGAGTATGTGAAAGCGATCAAGCAAAAAGCATTCAAAGTTCACATTCCATACTTGGGGGCTTCTATTACAGATATATTTGTTCATTTGGTGGCACATTCTTATAACATCATGCAGTCGAGCATCAAATTCAACTCCACAAACTCACACGATTGGGGCCCCGACTAATTATCATTCAGAAGTTTTTTTTCTTGCTCATGAATTATTTTTGATATTGAAGTTCAGGAGGCATATTGAAGTTCAGGAGGCATATTCAGGAGTTATTATGCACATGTTATTGAAGTTCAGGAGTCAGATTCAGCATCTACAACACTGAGATCTTTACTACTACTGTCCCGACCAACATTGAAGAAGAAGTTGTATGAAAATGTTTCGAAGTCCACCACTAGCTTGGTACTAATCAGATTGAAGAGTTGGGTTCAAAATCTAGTATGTTGCTCGACAAAGTATTCAGAGGATCATAAATCAGAAGAATCAAGCACGTGAAGTTAGCACTCAGTTGGTCGGCTAGCAAACCAATCAACATACTTGAAGATTATGACAAGCTACAAGCTGCATACTATGGCATGGCTGCATCCAAATTACCAGGGGTGATACATAGCACACGGAGTTCCTCAAAATAAAGATTAGCAACCATCGATCAGCCTGCATCATATGTCTTCCAAGAGATAATGCACTTTATGTTGAACAAATCAAGAATGTAGATCAAGAATTTCACGAGCACCGAGCAACACTGCAAAATAAATACTCCATCCTTTCAAGTAAACCATCAAGCATGGAGCATTGGGGGCTTGTGTTAACGTAAAAATTCTCCATCTACGAGGACCAATCAGAAAAGGACACATGTCATCCTACGTGGCAATATTCGACACCCAGGAGAGTTGGTCGGCATCCGAGGAGTGTTAGTCGACACCCGAGGAGAGTTGGTCAGTACTCAAGGAGAATTAGTCGGCACCCGAGGAGTGTTAGTCGGCACCCGATGAGTGTTAGTCGGCACCCGAGGAGGGTTGGTCAGTACCTGAGGAAAATTAGTTGGCACCCGAGGAGTATTAGTCGGCACCCGAGGAGAGTTGGTCGGCACCCGAGGAGAGTTAGTCGGCACCCGAGGAGAGTTGGTAGGCATACCAACTAGGAAGATCAAAGGATAAATATGCATTTAATGTGCATTAATGAAGATGGCAGCGCATTTAATGAGACTTAATGTACATTTATACTGTATTAATAGATGACAACACATAGCATACCAAGCAATTCAACAATTAGATTCGTTGAATGTAGACATAAATGTTTACATGCAATGAATCTCTTTATCTCCCATCATTATAAATACATGTATCCCCTTATCCAAAAGGGAGGAGATCCGGAGGAGAACCTAAAAACACCATACACAAGATACACACCCTTTCTCTCTCTACACCTTATGGTGCTATTGTACACCCCTGGGAATAAAATAACAGTGGACGTAGGCTTTATTCATAGCCGAACCACTTTAAAAATCTTTGTCTCTCATGTGCTTTATTGGATTGCTTTTATCTATTTATTTGTGATCATAAAAATGGGATTCGGTCCAGTTTTTTGCATCAACAGAAAGATTTAAAGTTTATCTGGGGACTTCATAAGGTAGTTACTGAAGAGCATATTAGGTCTACCTCCTATCTGCTCCAGTACAAAAATATTCTTTCTTCTTTTATTGCCAGACCTGTTGCCTTTACTGCTTTGGTAATTGATCTTGACTAAGAGGTTGCTGGTGATTCTGATACTCCTCTGTCTGAAATCATGAAGAAGAGGAAGTTTCCTTACCTTTTCAGCGATAGTGCTTCTGGCTCCCAATCATCTGTTGAAGGAGCCAAGAATAAAACAGGGGATGTTATGAAGCCCCCAGCCCCAAGGATCCATCCCCTAAAGAAATAGCCCCCAAAGATCTAGCTTTTAAGGGTGTAACTCCCAAAGAGGTTGACGTTCCTCTGAAGAGACTTAGGGGAGGGCTTGTAGAGAAGCAAGTTGACCAAGTGACCGATTAACTGTCCTTGGTTAATTTACCCTCTTCTGATGTTGTTCCTCCAATAGCTATTATACTTGGTTTGGCTAGGAGGTTGATCAAGTCTGGTACTTTTCTAGACCTTATGGGGGGGGATGCCATGCTCCCTAGAACGAGGGTTTCTGAATTGGCTGCTCAGAACCTTGCATTAGTAAGTAATTTCCCTTTTCTTGGTTTTTTTTTTATATCTCTAGTATACTCATTTTGATCTTCATATTTTGTAGTTCTTGGTACACTTTAATGATATGCCGAAGAAGGATGATGCAACTAAGGCTCCTTCTTCTTCAAATGAGGTGGAGGAAGCTTTGTCTAGTTTAAAGAAGTCGCTGCTTGAATCTCAGTAGGCCTTGGATACTGAGAGGAGAACTTAGGTAGAGAAACTGAAGACAGTTGAAACTGCTCATTAAACATCTGATACAAAGGACCTTGAAGCTAAACGCTGGGCTAAGGATGCAGGGCTCCAGAAAGAGGAAGCTGAGCGCCAGAAAGAGGAAGCTGAGCGCAGGGAAGAAGAAGCTGAGCGTAGGGCAAATGTTGCTGAAGAGCTTGTGTCCTCTGCCAGAGCTAAGAGAAAGTTTACTATAAAGGCTTCCTTCAGTGATGGTTAGGACAAGGGCTAGAAGAAAGTCATTTCTGCTGCTTCTACTCATATTAAGTATGTGAAGCAAAAATATTTTAGAGATGGTTGGGTTGCTGCCATTCAAAAGTTGAACACAAATGGAGACTCTAAACTTTTTCAAAGGTATATTCATGGTCCTCCTCCAGTCATAGAGGATGAGGTTCAAGATGAAGCTACTTTTGAAGAGTCTTTATTTGTGGTTGAGTCTACTGCCAAACAACCTGAAGTCCATGAGTCTTATATTCCTCCTGCTAAGAAAACCGAGCAACTCCATCTTGCAGCCCCTTCTTCTGAGCAGAATAAGAAGGTTGAAAGTGATAGGGAGAAGGTGTAATATTGTTCGGTATTTTTCTCTTTTACTTTTATCGTTTCTTTTTCCTTTATTTTGATTATACTTGAACTCTTTGTTATCAATAAAAGAACCTTTTGTTGTTTCTTTTATGTCTTCTGTTGATTATACCTGTTATCCATTCTTGTTGTTGATTGGTGATTATTTCTTCTTACTAGTTTATTACGAAGATGGAATAACTGTCTTCCCATGATACCGAGCTATTGAGGAAATGCAATGCTTTTTTCAAAACTGTCCATATGGACTTATCCGAAGAAGAAATCACTCAATTGCTCGGTGATTATGCCTCAGAGCAGGTTAAAGAATCCTATAAGTATTTGAAGTACTTACTTGATCGGGCGGTAGCAAATAATGTTGCCTATTATGAAATGATAGAAGAACTTCAAGAACAGTATAAGGAATCCACTGCGCTGCTGCATCAGAGCTATGAGAAGAAGTATCTAAGTTTGAGTGTATATCGAGGCTTTAATATGTAATCATTTGGCATGGTTCCTGTCTCTAAGGCTGAAGGAAAGCGTCCTGTAGAATAAAATTTTGTATATTATTTTTCCATATTTGAGCAACAATATGTAATCATTTAATTTTAATAAAAGCTTATTTTATGAATGGATCAACTTTTAGTTAATCTTTGAATATCTGTGAATGTTTTCTTAGTCTTTGACTATGAATGGATCAACTTTTAGTTAATCTTTAGTTTTTCATCGGTTCTATTGATATCCTTAGGATTATCCTAAGTTTTATACCAATTATCAATGTTTCATCATGTTTCTACTAATGTACCTAAATTTTATGGTAATTGCATTTGTTACCTTGGTTCCCAGGTGTGAGTGGAACATTTGTCCAACTTTTAGCCTAGTTTAGATGGAAATTATTCATTTGGGCCTTCGTTAACCAAGCGTTTGGGACTTACGTTTTTGCCTTGCATGGTTTTATATGTTTGACAACCAACTTTGTTGGTGCCTTAACTGATGCCCACCAACTTTGTTGGTGCTTTTATTGATGCCGACAAACTTTATTGGTAGCCTTAGTTATTACCGACCAACTTTGTTGGTGGCCTTCATTGATGCCGACCAACTTTGTTAGTGGCCTTCATTGATGCCAACCAACTTTGTTGGTGGCCTTATAGATGCCGACCAACTTTGTTGGTGGCCTTCATTTATTCCGATCAACTTTGTTGGTGGCCTTCATTTATTCCGATCAACTTTGTTGGTGGCCTTTGTTATTACCGACCAACTTTGTTGGTGGTCTTCACTGTGTTTGTAAGTGCATAGCACTATTGCTTCGAAAAAGAAAACAAAAAATAATAATTTTAGGAAATTCATGTTCTCATTAAATTTGACGTGAACTGAGTACAATATAACTACATTTACTGATAATACTTCTTCAGGTGCTCTGCATTCCATGGGTTCTTAAATTCTTCCCCTTCTAAAGTCTCAATCCGATATGTGTCTGGTCGGATAACTGCAGTAATACGATAAGGCCCATGCCAATTGGCTTCCAGCTTATTATTTTTCTGAATTACTTTATTCAAAACATAATCTCCATCTTTTAAGTTACTCAGTATGAACCTCTTGTTATAGAAACGTGCAGTCCTTTGTTGATAGGTTGCATTCCTTAAAGCTGCATCTTCACAGACTTCTTCCAGCATGTCTAAATCCAACCTTCTAATCAAATCGATGACTAGGGTATTGAAGTTAAGAACTCTATGTGTAGGTAAACCTAGCTCAACAAGGATTACATCTTTAGTACCAAACGCCAATAGGTAGGGAGTTTCTCCAGTAGCTATTCTGGAAGTTATTCGGTAAGCCCACATGACCGAATGCAGCTCATTAATCCAATTTCCTTTTGCATTTTCTAACCTTTTCTTCAGCCCCTTCAGCAAAGTTTTATTAATTACCTCTGTTTGGCCGTTACTTTGAGGATGGCTAGGATCATAGTGGATTTTTTGGACATTGGACTGGGCGCAATAAGCAGGGAATTCGTCATTGTCAAACTGTGTGCCATGATCAGTTATAAAGGCATAAGGTAAGCCATACCTGCATATAATACTTTTCTAGATGAACTGATAAACCTTTTCATGGGACATATCGATCAATGGTTCAACTTCCACCCACTTTGTAAAATAATCAACAGCTATAACCAGGTACTTGAACCTTCCTTGAGTGGTTGGTAGGGGCCCAACCAAGTCAATTCGCCACATAGCAAAAGTCCAGGGTGAAGTTATTGGTATTAAGAGAGCTCGTGGATCCTTGCGTATACTAGAAAACCTTTGGAACTTATCACATTTCTTGGCAAAATCTGCACAATCTGCTCGAATGGTTAGCCCGTAGTACCCTTGCGTATGTATTCTTCATAACAACGTTCTTCCTGCTACATGGGCTCCATAGGGTCCTTTATGGACTTCTTCAATAAAATCCTTTACCTCAACTAGATGTATACACCGTTGTAGACCAGCAATTAATCATCTTCTGTACAATACACCACCATCTAGCATATATCTTGCAGCTTTGTATTTCAGCCTCTTAGCTTCAAGTAGATCGGGTGGAATAATCCCATCTTCAATATATGGTCTTATGGGGTCCATCCAAGATGGCCCCCTATCAACTGCAATAAAGTTAACCATCGGATCTTCATTAATGCTCATATTAGCAAGTATCTCAATAGGAATAGTTCTTCGTATCTCCATTCTGGTTGCTGAAGCTAACCGAGCAAGTGCATCTGCTCTGTCATTTTCCAATCTTGGAATCCTGACCATCTGGACAGCTAATAAAGTGGCAATTATTTCCAAAGTTTTGGCCAACTATCTGGTCATTAATTCTCCTTTTGCTGCATATAAGCTCAACACCTGATTTACCACCAACTGTGAGTCACTATACACCACAACTTGCTCGGCGTTTAGTGATTTAACAATATTTAGACCAACAATCACAGCTTCATACCCTGCCTCATTATTGGAGGCTTGAAATTAGAACCGTAGAGGGTATTTTATGTCTAGCTCGTCTGGAGTATTGAGACTGATTCCAGCTCTACATTCGATTGCATAAGATGACCCGTTAACATACAGACTCCATATGGGAATATTGTTGTTAAACGTTTGGTTTGTCAGAGTTCCTTGATGGAAGATTTTATCTTTCACCTCCTCATATTTCCTCATCATCTCATGTACTCCAATGGAATGTTCTAGTTGGTCTTTTTCTTTAATTTCCCTTGTTTGTAGTTGGTCGAGCATATCTCCAATTGGATTGCTAACTCCTGGATATTTTTCGACTAGAGTCCCTTGTTGCTTGGGGACCTATGGGTAAGTGAATTTTGTAATAAAATTAGCCACAACTTGACCTTTTAAAGTAGTCCTTGGTTCGTATACAAGGTCATATTCCCCCAACTCCACAGCCTAATACATCAATCTTCCATATTTCTCCAGTTTATGCAAAGCCTGCCTTAGTGGCATGTCAGTGTATACCACTATGGTGTGGGCTTGAAAGTATGGTTTCATTCGTCTACTAGCCTCAATTAAGGCTAGTGCGAATTTTTTCAGCCTGGGATATCTCACTTCTGCTCCTCGAAAAGCTTTGCTGGTGTAATAAACTGACTTTTGAACTCCATTTTCCTCCCTGATCAAGGCAGAGCTAATTGCTGACTCAGATACAACCAGATATAAATATAACTTTTCTCCAAACACTGGTCGAAAGAGCAGTGATGGTACTCCTAAGTACTTCTTTAACTCCAAAAAGGATTTTTCACATTCATCGTTCCATTCAAAGGTTTTTTTAATACCTTGAAGAATGACAAACACTTATCCGTTGCTCATGATACAAATCTGTTGAGTGTTGCTATGTGCCTAGTTAGCCTTTGAACATATCTTTTACAGGTCGGGGACTTCATGTCGATCAGAGTTTTAATCTTATCTGGATTATCTTCGATTCCCCTTTGATTCACTATATACCTGAGGAACATTCCCTCCTGCACTCTGAAGGCACATTTGGCGGGGTTTAACTTCATTTGGTGCTTTTCCAATTGATTAAACGTTTAGCTGAGGTCGACAATATGATCAGTAGCATTTTTGCTTTTAGTGAGCATATCACCAACATACACCTCCATGTTCTTGCCTATCTGCTCCTCAAATACTTTATTCACCAGTCTCTGATAAGTAGCACCTGCATTTTTCAGACCAAACGACATAGCATTATAGCAATAAATTCCTCGGGGAGTGATAAAAGAAGTACTTTATCTATCTTTTGGCTTCATTTTAATCTGGTTATAACCATAATATGCATCCATGAAACTCAGCAGCTCATGCCAGGGAGTAGAATCTAACAATTGATCAATTCGTGGCAAAGGAAAGTGATCCTTCGGGTACACTTTGTTTAAGTTAGTAAAATCCACACACATCCTCCACTTATTGTTCTTCTTCTTGACTATAACTACATTGGCCAACCAATACGGGTACTTCACATCTTTGATAAAGGAAGCTTTTTGAAGCTTCTACACTATAGCCTGGTTCTTCTCCGGGCTAAAAAATCTTCTTCGCTGCTTCACAGGTTTAACCTCCACATTAAGCTCATGGCATAGGAAATTTAGGTCTATGCCTAGCATATCTTCATAACTCCACGCGAATACATGTTTCCTTTATCTCAGGAAAACCAATAACTCCTGTTTAAGAACTGGTTCCAATGACGCTCTTATTTGAGTTGTTCGTTCTGATTTATCATCATCCAGAACAATGCTCTCCATTGCCTCCATCACTTGGCCTTTTACAAGCTCAAATTCGTCTCGTGGATCTAAGGTTTCAACCTCAGACTCGCTATTCGGCTCAGATATATCCACTTGATAAGTGGTTGTTTTCCTCGTTGTCTCCAACATATCTTCTTCCTCGATAGAGGAATAGTAGCACTCCCGATGCTACTTCTGATATCCTTTCACTACTCTAACTCTAAAGTTAGTTGGGAATTTTAGGCATTGATGAACAATTAAGGGTATAACTTCGAATTTCTTCAGGCCAACTCTTCCCATAACTATATTATAAGAAGAATGAACATTTTTATTCATTACGAAGAATTTCACCTTCTCTGTCTTGGTCGCCAACCATGTCCCGATCAACACATCTAGCTTAATAGTCCATAAAGGAAACACTTTCTCGCCTGAGAATCCAGTAAGTGGCCTGTGATAAGGCTCTAGTTGACTAAGTTTTAAACCCAAACTATCAAAACAGGGATAGAACATGATGTATGTCGAACTGTGATTATCCATTAATGTTCTTGCTACCAATACTTCTTTCATCCTGACTCTGATTACTAAAGGATCGTCATGGGGATACAACACTCCCGATAAATCATTTTTGGAAAATCCAATTGCGATCTTATCCTTGTTAACTTTTCTTGGTCGATCTTTCTCGGCGAGGTTGATCCGTTGGATATAGGAACAAGCTTAAGCCTCATTGAGGTAAGCTTTCCTTTTAGCTGTATGACCTCCTCCTCCTCCAGTATCTCCACCTGTAATCATGTGACAATCAAAAGATCCAAAACTGAGCGTGAATACCTCACGTTCCGGTTGTCTAGGCTTCTTGGGAAGATCAGGATCATCTTCTGGGACATCATCATGGTTCCTCTTCTTCTCTTCCCTGGGCTTAACTGGCAATTTAGATCTCTGTCGACCTCTTCCTCCATTTCTTCCACCATTTGGCCGATCAATAAATCTGTCCAACTTTCCTCTTTGGATGAGTGCTTCTATCTCATTATGGAGAGAAATACAACGGTTGGTAGTATGACCATGATCTTTGTGAAACTCATAATACTTGTACTTATCCCTCTTATCAGCAGGTGACCTTAACTTTTTCGGCCAACTCAAATCATTGTTGTGCTTGATTTCATCTAACACATGATGCATATCCACCGTTAAGGGAGTGTAATTAGTAAATTTCCGGAGCTAATCTAGGCCTTCATTTACCTTCGAACTCCTGCGCTCATTATGAGTCTCGTGATCCTTCTTATTTTACTTCCCTTTTATTTTTTCTTTCGCCTTTATATCTTAATTCTTTTTATCAGTCATAGCTTCCTCGGCGTTTATAATCTTCGTTGCTTTGGCCATCAATTCTGTCATAGTCTTTGGTGGATCTTTTGCCAAAGTATAATATAATTTATCAGGGATCAAACCACTCATGAGGGAAGTGATTGTAATCTTTTCTTCGTAATCAATGACTTCCAGTTTCTCGCTGTTGAAATGAGTGATGTAATCCCTGGTGCTTTCTCCCTCCTTCTGTCTTACATTGAGCAAATGAGCTACTCGTTTCACTGGTTTTGCTCCAAAGCAAAAATTATAAATGAATAGCTCGACGAGTTATTGAAAGCAAGAAATTTTCCCCTGAGGAAGGCTATTGTACCATATTTAAGCAGATCCAGTGATTGTTCCCCAGAACGCCCTACATCTCATCTCATCAGGAACATCATAGATATCAGCAGCTGCTTGGTACTGTTCTATATGGAGAACTGGATCAGTCTTCCCATCGTATTTGGGAGTGACTACTAGAGCTTTAAACTTGGTTGGCATAGGGAAATATACGATGGTTTGCACAAAGGGGGACCCTTTAATAAAACCTCTTTGGAGGGGATTCTTGGCGTTGGCCATTTTACCCAATCTATCTTCCAAACGTTGAATGGAACCTTTCCATGCATTACTGCTAGCGCCATGGATGGCAGCTCTTTTATGAGGACCAACAGATCGTGCTGAACTTTCTTCATGCGAACCTTCTTTCTGACTGGACTTATCAGTTCGTCGGGTATAATCTGGATTGGGCTGAACCTTCCCTTAAATCTCTTTGTCATCGAGTATTTCTCGACGCAACCCATAGGGAATTTCCCTGGGGTCCCAAACAATCGAAAGGAGAGGCCCTACTTAGCCTTTCTAATGCACTCAATCTTTATGGGATGAGGGATTGTCCATCAGTGGAATTAGTGACCCTAATAAAAGAAGTTTCTCCAAGCAGGCAAGAAGGATCCCTAGAAGTTCTGGAATGGCTATGCCCAGTACTCCTTGTTCGTGGTGGTGGCATACTCCTTTGATTAACTTGTGATGGAACTCCAGCTTGCAGAGTTTGAGCCAACTGTCGTATAGTGTCCCGTATAGCTTCTTGACCCTTAGCCAAGCTAGCCAAAATTCATATTAAATCATTGTTATTTGGAGGGACAGAGGGAGTAGGCAGGATTCCCTTATTTTTGGCACTTGATTTTAGAATTTCAGCCATGGATGATGAATGATGAATGAGTGGTGTCAATCTGTTGATGCAAAAAACTATACTATGACTAATTAATTAATCACTGATAAAGTAAGTAAAACAAATAAGATACAAGAAATTTTTAAAGTGGTTTGGCTCAATGGAATAGCCTACGTCCACTGTTATGTATTGACTGCCTTGAGTTATTTTTTGGTCCTTTGCAATGAGGGTGATACATTGTATTTATAGCCCAAGGGGGTCTTGATCGTTGTCATGTGAAAGGATGGAATGCCTTTATTTGTTAGGCATTTACATCAATACATAATGAGAATTAATTATATGAACATTGTCGCTTCATAAGAAATACAGACTGTAAGACCGATGTCGCTTGGTTGGCTGTACATAATGGATTTTCGACTGTTGGTCGGGCTTTCAAGTTGGTCGGATAACCGTGTTGGTCAGGCTTCCTTATTGGTCGGGCTTTTCTATCATGCTGACTTGGACTTGTGCCACATAGGATAACACGTGCTGGCTTGTAATTGGTCCACGTAAGATGATGAATTTTGGTATCAACAATAATACTGGCTTAATTTGTAAATATTAAGCACTTGCTATTTTTAAAAAATTTTACACTCGAGCTCTGACCCGTTTACTTGCATATTTCCTTCTTTATTATAACTATATTACAAGGTGCCAAGCATCAGGGACGTCCTACTTAGAGGATGGATACTTGACCTATTCTGGGGATGCAACTTTGGATTAGACGTACTCAGTCCATTGATTCTTATATTCTTAGTTCTTAGTTCATTTAGGGCATGTCGCCCAAGATTCTATTATCCTATTTCAGTTTTGAATATTGTATTGGTTTTATATTAATACTCTTAGTATTATTTTAGATGGTGTTGACGTAAAAAACTAAATTTGATCTAATTTAATCAATCACAGATAAATATGAAATAAGAAACAAGACAAAAGATTTTTAAAGTGGTTCAGTCTTATGAAAATGGCCTACGTCCACTATTTTGTATTACCGGATGTTTGCCTTAGTCTTGATCACAATTGCTAATGATCAATTACCCCCTTATGGACGGTGTTACAATGTATTTATAGCCTTGGTGCTGTCAATATGAATAGACGATATGCCATTATTTAATAGACATATACATTTGTACAATAAGAATGTTCATTAAATCCGATGTTCATTGAATGTACAATTATCGCTTGATCTTCCTGGCCAGATGCTCTGCACGTTGAGTAGCTCGGCACGCTAAGTAGCTCGGAGTGATGAGTAGCTCGGTGCTGCGAGTTTTTCGATGAGTATAAGGATTTGCCACGTAAGATGACACATGTCTTCATATAATTGGTCCATGTTAGCTAACTAATTTTTGTATCAACAGAAGCCCCCAGTGTTTCACAGTTGAATTCTGATATGAGAGTGTGGAACATTTTACTCGAAAGTTGCTCGGGCGTCTTGATTAATTACAGATCTCCAACACTTAGGAATTTTCTATTTAGTTTTGTCATTTGAGCGCGAACTGGAAAACTTGTAAATATTTTGAATCCGCGACAGACGCTTGGGTATTTGCGTCTTTTTCAACATTTAACCGCCGAAAATGAAATCGTCTTTTCTAGTAATCATTTCTTTTTCTGCTTCCCGATACAAGGTATTTAAAAGCGATAAAATAGATTGTAATCTACTTTTTACTTCCAGATTTCTAAACTCTTCGTCTTCTCATTCTATCCTTGTATTGTCGTTCTTTCTGTCATTCGCCTTAGCAGATTTCTCAATCCCTCTGTAAGAACTTCTTATTTCTTATTTCTTTGCTTTAGCCACCATGGTTTATCTTATAGAATCATTGGATAAGTTCCGAGCTGACTTTGCGATTCCATCTTGGGTTATTCTAGAAGAACCTCCTTGCCCCTCTGATTTATTTTCTCTGGCTGAGGGACACTGGTTTCCCTCTCTTTTTGTAGCGGAGTGTGGTTTTTCTTTTCCGCCTAATCCATTGTGTTTGGAGTTTTGCTAATATTTTGATATTGTTCCTGCAAGATTAGATCCAAATACATGGAGGGTAGTTAATGTCATACATAGGTTAAACCAAACTCATGGGACTCAATTAGGGATCCCTGAGATTATGTTTTGTTATAAATGGGTTACCAGTGATACTATATTTTATTTAAAAACTAGTTTTTCCAATAGAGCTTTAGTGGTCAATCTTCTCGATGATAATAGGGATTATTTTGATCATGGAGTTGTGATGAAAAATTGGCAACACACTCCATTAAAAGGAAATGATGTTTACTAAGGTCCCAGATGTCCCCTTTATGGCAATGGGATAGGTTGTTTTTAATTTTTCGATTTAGTTCTATTTATGTTTGATGAAATGTGTTACTGATATTTATTTTACTTTTTGCAGTTGATAACAAAAGAAAGCTCCCAAAAGAGAGTAACATTAATATAAAAGATTTAAAACTCATCAGGGGTTTGCATCAATCAGTTGGTGGGGAGCATGTTAGAGCTGCTTCTCATTTGCTGAGATACAAAAACACTATTTCCTCTTTTATTGCTCGTCCTCTTGCCCATCCTGTGATAATTGATCTTAATCAAGTTCCATCATCTCGAGCCGGCGTAGAAGAATCTTCTTCTGATTTGGGTACCTCTATTGCTGATTTGATGATGAGGAAGAGGAGAATGCCTTAATTCTTTACCAAATATGCTCCCGGCACTGATGGGGCAAAGAAGAGCAAAGGGGATGTCTCAACTGAAGGGACTAAGGAAATTGATATGGATCCATCTAATGGAACAATTCTGACTGTCAAGGAGGTCGGCAAGAAGCCACTTGTTGTCCCAAAAGAGGCAGTACCTTTGATTGAAGATTTTGCTATTACACAAGAAGAAGCAGCACCTTTGATTGAAGGTGCTCCTCTAAGGAGATTGAGGAGAGGTCTCGCAGAAAGACCTATAGAAAATATTGCTCAACCTTCTAACGTTGAGGATCCTTCTTTGAGAGCTAACACTCCCGCTCTCATTGCTTTGAGCTCGGCAAAAGGTTTGATCAAGTCTTGGACTATTCCTGAATATCGAGCTGCTGAGGGTTCCCTTTCTCGGGAGAAGGTTACCAACTTAACCGCCCAACATATTGCGTTAGTAAGTATCATCGTTATTAATATTTCATATTCATGTATTGTGCTCATATTCTGATTCGAGCTTCTTTTCTTTTACAGTTTATGACGTGTTTTAATAGTATCCTGGAGAAAGACGAGGCTATCAAGGCTTCCACTTCCTCCAGTGGGGTGGAAGAGGCTTTTGACGGGTTATCACAGTCTTTGAAAGACTCCCAACAGAAATTCGAGGAAGATAAAGCTGCTTGGGAGAAGAAACTTCTATCTGTAGAGAAAGCTCATCAACAAGCTGATACAGCTCGAGACCAAGCTGTAAATGCCTCCAAAGAGTTGGAGGAAAAATTGAAGGTCGCCATTTCCAGTAAGGAAGAGGCTGATGGCAAGCTTGAAGAGGCTGAATGATGTAAGAAAGATCTGGAGGAGAATGTGAAGCTTGCTGAGGGATATGCTTCTTCTGAGAAGGTGAAGAGAAAAACTGCTATAAAGAAGCCCTTTAGCTCTGGTTGGGATAAAGGATGGAACAAAGCCTTAACTCCTATTACTTGTCAGATGGAGTATGCAAGTTTGAAGTACTTCGGAGACGGATGGGTCGCGGCACTGAAAGAGTTGAGTGTGGTAGACGATTCTGAATTATTTCAGAAACACACTCATGGCCCTCCTCCTACTATTGACGAAGAAGAAGAGGATGAAGTTGCATCTGATGAATCTTCTATGGCGATAGTATAAAAATTACCTGTTGTTACCATTACTCATCCCTCCGACCAAGTTCAGCAGGTGACAACTTCTACCGAGCAGCGCAAACTGCCCTCCGAGCAGCAACCTTCTTCGTCCAAAATGGCTGATGACGTTATAGGGAATAAAGAGAAGGTGTAGAGTAGTTTGGCTCTTTAATTATGTTGTTCTTTTGCTCTTCCCTTTGTTGTTGTAACTTTGGTTGTACTTGCTTCTCCCGTTGATTAATAAAAAGGACTTTGTTATTTACTCCGAGTTTTCCTTTAATTGCTCTGCCTGTATCATTGTTGATGCATTTTTATTTTTCCTTGCTAGTTTGTTGCCAGGATGGAACTCTTGTCAGCTCATGATACTGAGTTGATAAAAAAATATAATGATTATTTCAAAGTTGTTCACACAGATTTTACTGATGCTGATATAATTGATATCCTTGGACCTGATGCTTCCGAGTGAGTAGTTGATGCATACCAATACCTAAAGTGCTTACTTGATCTTGCTATGGACAATAATGTGGCCTATTATGAAATGATTGAAGACCTCCAAGGAATGATCGAGGAACTCCAACTTCAACATAAAGAAACCACTGCACTCCTGCATGAAGGTTATGAGAAAAAATACCAATAGTTGAGTGTTGATCGGGGTTATGTCAAATATATTTTTGCCCATGAAAAAAGGGAAAGTGTACTGAAACTTGAGATCGAGTAACATAGGAATATTGCCAAGCTGTTGGAGGAGGAGAATATTGCCTTGCGAGAAGAAACGAGACAACTCAAATCTGTTGCCTCATCTTCTTCGAGAGCTTTAGTCCCAGTTAATGATGAAGATTTTTCCTTTTTGGAAACTGAAAATGATGTTTTGAGAGAAGAGATGGAGACTTTGAAAAGAGCCGGTTCCACATCGTTCGCTCGTGGTAGAGCAAGGCCTTCTACCCGTGGCCGAGCAAGGGCTGGTCGGATTAATATTGAAGAGACGAGGACCCAAATGGCTTTAGAAAATCAAGTCGTTCAACTGACGGCAAAAAATTAAGCCTTAGTGTAGATGTCCAGAAAAATTCAAAGTCTTACCGAGTAACTTTTCGAGCAAAGTTCTGCCTTAGAGAATAAAGAGAATTTTGTGAAGAAGCTCCATCAAAATGTTGAGAGATTGACATATAAATTTCACAAGCAGCCCAGAGAATTTTGGAATGCGAGATACAATGAAGCTCTATGCCATCTCGATGCTCGGTTGAGACAATCTAACAATGAAGGGTACAAGCAAGGATGGTTGAATGCTCTTGGTGTGATGCATCTTAAGAAAGGAAATTCCCTGTGGGATTGGTATGAACCTGGGTTTCTTGACCTACCAATACCTCCTTTCAACTTAGATGTTAATTGGATTCCAGCTCGTGTCATACCTCAATGTTTGATCTCCAAGTACCTTGGTGATTACAACCTTTATGAAGATTATGAGATATCCCGACCTCCTTATCTGCTTGAGCGACCAAGTTCGAGCAACACTAGGATGCTACTAGATATGAATTTTATCAATTATCCTTATGGTTTAGATGATCCTACCGCTGGGATAGAACCCGTGCCAAAATCAGAAGGAAAAAAGCCAATAGAATAGGAAATTTGTATTGAATGAAGAAAACTTCATCTTTTATAATTTGCTTTCCTGTATTTAATGAAGAAAAATTTCATCTTTGTGCATTCCATTTTTCTTTCTTTGGAAATAGTTTTTAAGATGTTTGGCTTATAATATATTGTCTGTTGATGAATGTATATATATCGATAGAGGGATAATTTTTCCTGTTTTGTTTTAATTGTCTAGACAATGGAACTTTTCCCCATTTGCTTCCTAATTGTAGTGACTTGTCACCCATAAGTGCCTAAGCAATAAAATGATTTTTATCCCATGATCCTGCTTAGTTGTAGTAATCTTTTTAGGATTACCTTGTTGCCTAGACAATGAATGCCTTGTGAGGTCACCAATCTTCTTGCCTAGTTTGGGATGCCCCTTGAGGTCACCCTTGATCAAACAGGCTTTGCCTTGTATGATTGTTATGCCAACATTGTTGGTTAAATTTATTGATACCGACCAACCGTGGTTGGTGCTTACTGATATGCCTACCAACCGTAGTTGGTGGTTGCTGATATGCTGACCAACCGTAGTTGGTGGTTGCTGATATGCCGACCAACCATAGTAGGTGGTTGAGTGTATTGCACGAGTACTCTGAAAAACATTAAACAAAAAGAATATGGAGAAAATATCATCTTTATTCATATTGAAAGAAATGGGGTACATGTGAATCTGTATTACTAATAATATTTGCGCAGGTGCTCCGCATTCCACGCATTTTTGAATTCTCCTCCTTCTAAGGTTTCTATTATGTAGGTCCCAGGTCGAACAACTGTAGTTACCCAGTGTGACACCCCAACTAATTAAATACCGGGTAGCTATTCCTTTATTCAAATTAATACAAAATGTCAAGTTGGTTCAGTTCGTAGCATCACTGTCAAAAAACATTGATTAAACAAATACTAGCCACCTAATATTTAAAAAGTGACTTGTCAATTTTAATTAAATTAAATTAACATACAAGCAATGTAATTTGAAATAATGATACCACAATCACATCACAGTCATAATAAAATAATAACGGAATAACAATAAATCTGGAGGAATACTCCTCTAAATAATTCGAATACTGAATACAACCAAATACAATATCTGGATCACTAAGTAATTAAATCCAAAACTGAAACAAGGCTGAATAAATAAGCTGTCTCTAAGAGAAAAGGGGCGACATGCCCTAAAGATAAATAAGTTTGTACTGGAATCAAAGTAGAAAGTGGAGGCATCTATATATCGAGATCCTGTAACTTCCACAGCAGCTACAGCACGTCACTAGAATGGAACTCCTAAGCTTAGTGTCCTTGTGGCTGAGAACCTAAAAGGTTTTTACAAGATAATAGATATGAAAGAAAACGGGTCAGAGCCCGATTGTGCAAACAGTTTAAAATATAGAAAGTGTTTAATATCATTAAACAGTGAATATAAAATACATGATAGTGCGTGCACTCACATGAGTTCCTCACCTCTCAACTAATTGTGCACTCCTAACGTACCCGTATCCGTTCTAGTTATTCCACTATCTAACTAGTCCAATCTATAACCTGACTTTACTATATAATTCAAAGTTCAACTCCCGACATCTTAATATAAATTGAGAGTCTTATTATTTTTTTTCCAGAATTAGTTATAATATTTACTATAAATTTTTCCATTTTTAACTCTACTAAAAATGTCACAATCATTCACAATTATACTTTGATAAAAGTTTATTTCAATTACCAGTATATTAGTCTCATCATAAATATACAATAAGGGCACCCCTAGGCTAAGCTGCGGTGCACACATACTCTGCTATCGAGTACTGGTACATCACGTACATAAGGACCACGTATTCCAAATCTCTCAGGAACCGTTTCAATAAGCAACAATCACACATAATGGAGGCGAACATAGTTCACATCTCATGGGTCACGCACATACATACGCTCCCATGATCAGCAGATTTATTAACTCACCAATAAGTCATTATTTGACCTATGTCCTCAAGGTACCAATCTAAATCCCCCCGTAGGCACACAAAGATTAGATGGCCCTGATCGAACGCCGACCTCCCGTGATAACAAGTATGGTAGGTATGTTATACACAGATAAACACATATACTAAACATTCACACGTCTTAGATATCTTATAATATTAATAGAGGTATACTTTACATTCCTATACTGTCATTAATTGTTGCACACTTACACGTCCCCGAATAATATAGAATATAGATTGTCAACTCTTCTCACGCCGCAATTTCAAGTACTTACATCCTAACCCATAGAAGTCACCCGGTATATTATATAATTCTAAGTTTCAATCCTCAACGTACTCCAATCTCACAACTATACCCACTAATCACAAGGGAAGAATAACACTCAATTAGATAAGCCTACGGAAAGTTTAAAACTAAAATCGGGCCTAAAAAGGCCATTCTGTGAACTCGTTAGAAGTCACTGAAATCTCGTTCGAACGAGTGTCGTTCAAACGACTGGCTTCGAACGAACTATAAACTCGTTAGAAGGGGCACTGGAATCTCGTTAGAAGCTCTTTCAAACGAGGTCGTTCGAACGACCTGGGTTGGTCTTCTAATGAGATGGCAGAGAACGTCCAAAATTTTCCCAACTTTATTTTTCTTCAATTTCTCTTCTCTAAATCCATCCTAAGATCATCCCAATTAATTTTTAATGTTTTTAAACTACTCTAAGTCCTCCTAGGTCACTCCTTAACATATTTTTAGGGTCAAATCCTCCTAATCAACATGCAATTATCATAAATCCCCAAATCTTGCCCCAAACCCTATGAACATGAATCCAGAATTTAATTGACTACAAAAACTCCTTATTAATCCGTTTTCAAATCATCAAAAATTACATTTTTGGGTATTGAATTCGTCTATAACCATTCTACATGCAATCCCTATCCAAAATCATGAGTTTCACAACAATCCCATTGGGTTTTTCATCAAAACTTTCAAGGCAAATACAGTTTCTATAATAAACATGGAGGAAATATTCATTGAACTTAATAACATCAAATCACTTGCTTTAGGTTTGTTCTTCAGATTTGTTATCGGTGATTATAGGTTGATTCTCTCCTCTTTCCTGTCACAAATCCTTCCAGAATGGTGGTGATGGGTGATGGCTTTGGTTTGGCTCTCTTGTAACCTCTCTCCAACTTCTTTCAAAACTCCCGTAGCCCACTCTCTTGTATTTTGCTGGTAATGGCCTTAGTGGCCTCTCTAATAATATATAATTAAACTCTAAAATTCGTGGGTTTTAATTCCTCAATTTTTAAAATTATAGAAATACCCTTCTGGGTTGCCAGTTTGGCCTAAAAATGCCCCGGGACCCAAACTAAACTCCCGGCTAGAATTTTCTGACTATTTCGACCCTTCCGGACACGTTGGCGCACTCAAAATGACCACTCTGTTGATAAAAATATAATTTACTTTTCACTCTAATTAAATTTATTCCTGATGCGACTGACAGGCGCGTCCCAGCTTAATTTCTCAAATTGTCGTATTTCTGCCTCGCGGCAATTTTAATATATTCAATACTCATATATTACCATATATACTTAGTAATATTTTAATTTTAACATCATACTCAAATACCAACTCACATCCCGTTAGTATTTACATCCGAATTAATTTGCAAATTAATTCTCATTTAATTCAATTAATCCATAAAATAAAAATAAATAAAATTACAGGGTATTACACCCGGTAGGGTCCATGCCAGTTGGCCTCTAACTTATTATGTTTCTGAATTACCTTATTGAAAACATAATCTCCCTCTTTAAGATCGCACTGCTTGACTCATTTATTGTAAAACATGACGGTTCGTTACTGGTAAGCTGCATTCCTGATCGCCGCATCTTCTCTTACTTCTTCGAGCATATCCAAGTCCAAACGTCTCATCAGATTGCTTACAGGAGAGTTAAAATTAAGCACCCTGTGTGTCGGTAGTCCTAGTTCAGCTGGTATGACAGCTTCACTACCAAAATCTAGCATATAAGGGGATTCCCCAGTTGCTGTTCGGGGTGTTGTGCGATAAGCCCATAATACAGAATGTAGCTCGTTAATCTAATTTCCCTTTGCATCATCTAGCCGTTTCTTCAGCCTGTTCAATAGGGTTCTGTTTATCACTTCAGTTTTTCCATTGCTCTAGGGATGGCCTGGTGCAGAATAGATTTTCTGGATGTTGGACTGGTGACAATATGCAGCGAACTCCTCATTATCAAATTGGGTACCATGGTCAGTAATGAAAGCATGCGGCAGACCATACCTACAAATAATATTCTTTCAAATGAACTGGTAAAGCCTCTCATACAACATGTCAAGGAGAGGCTCGGCCTCAACCCACATGGTGACATAATCAACAGCGATTACTAAATATTTGAATCGCCTTTTGGTGGTCGAAAGAGGCCCAACCAAGTCTATACCCCACATGGAAAATGGCCAAGGGGAAGTGATGGGTGTTAACAATGCCTGAGGAGTTCTTCGGATGATAGAGAAACGTTGGCACTTATCGCATTTCTTCGCATAAGCTGTACAGTCGGCTCTCATTATTGGCCAATAGTATCCCTTCGTCGTTATCTTCTACAGGAGAGTCCGACCTGCCACATGAGCTCCACAATAGCCTTCGTGAATTTCTTCAATCAGATCTTTAACTTATGAAAAATTCAAACATCATTGTAAACCTGCTATGATACCCCTTCTATACAAAACATCACTGTTCAATACATACCGAGCAACTTTAAACTTCAGCCTTTTAGCTGCAAGTTGGTCAGCTAGTACAACTCCTTCTTCGATATATGCACTAATGGGGTCCATCCAGGATGGTCCCATATCCAGGGTGATGAATCTCACCATTAAATCTTCATCTATGCTCCGTTTTGTCAAAATCTCAATAGGAATCGTTCTTCGTAGCTCGGTGCGAGTAGTTGAGACTAATCGAGCTAGTGCGTATGCTCTCGCATTTTCTAATCTTAATATTCTAATCAATTGGAATACTATAAAAGTGAACACAATCTCCATAGCTTTAACGTAATACCTTGACATCAAGTCTCCCTTCGCTGCATACAACCCAAGAATCTGATTTACAATTAATTATGAATCACTAAGCACAATAACTTGTTCTGCATTCAGTGTTTTGTCTAAACTGAGGCCCATAATAATAGCTTCATATTCAGCTTCATTATTAGAAGCTTTGAACTGGAAACGCAACGCATATTCCATATCCAATCCATCTGGGTTGTGAAGAATTATACCGGCTCCGCTACCTGTGGCACACGAAGAGCCATTAACATACAAATTCTATATGGGGATGCCATTATCAAACTCTTGGTCTGACAAAGTTCCCTGATGGAATATTTTACATTTCCTTTTATTGTCTCCTAACACTGGGCTGTTGCCTGATGATTCATGCTCCTCGGTGATTATCTCCTTCGTTACATCTGTGGATAGGGGTTAATCGGGCGTAGTCTCTGATGATTCCCTAATATCTATAGGTTATTCTGCATGAGACCCTTATTGGTTGACAGTATCCGGGCAGGTGAATTCCGCAATGAAATCTACAACCGCCTGCCCTTTGAGTGAGGTCCTTGGCTTATACACAATATCATACTCTCCCAGTTCGACTGCCCAATACATCAGTCTTTCAGATTTCTATGTCTTGTGCAAAGCCTGTCTGAGCGGTATATCAGTGTATACCACTATGGTATGGGCATGGAAATAAGGTTCCATCCTCCTACTTGCTTCTATCAATGCTAAGTCTAGCTTCTCCAATCTGGGATATCTTACCTCTACCCCTCGGAAAGCTTTGCTCGTGTAATACACAGGTTTTTGTACTCCAACTTCAACTCTTATTAACGCTGAACTGACTGCGCCCTCAGAGACAGCCAGATATAAGTATAATCTTTCTCCCATCATCGACCGGGAAAGCAGAGGTGGTGTCCCCAAGTATTTCTTCAAAGCTATAAATGCCTGCTCGCACTCGTCATTCCACTCAAAAGTCTTTCTAAGCACCTTGAAGAATGGGAGACATTTATCTGTTGCTCTGGAGATAAACCTGTTTAGAGCTGCAACACACCCCATAAGGCTTTGTACTTCCTTCTTAGTAGTTAGAGATTTCAGTTCTAACAAAGCCTTGATTTTATCAGGATGTGCTTCAATACCTCGCTGATTCATAATATACCTGAAGAACATGCCTTCTCGTACGCCAAAAACACATTTAGTCAGGTTTAGCTTCATCTGATATTTCTCCAGTTGATCAAAAGTTTGGCTCAGATAAGGTTTGTGGTCCGTGACTTTCTTACTCTTCGTTAGCATATCATCGACATGAACCTCCATGTTGTTGCCGATTTGTTCAGCGAACACCTTATTCATCAATCGTTGGTACGTTGCACCAGCATTTTTGAGACCAAATGGCATAACATTATAACAGTATGTACCCCTTGGGGTGATAAAAGAAGTACTTTCCCCGTCTTCTGATTTCATCTTAATCTGGTTGCAGCTGAAATAAGCATCCATGAAGCTCAGCAATTCATGCCCCGAAGTAGTATCCACCAGCTAATCAATTCGGGGCAATGGAAAGTGGTCTTTTGGGCAGGCTTTGTTGAGGTCTGTGAAATCTACACACATCCTCTATTTATGGTTCTTCTTTGTCACCATCACCACGTTGGCTAACCAATCTGGGTATTGGACATCCTCAATGAAAGAGGCCTTTTGCAGTTTCTCGACTTCCTACTGAATGGATTGGTTCTTCTCTGGGCTAAATACCCTTCTTCGTTATTTCACCGGCTTGACCTCTTTATTAACATTTAGCTCATGGCACAAGAAGGCTGTATCTATCCCCGACATATCTTTATGACTCCACGCAAAAGCTTGCTTTCTGTGCCTTAAAAATGCCACTAACTCCTGATTTATTGACGGGTCTAATGAGGTGCCAATTTCAGTTATTCATTCTGGATGTTCATCGTCCAGCATGATGTTCTCCGTAGTCTCCATGACCTGACCCTTTATAAGTTCAGATTCATCTCTAGGGTCCAAGGTCTCTATTTCTGCGTCCTCGGACTTCTCCACTTGGTATGTGGTGGTATTCTTCTTGGCTTCCTCCAACTCCTCATTTTTGGCAGATGAATAATAGCATTCGCGAGCTACTTTCTGATCACCCTTCACAACTCCAACTCCGAAATTAATCAGAAACTTCAGGCATTGATGTATCGTGGATGACACTGCCTCGAACTTTTTCAAGCCTACCCTCCCGATGATTATGTTGTAGGTTGATTGGACATTTTTGTCCATTATAAAAAAGCATACTTTTTCTGTTCTGTATGATGGCCAGGTACCGATAAGCATATCCAATTTAATCGTCCCAAGTGGAAAAACTTTCTCGCCGGTGAAGCCAAGTAGGGGCCTATGATATGGTTCCAATTGGGCTAACTTCAAATTTAAGCTCTCAAAGCAAGGGTAGAACATGATATCTGTAGAGCTACCATTATCTACTAATACTTGTGAGATCACCACATCCTTCATCCTCATCTTAACAACCAAGGGATCATCGTGAGGATATAAGACACCTTCCAGATCATTTTTGGAAAAACTGATGACCAATTTATCCTTGTTCACCTTCCTCAGGCGATCGTCTTCAGCCAGATTTATGCGCTGTATATAAGAACAAGCTTGGACCTCATTGAGGTGAGCTTTCCTTTCAACAGTGTGATCCCCACCTCCTGCATCTCCACCTGTAATCATACTACATTCAAATGATCCAAAATGGATTGAAAATACCTCGCGTTCGGGTTGCCTTGGCCTTTTGGGAAGATGGGGGTCTTTTTCTAGATCATCTTCATGGTCCCTTTTCTTATCATCTTTTGCTCGGCGAGGAGATTATGACCTTTGCCTTCGTTTTCCGTTAGCCTTTTCATCATTCTGACGATCAATGAACCTGCTCAATTTTAATCGTCGAATAAATGCTTCGATCTTATTCTAGAGAGTTATGCAACGCTTGGTCATATGGTCGTGATCTCTATGGAAGTCGCAATATTTGGATTTATCCTTCTTGTCAGGGGTTGTCCTCATTTTCTTTAGCCAAGTTAGTTCCTCACTGTTCTTGATCTCCTCCAGAATGTAGTTGATATCCACCTTTAACGGGGTATAATTCCCATACTTTTTCAACTAATCTAGCGTTTCCTTACCTATCGACTGATTGCTGCCCCCTTGTACTTTTGGTCTTTCCTCTCAGTTTTGCCTACAACTTTCATCTCTGCTTTTGTGTCAGCATTCTTCTTTGCATCTATGGCCTCCTCGGCGTTCATGATCTTAACTGCTTTTGCCATCAGTTCTGCCATAGTCTCGGGGGGATATTTGGCCAGTTTATAGTATAACTTATTGGGTAATAGCCCACTCATCAGGGTTGCAATGGTTGTCTTCTCCTCGTAGTCGATTAACTCCAGTTTCTCATGATTAAAACGAGTGATGTAATCCCTGGTGCTCTCTCCTGTTTTTTGCCTTACACTCAGTAGGTGTGCTACTCTCTTCACTGGCTTTGCTCCAAAGAAGAAATTCCCTATGAAGAGTTATGTCAGGTGATGGAATGTAGCAATCTACCCCCGAGGAAGGTTGTTGTACCATATTTAGGTTGACTCGGTGATAGTTCCCGAGAATGCTCTGCACCTCATCTCATCAGGAACGACATAGATATCAGCAGCAGCTTGGTACTGCTCTATGTGAAGGACGAGATCAGTTTTTCCATCATACTTAAGCATTACTACAGAAGCTTTAAATTTGGATGGTGTGCGCAAATCCATAGTTTCCTGTAAAAAGGGTGATCCCTTGACGAAAGTTTTTTAGAGAGGGCTCCTGGCCTTAGCCATTTCCCCTAACCTGTCTTCCAACCGTTGAATGGAGACCTTCCATGCGTTGTTTCCAGCCTCGAACCTATGTGTCCGAGCAACCGATCGCGCTGAATTCTCCTTTTGAGATCCTTCATTACGAGTTGCTGGTCGTGACTGGGCAGAACCTTCCCGTAGATCATTTGGTCATTGAGAATTTCTCGACATAATCTTAGGAGGGGTTCTATTCCTCCTCAGGCCCAAACGATGAAAGGGAGAGGCTCTGCTCAACCTCTCTAGAGAGCTTGTTCGTTCTGGTGCTAAAGTAACATTCTGTTAAGAATCCGTGGCTTTTATAGAAGAGGTCCGGCCAAGTTGATAAGAGGGATCATCGGTACTCTCCGTATGATAAGACCCAGTGCGTCTGGACTAAGAAACATCTAGGAATAGCATACGTATGGTTCTTGAAGACGACAGATGAGTGGGTCTATGGACGCTTAGTTGACCTGACTGGGCAGGCTCGCCGTTATGAACAGTTTGAATGAGTTGACGCATGGTTTGTTGCATATCTGTTTGCCCCTGGGCTAAATTGGTTACTATTTCAGTGAGATCTTGAAGAGTTGGGGGAGCAAGTGGATTAGGGGGAACTCGGTCATTGTTCCTGTTACTGGATTCTAGGATCTTAACCATTTTTTATGAATGTTTTAGTAAAAACGCCACGTATAGTCGTTCCTATAGACGACGCCAATCTGTTGACGTAAAAAACTTGATTTGATCTAATTTAATCAATCACAGATAAATATGAAATAAGAAATAAGACAAAAGATTTTTAAAGTGGTTCAGCCTTATAAAAATGGCCTACATCCACTATTTTGTATTGCTGGATGTTTGCCTTAGCCTTGATCACAATTGCTAATGATCAATTACCCCCTTATGGAGGGTGTTACAATGTATTTATAGCCTTGGGGCTGTCAATATGAATAGACGATATGTCATTATTTAATAGACATATACATCTGTACAATAAGAATGTTCATTAAATCCGATGTTCATTGAATGTGCAATTATCACTTGATCTTCCTGGCCAGATGCTCTGCACGTTAAGTAGCTCGGCACGCTAAGTAGATCGGAGTGATGAGTAGCTCGGTGTTGCGAGTTGTTCGGTGAGTATAAGGATTTGCCATATAAGATGACACATGTCTTTATATAATTGGTCCACGTTAGCTGACTATTTTTTGTATCAACAGATGGTATAGTGATATTACATTAAACTTTAACGTTTATTTCAGTCTGATTATATTCGTGGTTTTAATTCAGTGATGGTGTGATATTTGATTCTTGTACTGTGTTGTGGAAGGATTTAATAAATTAAATAAAAAATGAAAATATTGAAAAGGTTTTGACACTTAGCTTAATTAAGTATTAGGTGGGTTAATGAGAGAAATTATTTTCGACAGTGATGCTAAGAATGAACCAACTGGATATTCTGATTTAATTTAACAAAGGACTGAACACATGGTATTTAATTAGGCGGGGTGTTACAGGTGGTATTAGAGCATCAGGTTCTAGTGTCCTTAGGATCTGTATGACTTATTATGCTTTTTGCTTAGCGTCCTTTAATATAGAGCCCTATCATTAGGATTGTTGTATTCATAACTACGCATTTACGACTTTAGCTATTCTGGTGATAATTGAAATACTGCTAAATATCTCTTCCTCATTTTAGATGCCTCCTTGATGTGCATGACGAGCCCCTAAGCGGCACATCCAGCCCCACAGCCCGCTCCAACCCAGGGTACTGCGAATGCAGTAGAGGTTGCTGCTATTATTGCTCAAGCTATTAACATTGCCTTAGCGGTTGTCCACCAAGCACCATCATCGGCATAAGTAGTGCTACTAGAACCCACTCCAGCCTTTCCCACTGCATGGGAGCGTGTCAGGGATGCCTTGTAAAAATTCTTATCCACCAGAATTTAAATGGGGTTCCGATATTGTGATTGCTACCCAATGGAAGAAGGATATCCAAAGGCACCTGCGTATGTTCGAATGCACGGAGGTTCAGAAGAAGATTTTAGCGACATTTAAGTTAATTGGAGCATCTCTTCAGTGGTGGGAGTCCACTACTACAGCTGAGGAGAGGGATACGATGGCGATTCCGAATTTTTGGGTGCGATTTGATCACAAATATTTTCCTTCTGCTGTTCTGACCGAAATAAGGAGGAAACTTTTGGATCTCACCCGGGGGAAAAATCCGTCGCAAATTATGAAAAAGGAATTTACTATGCTGACTAATTTGGTGCAAGCTGAGGTAACTACTGAAGAGAAGAAGATCCAAATGTTCTGAGACGGCCTTACATGGAGGATACGCCAGCATCTATTGGGCAATCCTTCTCTACATACATACACCGATGTATTGAATGCGGTTTTACTTCATTTCCAGGACCACCATCTTTATAAGGGAAGTAAGCGGGGGTCTGAGTCCAGTCAGCAAGGCCGAATTGGGGGAAACAATGGTAGTGGATTATCTTCAGCCCAGGGGCAATAGAAATAGACTGATTAGAACTCGCAGCAGGGGGATTATGCTAATCGACTTAGATCGGGAGGTTATCATTTTGGACAGGGAGGTAATAGGCAGGGCTAATAGTATTTTCATCAGAGCCAAGGGAGAGGCGGAAATGGTCAGCCAGTCCGAGTTTAGCAAGGTCTTAATAGGGGAAAATTTGCCGATAGATGCATAACTTGAAGTAAGACGGGTCACCATAGTTAGGATTGTCTAGATAAGGGCAAGGTACCCCAATAACAGGGTGCATATCAGGAGCCGCAGAGGCCTATGTTTCCAGATGACCTTTTAGCACCGGTGCAGGTACCAGCCTTACCTGCCATTGCTCCCGTCTCCCCACCACAACAGGGCAGTAACAATATGGGCGTGTGTACAATGTCCAGCAGACAATAGTTCAGCAATCACCGCCCGCTATTGAGGATGTTCTCTATTACTGGGGATATGGGACGTATTTTGTTTGATACTAGGGCTTCACATTCGTTCATAGCCACTATATTTGCATGGTCCATAGGATTGTTAGGCATGACCAGCAATACGCTTACTTATGTAGACTCACCGATGGGTAGTGGGACGCCTATTTTCTTTATATCCCAGGGTGTAAGTATAAAGATTGGGAGTCTGTTTTTACCAGCTGATATGCTTGTGTTAGACATGTTCATATATGGTTCTATCGTTGGGATGGATTGGCTTGTTGCTTATAGATCCACGATTGACTACTTTGGTAGGCGTATTATATTTTCTATCCTAGGCCAGGAGATGTTTGTAGTGGTAATGCCTCACCCCGAGGGAGGATCGTCCACCCATTTGTATTACATAGAGGAGGAGACCTCTACGGGAGTTATAATTCCCTTTGATTCGATTCCTGTTGTTAGGGAATTCGCAGATGTGTTTTAAGACATAGCAGGGTTACCGCCAAGTAGGGAGATTGAGTTTGTAATTGACTTGACACCGGACACTCAACTAATATCTCGTGCCCCTTACCATATGGCTTCGGCAGAGATTAGGGAGTTGAGAGATCAGATTGAGTAGCTACTGGGACAGGGCTTCATCCATCGGAGTACCTCACCTTGGGGTGCCCCAGTCCTGTTTGTGAAGAAGAAGGTTGGATCCCTACATTTGTGTGTGGATTATCGGGAACTTAATAAAGTCACGATCCGAAATAAGTATCCATTACCCCGCATCGATGACTTATTTGATCAGAGAGCTGCATACTTCTCAAAGATAGACCCGGTTTGAGAATACGATGATAATTTGCATATTTCTAGACTTAGGCTTAAAAACATGGCATTAGTGGGTGAAAACTCGAAACATCCTCCGAACGGCCCCTTGAGTGGCACCAACACCTGGCACGGGACCAATGTAACCCGTAGGAACTGGCTGCGAGATCACGGGACTCCCGGTTTGAGAATACGACGATAATTTACATATTTTTAGACTCGGGCTTAAAAACATGGCGTTAGTGGGTGAAAACTCGAAACAGCCCTCGAACGGCCCTACGAGTGGCACCGATACGTCGCATGGGACCAATGTAACTCCTATAAACTGACCGCGCGATCACGGGGCTCCCGGTTTGAGAATACGATGATAATTTGCATATTTCTAGACTTAGGTTAAAAACATGGCGTTAGTAGATGAAGACCCGAAACAATCCCCGAACGGCCCCGTGAGTGGCACCAAGACCTCGCACGGGACCAATGTAACTCGAAGGAACTAATCGTGCGATCACGGGACTCCCAATTTGAGAATACGATGATAATTTGCGTATTTCAAGACTTAGGCATAAAAACATGGCGTTAGTCGGTGAAAACCTAAAACGGCCCCGTGAGTGGCACCAACACCTCGCACGGAACCAATGTAACTCTTAGGAACTGACTGTATGATCACAGGACTCCCAGTTTGAGAATACGATGATAATTTGCATATTTCTTGACTAAGGCATAAAAACATGGCGTTAGTGGGTGAAAACCCGAAACAACCTCCGAACGGTCTCGTGAATGAAACCAACACCCTTCACGGGACCAATGTAACTCATAGGAACTGACCGCGCGATCACGGGACTCCCGGTTTGAGAATACGACGATAATTTGTATATTTCTAGACTTAGGCATAAAAACATGGCCTTAGTGGGTGAAAATTCGAAACAGCCCCGTGAGTGGCACCAGCACCTCGCACAGAAGAAATGTAACTGGTAGGAACTTACCGCGTGATCACGGGACTCCCGGTTTGAGAATACGGCGATAAATTGCATATTTCTAGACTTAGGCATAAAAACATGATGTTAGTGGGTGAAAACCCAAAACAGCCTCCGAACGTCCCCGTGAGTGGCATCAACACCTCGTACGAGACCAATGTAACTCGTAGGAAGTGGCCGTGCGATCACAAAATTCCCGGTTTGAGAATACGACGATAATTTAAAAATATCAGGACTTTGGCAAAACATGGCGTTAGTGGGTGAAAATCCAAAATAGCCCCCGAACGTCCCCCTGAGTGGCACCATCACCTCGCACGGGACCAATTTAACTCGTAGGAACTGACTGCGCAATCACGGGAATCCCGGTTTGAGAATATGATGATAATTTGCATATTTCTAAAGTTAGGCATAAAAATATTGATATTATAACTCATATATGCAATTTGTCAGTTTGAATAATTTTTTTGTAAAACTACTTGGTTAGTGATATCATTTTTTTTGTATCCTATCATTTGTACGATTTTTGCACGTGGAAAAAATGAAGAAGGCAATGGTTTACGACATGAAGATTGTTTATATAATGTTGTGTCCAATCAGGATTATGTTTTTTATGTGTTACAGCCGTGCGGGCTTTATAATAAGCAGGTTTTATATTTACAGGGTTTGGAATCTCCAGAAAATAGAGGAAATACTGCCCAATTTTTTTTGGTCTGTGAATTATTAAGACGTGCAATATTTTTAAATTTGTATATATATTTGTTTATTAACAACGCTCCCGATTCGCAATTTGTGATTTTTTTATTGTTTTGCAAATAATAAATATTTGTATCACCTCGTACGTGTCCAACGTTACATATAGCAACCGAGCGTGCAGTCACAGGACCCCCGATTTTAGGATTGGACCAAAAACGGATATTTTTTTAAAATTATAGTTAAATGTGGTCATGGACTTTGTGCATGAGCATTTTTATGTTTTCTGTCACGCATAAAAATGGTCACTGCCAAAGTCCATGACCCCCAACCGTGACGAAAAATGGTCGCGGCTAAAGTCCGCGACCATTTTTTTTCGTCGCGGTGTGGGTCACGGACTTTGGCCGTGACCAATTTTTGTCACGGTTGTGGGTCATGGCCAAAGTCCGTGACCAATTTTTTTCCTTTTTTTTGCGTCGCGGTGTGGGTCACGGACTTTGACCGCGACCAATTTTTATCACGGTTGTGGGTCACGGACTTGGGCCGCAACCATTTTTTTTCTTTTTTTTTCTGTCGCGGTGTGGTTCACGAAATTTGGCCGCGACCAATTTTGTCACGGTTGTGGGTCATGGACGAAGGTCGCGACTATTTTTTCTCCTGTCGCGGTATGGGTCACATCACAAGTCCGCGACCATCTGCAGTGACCCACTGCGCGCCGTGACCATTTTTTGGTAACGGACTTGGGCCGCGATCCACAAAATTGGTCGCGCCCGAAATGGTCACGTCACAAGTCCGCGACCCACAGTCTTAGTCAGGGATTTTGGCCATGACCAATCGCCAGTTTTGGTGTAGTGCAAGTATGAGTCTAGATGCTTTAGCAGCATTTGCAATCTCATTTTCATTTATATGGTAATAAAATCTTTTATCACTCATCTTTTCTAGTATTCTTAGGTAAAAATTTGATAGAGTTTAAATAATGAGGTTTTTAGGTACCTTGTTCCAGTCTGACCTATCTATTTCCATTAGGAAGATAATTATCTAATCTTGGAATAAATTTGTCTTGTTCTTTAATGAGTTTAACTAACTCACTTTCTAATTTTTTTTTATCCGAGTTTAAGTTCTAAGATTTTTTATTAAGGATTTTTATGCGATTAGTCTTGGTATTTATATCTTGTAATACTTGTACAATGTCTATAAGGATTTGACTATCTATTTATTGTATTTCTTTTGAGATAGTTTTTATCTTTGTTTTTAGGGATTTGAACTCTATGTATAATTGTCTTGAAATAAGGAGGATGCAGTTATTTTGATCTCGTATGCTATTGATAGCACTAGCAGTATCTTGCCTGTTGTTTGCATGTTTGACTGGGATGTGTTCAATGCGAGAGCAATCATTTATGTGAGAGGTTAAGCAACCTAATGAGTCTAAATCAGTTACAGAGATGTGTTAGTAGTCTGGATAAGTTCCAAAAATATCGTTGTAAATTCATGGGATAAATCCCAAGGGCATTAAAGTATTTTACTAATGTTGGTCTGAAAGGAGCATCTTGACTTTGATACCAGATTGCACCATAGTGTACAACATTTCTATCTCTAAATTTTGGTTTCTCTTTTTAAAGTTGGATTCGCTTTGATACTAGAATTCGGTGCTCTCTACTTTCTTAATTTTTCTTAAATTGTGTGGTCTAAAAATGTAAATCTATGATATATTTGGTCTTAAAATAGAATTTCACTAAAGAGCATTAGCTTTTATATTATTATAGTACTCATTTAAGGACCTCATTTTAGAAACTTATATATATATATATATATATATATATATATATATATATATATATGAACTCCTAAGTAATATGACTCAATTGTAAATTCCATTGCCCTAAAATCAGATCTAAGTATATATATAAACTAAAAACTTCTTAAAGCTACACATGTCCACCTCATTAACTATATATTCAATTCTTCCAAAAAAAAAACTAGCGTACGGAATACAAACTTACTGAAGCTACACGTGTCCACCTCATTAATTTTATGCATTCAATTCTTCCAAAAAAACCAACGTAAGGAGTGGGAGTATATATCATTCTACTATCCCACGAAAAGTCATTTTGTTTATCATGAATCCGTCCCTCTCTCATTCTTACCTCAATAACATCATCACTAAAGTAAATTATTTGATTCTTTGTTTATATCACTTCTTGTTAACTCAAGTACTCTCTTAAACAAATAATAAAAGTATTAATAAATTAGTCAGTATCAACCAAATGAATGCGATGGTGGAGTAACGAAAAAAAGAACTAAAATCTTCAAATAACATCTAAATTATGTATTATGCAGAACTAATTAAAGGATGACATTTATGCATTATATGGGCAATGGCATATTCCACTTGTAAAAATGAATAAAGAAAAAAATATTTTCATTCGCATTCATCATTTGGCAAAGTTGTTCATCTTCTTAGGGCATCTTATTTCCTCATCAAATTTAAATTCAGCTTATTTACGAAATGTATGTTCTATTTATTTACAAAAAAAAGTATAAAAAAATTGCATGTATATATATATATATATATAGAGAGAGAGAGAGAGAGAGAGAGAGAGAGAGAGACAGTCTCCTGTGCACACTAAGTTTGCACAGTGCTGGCGCACACCAATTTTTTTTAAAGGATTAAAAAAAATATTTATTAGTTGATTTTTTCATGTGATATTCAAACATTTCAACGGACCAATGTAAAAAAAATCCGCTCAATTTTTTTTTTTTTGCTATTTTTAAAAAATCGGTCAAACTTTCGCACCTTTTAAAGTGTTTAAAAGATGCGAAAGTTTGACCTATTTTTTAGAAATAGCAAAAAAAGTTTTTTTGAGCTGATTTTTTTTACATGGGTCCGTTGAAATGTTTAGATATCACATAAGAAATCAACTCAAAAATAGTTTTTTTACTATTTTAAAAAAATGATGTGCAAACTTAGTGTTCACAAGAGCCTGCCTCTCTCTCTCTCTCTCTCTCTCTCTCTCTCTCTCTATATATATATATATATATATATATATATATATATATATATATATAAAGAAAGAGAGAGAGTACTGCTTTTGTGCAGACCAATTCGCATTTTAAAAGTGCGGAGCGGACATGTGTCACCTAGCGGTGAGCCCATAAAAGAGAGAGCATATGCCGATAATTTCTAGGGTTACCGCCAGCGACACATATACGGTCCACACTGTTAAAATACGGGACAGTCCGCACAAGAGCATTAATGTTCATCTTTTAATTAATGTTCATCTTTTATGTCCGCATCTGAACCTCTCCCTGTGTATGTGTGTGTGTGTGTGAGAGAGAGAGAGAGAGAGAGAGATACACACACAGGGAGAGGTTCAGAAGCGAACATAAAAGATGAAAATTTTAATGAACCTTAATAAAAAACATCTAACACCAAATCAATTTTAATTTATATGTTGTAATTGGTCCGCGCTAGCAGCAACGGACACGCGTGTGAACCTTGTATTTTTTAATACACCTATATGCCACGCGTGTCCATTGCCGCTGACGCGGACCAATTATAACATATGAATAAAAATTGATTTGGTGTAAGGTATTTTTTGTTAAGGTTCATTAAAATGTTCATCTTTTATGCCCACTTCTGAACCTCTCCCTATATATATAAAAGCAAAAGCCCGTTTTATAAGAAAACCCTTTAAAAAAACATTTGCTTTTAGCATGACATTTCATGCATGACAATGAAATGAGAAAATATCATGCATTAAAAACCCCATGCCCCAAAATATATGGTGTTTCTAAGGGCACCACAAAACTTACTGCAAAATATCACAATTATTTTTTTACTCCAAAATATCACTTAATTTTAATAGTTACTTCTAAATACCACCAAAGGGCCACCACATATTTAAAGTTTAAAAAATCATTTACACACTTTCCCTCTATCTCTCTACACATTCAAACCTTCAAACCCTTCATCTTTAACTTCCAAACCTTTCATCTTCAAGTAAAGATTAAGCTAATCAGGTTGGCACATTAAACAAGAAAACTTTTCATCTTCAAATCAATTAAACAAGTTTAACCTTTGGATGATATATCACACAATATATATAATTTTACAGCGTTTCATTTTTTTACCGAACTATTAAAAACGAGTTTTTTTTACCAAAAGTGTTGAAAGCACAAGGTTGGAGCGAAATCACAAGTTTATTGACCTGCTGGATCGAAATTGAAATCTTCTAAACATCACAAGGTTCGAAATGGATCAACCCATTGATTATTGAAATCAAAACGAACTGTATGATGTTTTTATTATTTTGAAATCAAAACGAAATGTTGAAAAATTTAATTGGACGACCTGTTTGAATTCTATATTTCGTGTAAAACTAGGGTTTCAATCGGTATAATCATAACGATTTACTTGCATTAATTCATTATGTTTATAACGAATCAATGCATTCTGAATTAGGGTATCCATTCATTACCATTATCACGAAATCTATTACTTAATTCGCTATGTTTATGCCGATTGGATCACACAATCTATGACTTAATTCGCTTCATTTGTCATTTTCACCTCGAATGGATTCATATATTTCATTATGTGTATTCCGAATGTAGACACATCCATTCGCCACCTTTATCCCGAATGTATTCAATTATTTCGCTATGTTTATGCCAAATACTACGTGCACATTCGCAATGTTTATGCCGAATGCACATTGAATTATGTATTGTGTTAAGCTCTGACTATTATGACTTATGTTTAGATTTCAATGTGTTAAGCACTCTCTCAATGTTTACAATAATTCAAGACTTATGTTTATGAATTATGTTTTCCACAATACATGGTATAGGTTTATGTACATGGTATAGGTTTATGTTTTTGAATTATATTTACCCCATTATACTCATCAGTGTGTTAATTATTTTAATGCAGGTCTACTATGGATAACCTAGTTTAACAAAGGAAGCAGGCCCTTTGTTTACCCTATAAAAACAAATTTTCAGTGGGTGAGAGAGAAAAGGATGCTTGTACCAAAAAATAAATTAGGGTCCCAACATGAGATTGATACTAAGAAATGTTTTTTGAACAAAAATAGGGATCAAGTCTAAGGATTTATTTGATTTATTTTCTTGTCTATAATATCAAATTAGATGTAACTCTTTATATTGGAAGTAACTTTAAAAATTATAAAAATGAGGAATTAAGTTAAATTATACATTAAAATGTGAATATGATTTTGCACTTTTAAAATATTCCCATTAGCGAGAGAGACAAAAATGGGAAATGAAAAGATTAGGGTGGATTGGAACTAGAACTCAATTTAAAACTGTTGTTTATTCTGAAAATGTTATCTTCCTAGCCTTCTACAGGTGCAAGAAGAAAATTAATCCAATTTATCCCTATACTGTTGACAACGATTCACATATGTACTGCTATTCCCTATCCAAAAAAAGTCTTTAGCACGTCATCCAAATATGTAAAATCTCATGCAACTTACAAAATACAATATAATCCATGTTTATGCTAATTGACCCATTTGGGTTCCATTCGTGCTTAATTTTGTTTTTTATATATAAATATTATTTTTTTAGAATTTTTCCTTCATCTCGTGGATGATATATAATGAGTGTCAATAAAAATGCATTGTATTTGTTGTTAGACCACTTGTAATAAACAACAATATACATTAAAAAAATACTCTTTATTTTGCAAAATTTTAGCTTGCATTGCCTGTTTATTGCGATGAAAATGAAATATTTCACCATCATTGTGCCCAAACTAGTAAATACGAAGGGCCATTTGGCTACCATTAGTTATGTCGTATATAACTTTGGGTATCAAAGTTTAAAGTAATATTATCTTGAGTATCATTTTCACTTTTTGTGACACATTTTATATTTTTTATAATTTTTTTTGACACTTTTTTTCTACAAAAGTGTCGCAAAAGTGAAAATGATTCCAAAGTGATAATATGTTATATTTTGGTACCCAACGTGATATAGACATAACTAATGGAGGTCAAAGTCAAAATGAACCTAAAAAATGCAACGGTTGATTTTGGCGTCACTATATGTGTCAATATATATAGGGTCTTTTAGACAACCTAAATTTGGTGATCGGATATTAGATTTGAATCAGTTTTCACCTAATATATTAGACTTGGCACCAAAATTTCAACCCCAATAAATCCCAATGAATTATCTCCTTGGGAATTACCTTCATCTATTCAATTTTTAGCATGCATCGAAAAATTAAGAGGTGCCGCTAAAATTGACACTTCTAATTTACTAACGCTAAAAGTATCACCCCAATACATGTCACACTTATAATTTACTGTTACTTTTAATGACGCTAAAATTGCATTTTTTTTCAATAGTTTCGGCATAGTGACAGTGCACAATATTTCCGCGGTGAATTCATTAGTATTTTCGTGATTAGTATTCTCTTTGGGTTTCAGGTGAGGGTGGGGGACGGAAATCAAACTCTTAACCTCTTAACCTCTTAACCATGATTAGTGACTAAAGAGTGATACAAGAACTTAAGAGGTGCCTTTTTAATATTATATAAATACTTTGATTTTATTTACTTTAATACGCTCATAATTATCATGTCTTGAATTTTGTACCTTTCACTAATTTTTCTTTACTTTATTACATGTTTCATCGCTAAATATCATTACGTATTATTTTTTGGACCGAAATTTTCACATTTAACAACAAAAATATACTCAAGTCAATAAAAATTACAAAAATTTATTAAATTTGAAAAAGTTAATTATGAACATATTAAAACTAAAAAATATTTTTTTCATTAAAAGGTGCTCTGACCATTAATAAAAAGGTGCCTTTGTTGGCACCCATTATTTATTATCCATCTAGAAGCTAAAAACTCCTGAAATAAATATAATATATATAAAAAAAATTAACTGCACAAAGAAGTCAAATGGGTCCATTACGAGGAACATGTGATTATCTGGATGAATGCACGTGTAACTATACTATGGATGAGTTGAGGAGCAAGGGTATTTTTGTCTTTGAACTATTTGTGACGTAAAGTGGAGTGCTAGAATCTATCCATGGAGTGGGAATAGCGTTATATCCTACACACCACCACCATTACTTTTATATAGCATATATCAGTTTGCCTCTCCCTATATTTGATTAATGGTAGAAAATATGAATTCCTCATATATTCCTGCGAATGAAGATGACACAATCCCTACTAACAATGAAGCAATTGGTTCTCTCTCTCTCTCTCATATATATATATATATATAATATAATGTTTCGTGCGGATTGTCCTGTATTTTAATAGTGCGGATCGGACATGTGTGCGCTGACAGTGAGCGTGAAAATTATCTCCTAAATTATAGGCACACTCTCTCTCTTTTCTGAACCACCGCCAAGTGTCCACACAAGAGCAGTACTGTATATATATATATATAAAGTCTTCTATAAAGATTTCTTATAGTGTAGATCCCGGTACATATCATTTTTTTTAAGTAATAAAAAAATAAATTTTTTGATGAAACTTCATAGATATGATCTCCACGATGAAAAGAGCATCTCCAATGTTTTCATCAAAAAATTTAATAAAAAAGCCATTGAGATGAGGTGATATGTCAAAAAAATGGTATAAATATTCATTTTCTGTCGTTGAAATTTTGGGTTCGCGTCAGCGCCTAGATTTATTGAATTTTTTGATGAAACATCATGGATATGATCTTCTCACTTTCAAGATCATACCCATGAAGTTTCATAAAAATATTTAATCAAAAAGTGGGTGAGATGATCGTCAAAATTTCAACGGTCAAAAATGAATATTTATATTTTTTTTTACATATTACCTCACCTCAATAGTTTTTTTATTGAATTTTTTGATAAAACAAATTAGAGATGATCTTCTCAACGTGAAGATTATATCCATGAAGTTTCATCAAAAAATTTATTTTTTTACTATTTAAAATAATGGTATGTATCGGGGTCTGCACTATAAGGAGTCCTTACATGAGGGGACCTATATATATATATATGTATATATATATATATATATATACATGCTCCTGTGTGGACCAGTCCACATTTTAAGAGTGCGGACCTGACATGTATCATATGTCGGTGAGTCTAGAAATTATTGGCTAAATTATAGGCGCTCTCTCTCCCTTTTCTGAGCTCACCTCTAGGTGACACATGCCAGGGCCGCACTCTTAAAATGCGGACTGGTCCGCACAAGAGCAATACTATATATTCATGTATTTTTTAGCCTTTTTTTACTAATCCAAATATTATTGGAACTAATAAACTTAAAGTAAATAAATACTAATCACAATAGTCAACTGAATAAACGAAGCACTCTAGAGTCAATGAATTAAACACATACTAATTTCCAATTTCTTTAAGTAAAGTAATGGAACGAAATGCCCATATGATCTAGACATCAACATTGAGCGAATGAGATAAATAGTGTATCTTTAGCTAATGATGGCAATGATGGTAGCACACAGAGTTAGGACACTAAATCATTCGCTACTCCATCTTGATATACTTGTAGTATGCTTGAGCAATTATATATACATTCATATAAACATTATTTGTTATGTATATATCCAGAACATCTGAAATTTATCTTCAGTTAGGTTTTTTTATTCAAAGGAGATGGTAAGTTGTTTCATCAGCTTAATATATATAGTAAGCATCAAACCAACTGTTAAACACCCTTATTATAAAGTTGATGTAGGCCTCCACCACTACATCTATTAAATCTATGTTTGCATTGTCTTTCCATGTACTTTACTCTCAGACAGATGATATCCAAGGTTCCTTCCCCAAATACATATGCCTACTGCAAAATTATAAGTGACTAAGTGAGATAGGGCGTTCTATACCTTGGAAAATGCAGACATTTTGAAAGGGTACCAACATAAATTGCAGACATTTTGAAACGCTATTAACATAAATTATCAACATTGGCACATAATGACACTTGGCATACCCCACGTTTATAGTGTGATCATTTTGTGCATATAACATCCTTCACAGTTTTGAAAAAAAAATCAACAAAAATCAAATTGTTATTATGTATTCATACAATATATTGAGAATGACACTGGCCCACATATTATGAATTATCATAGTCATAGTATAAGGTATGCTAATGAAAATAACTATAGAAAGAATAGGATGAATGAAGATATAATGTATCATGAACATAAAGAAAACTCATATCAAATTTAGGAGAAAACTTATTGACAAAAATACCAAAGCAAACAGAGATTCTAAGTCGATAAACTTGTCAATTTTGTGTCTACCATAAGGTTGGGGTATGTACTTATTGAACGGTGCATTTACCGTTGAACATTAAGTCACATTGTATAAAAAGTGTACATCAATGCCATTAGGAACCACTCCTATGTTTAATTAGTTCCTCACAAACTCCTCTTGGCTGTTTTCTCCATTGATTCTGAAATTCTCGTCTACCTACACATTTAGATTTTGAGTTTCAACCACTGCTTTCCTCACAAACTCCTCTTGGCTGTTTTCTCCATTGATTATGAAATTCTCGTCTACTTACACATTCAGATTTTGAGTTTCAACCAAGATAACTGCTTACACACATTATATTTTAAAATTTAATTTTTTCACTTTGCCCCTGAGATAATTGCATAATTATACTTAATCCCCAAAAGTTAAAAAAGTTAGACTTACCCACGGATGTTGCATGGACACCGGTAATTCTAACGTTTAAACTTTTACGGGGTTATCTAGTTACACAAATTTGTGTAATTATGGGATGAGAGATAAACGCACCCGCAATCCTCCTTCAGCATACAAACGTTATTGCACCTGTAGGAGTATTGTTTGAACATTGTTTCCTCCCAAGTCATATGACAACTGCATGTATTCCGTAGAAACTCCAAAAATAGTGCCACTCTAGATGGAAAAAAACTAAGTTTAAAAAGTAATAATAATAATAAATAAATAAATATATAAAATAACATTTTTGGCTTAAAGCCTCTTCCCTTCAACTTCACATATCAAAGGTGATGGCCTTGGACCAATGTTTAACAAAATGCAATCATCATCAATTAATAATCATAAACAAAAAATTGTTAGAATTGTAGCCAATTGTGTGTAAGTTAAAATTCTGTCCAACCGTGTGTAAGCGGAGTGGTTCCTGATGGAAAGGGCGTGGTAATGATGTGCCCAACAACAAAGGCAAGATATCTAGAGCTTGGTACAAAAGTTAAAATTATTAAAAGAAAAATTGAATAAATAGTGTGTTGTAGAAAAAATAAATGTGCGCACTTACATATGGAAGTTGTCCGATGAGGTCCTAACAATTTTAGTTATCACATTAGTAATATCAAAATTGTAAATTTATATAACCCCCAATTTAACACAATCCAGAACAAAAATCATTTTGCATATCATGCTGTAATTACCACCACTCTATAATAGTAGTCAGTTGAAGTCTGAATCATTCTATAAATAACTATGAATGTTTTAATTAAAAGATTAAATCTCCCATGGCTAACAAATATTGGAACTAAAAGAATTGGACCCATTTCAAGTATGAACACTTAACTTGAAGAGTACCATCGGCTTTCCTAACACACAAATCTCTACCTTTGCGGAGCAATAAAAAAATCCGAGTTATGCTCAATGCTTCAAACATTATATTCTTACCACCAATGCTTCAAATATTGTAGTTCTATCAATGATTGATGGAGTAAACTATGTGTTCCCCATATAGGTTCTTTCTATTGTCTAACAAAAGTTTAAAAACAACATCCATGAACACTTACTACAAACATAAAAATTGTAATGCTTTCTAAATACTTGGTAGATAAAGTAAATGTTTTCAAAATATCCAAATATCAATACAACAAAGAGCACTTGAAGTAAAATAACAAAACTCTTAGCCTTGAGTTTTATTCACGGAGCCGCAAAATGTATTGGGGGTTATCCAAAAATATAATCTTCCATCTACATAGAGCATAAAAACAACAAAAACCCAAGATATATTACCAAAAGAAACTTTTATATAGTAAACATTTCTACATAAATAAAGAGAATACATGGTGTAAAGTATACCTGGGGTTTTGATAGAGTCGAATCTGAGAAAAAAAGAACAAGAATAAAATTACATTTAAGAAAGCGAACTCAAACATCACTAAGATAATCTGGACTAAACAATGGACTTCATTGAGTTTACCTGGATCTAAAAAACCTACTCCAGAAATCAATAGCTCTGAAACAAAGAGTTTGCCTTGAAATCGAAAGGAAAAAAATGTTAGATCTCTAAAAATAAAATTAGGGTTAAAACAACACAAAATGAACAAATCTAAACTAATTTCCACATTAAACAGGGGAGTAAATTGGTTAAACTGAATAGGGGATTCAACACCTCAGCACCTAAACATTTTCAACACAAAAAGAACAACTCTAAATGAAAAAACTTAGGGCTAAAACGATTGAGATGTAAATGAAAAAACTTAGGTCTAACACGATTGAGATGCAGGGATAAACGATTAAATCAACAACCTATGATTCAAATATGAAAATATTACCTAAAGATGGAGATGGAGATGAAGAACAGTGAACCAAAGATGAGCCAAGAGAAAGAGGAAGAGAAAAACGGGGGTCCAAAGTGGAGGAAGCTAAGATGAGAGGAAATATGTGGGTAAACTTCCTAATTAGCCAAAGAAGAGAGGGAAACCAATTAGTACTGAGGCAAAAGAGGAGGAAACCAAAAATAAAGGGTCAAAGGAATAAAATGGAATAAAACAATCTCAACCCTCCATTTCTAGCTTTGTTGGCACAATCCTCACCCCTAATTATCTTATCATCTTATATAATAGTGTTACACTTCTACTCCTTATATAGACAGATGTTCAAAAGTGAACCTAAAAGATGAACAATTTATTGAACCTTAACAACCCATTAATTTTAATTCATATATTGTAATTGGTTCGCGCTAGTGGCAACGGACATGTGGGACACGCGGGTTGGGGGGGGTAAAGTGTGTGTATTAAAAAACACGCGTGGTTGCCGCTAGCGTGGACCAATTACAATATAAGAAGTAAAATTAATGGTTGTTAAGGTATTTTTTTTGTTAAGGTTCATTAAAATGTTCATCATTTAGGTTCACTTTTGAACCCCTCTCTCTCTCTCAATATATATATATATATATATATATATATATATATATAGATATATATAGATATATAAAGATCTTTGACATGTCACCCCAAACGGGTTCCCCGAGAGGCTAATATTTTAAAAATTACCCAAAAAATATTTTTTTTGTGGTATTTAAATATTTTAGGGGGCTTGTAAAATAAATCAACTCAAAATACATTTTTTTGCTATTTTTAAAAAATATGTCAAAATACGTCAATTTTAAACTATTAAAAACTCATATATATATTTGTCAGATTTTTTTAAAATAGCAAAAAAATGTATTTTTAGTTGATTTTTTAATAAGTCCCCTCAAATGTTTAAACAAAAAAATATTTTTTGGTATTTTAAAAAATAGTCCAATCGGGGCACTCGTTTTGGGTGTCCCGTCGGAGAATTAGCATCTCTCTCTCTCTCTCTCTGTATGTGTATGTGTATGTGTGTGTGTGTGTGTGTGTGTGTGTGCGCGTGTGTGTAACTACTATATATATAGGAACGATATCATCTTCCTTTTTTATTTTTTTAGTTATGGGTTCTTAGTATAATAAACTGCTGATAATGTAGTTTTATTCTACATTGTTCAAGTACTTGGACCCTTTTTTAACAAATCCATCTGGACTGGCAAAATGCTAACACTTTCGAACAGTGTATTTTGTAAATAGTCCTTAGAGCTCTTACGTAACCTAAATACAATTTTTTAAATTTGTCCTTACTCCTACTTTTATTGTTGGTTTTGCGTTAGCCTCTTTTTTCATGTGAAATTTTATATCACACTCCATTTCATTACAACCTCACGTCTAATTATTACTTTGGTACTTGATCATGTTACTTTAAGTAATAAATCTTGAGCGGTAAAACTACTAAATAGATTTTTAAAAGAACTTAGATATTTAAAAAAGAAAGTTATCATACACACAAAATTAAAAAATATGGCTCATGTTTGTTAAATGTGAATTTTGAAATTTAAAGCCAAAGAAATTGCTGAAATATAATATATTTAAAATTGTATATGTAATATAATTATTTAACGTTCGTCCCATATTGTTGTTTATTAAACCCAAATGAAATTTTGAGAATTAAAATTTTTTATTTTTGTATTTATTATTATTCCTTTTTAGTATACAAAACGTGCATGTTTTGTATTAATTATATTAATATATTTATTTATTAAAGTTTTTCTCTATACATAGTTAAATATTAAAAGTAACAATACCACAAAGTTTCAATATATAAATACACGTACATTTACACATACTAATGAACTTGGCTTGTTCTAAAAATGTAACAGTATTGTCGAGATCGATTAGAGATTTTCAACGGGCTAATTATATTTTAAAAATAGAGTCATTCTCGGTGCTTTCTGAATCAGAGATTGAAAAGTTTGAATCAGATGAATTTGAAGTTGGTGGATACAAATGGTAAGTATTTCTCTAGTTTCTTGAAATAGATTTCACATTGTCTTATCAACTTTGTAAATAAGTGAATTTTTTCTTGCTTGAATATCTTAGCGAGTAATTATACGCCAACTAAGGACTTGGATTCATTTTTTGTAACATACAGACGTATTGTATATGCATTTATTCGATCTGGGATTGACTGAGTTACATTAAAAAAAATCAATTCAGACACAACACATCAGCGCATCAATGGTTTGGAATCTTGTGTCAAACCTAAAATTACTCCCTCGCTAATTATCATTTTTTGATTTTGGCACATTACTATAAAAACTTTGATGAAACCGGCCATTAAAGCTACATCTATGAAAAATTTTAAACTTATAAAATATAGGTTCTTTTAAAAATTTAAAAGAAAATAGAAAATTCAAAAGGAAAAAATCTTAATTATATTGTAAACAAAAAAGATATTAAAAAACAAAGTTACAAATAAAATAGTTTAAAAATTCAAAAAAAATAATGTTAAAAAACATTTACATAATTAAATAAAAAATTATTCAAAAACTAATGTAAAAATATTTTTCTTAAATAAACCATGCTTAACTATTTTTATTTTCATTCAAGATGTTATTATTTTATGTTACACCACAGACTTTTAACGTACCCTTAAGAGAGAATACACGAGAACGTTAGAAACTTATTAAGGCTCCATGAGGTGTATAACCCAAAAAAACATAATTTAGCCATCATAATGTGTTTTTATCCATTGATTTACTAATTTATTAATATATTTTTTGGTGATTTTAGGAGACTGTGGTTGTATCCTAATGGAAATAAGGAGAGGAATTGTAACAATTACATCTCACTATACCTAGCAATAAGTGGCACAAATAATCTTCCTCCGGGTTGGAATGTTGATGTCCAGTTCAAATTTTCAGTATACATTCATGAATGGGACAAATATCTCACCATCCAAGGTAGTTCCTGCCTCTTTTCATATCATTTTTGAAAAACCAACTCATTAAATTCAAAATATCATAATGTAGCCTCTAATTTTATAAATTTGAAAATAACTTGAAATTGTTATATGGGCATAAGTGAGAGTGTTGCAATTTGAGCAATCCTAATAGATATGACATTTGTACAAGAAAATTGGTGTAATTAGTGTGGAGTCAAGATTTGTTTTGGAACATGAGCCTAGGCCATGTGCACCTTAACCCACATGAAGACTAGGAGATGAAATGCACTCCTTCAACTCCAATACTTGTAACAACTTATAATGATAGAGAATAGGTCTGAACTCTTAGGGATAGCTACGAACGCAGCTTAGTACTATCCCAAGCTACCCTATAAATATAAAATCTCCCCATTTGAGAGAGGCATGTGACATTGTAACGTTGAGAAGTACTACAACTCTGCCAACCAGTTTTCTAAAGTAATAAAGAATAAATCCTAACACCCTGTGGATGTAGGCACGTTGCCGAACCATGTACATCTTGTGTTGTGTGTGCATTAGATACGATAACCTATAGGAAATTACCACCCACAATTGACGTCGTATGTGGAAATGATCTAAGTTCTTTTTTATTTTCCAATCCTTTGATATGCCTCACTCTCCTAACCAATATCACCAAAATCTCGATGACCAGGAGGGTCATTAACAACATGGTATAGGGGACCAGGAGGGTTACGCTCTAGAATATGACATGAATGATGGCGAGGAGGGTTGTCAATCATTTCCTCCTTCCTAGAGGGTTAGATTTGAGATTTTGAAACTATTACCACTCCTCTGATGCTCATTATCATCCCTAGGAGGAGAAAAATATTAATAGCGATGAGATTGAGCGATCTAACCAGATATTAAGGCTCATTAATAACTATGAGAGGAAAGTTCTAGAAAAAAATGTCACCATTAGGAACCAACAGGAGTCGAATGTCGTGCTCCAAATATGCTTGAAGAAGATAGAAATGTAATCCTAGAAAGAGAAGTACAAGCACGAACACAACCCGGGAACTCCTAATCCTCAAGCGAGTAAGGCCCGCAGCCGAGGGATGAGTACTTAGCGATGAAAGGGAACCCTCCTCACGAGAAGTATTATGAAAAGATACCACAGTCTAAATGGCAGCAGGGAGACAAATAACTCTGTGATTTCTTTAGAAGAGAGGTGGATAAAGATACATCCCATCAGGGGTACGTATAACCAAGGAGCTCGCAAGGAGATCACTTAACAATTAGAAGAGTTGGATAGAGATACACCCCATAATGAAAAAGAAGTTTTATGAAACACTCTGCGAGTATGCTAGAAGGTACTGGAAAGTGTATAACGATGTGTAAGATTGCACCAATAAGGTTTCAATGGATTCCTACCAATATCTTATGAAGCGAGCGGTTATTACGATCGATGACCTTATATTGAGGAGTGGTCGGTGCTTGCCATGGCGGAGACAAACATAAATAATCCAAAAATGGATACAAGGAGGGAATGAGCAATAAAAAAGGGAAATCATAATGAAAATTAAAAGGTAATCGAGAAGAAGGATCCCAAAAAAGCGTTTAAATCCCTTAACATGGTTTTCTCTAAATCGATCTACAAGATTAATAATCGACAATACTTCAAGTGGCCATAAAAGATGACTAGCGATCCCAAGAAGATAAACACGGCATTGAAGTGCGAATATCACATGGATCATAGCCACAAAAATGAAAATTACAAGGAACTGAAATATCACCTTGAGGCTTTATCTTAGGTGGGGGACCTCAATGAATTTATTGGGAAAAAGGAAGGCCCGTCATAACTCGTACCCGAGCAAAAAATATGGATAATGTATTCGACGGGGAGTTGGGACATGAGTTCACAGTGATCCATGGGGGCATAGGACCAGTGGGTAGCCTGAAGTCGGATAATATTTTGGATAAATGTTTGGGTCATGAATTCTTAGTTATTCACGAAGCCTGGAACCAAATCCAAATCAAGGTTAATGACCTCAACATATAAGTAAAGACACTTACAGTAGTTATGGGGGCATTTAGATCAACTTGGCGAATCCCATTGTGGGAAAATGCCATTAACCTGAAGATATCAATTATTCAAAGCATATTATTTTTATTGATAATGACATGATCAGAGTGAGGACTTCCCATCACGATGCTCTCATAATCACTCTCAGGGTTGGTAACTGGGGTGTGGATAAACTATTGGTGGATTAAGGGATCTCCTCAGAGGTGATGTTTCTCATAATGTTCAATTAGTTGAATCTACATATAGAAGATATTCTAGAAGCCACTGTGCCCCTAGTCGGCTTTACATGAAGGATGACTTTACATCTTGGGAAGTTTATTCTCACTGTTTGGGCTGGAGGAAATTCTAAGCTCATAGGATTCGTCATACTAGATATAGATTGTCCATACAACGCTATATTTGGCATATGGTGGTTACATGACATGAGGGCAGTGTCATCCACTTACTATCAGAAGATAAAATATGTCACCGATAAAGGGATTATGGAAATTCGAGGAAACCAGGCCTTGGCCAGAAAGTGCTTCAAATATTCCATCCAAGAAAAGCTAGAGAATAAGAAAAAAAATGTTATGAAGCCTTTCGAAGGCTTTGTGCACTCCAAGTAATAACTAATATATGGGAGACTTGGTGTTGAGGAAGCTAGGGTGGCTCCTGTCGATCGGGTCATGGTTCCTCTTCAAGAAGTTATCTTTGACGACAACCACTCTGATAAGAAGTTATTTATCGACAACTCACTTACTAAAGAAGAAAAAGAAGATCTCATTATTTTCCTCAAAAGCAATTAGGAAGTTTGTGTATGTCAATCGTATGATAAGACAGGGATATACCCAAATATAATGTGCCATAAGCTACACATTAACCTGTCACACGCACAGGTGAATCAAAAGTTAAAACAAACAAAACCCAAGAAGAAAGTGGGGAAACTTATAGAGGCTCAGTTCATCAAAGAAGTTCAATTTACCTAGTGGATGTCAAGCTCAGTTGTTGTGAAGAGATCAACAGGGAGTAGAGAGTCTTCGTAGACTTAATCGATCTGAACTGGGCATATCCAAAGATAGTTTTCCCTTGATCAGGATAGATCATTTGGCCGATTAACGTATGAGATTTCTTGATGCCTACTCGGGGTACCATCAAATCCCGTTGTTCACCTCTGACCAGAAAAAGTCTTCATTCATCACAATATTATGGTTATATTTCCACAGGATAATGCCCTTCGAATTAAAGAAAGTTGGGGAAACACATTAGAGATTATTAATAAAGATGTTCAATTAATAACTAGGAGTATATGCTGGGGTTCTACATAGATGATATGCTTGTAAAGATAAATACATCACTGACTTGTCAAATACTTTTAAAGTTCTTAGTTATTATAGGAAGAAGATGAATGCAGATAAGTGCTCTTTCAGGTTCAATAAAGAAAGTTTATCGGATACCTGGTCAGTCAAATAGGTATTAAGGCAAACCCACCATATTGAAGCCATCAAGAGGGTTCAATCACCAAGAATAATGCGCGAGGTGCAAAAGTTAACTGGCATGCTTGTCGCTCTCGACCGGTTCATATCAAGATCTTCAAAGAAATGTAGAAGTTTCTTCCAAGATCAAATGAAGGAAAATAAGGAGATATGGAATAACAAATGCAATGAGGCACTCAAATGAGTGAACAAGTATTTTAGCCGACTACCCCTATTGGCCATTCCTGAAGATGAAGCTCCTTTACACTTGTATCTAGCAGTTTCCTATAATGTTGTTAGCTCGAATCTAGTCTATGAGAAGGACATTGGCCAAGTTCCAATCTATTATGCAAGAAAAACTTTGCTCAACACTTTGAAGATGTTTTTCCCACTGGAGATACTTGTATACGCACTAGTGGTAGCCTCTCACAAATTGAAACACTACTTTGAGGGACACACAATTATTGTTTTAACCTTCTTCCCTCTGAAGGTGATACTCAGGAAAATCGACCTATCTAGACGGATGTCCAAGTGATCGGTGGAATTGGTGAGGTTCGACATCCAGTTTCAGCTTAGAACCTAAGTTAAGGGGAAAGTCCTAGCAGAATTCATCGTTGGATTCTCTAGCGATCAGGAACTGGTAGCGACAAGCACAAGGAGTGAAGAACTTATCCAATAATCAATCGAACAGGGGAAAACACGGATCATCTATGTGGACGGACCCTCAAATTCCTAGGGAGAAGGAGTTGGGATAATGTTGGTATCTCCAGAGAAATATCCTTGAACAAGTAATTCACTTGGGATTCGAAGCCTCCAACAATGATGTTGAGTTCAAAGCCTTGACCGATGGATTACGTAAAGTAGGCGCCCATCATCTTAATGTATTTTGTGACTTAAGGTTGGTGTCAAATCAGATATCAGGTGACTATAATACTAGGGATGAGCGGATATCGATGTATCTTAAAGAGGCTCAATACATGGTTTCCCAATTCAAGCATGTACAATTGCAATAGTACTCAAGGGGGACCAACTGTCATGCAAACGCATTAGCCACACTCACTTCAGTTGTAAAGGATACATAAAATGAATGGACAAAGTAAATTATCTCGATTGACCTATGACACGACTCAGAATGTGTATCTAAAGTGTGTGCTCTCTAGGCTCAAGTGCAAGCCTATCGTTCAAGTAATAATTCCGACAAGTCGGGTATCGATCCTCAGGGAAAAAGGACAACGAAGTTGTGACGACGGGATAAGACGGAGGAATCCTAACGATGACTCTAAAAAGAAAGGAAAAGATTTGATTTTTGTTTTTGGGATTGATTACACTAAATGTAATTATGAAACTATAATGAAAAATGCAATTAACTAAATTATCTAAATGAAGAATGAAGAATTAAACTGAAACTTTTAACTAAATGATGAGAAAACAGGATGGGAATACAATCCCCCAACCCTAGTGTAATGCAGTGACAACGTTGATCATAAATTTATCCGATTAATTCAAACCCGGAATTTAGTACTCCCAAGCATTATGTATACGAGGTTCAAGCCCGCGTCATACCTAATCTGAGGATGAGTAAATCGGTATCGCGGTAATTACACTCAAATTGTACTCTAAATCATCACGAGTACCCATAGGCAAACGAGATATAAAGATCTACAATTCTTATGAAATTACGCGATACGATCAAAATTAATCATTAAATTCAGCGGATCGACGTTATACACATGCACTAACACATCAGGTTGGGTTCATGCATCCCAACCTTGAAAAACCTAGCCGGACATGTTACTTTGACTAATGCATGAAATAATAACGTTGCATGTGTATGAATTCATGATAAAACTAAATCTAAACATGTAAATACGTATTATGAATGCGAAAACAAGTTGAATCTAATGGGAAAACAAAGCATGCAAGAACAATAATAAGAAACAAGAATTTTGAATTAAAACTAGAAAAGCAAACCCGAAACAATGAATTCTTGAAGTAATTTTAGCCCTTGATGTTCCTAGATGTTCCTCCCCTTTCTTTCTATCAAAAACTCTCTAAAAATAACCCTAAAAGCTGCCCCTAGGTTAATGCCTTCGTTCCCCACAAGTTTGGAGTCTTTTAAACCTATTAGGAGACTTGGAGACCAATCCAAATGAAAGACAAAATTCGCGTGTCAGGTACAGCGAACCGGTTCGCAGGTACAGCGAACCGGTTCGCATGTACCAGCCTGGTCTTGCTCTCAACACTTAGATTTTTTTCTGGTTTTTCTCTTCTTTTCTTGGATTTTTCTTCAACTTCAACTGAGCATAACTTTTCAACCGTAGCTCGGATTTGGGTGCCGTTTTTTCTAGTGTGCTCGTTGTTCCGAGATATTCAACTTTCCAGAAGGCCCCACCTCCAGAATCGGGCTGTAAAATTACGAAAATGCCCTTGAACTTGCCTTCCTAGCTTTTCTTGCACTGTCTTGCTTCCTCCTTTGCACTGCTTGCATAATTAACCTGTAAAACCAATAGGAGAAGCACGAAACACGCAATACTCGCCAAGAAGGTTAGAAGCATAAAAGTGAATCAAATCCATATATGTTACATCATTCGGGTTCACAAAAGTACTGAAATTAGGGGGATAAATATACAATATTTATGCCCAATCAAACACCCCTAACTTAGAACTTTGCGCGTCCCGAGCAATGTAAAAGAATGAAAGTAAGAGTTAAGGACACTTCAATGACTTTATTGGGATATAATACCACTTTCGCGGGCAAGCGATTGCATTTAGCGTATGCAACAAGCCTTTAAACCTCTAGGTTACCCTAGTAGGACGAGTTGTGTCTCGTGAGGGTTTGCAGTGAATATACCCACAAAATTCGACTCAAAGAAAATTCAAAATACGCAAAAATTGTACAATTCAAACTTTACCATAAAATAGTCATCATCAAATCATATTTACAAGTCTCAAACCGTAGTGTGTGTGTGCGAAGCCGGAAATATAACCGCCAATTTTCATCGATTGATCATTACGTTACTTATCCGAAAATTCGTTTTGATTTCAATTTCTCACGGAATGCACTCACAAACGAATCTCTCGGATTATGGCTATTCTCTCGGCATGCGTGATATAAGGAGTAAATGTAATGGAAGCAAATACACGTATGCAATTAGAAAGACGGAAATTTTATGGTGAAAGGATCTCTTCAACGGATTACGGTTTTAAAAACGGGAACATCGCCTCTATTTCGCTCATTTAACCTCTTATATTATCTTTTGGTGTATTAACTCTCCATGCGGTACTCAATTTACGCAATTTGGACTCGGTTAGGACTTTTTCGGGTTAAAGGTTGCATTGGGTAAAATAAAGGAGGTATGGAGGGTTGGAATTGGAAAAGTCATTCGTGATGTCCGTTTGTGCATTTTCCGGGCTATTGCTCATTTTTTTCTTCTTTTTCTATTTTTTTTTTCTTTGTTGCTATTTTTGTTGAGCATCCTTCTATTTTTTTTTCTTGCCCCCTTTTTGTTGCACTTTTCGGACTTAAATTCTGATTTTTTTTTTCATTTTTCGCAATTCCGGGCTATTTTGGGTTTTTCGGGTTGTCAAACGAGAGGGAAAAATATTCGGCTCAATTTGGGTTACAAAAGGGATAATTTTTCGCTACTTTTTTTCTGGCCAATATTTTTGGGTGACAAACGAGGGCCTACTTCATTGTCCAAAATACCAATTGCGTTACCATATGCGTTTCGAGATGAATTTAAGTTTAGAGACTAATTTGGCACGTTTTTCAAGGCAATATTGCACACATTTTTCAAAACCGGTCAAATGAAAAAAATTTGAGATCCTTGACAACTTATTAAGCGCTAAAAAGAACTTTGAGTTAACAATTAATTCGGATTGATTTAAAATCTTGCAAAACGTGATAGGCTCGAATCTCACCGGGTTTGTTAATCTCCACATTTATTCGTTAAGTCGTCAATTTTCGCACAATTTCCATCTTTGGTCAATTTCGGCTTTGTGTATGTTGGATATTTACAATTTGAGACTCCAATTCGACTTTTAATGATATTTTTGAAAATTTTGAATTCCAATTTTTATTTATTTTGAACAAAAATATTTTTGAATTTTTCAAAATTTTATGATTTTTTTGGAAATTTTGGGCATTTTTGAAAATTTGTGAAGTTTTAGAAATATGCACTTGTGACCCCCCCTAACTTAGACTTTTGCATTGTCCTCAAGCAAAAAGGACGAAAATCTAACTCAAGGCGAATGAAAAGTGCGGAAAAATAAAACAAACAAATATGAAAAATGCAACAAGACACTATATGACACTCATGCATGACTCAAAAATACGACAACAATCACCCCATACGCGTCGGGGGTGCGACGACCTCTCATCTCTCCATAAACTCACCCGACCCCACTTATGGGGGTTGATGCTCTCCTTGTCACTCCCGTCCTAGGATCATATTCCAATAATCGAAACAAGTTGGGACCTCGCCCATAGATAAAGGATAGACCGGGAGACTCGTCGTGACTAATTGGAAAGGGATCCTCGTGATGCTGACTCAAAGCATGGTCAACGTGCACTGACTCGGAGGGGACACCTAGGTTTCTTTCAATTTTTAAGATGAATGGGTCGGGCTCTAAGTCGGATGAACCACAACTTTTCTCCTCACTCGCCTTCGGGACCTCTAGTGGTATGGGTGGATGGTCACAAAGAAGAAATTCATTGATTTTATCTTCCCATTCACTTTCTTCTAGGTGTCTAAATGAATCCATTAGAGTTTGGACTTGGTCGTTAAGGCTCTCATCTAGGCTCTCATCCACCGGACCGAATTCTTTTTCAAATTCTTCCATGCTCATGTCCCCTGGATCTCTCTCTCTCGCGGTGCCAACGTCCTCTCTAACTTGCTCGCTTTCTAACTCCACCATTTTTCTCTCTTCTAACCCCTCTCTCTCTCGCTCTATTGCAGTCACTACACACCTCTCCCCCTCTTTTCTCTCCGCGTCACAACTACCACTATTACCTGATGAAATAGGGCACACCCCTAATGTCTCTCTCTTGTGGGACCTCTCACTCTCATGGCTCGACACTAAGCAGGACCCTAGGGCCTTTCCACAATCATTTTCCTCAAAGTACTCCCCTACGATCTCGTCTATAAAGCTCATCGCGTGAAGGTCATCTTCTTCTTCCGTATGTTGGGTGACATGGAAGATGTTGGTCTCTAAAGTCATATTCCCAAAGGTGAGTTGCATTCGCCCATTCCGAGTATTAATGATGGCGTTAGCCGTAGCTAAGAAAGGGCGCCCAAGGATGATGGGAACATGGTTACTCCAGTTAAATGAGGGCTCCGTGTCCCAAATGACAAAGTCTACCGGGAAGTAGAAAGTGTCAACTTGGACGATCACGTCCTCGACTATGCCTCTTGGGATCTTCACGGTTCGATCCGCTAATTGGAGAGTGACCTTAGTGGGCTTGAGGTCGCCCAAGTCAAGTTGCCTATAGATGGAGTAAGGGAGGATATTGACACTTGCTCCCAAGTCAAGTAAGGCTTTTTCGATTTTGTTTTCTCCAATGATGCAGGAAATGGTGGGTGCACCGGGATCTTTGAATTTAGGTGGGAGATCATTGAGTAGAATGGAGCTCACATTCTGTGCTAGAAAGACATTTTTTTTTACCTTCATCTTCCTTTTTACGGTCAACAAATCTTTGATAACTTTGCCATAAGCTGGAATTTGCTTGATGGCATCAAGAAAGGGTAAATTCAGCTTTACTTGCTTAAGTACTTCTAGCACTTCATCACGTGGATTCCCTTTTTGAGCAGGAATTAGCCTTTGAGGAAACGGTGCCGCGGAGGGTGGTTTCACTACTACCTCGGCCTCACTAGCGTCTTCTTTGTCGCTCTCATTTAAGGAGACATCTTCGGCCTCTTTCGTGCCGGGCGAAATCTCCTTGTCTTTAAGTACGTCTCGTGGGGGAGGTGACAAGTCAACTACCCTCCCACTACGTAGAGTGGTAATTGCGCTACATTGCTCAGGATGGTCATGGGGTGTCGAGCTAACACTAGTTTGACCTTGGAGAGGTCTTTGGCCTTGGGCAGGGAATTTGCCCTTCTCTTGAACACTCAACGAGGATTGTATCTTAGACAGGTTTGCATTTAGGTCGCCAATGAGACGATCATACTTGGCATTGGTTGCGGCCTGGCTTGCGATGAATTGATTCACAGTATCCTCGAGAGTTCTCCGCTGTGGCGGGATATAATTTCCATGATGTGGTGGTGCTTGCACATGTCCTTGCATGTGTGGAGCTTGTTGAAATTGGTGTCGTGGAGGAGGGGCAACATGCGAAGGAGGGTTCATTGCGGCATTTTGTTGCCCGTAGCTAAAACCGGGATGATTTTTCCACGAAGGGTTGTATGAATTCCCGTGCGGGGCATCGAAATTACCATTATAGCCTCCTATACCACTAACTTGCTCTTGCAACATTACTTTGTAGGCGGGTATCGTCGGACATTCCTCAGTTGAATGTCCCGCCTCACAAATCGCACACACCTTCACGACAGGGTTTTGGATAGATCCAACTAACTCACATAAGTCTCGTAATCCTTTCTCCATAGTGTCCAATCGACTGTCCGTCATAGAATTATTATCTAAGTGGAATAGGCCGGACGCCGATGGAGCAGTGGTGGGTTGTCGATTTCGATTTTGAGCGTTCGGGTCAGAGGTATCCCAAGATTGGGTAGTCTCGGCGACATACCTCATGTGAAGATCAGCATCATGGGCATCTAGATCGACAAACGGACCGCTTCCCATAGTTTCAACAAGTTGTTTGGAGTTAAGATTTAACCCATTATAGATAAAGGAGATGATTTGCGACGGATCAAATCCATGATGGGGGCATGAAGCCACTAACTCGTTGAAACGTTCATAACATCGATGGAATGGATCATTTTCATGTTGTCTAAACGCTTGAATTTGAGCCTTGATAGAGATTGTTCGATGTGTTGGGAAGAATTTCTTGAGAAATTTAGACTGTAGCTCATTCCAGGATGGAATCGAGCTTGGAGGTAAAGACCATAGCCAAGCTTTGGCTTTATCTTTAAGCGAGAAGGGGAAGAGTTTGAGGCGGATTACCTCTTGTGTGCAGGTTTGATCATTGAGAGTATCACACACGTCCTCAAATTCCCTTATGTGGAGGTATGGCTTTTCAGAATCCATAACGTGGTAATGTGGTAGCGTCTGGATCATCCCATTCTTGAAACGGAACTGCCCGGCATTATACGGGAGTATAATGCATCCCGGAGTGACAGTGCGCTCGGAATATAAGAACTCTCTCAACGGGCGGTACGGAAGTTCGTCCTCACCGGTAGGTGCATTACTGTGTTGCGACATCTCTCTCTCACTTGACGATTCGGCGCTCTCACTGGGTGTGCACGACGTATGTCCTACGAAGGAGAAGGGAGTGTTGCTAGAGATTGAGTGTGACGGTGTGGGAGGTGGGATCCAGAACTGTGGGGCGTTCGGAGTGTGGGGACTATCGGGATTATACTCAACAAGTGGATTTTCGTGAATGTTGGTTGGAGTATTATGGGGTGTGGGAGTGGTTTCAGAATTTTGCATTAAGCTCAGGAGAGATGACAATTGTGAATCTTTTTGGATTTTTATTATTTTTTGATTTTTTTTTTTTGATTTTTGAATTTTTGGTCAAAGATTTGGATTAACTCGATCTAATCCTAAGTCTACCTAATTCCCCGGCAACGGCGCCAAAAACTTGACACGACTCAGAATGTGTATCTAAAGTGTGTGCTCTCTAGGCTCAAGTGCAAGCCTATCGTTCAAGTAATAATTCCGACAAGTCGGGTATCGATCCTCAGGGAAAAAGGACAACGAAGTTGTGACGACGGGATAAGACGGAGGAATCCTAACGATGACTCTAAAAAGAAAGGAAAAGATTTGATTTTTGTTTTTGGGATTGATTACACTAAATGTAATTATGAAACTATAATGAAAAATGCAATTAACTAAATTATCTAAATGAAGAATGAAGAATTAAACTGAAACTTTTAACTAAATGATGAGAAAACAGGATGGGAATACAATCCCCCAACCCTAGTGTAATGCAGTGACAACGTTGATCATAAATTTATCCGATTAATTCAAACCCGGAATTTAGTACTCCCAAGCATTATGTATACGAGGTTCAAGCCCGCGTCATACCTAATCTGAGGATGAGTAAATCGGTATCGCGGTAATTACACTCAAATTGTACTCTAAATCATCACGAGTACCCATAGGCAAACGAGATATAAAGATCTACAATTCTTATGAAATTACGCGATACGATCAAAATTAATCATTAAATTCAGCGGATCGACGTTATACACATGCACTAACACATCAGGTTGGGTTCATGCATCCCAACCTTGAAAAACCTAGCCGGACATGTTACTTTGACTAATGCATGAAATAATAACGTTGCATGTGTATGAATTCATGATAAAACTAAATCTAAACATGTAAATACGTATTATGAATGCGAAAACAAGTTGAATCTAATGGGAAAACAAAGCATGCAAGAACAATAATAAGAAACAAGAATTTTGAATTAAAACTAGAAAAGCAAACCCGAAACAATGAATTCTTGAAGTAATTTTAGCCCTTGATGTTCCTAGATGTTCCTCCCCTTTCTTTCTATCAAAAACTCTCTAAAAATAACCCTAAAAGCTGCCCCTAGGTTAATGCCTTCGTTCCCCACAAGTTTGGAGTCTTTTAAACCTATTAGGAGACTTGGAGACCAATCCAAATGAAAGACAAAATTCGCGTGTCAGGTACAGCGAACCGGTTCGCAGGTACAGCGAACCGGTTCGCATGTACCAGCCTGGTCTTGCTCTCAACACTTAGATTTTTTTCTGGTTTTTCTCTTCTTTTCTTGGATTTTTCTTCAACTTCAACTGAGCATAACTTTTCAACCGTAGCTCGGATTTGGGTGCCGTTTTTTCTAGTGTGCTCGTTGTTCCGAGATATTCAACTTTCCAGAAGGCCCCACCTCCAGAATCGGGCTGTAAAATTACGAAAATGCCCTTGAACTTGCCTTCCTAGCTTTTCTTGCACTGTCTTGCTTCCTCCTTTGCACTGCTTGCATAATTAACCTGTAAAACCAATAGGAGAAGCAAGAAACACGCAATACTCGCCAAGAAGGTTAGAAGCATAAAAGTGAATCAAATCCATATATGTTACATCATTCGGGTTCACAAAAGTACTGAAATTAGGGGGATAAATATACAATATTTATGCCCAATCAACCTAATATCAACAAAGGGAAATATGTTGAGCAAGTTATGGTCATTGATATAACCCCGAGCTGGATGGACCCAATCATGAGCTACCTAAAAGAAAATGCCATGCTAGTTAATAAGGAGGCACATAAAGTACGGGTGAAATTTGATCGCTTCCATTTATTTGCGGGTCAAAAGCTTTATTTAAGATCTATGTGAGATCTTTAGCTCCAATGTGTGTACCCAGAAGACCATCTATGAGCATTATGAGAGGATATATGGGATCCACGCAAGGGGCATGTCACTGATATTTAGGGTAATGAAAGAAGGATATTAATGTCTGTCTATACATTGGATATAGTTGCCTATGTCCGAAAATGTAATAAATGCGAACTCTTCTACCCGTTAGTGAATCAACCATCCAGCGACCTCAAGTCTCATAAAGCCATGGCCTTTTTACAATGGGGTGTGGACATTGTCAAACCATTACCCCTCGCTTATGGCAGCAATAAGTATTTTTGGTGAACACATGCTGCTTCTCTAAGTGGGTAAAATGAGAACCTTTGGCAAACATATGAGATGTAAACAAGACCAAGTTCATATGGAAGAACATCATAACATGGTTTGGAATCCCTCAGATCATCATCCCAGACAACATGACCCAATTTGAGAACATTAATTTTTAAAGATCCTATAACGAACACAACATTAGGTATTACTAAAGTTTAATGTAATATCCCCAGAGCAGTGGGCAAGTGAAAGCATTCAATAAGACGGTCATCGATGGGGTAATGAAGATATTGGAAAATGCAAAGGGATCATGGGTCGACCAGTGCCCCGATATTATTTGGGCTTTTCGAACTATGCCTAGGATATCAACGTGAGAAACACCCTTTTCCCTAGATTACGACATGGACGTGGTCATACCATTGGAGAGTGGTTTACTGACCATGCAGTCTTCCTTAGTCGAAAAATACCTCAATAGTGAAGCGATCGGATCAGAGCATTACCTGGTCGACGAAAGGATGGAATTAGCCCTCATTAATCTTATATCCTACCAACACTATTTAACGAAGCGGTACAATAAGGGTCTAGGCCAGAAGCTTCAAGGTTATGGACTATGTACTCAAAAATATTATGGGTAGTGAAAGGAAGATCTCGAACTGAAAGCTTGTTCCCAATTGGGAAGGCCAATTTAAATTATAAGGGATGAGTTGCAAGGAGCCTACCAGTTAAAAACTATGGAGGGAAAAGAGGTTCCCCGATCATGAAACGTGGATAATCTAAAGAAATTTCTCATTTATGTTTATGTTTATTAGATTTCTAGTTTTAGATTTCTCGCAATTATCTCATTATGTCTTAAATTTTATCTTTGCATTATTCAAAGTGGCAGACAATGAGTAGTTGATAAAGAAGATCGATTCTTCAAATGAGTTGTGTTATTTATTGCTTTGATGTTTATCCTCTCTTAATTGTCTTACTTTAAGACTAACCAGCTAGTCGATTAGAAGATCATCGCTGCTTGAAATATGAATTAACTTACTGGTCGACCAATAACCAACCAGATTTAATGTTTTGACGACTAACAAAACATAACTAACTTTATTACAACCGATGAAAGGCCTATTGGGAAACCCTAGGCACTAATGACTAATAAGGTTAAGAAAACCCTAGTTGGGAGGCGATCAAAAAAATAAGTGCATTATTTATTTTCTGGATCCAGGCCTAAGGATTAATATGATGACATCACCTAAAAGGTGAGACCAAGGACCATACAATGAAAATAAAAGAAAAATGTAAAAATTTCCATTAATACTTAAAAATTATTACAAGAAAATTGGGAAAGTAAAATTATTTGCATAAAAAAGATAGATGGACTAATTGTGCAATTGACATGGTCCAACCTCTAAAGTACCATCCCTGACAAGAGGAACATCCAAAGCAGAAGGAAATACGGTAACAACCACATATATGATTATTAATATCCCTCCATAATGTACTCTCTCCATTAAATGTTATTGTTGATAAAGTTCATCATCTCCATCCAGGCTGTAGTTTCTTAGATACTTTCTTGTTAAACCGATGATAATGACAGTTGGTGGAATCCACTAGGCATTAAGCTTGTGCTAAGGATTATTTTGGTCGAGGCATTCAGGAATATGCCAGTACAACAGTTCATATTCCTTGGGCACTTTAATGAATGTCAAGTCATTGAGCGAGCCATTCTCATAACCTATATAGTGGGCCTCATTCAAAGCCGAGTCTATATTGACAAAGGGCTCTGTCATAGCCATCCATCCACACTTGGTAGTGCTAATTGCGAAACTAGTTTATAAGGTGATCAAGATTCTCAAACAGGATTCTGATGGTTGCCCTTTTGTCATGTGAAGGCTTTCTTTCCTTTTCTATCTCCATTTTCAATCGACCACTCTCCTTCTCTTCAGAGGTAGACTTATGATGGATGATCGTATCCTTATTATTTAAAGTCTTATTTTCCTTCTCTAACTCTTCTCTAAGAAGATAATTTTATTTTTCTAGAAAGGAATATCCCTCCCCAGAGTGCTTGTCATGAATAGCCTTTTCAGCTCTCTCAAGCCCAAATTGCAGGCTATTATTTTCATTCTCAAGGAGGGTGGCGACCTCCCTCGATCTAAAGAGGTTGGATTGCAGAAAAAAGGCTCCTCTTGTGCACAGACTCGATGTTGACCACCTTTTTGTCGAATCCTCCTTATTTACTCAACTCGGACATTTTTTTCATCAAAATTATCCCTCGAGTTGGCTAACGTCTCCTTGTGACGACTTTGGGTGTTGACGACCATGTCGTGAAAAACTACGTTGTCTTCCATAGCTTGATAAAATAGGTAGATTATATCCAAGTAATCCTCATTTGCTCGAGAAGAAACGTTAAGTCCCAACACCTAGTCGATATCAACATCCTCATCATAACCGACAGTAAAGAATCTCCCATGTATTTCCTCAAAATTGTGTTGTTCAGCGATGATAACTACAAGTCTTTCTTCAAATTGGAAGGATATGTGGTCAGACATAACTCCTTATTTGAACATGCAACATTGTTATCTTTAAGAAGTCCTGGGAAATACTAGCCTTCACAAGGGCCTCATCGTAGCCATTATTAAATAATACCTTTCTCAGACATTCAATATGATCTCTATCTTTAGAAAGGGCCTCGTCCTAGCCAGAAGTACACATATCATCTTTGACGTACATCTCGCCAGCCAGGGCCTCCTCAATCTTCGCTTTGGCCTCATAAGACTTAATTTTAGCATTTTAAGCTTTAATTGTGGCCTTTTTAGCCTTTTTCTTGTCTAAGTCAATAATATAAACAAGATCATCCAAGTCATCAATCTTTTTTTGAAGACTAGTCTTCTTAATCTCCAAATTTTTTACCTTTTGGTCTAGCTTCTCCTTCTTGACCACCTTGTCTGCATTAACCGGTCGAGCATCTGCCAATTACTTGATCAAACCCTTAAAGGTTGACTCCCCATCAGGGGATAAATCTTTCAGAGCATCATTCATTTTCAAAAATTGATCATAGTTGATTAGAAACTACAAGACAAGTGGAAAACATAGTTAAGTGAAATTTTAGAAGAAACCAGAATAAAGGATACTTATATGATGAACTTACAAAGGAAGGGTTATGGTTGGAATGCTCCAATAAATGTCCATTGGTTAAGGAAGAAGCAGTCACCCTATCAGTAAGAAAAAATTAATCGAATCATATCTCGAGACAGGTCGGGACGGGTAAGCAATGGTTGGGCAAAACCCTTGCCCTTATTAGCAGCAGATTTCCTCACAACCACCAGTGGGGGAGGAGGAATATGATATCTCTTGAACCTCTTTGAAAGAGACTCATGATCCTTAGTGGGGGAATTACTTATGTCCAGGGGTTTAGGAGGACCCCCCAACTTCACTCCTTTTGCTCATTGATTGAGCAATTTCCTTCTCCTTGCTCGATGGATAAGAACAGGGAAACTAATTAATATCCAACTTTTTAGCAATCAGATTTACTACCTTCCTATTTTGGGCCATGGTGTCAGGGTAATCTTTGAGTGGAAAAATGATTGAAATGCCCAACGGCTCAAAAGAGGATGAAACTCCCTCTTTGCTCGTCTGCCCTCATTTAAGCTATCAGAGGTGGATTCGTCGCTTGACCTCTCCTTGAAGGAAGCTTCAGAAGTGGAAGCCTAACGAATCGTCTAAAGAAACAGGTGTTATTATAGTTCGTTCCACTTGACTCATAATAAAGGCAGTGGTAGAACTCTTGTCGTTGAGCAATAATAATGCCGACATGGGATGATCTACAGTTCAAAGGCTATATTGAATTGCCCAAACCTTCTGGAGATGCATAAAGTTAACTTTTCTGTCATGAGTATGTTTTTTCTTGCTTTTGTCTGCCAAAAAAAGAGAAGAATCAATTACAGTCAATCAAATGAAGAAAAAGTACCAAAAGCAAAAGGAATTATTCTTTTCCCTTCTTAAGGGTATCTCAAACTTAGGTACGCCTAACCCTCGGGAAGGGAAGTGTGTTTCTAGTTCTTTACAATCTCTCCATATTCAAAGTAATCTTTATTGCAGTCTATCAGATTCAAAACTAGAGCCCGATTGGCCACCGTTGCCTCCATGTAATTGGTACCTTCATGGGTTGATGCCCATTGATAGCAATACATAATATCTATATTACCAAGATTAGTCCCATGTAATTTATTAATACGGTTGATACCATTAATGATTAATGATCCTCCACATATTTAGATCAACAATGGTTGGAACCATGTCAAAATACTGATAAAATTTAATAAATAACTTGATTGGGGGAAATGTCACCCCATATTCAGCTATGAAGATTGAGGGCAACTAATGACCCTCGGGAAGTGCCAAGAGCTCGTATGGGCCATAAAAAAAACCAACAACAACCCACGAGGGGACATGGTGCTCAAGTTTAGATTTTTCAACAGTAGCCTCATTGATAACATACATTATCGTTAGAAATAACAACTGAAAATATGAAAAGAAAGAGGAGAAATCGAAGCAATGCAGAAAAATAATTGAAATAGAGTCGAATGTGCTTTTATAGGAATAAGGACGGTGAAAAGATCTTCTCCACACTTCACATTTTTTAAAATGAGTAAGAAAGAGAGGCAATGATTGTTTAGTAGTGAGAAACGATCACACGGTTACTAAGAAATGCAATAATCACACGTGTGTGATGATGATCTAAGTGACAAATGCATCATTTCTCCTCCAATAAAAGAGGCCAAATTTACAAATGTGCCCCCTAAGGCACTCAATGGATTAAAACTTTCCAATTTATGGGGCATTTACGACATTGCCCTTTATCCAACGCTAAAGATTTCAAACGGTTACCCACCTCTGACCAGAGAGGAACGTTGCTATTACTAGAAAGTGAAAACCTGTGAAGCATAAGAAACCGACCTAAGCACAAAGCTCAGTGACCACGAGAGGCCTTTGACTTTGGGGGCAATTGTGGGGTTAATAGTTATTTTGGTACGTGCACCCCGGCCCCGTGCACCTTTACCCGCATAAAGACTCTGAGATGAAATAGAGTCCTTCAACTCCAATACTTGTAACGACTTATCATGATACATGATTGGTCCAAACTCTTAGGGATAGCATTGAACGCACCTTATGACTTTCCTAAGCTGACCTATAAATGTAAAAGCATCCCACTTGAGACGGCATGCGATATTGTAACGTCGAGCAGTACTACTTCTATTTACTTACACCAACAACCTATATTAATTTTTGAGGTTAGTTATTGAAAAAATTTCAATAGATATTCCAATATTTTCAGTAATTAATTTTACCCATAATTTTACTAATTTTCAAAAAATAATTTCAATATTTTACCTATAAACCACGAGAGTGTTTTTAATAACTTGAAAGGATATAGGGGCGCGCTTGCCGAATTTGTAAGTCCTTGCTATATTTGTTAAGCTTTGACATACCAATTCTTATTTTTGGAAATATACAAAATCACTATATTTTTCTTCTTGACAAATTTGAAAATTTTATGCCAATTAGGGTTAATTGTACATACAACTCTACCTTGTTGGCATCCCACAACTCGATTTTTCCGCCTTGTAAAATTCAAAAATAAGGTAATCAAAAATTAAAATTTGAAAGTGGTATCTAAAATCTAGAAAAACTCTTGAGCCCATTTTGGGAAAAAAATCCACAAGTTCAAAATAAATATTTAGAAAATGTCATAGTTCCATGACACAATCTTTTTTGCCACAAAAAATCATCTCTAAAAGTTTTTCCAAAGCCACCTCTAAAATTTTCCATAATGATGAACAACACTTTAAGGGTACTTTGAAAAGCATTGCACATTATTTTATACATGGTCAAGATTCTAAATCCACCTCTTATGGTTGACCGTTTTGAAAAATCTTATGGATGTGAATTCTTTTAATGAAAAATGACGTAGCCTCACCTGTGATATTACACTCCATAATTTTCTAATTTTACTTTACCCTCTTGTTTATGAAGAGGCTAATGGAAGAATTATGCGTTTTTATTGGATGAAGACCGAATGGGGCTTTGACCAATTGCTTCCCTTGGATTTGTTCAAAAACACTTCAAATGGATACCTTTGTTGTGACACTTGTGTATTTGGAGTTGAGGTTTGTCTTACTAAATATGCTGGTGATGGACAATGTTTATCCATGAAAAGGCTAACAAGTAACAACTCATATACTTGGAAACTCGATCACTTTTCAGCAATAACGGATGAAGTATTATACCGAAAGGATTTTAAAGTTGGAGAACTAATGTGGTATGGAATCTTTTATCCTTTCTTTGATTGATTGTTTTGTTTTAATTTTTAGGAATTACTACAAATCGATTTTGATTACTAGCTATATTTTCAAATTGATCCTATGTTTTATTTTGTGTAAAAAGATGCCATCAGAACATTTACTATATAAGAGTCAGGCTCCCGTGCAGGAGCCCAAATGCGGGACTCCCGTGCGGGATAATTTTTAGAAAAAAAAAATGTTTTTTTTTTTTGTGTGGGTTATAAACATTTCAATGCACCCATGTAAAAAAAATCAGCTCAAAATAACACTTTTTGGTATTTTAAAAAAATGGGTCAAATTTTGACACAACTTAAACAACTTAAAATACTATCAAAATTTGACCCATTTTTTTTTATTAAGTACGACTTTTTTTTTTAAGTACGACTTTTTTTTTTAATTTGATTAAAATGACATTGAAATTTTTATTAATAAAATTATTGTGGACGAACTTAAAATGATTATTAATTTGAAATAGAATGAGTATCTTTTTCCTAATTTGTCAAAAAAATACAAGATTTGGATAAGGAATCATACTAGGTCAATCACTCCACTGTTGACGTCAAATAAATCATTCGCATGCCTAGAATGTTTAATTTACTCCTTCATCATTTATTACTTAACAACTATGATTTATAAAAGAAATAGATTTTTATTAAATAACTAAATTCCGTTTTATAAAATAACCAAAAACTTTCTTAAATTCCGTTGTTTATTCTTTATGATTATAAATGGAAAACTTTCTTTAATTTCTTGCAGCGAACTACTGGTTCTGTGATCCAGATGGAATTGGTTTCCCATGCTTCATGTTATTGAGTGATCTGAATGACAAATCAAAAGGCTTTATAGTAAATGATACTTTAATTGTTGAAGCAGAAATTACAGTTATGGCTACGACCAAGAATCTCTCATAAGAAGAGCAAACGAAATTTGGGATATTATACTATTATGCTTTGTGCTACCTTTTGAATTTTCATGTCTTTTGGGTATATTCATTATTTTGAAGTTATTAAAAAATTTGTTTGATCGGCTATGCATAGTGTTAATATGTCCTTCACTGACTGACCCTTGTAAAAGTATGTTAGTGCAATTTGGTTACTGTTCATTAACTTCGTATAAAGAAACATTTAATGAGAAACGTTATTCTCTCTTATATCTAGTGGGTAAGTTTTTATATACCCAAGCCTAGAGCGAAGAAAATCAGGCCTATGGGTCCTGATATTCTGCGCCTTAAGGATATACATTAAGGTCCTAAAAATAATAGCAAAGATTCAACATACATTTAATAGGAACAAATACTACTTACTATTTTGATGCTCAAAATATGTACCCTAAGGTCACATTTTATTATTTTCAATTTATTTTTACTGTTACAAACCCACATTGGTGGGATATCCATCAGGACAAGATTAATTTTTCCTCCAATTGAAAACCCTACAACCAATCTCTCTGCATAACGAGTTTGAAGGGATAAATTATAGATTATTTTCCTAAAATTCATGAAGGCAACGTGGATGCCCTAACCCAACAATCGGAGCAACTAGATATTTAATGACCCACTCAAAAAATTTCACGGTAAACCTCTCAAACGATTTAGTGAAAAATTTCAACTAATTATATGAAGGGGTAACCATAAGCCATTTTTAAAGTAAGGAGCCGTTTATTTTTTTAGCCTTTGAGTGTTAGAGAGTTTAATGTTGAATACTAAACTCTAAATGTTGAAAGGCATGTTTGTTTTTCATTAGAATGAACTTATAAATGTGTGTTAATTGTTTAGAGTTATTTAGGTCTGAATGTCGAATATAGTTAATTTGACCAAGTTTCCACTACTGTAAGAGCAAGATTTTATAATTGCTCATAGTTTATATATTTGGCGTATCCCGTTACAAACCGAACACTACATATATATATGCTTCCACGATCTTCGAAGACATGTTAGTGACCGAGCAGCATTTCGAAGTTCATGACTTTGAAACCGTTGGTATGCTTGAAAATTTTCAAATATAGTCGTTATGCTTCTTGCAAGATTGTATTCATCAAGGACTTACTCGGTAAGTGGTGGGAGATATGTAAGCCGCACGAGGATGGGGGGAGGTGTGAGAAATTTGATTGTATGCTTTAAGGACTTACTCGGTAAGTGGTTGTGGAGGTACCTGATAGAGGAAATTAGGATTTGGAGAAGGGTGGTGGTGGATCGTTTAAGTGTTAAACATAATGGGTTCAGTTAGGAATGGGGCTCTTTTTATATACTATGGGGTTGTGGAAGAATATTTCTAAGGGATGGGTGGGGTTTTTTAAACCATACAACCTTTAAATTGAGGAGGGGGATCGAATTATATTTTAGAGAAACAGGTGAGGAGGAATTTATTTGTTAGAGGAGAAATTTCCAGGGCTATATCGTATTTCCAGTGAGAGAAAGGGTTATGGCTGAGAATCTCATGAGAGAGGGGGAAATGAGTGAGTGGAAACCTAGATTTTGGAGGGAGATGAAGGATTGAGAAATAGAGGAATTGGAGAAGCTACTTGAGTGGTTGGGGGTATGAGGAGGCCACTTGACGGGGAAGGTAGATTATGGTGGATTTCAAGTAAAGAACGTTTGTTCTCAATGAGAGGCTATCATTAAGTGATTTCCAACAGTGGAGATGCTTTTCCTTTGAGGATTATATGGAGGACTAAAGCTCCGTTGAGTGACATTCTTTATGTAGACAACAACGAGACAAGCCATTTTGACGACGGATGCCCTTAAAAGAAGGGGTCGACGTTTGGTGAGTAGGTATTGGATGTGCAATGATGTGGAGGAGACAGTTAACTACGTGATGTTGGATTTTTTGGTGGCTAGAGATTTTCGGGAGTTTATCATGTCTCTGTTTCGGGTGCGGACGTTGCTATCTAGTTCAGTGAAGGATATATTAGTTATATAGAGATTTTTGACAGGTGGGCGGGGATCATAGATAGTTTGGATAATGTCATCTCTCAGTATTGTTTATACATTATGGAGAGAAAGGCATAATAGGTGTTTTGAGGGCTTGGACTTAGCTCCTTTGAGGTAGCGAGACATCTTGTTGAGATCTCTTCATGCATGGTATATGTCAGAACCAAGGATGTCTATGCCAAGTTTGTTAGATTTTTTGGGAGAAGATTGATAGGAGGGATTAAGAGGTTTTTTGTAGGCCTGGGAGTTTATCTCACCAGGAGCATGCTGGTGCTTTTGTTGTTGATATTTTATACTTTCTATATATTGTGTATAGGTTGGCAAAAGATTTTTATATATACAATTCTATTTAATTATAAAAAAATATAAAGTTATCTGATATGCCCCAAGTGTAACCTTGGCCCAGAGACACCAACCTCGGCCGAGATGATGGTCGAGATATTGATCAACCCTAGATAAGCCATGGGCCCGCAATATCATCCCTCGGCCAGACCAGGGTCGGCCCAGGCCGACACTACCATCTACATTTCAATGGACACTACGCGCATCAAAGGCATCAACAGCATTCTCATATACCTGGGTATGGCAACCTCGGCCGAGAGTATGCCGAGGTGACAAGGGGCCTTGGTAACCTTCATGGAACCAGTCCAACCTCGGCTTGGGCCGAGGTGACAAGAAGCCTTAGTAATCGTCAGCATGGAATAAGACCAACCTCGGCTGGAGCCGACCCCAGCATAATGTCCCGGCTGAGATCAGGTCGAGACTCTCTACGACACATCATAGATTGAACGAACATCAAGCCTTTATAGCTCGGCCTCTGCCAGACCGAGGTCATGCACCAATATGGCAGCCGAGCATCTATTGACATTTGGATAAGGACACATGGGCACAAATCAGTTGTAACAAGATTATTCTCCACACGTGGGGAGGATATTTCATCATCATTCCTTACATGTGACAGTGACAGATGGCAGTCCCACATTGGTGAGGCTACCACACACATGCTCATTACATGCATGGGGGGTACATTACACCCCCTTGATACTATATATAGGGGTCACCCCTACCTTGCAAAAGGATCCCAGATATTAAACCCTAGCTGAAGCTTTGTCTAGATACACAGTAGAGAGAGAAAGCTTGAGAGGTTGTATCCATGGCCATTTGTGCCTTCATTCAGTGATATTACTCACACACACTCACAGTGGACGTAGGCCAAATTGGTTGAACCACTTATATTCCGGTGTTGATTCCACTTATTCTCATCTCATTCTCTTCTCTTTATATAACTGTGCTGCCATTGTTATTCTTATATTGAGCTTGGAAACACCTTACCTGGTGGTGCTAATTCCAGCATCTTCATTTTGGCACCGTCTGTGGGAAGCGAGAAGCTATCTCTTCCTCTTTTTCTGCTTAACCTCACCGGAAACTCTGGTGGTGAACCAGGAACCACCCCTTATGTGGAGCTATTTCACCATTGAAAGAGATCCTTTAAGGTATTAAGCTCACTTGCTACTCAATCTCTTTATTGTTAACACATGGCACCAGACTTTCCACTGCCTCTTCCGCCGCCCGGGGGTGGAGGGGCTAGTTCCAGTCAGGCTCCTCCCCAGTCCGAAATGGCGGAGGTAGCAGCAGCCTTGAAATCTTTAGCTGCAACACAACAAGCCATGAAGGAGAAATTTGCCCAACTCAGTCAAACCATGATGATAAGGCCACCTGGAGTCTCACCGGACATGATCACACCGGCGGCAGCTCAGCCTCATCCTGACGCCAGGGGACCACCCCAGGCGCCAATGAAGGACCAGCCTACACCCCAGTGGAGGAGGGACGTTGCTGACCCTAGGCGCTTGCGCTTGGGGAGGCAAAGAAACCCTTGCCCAGAGGACAGGTATGATGACCTAGGAGATGAAGAAGCCCCAGAAGACTGCTGGGAGCCGTATGAGGTGTCAAATAACACTATACGACCTCTTACGCAGAGTCAAGGATGTGTCGGCCGAAGAAGAGAAGAGGCCCAACAAAGAGGGTCGGCCTTTGACAGGTTGAGCAAAGGGTCGGCCTTCGAGAGGCTGGGCCCGGTGAATGACCTAAGACACAGGCTATCAAGGTCGAGGAGCGCAGCATGCTCTCAAGAGGGGGTAGGCAAAGTCGGCCAGACCAAGGCCGACCCTGTGGAGGAAGAGCCAGGGAACAGGAAGAGGTCAATAGTCAACGTGTTGTGGCTGGGGAACCCTCTGTCCATCACAGGGAGGTGGCAGGGGATAACCTCGGCCAAGTTGATGACAGAAGACCCTGGAATGATTCTATCCAACGCCTTGAGGAGAAGATAGGAGACCTCATTAAAGGCAGGGACCCATTACAAAGGGGTTACTCAGAGGGCTCCCCATTTGTGGCTAGGATAGTGGGGTTCCCAACCCCAGCCAAGTTCAAGCCTCCCACAGTCACTCCCAAGTATGATGGCAGCACTAACCCTATGCACCATATCAAGATGTATCAGTCGGCAGCATACATTTACTCGATACCCGATGAGATGAAGTGTAGGGCCTTCTCAGGGACCTTGACAGGGGTAGCTCATAGTTGGTTCACCTCCCTTCCGAAAAACTCAATTGAGGACTTCAAAGGCTTAGCTGAGCGGTTCATCCATAACTTCTTCTTTGGGGTAAGACCTCAAAAGAAGAATACCCACCTGCTATATGTCAAACAGGCCAAGGGCGAGAGCCTACGAGACTACATAGCAAGATTCAACAAAGAGAAGTTGGAGGTGGAAGATTATGAAGAGAGCATAGCCATGACCGCCCTTATAGGAGGCCTCCAGAAGGGGAAGCTGTTGTGGAAACTGGCGGAAGACCCCCCTAGGTCCATGGCGGAGCTGCTGGCAACCGCAGGGAAAGTGATAAATGCGGAAGAGGCAATGGCCGCCAAGTATGAGGAGGAGAACCGCGGTAGAACAGGAAGGTTCCAAGGTAAGAAAGAGGGGAAGAAGAGGTCAGGAGATGATAAGTTTGCTCATTACACTCCTCTGACTGTGAGCTGTGAACACATCCTTAATGAGATTAAGACTGACCGGACTCTGAGGTAGCCGGAGAAACTGAAGTCCCCGCCACATAAGAGGAACAAAAACCTATGGTGTGAGTTCCATCAAGATCATGGCCATGTCACAGATAGATGCTTCGCTTTAAAGGATGAGATTGAGAAGATGCTGAAATCTGGAAAGCTGAGGAAGTATGTGGATGGTAAGGCTCCAAAGGGCGGAAGAGATGGCCCTAAGAAAAGAAGAGATGACAGATGTCGTGGCGGTGTCCCGGCCAGAAAGGACGATGATTCAGAGGGAGATGATGAAGACGGCCCGAATCTTCCGCCAAAGGATGACAACACCCCGGTGAAGAGGGTCGGTATGATCTCCTTTGGTGTTAGCACCATATGTGGGGGATTTGCAGGAGGTGGCTCTGAGGTAGCCGACAGGAAGGCTCATGTAGCAGAGGCCAGGTCATTGGCCAAGATCGAAGTTGTGAATCAAACATCTTTCGATGCAGTGCAGAAGAGGAAGAAGGTAGACATGGACACCCTCATAGTGGGGTTTTCCAGACTCGACTTCAAGGGTATCTTGGCCCCCCATGATGACCCTTTGGTCATAACAACAAGGGTGCATGGGTGCGAGGTAGGAAGAATCCTCATAGACGGGGGAAGCTCAGCAGACGTGATGTTCTGGCCTTGTTTCAAGAGCCTGCGTCTTAGCAGGGCAAGGCTGGTGCCCTACCATCACCCATTGATAGGCTTCAGTGGTGAAAAGGTGAACCCCTTGGGCATATATGAAATGGATGTTCGGATGGGGGATGAGTGGCCTAAGAGGCTGACCAAGAAGATAAACTTTTTCGTTATGGACGAAAATGTTTTCTCGACCTACAACCTCATCGTAGGAAGGGTGGCCCTCAAAGAGTTTGAAGTCGTGCCATCGACGGTCCATCAGATGCTAAAATTCCCGACTCCTTATGGAGTAGGGGAAGTGCAAGGGGACCAGACCACGACGCGGGAGTGTTACTTCAACTCGGCCGAAGAGAGAGAGGCCCATAAGAGAGCAACCACCACTTACAGCATTGACACTCTTGACCTAAGAGACGAAACAAAATTAAAGAAGGGTGAGGCCGCGGAAGAGGTAGAATCCATCGTCCTCAATGAGGACGAGCCGGAAAAAACCGTCCAGGTCGGTAAGGCCCTAGAAACAGGAATCAAGGAAGAGTTGATAAACTTCCTCAGGAGGAGACAGAGTGTCTTCGCATGGAGTCACGCAGACATGCCTGGCATCGACCCTGAGGTCATGAGCCACAAGCTCAATGTGGACAGAGATGCCAAGCCAATCAAGCAGAGATGAAGGGTCTACTCCAGGGAGAAGTACGATGTCATCCGGGAAGAAGTAAAAAAGTTGGAAGAGGCTGAATTCATAAGAGAGGTTACCTATCTGGAGTGGCTTTCAAATGCAGTCATCGTGCCTAAGGCTAATGGGAAGTGGCGGATGTGTGTAGATTTCACTGACCTAAAAAGGTCTTGCCCAAAAGACAGCTATCCCTTACCTAGGATAGACCAGATGGTGGACGCAACGGCAGGGCACGAGCTCATGAGCTTCATGGACGCTTATTCGGGTTATAACCAAATCTTCATGGATGCTGAAGACTCTGAGAAGACAGCCTTCATTACTGACAAAGGGACGTACTGTTACAAGGTGATGCCCTTCGGTCTGAAAAATGCGGGGGCAACGTATCAACGTCTTGTCAATAAGATGCTCGAGGAGCAAATAGGTAAGACCATGGAGGTGTATGTGGACGATATGCTAACGAAGAGCTTGAAAGCCTGCACTCACGCAGCGGACCTTGAGAAGACCTTCGATGTCATGGACTCGTACAGAATGAAGCTCAACCCAGGGTAGGAGTCGGGAAGTTCCTAGGGTTCATCGTTAATCAGAGGGGGATTGAAGCGAACCCTGATAAAATCAAGGCCTTGCTCGACATGAAGACTCCTAGGAGTATCAAGGATGTCTAGAGACTCACGGGAAGAGTGGCAGCCCTTAACAGGTTTGTTTCTAAGGCAACGGACAAGTGCCTTCCATTCTTTAAAGTCCTAAGAAAGGCCTTACAGTGGGACGAAGAGTGTGAAAAAGCCTTTGACCAACTCAAATCCTACTTAGGGTCTCCCTTGTTGCTGTCTCGGCCCATCACGGGGGAAAGGTTGTTCGTGTAACTGGCAGTCTCTGAATCTGCCATCAGCGCGGCCATCATACGAGAAGAGGATGGAGTCCAGAGGCCTGTGTACTTCAACAGTAAGGCTCTTCAAGCGTCTGAACAGAATTATCCCCGAATGGAGAAGTTGGCTTATGCCCTAATACATGCCTCAAGGAAAATGAAGCCTTACTTTCAAGCTCACTCCATGGTAGTCCTCACTGACTCCCCACTAAGACAGGTTCTGCAGAAGCCTGAGAAGTCCGGAAGATTGATGACCTGGGCCATCGAACTAGGAGAATATGATCTTACCTACTAGCCATCAAGGGACAGGCCCTCGCAGAATTTGTTGCAGAATTCACCTGGGAAGAGGCCGATAGAAGTTTGGAAGAGGCCGAGACAGAGAAAGGCTTATATGAAGGCGAAGAGACGAACCGTAGTGTCTTCTGAGATTCGGAAGAGACTGCACCAAACGTCTTCAGAGGCCGAGAAGAGGTTATCCCAGGCAAAACTCGGAGTAGAGTAGAAGAGAACGAAGAGGATCGATACCTCTTCAAAAAGGGGGTTGTGAGAGAAGGGGTCTTCTCATCAGATGCATATGTATGGAGCCTCTTCGTTGACGGCTCTTCCTGTGACAGTGGAAGCGACGCGGGGCTAATACTCTCGGCTCCAGATGGCGTCAACATTGAATACGCCTTGAGATTCAACTTCCAGGCTTCTAACAATGAGTCTGAGTACGAGGCCATGCTAGCAGGTTTCTTATTGGCAACAACTCTTCGAGTAAAGCGACTCCTACTCCATAGCGACTCAAGGTTGGTTGTCAATCAAGTGTTGGGGGTATACGAGGCCAAAGACGAAAGGATGGCCAAGTACTTAAAGAAGGTAAGAAGGTTGTTAGAATATTTTGAAGAAGCAAAGCTGAAGAGAGTGCCTCGACTGAGAAACAATCACGCTGATGCATTGGCAAGGATGGCCTCGGCAATGAAGACAGATTTGGGAAGGACCATTCCAATCGAGGTCTTAGGGAAAGCAAGCATCGAGGAGGACGAGGTATGTAACCCTTGTCACAATGTGAACCTAGGAGACTCATGGATCGATCCGCTCGTCAGATACCTAAGAGACGGAGAGCTACCTGAGTCCAAGATGGAAAGGAGAAAGTTGAGATACAGGGCTGCCAAGTTCTCAATAGTAGGAGACGTCTTGTACAAAAAGGGGTTTCTATTGCCTCTCCTCAGATGTGTGAATCCCATGAAAGTACCCCAGGTCTTACAGGAGGTTCATGAGGGTTCTTGCTCTAGCCACATAGGGGGAAGGCCCTTAGCCAAGAGGATCATCACTCAGGGATACTGGTGGCCTACCTTATCTAAAGACGCTGCAGACTATGTGAAGAGGTGCGACAAATGTCAAAGGTTCGCCACTATCCCTCATCAACCCCATCAGCCTATGACGTCAATCTATTCTCCATGGCCATTTGCGGTATGGGGAATTGACTTAGTAGGACCTTTGCCAAGAGCTGTCAACAACTATAGATTCTTGATAGTTGCCATTGACTACTTTTCAAAGTGGGTGGAGGTAGAACCGATGATTACAATTACAGAGCAGAAGACCTTCCAGTTCATTTATAAGAACATCATATGCAGATATGGCCTCCCAAACACTCTCATCTCGGATAATGGGACCCAGTTCAAGAACTCCTCCTTAGAGAAGTATTGCCTAAGAGTGGGGATTAAACAGTTCTTCTCATCTCCTGACCGACCTCAGGCAAATGGCCAGACCGAGGTCACTAACAGAACTATCTTGGACGGAATCAAGAAGAGGTTAGAAGATGCGAAGGGGAGATGGACAGAAGAGGTCTACGCTGTGTTATGGGCCTACAGAACCATGGCAAGGACACCAACAGGAGAAACCCCATTCATGCTAGCACATGGCTCAGAGGTCGTCATACCAACGGAAGTAGGACTACCAACTCATCGAATTTAAACCTACGACCCTGACAGTAATGGGGAAAAGAGGAGGCTAGACCTGGATCTTATCGAAGAAAGAAGGGAAGACGTAGAGGTCAGAAAAGCAGCCTACCAGCAGAGGGCAGCGAAATTCTACAACCAGAGGGTGAAGTCAAGACCCATTGCAATGGGAGACCTAGTGCTAAAGAAGACCCTACAGCAGGCAAACAAGCTACACCCAAACTGGCATGGCCCCTACAAAGTAACGAAAGAGGTTGTGCCTGGCACTTACAGGCTAGAAAACCTAGAAGGAGAACCTTTCACTAACCCGTGGAATGCTGACCACCTAAAGAGATATTTCATATGATGTTGCATAGAATTTTATGTAAATGTACCATCTTATTGAGAATAGGTTATTAATAAAGATCAGTTTCCACGACAGCTCTTGCTTCATTTTTAGATCAGAGATAAATTATGGGGATAACATCTTAGGTGATGACCTCAGACCTTCATAACATCACTCGGTGGTGACGAGGTCTGAGCTCAAACACCTTAGCAGATGACCTCAGACCCTTAACATCATTAATTTGGTGAATTATGAGGCTAACATCTTAGGTGATGACCTCAGACCTTCATAACATCACTCGGTGGTGACGAGGTCTGAGCTCAGACACCTTAGCAGATGACCTTAGACCCTTAACATCATTAATTTGGTGAATTATGGGGATAACATCTTAGGTGATGACCTCAGACCTTCATAACATCACTCGGTGGTGACGAGGTCTGAGCTCAGACACCTTAGCAGATGACCTCAGACCCTTAATATCATTAATTTGGTGAATTATGAGGCTAACATCTTAGGTGATGACCTCAGACCTTCATAACATCACTCGGTGGTGACGAGGTCTGAGCTCATACACCCTACAAGATGACCTCAGACCCTTAACATCATTAATTTGGTGAATTAAGAGGCTAACATCTTAGGTGATGACCTCAGACCTTCATAAAATCACTCGGTGGTGACGAGGTCTGAGCTCAGACACCTTAGCAGATGACCTCAGACCCTTAACATCATTAATTTGGTGAATTATGAGGCTAACATCTTAGGTGATGACCTCAGACCTTCATAACATCACTCGGTGGTGACGAGGTCTGAGCTCAGACACCTTAGCAGATGACCTCAGACCCTTAACATCATTAATTTGGTGAATTATGAGGCTAACATCTTAGGTGATGACCTCAGACCTTCATAACATCACTCGGTGGTGACAAGGTCTGAGCTCAGACACCTTAGCAGATGACCTCAGACCCTTAACATCATTAATTTGGTGAATTATGAGGCTTACATCTTAGGTGATGACCTCAGACCTTCATAACATCACTCGGTGGTGACGAGGTCTGAGCCCAGACACCTTAGCAGATGACCTCAGACCCTTAACATCATTAATTTGGTGAATTATGAGGCTAACATCTTAGGTGATGACCTCAGACCTTCATAACATCACTCGGTGGTGACGAGGTCTGAGCTCAGACACCCTACAAGATGACCTCAGACTCTTAACATCATTAATTTGGTGGGATTAATTATGAGGCTAACATCTTAGGTGATGACCTCAGACCTTCATAACATCACTCGGTGGTGTCGAGGTCTGAGCTCAGACACCTTAGCAGATGACCTCAGACTCTTAACATCATTAATTTGGTGGGATTAATTATGAGGCTAACATCTTAGGTGATGACCTCAGACCTTCATAACATCACTCGGTGGTGATGAGGTCTGAGCTCAGACACCCTACAATATGACCTCAGACTCTTAACATCATTAATTTGGTGGGATTAATTATGAGGCTAACATCTTAGGTGATGACCTCAGACCTTCATAACATCACTCGGTGGTGACGAGGTCTGAGCTCAGACACCCTACAAGATGACCTCAGACTCTTAACATCATTAATTTGGTGAAGTTGGTTACGAGAGTAGCATCTTAGTAATGATCTCAAAGCCTAATGACAATTCAGTGGTGAAGAAGTCTGAGGTCAGAATTATTGACTAAGTATAAACAAGACCACTACAATAAAATAATAGAAGAGAAGAAATCACATGACATTCAGTAAAGGGAAGAGATCATGTAGCATTCAGAGACATTGTTACAAATATTCCTTACAAAATACCATGGTATTACAAGTTAATAATTACAAATTAAAAATTATTTGTTACAAGTTACAAATCAATCCTGGTTTGGGGGGGGGGGGGGGGACATTGACAGTCTCGGCCTGATTGGCTTGCTCAGCATTAGTAACCTCAGCCACGTCATCAGCATGGTCTGTCCCTCCAAGCTCGGTCCCTCCCAGAGTTGCAGTCTCGGCTGGAGCAGCAGCCTCGTCCTCCACCTCTTGAAGCGCCTGAGCAAATTGAGGGTCAGCAAAGTCGAGACCCACAAAGTCAGAGGCCTTTAGAGTGCCGACCTCCTTCTCTCTGACTTCAGCCCATTTGGTAGTGGCCTTGATACCTCTTTCAAGATATTCAAAGCCAAAACCCATCAACTCATCTGAGCCTTTGTAGTCAGAAATTATTTTGGCCGAGGCATCTTCAAGGGCAGCCTTCACAGCCGAGCTGACCTTCTGCTGCAGCACGTCATCTTTGACCTTCAGGGATTTGGCATGATCTTTGACGAGCAGAGAGATGTATTTTTCCAACCCCTTAGACTTATTTTCAGAGTTCTGCAGCTCTGACTTCAGACGGTCTACCTCGGCATTCAGGGCACCCTCAACCTTCTCGGCCTCTTGCCCCTTCTGGATAAGGGGCAATTTCCTCATAGTCCAGTTCAAAAGTTGATACATGGCAGTCACTCCCTGCACATTTAATGAAGAGGTTAAGCGGGAGAAAAGTCAGATGTTGCACTTATAAAATGATGACAAAGGAACAAATCATACCTGGACGGCTCTGTGAAGGCCGAACTCAACCAGCAGGGTGGTGTCCATAGCTCTGTAGAAGCGCTTATCAGCCTCGGTCATTACAGAGGCGAGTGCGTCCATGGCCTGCCTGCTGTTGCCGACCACACTATCCGTTAACTTCAGCTGATCCAGATGAGCCGTCAGGATGTCAGCCGAAGAGATTGGAATTGCAGCATCAGAGGCCTTCTTTTGCCTCAAGGTCGGCCTCTGATCCTCAGAAACATGGGCTTCCGGGGCCCTCTTCTTGGAAGCCTAGGATTTGGATGTTGAGGGAGCTGGGGGAGGAGCGTTTAGACCAGCCTTTTTGGCAAGCCTCGCCAAGCTCGGAGCAGCCATCTCCCAAAGTTCGTCTGGGATGCCTCGTGGTCGCTCTGCAAAAGTTAAAAGATATGGGTCAGAGATCAGATATAAATAAGTTCAGAGGTTAAACTTGAAAAGAAAAATCCTTACCAAAGCCCACAAGGGGACTTCCACCCAGGCTCGTCCCCGAGAGATACTGGGGGGTCAGCAAGTGTTCGAACTTAATAAACAGACCATGTGCCCCTTGGTCTTGCAGGGCCTTCACCTTCTGCATATTTTGGAGACTTAAACCAGGATCGTCCCTGGCAGACATGGAGACCTTGCCCCTTTTGAGGGGTATCCTCAGCTCAAGTGTGGAAGAAGGGACGCATGGGCCAAATTCCCATGCCCCTGAGGCGAAAAAATAGCGGGGCTTCCAGTTATGATTTGAGGTTTGAGTCACATGGAGCATTTTCTTCTCAGGCCTCCGAGCCACAAAATGATAGTAGCTCGGATGGTTTTTGTCCGAGGTTGGGATATAACAACCAACAAAGACCTAAACTGGGAGGTCAGAGTGGTGGACTGCCCTCCATAGAATAATGGCCCCTATGATGACTCTCCAGGCATTGGGAGATAGCCGTGAGGGGGCCAAGTTGATGTAAGAGAGAATGGATTTGATGATGGAATGAATGGGTAGGCGAAACCCTAGCTTAAACATCTGCTCGTACAAGCAGATTTCTCCATCTCGGCCGTGATAGGCCCTCTCTTCCCTCAGAGGTCTCCTTAATTTGATGGAAGGACTGATGGAATACAAATATCTAAAGCATAGAAGATCCACTTCAGTTACCGTGCTCTCGAACTCGGCCGCCTCAGAGACGTCGACTTCACTTTCAGCATCTTTATCATCATCAAGCTCAACGTCGGCCGGAGCAGATGTAGATGGGTTATTAGCAAATCTCTGAGCGAACTCTGCCTCTGTGGCAGCCGACAGAGGGATGGCGTCAAGAATGGGTGGCACAACCACACTCGGCTCAACAACTTCAACCTCTGAAGAAGAGGCTGAGGTGCTTGATCCATCATGGGATGAAGCTCGACTGGATACCTCAGCCTGATCAGGGATATGACCAGGCCGAGGTGTGAAATCCATGGCTTCCTGAAAAGAGTCCACAGACATGGGGTCTGAGGTGGAAGACTCAGACTCAGACATTGGTAATGGGTTGGCAGAGACCTCTGTCTGATAGAAGTTTTCAGGGGGATCAGGATATACCACCTTGAGAGGTGGGGGAAAGATAGGTCTAATAGGAAACTCTTGTGACCTACGAGCTTCCTCTTGAGCTCTCTTTATTTGCCTAATCTTTTCTAGGGTCTTCTCTCTGAGAGAGGGGAAATCCTCAAGAAGCTGGTATAAAGGTCTGAGCATCAGAGGACGACCCTAAACTTGGGAACAAAGGAAATGGAAAGGAAGAAGTACCTGGAAATGAATCGATGAATGAAATGAAGAAAACTCGCAAGAAAATCGATAAAGGCTTCGGCAGAAGAGCGTTGAGCAGAGAAGCTTTTGAGAGAGAAAAATCGCAAGAACAGTACGCGCACAGGAATGAAGTGAGGAAGAAAGAGAAATAGAAGGGTTTAAACCCTTAAATACTTGGGCACGTTTCCCAAGGCCCATCATTGCCTTGGGAAACCCAAAGGGCGGCTGACAGCACACGCGAGCCAAGTAAGTACGCTCTAGCTTGGGACAGGTGTCATGCAGGTATTAGCTTGGGACGGACAGGCCTCGGAGGTGTAGTAATCCCTTGGCCACTTGCTCTCGCATATGACTAAGGGCTGGGGGTGATTGATATGCCCCATGTGTAACCTCGGCCTAGAGACACCAACCTCGGCCGAGATGATGGCCGAGATATTGATCAACCCTAGATAAGCCACGGGCCCGCGATATCATCCCTCGGCCAGACCATGGTCGGCCCAGGCCGACACTACCATCTACATTTCAATGGACACTACGCGCATCACAGGCATCAACAACATTCTCATATACCTGGGTATGGCAACCTCGGCCGAGAGTAGGCCGAGGTGACAAGGAGCCTTGGTAACCTTCATGGAGCCAGTCCAACCTCGGCTTGGGCCGAGGTGACAAGCAGCCTTAGTAATCGTCAGCATGGAATCAGACCAACCTCGGCTGGGGACGACCCCAGCATAATGTCCCGGCTGAGATCAGGCCGAGACTCTCTACGACACATCTCAGATTGAACGAACATCAAGCCTTTACAACTCGACCTCTGCCAGGCCGAGGTCATGCACCAATATGGCAGCCGAGCATCTGTTGACATTTGGATAAGGACACATGGGCACAAATCAGTTGTAACAATATTATTCTCCACACGTGGGGAGGATATTTCATCATCATTCCTTACATGTGACAGTGACAGATGGCACTCCCACATTGGTGAGGCTACCACACACATGCTCATTACATGCATGAGGGGTACATTACACCCCCTTGATACTATATATAGGGGTCACCCCTACCTTGCGAAAGGATCCCAGATATTAAACCCTAGCTGAAGCTTTGTCTAGATACACAGTAGAGAGAGAAAGCTTGAGAGGTTGCATCCATGGCCATTAGTGCCTTCATTCAGTGATATTACTCACACACACTCACAGTGGACGTAGGCCAAATTGGTTGAACCACTTATATTCCGGTGTTTATTCCACTTATCCTCATCTCATTCTCTTCTCTTTATATAACCGTGCTTCCATTGTTATTCTTATATTGAGCTTGGAAACACCTTACCTGGTGGTGCTAATTCCAGCATCATCATTATCTACTTCAACAACTTCCTTAAAAACTCAATCGGTCCACGTGGAGGGGTTATAATAGGAGTACCATTAACTCTGATACTCACGTATATCACGTAAGATAATTTTTTAACTTGAAACTAATAAACAAACATTTTGTTACACGTCATAATTTTGTCAAATTGAAACTAATAAAATAAAAATGGTTAGTTAATGTCATAGATATTATATAAGAATACCAAATCAGTACAAATGAAGCTATAATTCACTGAGAATATTGAAAGATCATGTTAACTCTCCATGATCTTTTTCAATTGGAAATTGTGTTGCATCCATCCTCAATGTAGATGGAGTTCCGAGTATAGTGTTGCACTTATTATTCCTCCTAAAAAAATACCAATGAAGATATGTGACACGCACACACACACACACACTCACACTCACACACAAATATATATATATATATATATATATATAGAGAGAGAGAGAGAGAGAGATTAAATGAAATGATGATATATTCAACTATTCAAGACCATTGAATAAGGTAGCGGGGGGGGGGGGGGGGGGGGAGTAAAATGTATCACCATAAACAACAACTCAGTTGTTTTAGAATAAGAAAACAATATAATGGCATAAGTAAGGTTTGCCACTCACAATCTACAAAAAACAATTGAATGTACAACTTCCATTTGGTGAGTAAGTTGACAAGTTCCAACATATTTAATCTTGGAAAAAATTAAATTGCCAACATATATTTGTTTACTTTGTATACAACTATTTAAATTACCCAACACTCATGTGTTATTCTCACTTCATTTTGTTGGAATACATGGTACAAATGAGAAAAGCATCTATTCATTTTAATTAAACACGAGTAATTTTTTTCAATTTGGGGCCAACAAAATAATCCAGAGTCATTTTAATTAACCCCCAATTTTTAATGTATAATTTTACTTAACCACTTATTTTTATAATTCATTGATTTTCTCGCCAACATAGGCGGCTAAGTCTAATTTGACATTATAAATAGGGGCAAAGTCAAATAAATATTTTGGCTTAATCCCCTATTTTATTTGATATTTTGAGATAGCCCCTCATGTTGAGGGTATATAAAAAAAGATTAACAAAGTGGGGTTTAGTCAAATAACATATTAAAAAGTGTGGGTTAAGCAAAAAAAAAACTTACTCTTATCAAACACTTATGAATTTTCGGATCCCATAGCCAAGGTCATAAAGCTAGATTTTTTCGTTACGAACGCGTGGTCGCCAGTTTCGTATTTTTTTTATTTTTATTTATTAGTTATGATTTTTTTACGGAAGAGTGTCAAAGAGAAAAATCTTTAGTTAATAATTTACAATATGGTAAATCACTAATGTAGAACGTTTACGGAAAATCCTCGTGGGAAAACTAAGGGGTAATTTATGGGGTAATTGTCGAAAGAAATTAACTAGATGGTTTAAAGTATTATTTGAAGGAAAATGGCTTAAATAATTAACTAGATGGTTAATTGTATTTTATAAAGAAAATGAAGTTAATAATTTATGTGACGATTAATTATTAACTAAGAAAAATTACAGGAACTCTTACCGGGCAGCTATGGGGTAATTAGAGAGTAATTACCCTTACATATGGTAATATGCATTTATATTTTGTGCGCGACATACCTGAGTTCATGGACCATCCTATCTGTTGGGGTACACGTATTTGGAACCGGAGCACACATCGATACATGTGGCGTAGTGTTAGATCATATTTTAGGTACTACGTGGTAATGCCACTTATAAGAGTTAAGTGTTGATGCTAGATCCTTGTGGCACCGCTTGGTATGGGTTGTGCAATGGTGAAACTGTGTAACTACCGCCTCACTTTCTTGTGTTTTACTTTGTCAGTCTTGGATAAGAGACTCCTACAAATTCACCAATAGAGCACAAACGAGACACTATAGGTTGATGCCTTAGTGTCGTATATATAATGACACATATGAAATTAATTGAAATAAATGAAAGAATTCCTAAGTCTAATGTTGTAGACTATAAAACACATACTCAATACTATGTAGTATGCATGATCAACTATTATGTCATTTAATGGGTAGTGACTGGGGTACCTTGGGTAGTAGTAACTAGAATGTAAATGATTCTATTTCAGTACGTTAATTATGTTAGATGCATACTTATTATTACGTTGGCACATTTATACAATATCTTCTTTTAGACTTGGGTGGTTGTACGTTTAGCATTGCTCTTAGACGAGGGGCAAGATTTTTAATGTATGTGAGTGACGATGGGAGACTTTCACTTTGAATTAACTGTACTTTTACACAACAAATTTAGTAAGTTACTTCTTGCAACTCTAGGTGTTGGCCAAAATTATAAAATATTTTCCCCCATGTTTATATGGACAGGGATGATATAACTGACAAGCGATCAGACTTGTGGTCATATTTGCACAGTGACAACTTCCGTTTATGTGGTTCTAGCATAGGTTACTATTTTCATTTAGTCAGTTTATTATTTTGGATTAGTGTATGAGCATAAGCCTGAGTTTATTATTCAGTCATTTAGAACGGTTCGTGTTGTTGGATTTTATGACTAGTTGAATACTGAATTTTAGTTATTATCAGTTACTATTTAAATGGTTTGATGTGTATGTCATTTATTAAAAGGAAGAAATATAAATGTTTTATCGTAGTTTGATACTGAGAATGATATAGATTCATAGATAAGCTCCATATTCCATGTACAATATATGTCCAACCTTTACGTGAGGAAATGGGGGTTGTTACAGTTGGTATCAGAGCATCCAGGTTCTAGTGTCCTTAGGATTTGTGTTGCGTCCGTTTCTTCTTCTGCTAAGCATTCTTTGATGTGTCTAGATCCCATTATAGGATTTTGTAATCCGATGTCACAATGACGCGTGTGTCGATATCTTTCACTTTCATTTGAGCGTTAGCAAGACTTTGGGAGTATTTAAGCTTAGAGAAGCGTGGAAATTAAGACCGTTGCGAGTTAGTGGTCAAGTGTGGAACGAGTGGTTGGACAACGATGTTTACCATAGTTGTGAAAATTATTATGGGAAATTATCTTGTTTGGGAGTAAAGTCTGCAACTTAAGGACCTTTGGGGGAACAAATTAATGAATGTAATTCATGTTGACTCCATTTTTTTGAGATATTAAGGGATTTTAGTTATTGAGGAGCTTACTAGAGTTTTAGGTTTTACTTATGGTAATACGGGGTGTGATGGAATTTTAGCTTAGTAGAATGACCTTATGAAATTTTTTGTTGGTAAGAGAGAAGGCAATGGATTGCTGTGTTTTAAAAGAATATAAGGATTTGATGAAAATATTAAGTGGGGATTATGTAATACTGAAAATGCTAAAAGTTCTGTGAATTTGCTAATATGCTAGGCGATGGTTCTCGAAAAATTCAAGATTAAAATTTCTTCCAAAAATTTAAATTTTCACCTGTTGAACAAGACTTCAATTCAAGTTAAAAATTCTGCAAATCAAACTAAACATTTACCAAATTATTGATTCTGACTTGAATTAAAGTAAACTAGAATTACCTAATTTAATTAAGCACCGATTACACAATTTTTATGTGGTTAAATCAATTTTATCTTGTTAAACCCAAGCATGCATCTAGGTGTAAATTTGCAAGATAAAAATGCACAACCATAACTCGCCAATTTGGGAGGAAACCCCACAACGGGAAAAAACTTTGACGACTCAGCCACAAGTTCACTAAGTACGAATTTAATATAAGGACATGACAGAAGACTTACTCAATGACTCGACTCCCTTGCAAGCCTTGACGCTTTTCGTTCCTTCCACCTCTGCCTAGTGACAACACATGATTCCACCTATGTCTCGAAATCCACCGATGGATCAATACTACTGATAAGCACCCAAAACTGTACTATTTATACCCGAATAGACGTATTTTAGTTGCTAATTCTCGACAATTTGGGTCTTATGTGCTTAAATATTTATTTTGTAGGCCGAATGCACGTTGCGGTGTTCAAATGCGTATTTCAAGGCAATTGTGCGTTTTATGGAGCTATATACCCTTGTCCCGTATCCTAGACTATCCAAACCGAGCCTAAACCTAGCCTAAACTTACTCCAACCCCGTGTGTGTTTTATTTGTGTCTTTTTATTATTTTTTTAGATTTTTAGTTTGAGTCATTTTTATTTTTTGAATTTATTTTAGATTTATTTAATATTTTCTAGGTTTATTTTCTATTTTTAATTTTTTAATTTTATTTTATTTTGATTTTTATTAGTTTTTAGTTTAGTTTTTATTCTATTTTATCTTATTTTATTAGGACTAGATTTTTTAGGATTTATGTATTTTTAGTTTTATTTGATTTTGCATTTTCTTTTTTGGATTTTTATTTTAAGCTTTATTAGATTTCATTTTTATTTGTATTTTTTTATTTTATTTCTTTTTAGTTTTATTTTTATTTAGTCTTTATTTTATTTTTAGAATAGGAATTTAATTTTATGATTTTTAATTTTTTTTTAGTGTTATTAATTTTAGTGTTATTTTTATTAGGGGTCCAAATTAAACACACACCACTCATCCTACACACTCATTCACACACAAACTAACCTATACCCAACAACATACTAAAACCCTCTCACCCTCACCCCCTTACCATACACCTCACCTACACCTTAACCCCACACTCATCATCTTCAACCTCCCAAGTTCCCAACTAAAACCCGTCTCTCTCTCTTCCTCTCTAAACTCCATAGCTACAACACGGACCACCTCCATTCTCTCTCTCCTCCCTCTTACCCATCTCCAACACCTCTCCCTCTCTACCTCTAAACCACCCTCCGCCGGCGGCACCCTATCGCCCCAAGTTCCGACCTGCACCAACCGCCAAAAGCCATCGACGGCGTTACCCATTCTCGCCGGCGTCCAACCCGGGACCTCACCAGCTCCCTGCCTCAACTCCGATCGGATCCAACCCCCCTTCACCCGTGAGCCATGATCCGATCTCCAACCCTCCACCAGCGTCCTTAACCTGACGCCAGCTACCCTCATGCCCGACATCCATGACAAACCCAAAACCAACCCAAAGCTTTGACCCATTTTCCAAAGACCCACTACAGTTCTCTCAAAGCCAAAAACGAAAGCTGCCAAATGCAAACCAACAAAAACCAATTAACCCATTATACCCTTAAACCTCCACTTCCCACATGCACAATTAAAACCCCAAAATACCCTCACCCATATCAGATTTTATATCCTCTCAACCCACATGCTCCCCTCACCATTCCCACATGCACACTAATGTCCAATATACCCCTTATCCCCCATGCTCCATGCCTACTATAAATGAAGATGAAGACTCATCAAATAAAAAAGAGCTTAGAGAGAGGAATTTTTAGAGAGAGAATTGTAGGGAAAAACACCATTTGTAAATAGTTTTGTTTTATTCTTTTTATTTTTTAGATATTTGTGAGGTTAAATATTGATTGAGATTTAATTGAGTGTTCATTCTAATTTCAAATTACTTGGATTCTCAATTGGAAGGTTGTATGCTTCTCATTCAAGGATTGAAGTTTATTGAATTCAAGAGATTGGTTTGATTATTCTTCTCTCTACTCTTTATATTAAATGCCTATTGATTATTAGTTTAATATGTTTGATACCATGTTAGGCTAAATCCTCTTTCAAGGGGTGGGATAAAACCCTTATTGGATGTTATTTTATTTTAATTAGTTTAATTATTTGAAAAGTCCCTTTGAATGCTAATTTTAATCCCTCACCCTTAGATTTACGCCTCGAGAGAGGGTAAATGATTTTCGAGAGAAAATCGAAATTCTAGTGATAATACTCATTTTAGATTCGAACTAGAGATAAGGGTTTCTTAAGTGGGCTATTATCACTTGAATTTCAACTCTAAATTTATTTTATAAGATTGACATAAATTCTAATCGATCGATCCTAGCGGGTGATTAATTAAAAGGAGTGTGGATCTATTTTTCTAGAGTTGTGGGGTGTTAAACTTAATATTCTAAAATGTTATTATTAAAATTACATTTGCAACGAGAGTTGATTTGTAGTTTTGATATTAATTTGGAAGAATTCAAATAATTAAATTAATTAATTAGAATAACTAAAATTTGTGGTGTAATCCCACTCCTTGATTGTTCTTACAATTATTTACCTCACTTTATCTTTTATTTTAGTTTAGACCTTAATTTTCATTTTAGTTACTTTCTAGTTAGTTATTTTCATTTAATTTAGTTTAGTTTAAAACCTCACCTCACCCTATTGTTTTAATATTGAAAAAAGCTAAAAAAAAATTAGAAAAGTGAAAAAGCACAAAAAGAAAATAAAAAGTGAATTACATTTGAAATTGTTTTATTTTCTTTACTCCCTAGAAGGTGGATTGATACCCTTACTTACCTCTATACTTGAGTTTATTATATTTTGTAGGTAATTGAGGATTTTGACTAACTTGGCTTTCAACAACAACAACAAATATACGCAAAAAGCAAAGCTATCAACTACCATAACGCATACGGAGTCCACCGTAAGAAAATCAAGGAGCACAGAATACTCCGCAAGAAACAATCCGTAGGATTGTATAGAATAAACACGGTGCCAAAACTATGATCTCAAAACATATATTATGGAGAAGTTTGGATCATGAAACTAATTGGGTGTAAACATGTGTTTTTTTAAGAATTAAACCATAAGTTCAGACAAAACTTTGTTGAACTTTTCTTAAAGGTTTCTCTCTTAAAGATTTGGAAAAAGTCTCTGAAAATTGAGTTTGAATCAGATCAGAAAGGCTGAAAGATGGACAATGAAAATTGAGGACACATCGTGTAAGAAACCCTAGAAGATCGACCAAACTTGATGACCTCCTCTTGAATTTGTGTTGCAAGCTCCCGATTCAGGGCTAAAACCACCAATGTGGGGCCGTTCTATAGATTATTCGGTAATGTAAGGGATCAAATAGCCCAAAATTTTACCAGACCCGGTCTTTGCTATAGCTACAATGTCCCTATTATGTAGTGCAATCGGCCATATTTGTGCCTGAAGCAACATCGGAGAAGAAAAACAAGTAGAGTTAATCTGAAATAAACCACACATAATGAACACTATAGCAAATCAAATTGTGTAATTGCAACCATGCTTTATTATAATAACGAAGAACAACATCCCATAACCCGTATAACAAATCAAAAGGGGAAAATAAAAGAAAAAATATTGTTAAAAAACCCGGAGGGTGTGCAGTTGCTTACTGAAGCAACTCGAGGCAACAAAAAGGGGTAATTTAAGACAGAAGAGGCGGAAATCCACACTTAACCACGATTTTAACATCATGGAGATCATCTAATGTAAAAGTAGATCTTTAACCTAGATGTTTCACTTCATAGTGATGTTCTGTATGTTCATAATTATGTTAAATACATGAGTTTATGGCATGAATGAACAAGATATACAATATATAATGGAGATGTGAGAATTATAAATTTAAACAAATATTATGTGAGGAAATACCATGGGAATTCGGATATTACTAACAAATTAATTCAAATCAAATATCTCTAGAAATGTGATTTTGGAGCCTTTTGGCCTTTTATTACCCACGAACATTAATTTCCTTTAATAGGAAAGAGTTCATGTACAACAAGATAAATTAATTAAATGGTTAAAGATATGCTATAAGGAAAAAAACATTTTTGTTGGCACGTTCCATATAATAAATCCAAATTTATTCTACTATACAAGTACAATTTAACACATACATGCCTAACAGGGAAAAAATATATGAGCAACATATTTGTGCCTATTGAAATACATATAACACATCCGTGCCTAATAATAATGGAGATAAAATTGATACAACTGCTTGACCCGTGATTTCATCCTCTGAGAAAGTGGCCAACTTTAACAAAACATCTGCTTCTAAGATAGGTGTAATTAAAAATAACATCCAACATCATTAAACTGAACTTCTAAAATATGTTGCACACTTTACTGGAGGAACAAAGTGATTAATAATTACTCATCATCCACATTTACTAATGTATATGCATCACATACGAGTCCTAATACAAAGCTCCAAAGTGCATGAAGGGAAAACAACTATACAACCATATTCCAGAATATGACAAAATCGTTCACGGAAGAATCCATTTATTATATGTTGCTCATCATAGCATTTTTTGGGAATGGTGGACCACTAGTTGGATGACTATAAGCGCTATGCAAGGCGGGCCTTGGGACAGTATTAAGTCCACCCGGAAGACCAAGTGAGGTGTGATGAGGAAGCCCACCTATCCTCATCTCCTGATACACAAGTAAAGCACTATCATCAATCACATAAAGTATTGTCAATCTGCAATGGCAACAGATAGTATTAGCATCAAGTGAAATTATGTTATCAGTTATTCCCCAGTTCAACATAACCAAAATTAGGCCTCGCAATGATATATATATATACAATACTTTTCATGTGCGGACTGACCCACATATTAATAGTCCGGACTAGACATGTGGCATCTAGCTGTGAGCCTCCAAGAGAGAGAGAGAGAGAGAGAGGACCGATAATTTTTTCGGGTGAAGAAATGGGTATAATTTTGAGGGTTTGTATCATATATGTGTGACTCAATCCGCACAAGATCATTTTTGTATATATATATAATTGTGACACCCCGACTAATTAAATATTGGGTAGCTACTCATTTATTAGATTAATACAGAATATCATGTTGGTTCAGTCTTAGCATCACTGTCGAAAACGTTTAATTAATTACTAGCCACCTAATATTTAAATAGAGAGATGCTAAATTTTAATAATTAAATTAACAATTAACCAAGTAATTGAATCATCATCCATCAATCGCATAAACAATCTCATATGAATAACTAATATAATGAAATAACTGAATCCGGAGTAAACACTCCAATAATAATAATAATCCCAGAGTAAATAAAATCCTAGTACAAGAATCTGAATAAATAAACCAACATCTGAAATAATGAAAGTCTGTATCTATAGTCTCTAAATAAGAATGGGCACCATACCCTAACTGATATGAATGACTCTGAAGGAACCAAGGATAAATGTGGAAGCATCTAATACCGAGATCCTGTAGCTTCCACAACAGCTACAGCACGTCATTAGAATGGAACTCCTATGCTTGGCATCCCTGTGGCTGCGCACCTAAAATGTTTTTACAAAACAAAATAGATTTGGAGGAAAACGAGTTAGATCCCGAGTTGAAAACAGTTTAAAAAGAGCAAGTGTTTAATTGCATTAAATAATAAATATTATATACATGTTAGTTTCGTACTCTCACATGAGTCTCTCACCCTCAACTAATGTGCACACCTAACGTATACCGTTAACCCATCCTAGTTATGCCACTAACTAACTAGTCTGTACTAACCCCTGCTTTCACATTCTAATATAGGGTGCCTACTCGTATTATCCAAACAAGTCATATTTATAACCCATATTCACATTCATTAAATTACTTACCTTAAGAGTTGTTTAAATTCTCACATTCTTAGCCCATTCAAATATCTTAATTATTCACATCTACTAAGAAACAGTGAACCAGTCACAAGTATATATAAATCATTATCAGTACATATATACATATATGGCACCCCTAGGCTAAGATGAGGTGCACGCATACTCGTCTATCAAATCCAAGAACATCACATACGTAAGGATCACGCGTTCCGAATCACTCAGGAACCGTCTTAATAAAAATCACACATATTGGAGGCGAACATAGTTCACATACCCATAGGTCACGCACATACCTACGCTCCCATGGTCTGCTAACTTATCAACTCACAAATAAGTTATTCACATTCCTATGTCCTTAAGGTACCAATCTAAATCCCCCCGAAGGCACACAAAGATAAGATGGTCCTTTTTCGAAAATCAACCTCCCGTGATACCAAGTATGGTAGGTATGTCATACACACAATAATTCAGATACTAAGTGTGGGTACCCTGAATTTAGTACCATAAGGCCTGGACGAGTAGCCTCTCCTTAGCGGCCCAAAGCCCAGGCCCATCACCTCTTGTACTCATCCGATTACCCCACGATCCCATGAAGAGAAGTTGTAAGGGAGCGCGATCCCATGTAGGGGAGATGGCTAATAAGGAGGAACCCATCACCCCCACTATTCCAACATATACATGTATAAATTAAACCCTAAGTCCGGGGCAAAGGACAAGTTGTATTCTCTGTACTTATTCTTCAGAATATAGAGAAATAACACTGACTGAACCACCGTGGACGTAGGCACATATTTGCTGAACCACGTATACCCGTTGTTGTGTGATTGGCATCTTATTTATCTTTTCTTGATTGTTACCTCTTTCATATTTATTTGTGTTACATAATAATTGTCACCACAATTGGCGCCGTCTATGGGAAGCGTTTATCTTTCCCTGAGAAGAGCCCATTCCGAGAAAAAATCTAAGATGTCTGGTCACAGCAGCAACGCTCCTCAAGCAGGAGATATTCAGGAGCCACCCGCTCCTCGCAGGATTAGGTCTGAAGTCCGACGTTCAGATCAAGGGGCTCGCTTAGAAAGGCCAGCCTCAGAAGAAAGTCAAGGACCAGCAAGGTCCACTCAGATATCCAGATTAATCGATGCATACGAAGCAAGGCTCCACGAGCAGAGGGAGTCCTCTCGCAGATATGAGGCTGAGAATGCTCGCTTGAAAAGAAGACTGGAAAAACTGGAGGAAGAACTACGTCCCGATACTAGGAGACGCCCCTATCGCACTCCTAGACCTCAGGCGAGCAAATCTCGCAGCCGAGGAAGGAGCCCTAGACGGCAATATCAAGGGTTCGAAGGTGGCGACTCAGACGACGACCTCCGCGAGCAACTGAGAAAAGCTCGCCGCTATCAGAGCCCTGCTCGCAGCGACGACAACATACGGAACCTAGTCCGCAGAGAAATGGACCAACATCCAGCTCACCGCGGCACCAAGTCTACCAGAGAACTCGCCAGGAGAGCCCTCAAGACCCAGATGAAATCGCCCTTCACGAGGGAAATTGAAGAAGAAGAAGCTCCCAAAAATTTTGCTATTCCAAGGTTCAAGATTTACGACGGGAAGACTGATCCCATTGATCATGTCAGGCAATACCGGTAAGCTATGACCCTCTGGAATCACCGAGATGCACTGATGTGCCGTATTTTTCCCTCGAGCCTTCATGACGTGGCCCAGAAATGGTTCGAGAAACTCCCTCACCGATCTATCAGAAATTTCAAATCCCTGGCCGAGAACTTTACGGCCCGGTTCATCACCAGCAGCTCCCATCCCAAAAGGATGGATGCTCTATTAACAATGAAGAAAACGCCTCAGGAGACACTCCGAGACTACGCGAAGAGATACTGGGAGTTATTCAACGAAGTCGAGGACTGCGCGAAAGAGGTGGCAGTGGCTTCATTCAAAATTGGGCTACCTAGCTCTTCCCTCCTTTACCAGTCCTTGACAAAGAAGGAAGCAACCACCATTGATGACCTGATGGCCCGGATTGAGAAATACACAAAGGTGGAAGATGTCACACGCCTTAACGTAGGAGAAAACGGTCGAGCCAAGCTCGCTACCAAGGGAAGTGAGAAAGTTGATAACCAGAAAAAAGGAGGAAAGAATGGGGGCAAGAATGGCTCCAAGAACGGAGGGAACCATGACGTTGCAAAGTCGTTCCAGGCGGTCAACACCGTCTTCAAAGAACCAATTTACAAAATTCTCGCGAAGATCAAGGATGAGCCGTTCATCAAATGGCCCTGGAAAATGGGAGGAGACCCATTGAAAAGAAACAATGCACTGAGATGCACCTTCCATAAAGAGGGAGGGCATAAGACCGAGCACTGCAAGGCTCTTAAGTCCCACCTCGAGGAGTTGGACCAATCCGGACATTTGAATGACTTTGTGGAAAGGAAGGTAGAGAGAGTGACTGTCCACAAGGAGGCAAAACCCGACAACGTATTGGAAGACGAAGCCGGACACGAATTCGCAGTAATCCATGGAGTATCCGATGTTAAGCAAATCCAGGGTAACTCAGCTCGAATGGAGGTAAAGAAGCTGACAGCGGTAATGCAAGCTTTTCAGATTGATCCAGCAAAATCACAGGCAGGAAAACGTCGGCGAGCAGAGGACATCAACTACAACAAGCATATTGTTTTCACGGATGAAGATATTGTGGGAGTGAGGACCCCACATCACGATGCCTTAGTCATTACACTCAGGATAGCCAACTTTGATATCGACAGGCTGCTCGTCGATCAAGGGAGCTCATCCAAAGTAATGTACATCGACCTGTTCAGAAAATTGAAGTTGAACATCGCCGACCTAAAGGGAACAACTGTTCCTCTGGTCGGCTTCGCTGGGAAAATGACCATGCCTCTGGGCAAGATTGTGCTACCAGTGCTCGCTGGAAATGTTTAAAAAATGATTGAATTCTTGGTGGTCAACATCGATTCACCGTATCAAGCCATCCTCGACAGGGGATGGCTTCATGCAATGAAGGCAGTCTCCTCGACCTACCACCAGAAACTCAAATATGTCACCGAGCGGGGAGTGATGGAGATACATGGCGACCAGGCGATGGCGAGAAAGTGCTTCATAGCGGCCATCCAACCAAAGCCAGAGAAAAAAGTCGTTCAAACCAGCGAGAAAGTGGAGGAAGGTGCAATCCCTTCCAAATAGCAATTAAAATATGGAAGGCCCGGAGTGGAAGAGACCAGGCTCCTCCCCTCCGAGCGTGTTGTAGAGGACCTGGTAGAAGTAATTGCTAAAGAAGGCGACAACAGCAGAGTCTTCCTGATCGGGACCTCACTCACTGACCAAGAGCAAAAGGATTTGTTAACCTTACTCAGAAGCAACATAGATGTTTTCTCTTGGGAACCCTATGAGCTGCCAGGAATCGATCCCAATATGGTCTGCCATCGGTTGCACGTCAATCCCACATTCAAGCCGATAGCGCAGAAGGCACGACGAACTGCTCCCGAGAAGGCCAGAGCAATAGAAAAAGAAGTCGAAAAACTGCTGGATGCAGGGTCCATACGGGAAGTGCAATTCCCCAAATGGTTATCCAACCCAGTGGTAGTTCCAAAAAGCAACGGGAAGTGGAGAGTTTGCATAGACTTCACTGACCTCAACAAAGCCTGCCCCAAGGATAGCTTCCCTCTTCCGAAAATAAACCAACTAGTAGATGCCACTGCAGCTCACGAACGAATGAGTTTCCTGGACGCATACTCAGGCTATCACCAGATTCCCCTGTATGCCCCAGATCAGGACAAAATGGCGTTTATCACGACGGTTGGTTTATACTGTTACAAGGTCATGCCTTTTGGGCTAAAAAAATGCAGGGGAAACCTATCAGCGGCTGGTTACTAAAATGTTCAAGAATCAAATGGGAGACACAATGGAGGTCTACATCGACGACATGCTCGTCAAGAGCAAGGAGAAGAAAAATCACCTCTCGGACCTGTCAATTACCTTCGAAATCCTCAGGAAGTACCGAATGAAACTCAACGCGAGCAAGTGTTCCTTCAGTGTCCAGTCAGGAAAGTTTCTTGGGTATTTGGTCAGTGAGCGAGGTATAGAGGCTAATCCGGACCAGATTGATGCAATCAAAAGAGTGCAACCTCCTCGCACAATCCGCGATGTACAGAAGCTCACTGGAATGCTCGCTGCTCTAAATCGTTTCATTTCTAAATCCTCCGAGAGATGCAAGCCCTTCTTCCGACTCTTAAAAGGCAGCAAAACGATAGAATGGACCCCAGGTTGCTCACAAGCATTAGACGAGCTCAAGTCCTACCTAAGCTCCCCACCACTGCTTGTCATACCACAGCAAATGGACTCTTTGTACCTCTACCTCTCTGTATCCATCCATACTGTCAGCTCAGCGCTAATGTGTGAAGTTACAGGGATCCAACATCCAGTCTATTACGCGAGAAAAACCTTACTAGACACCGAGCAGCACTACCTGCCATTGGAAAAGCTCGTATTCGCCCTAGTAATGTCCTCGAGGAAACTGAAGCATTACTTCGAAGCTCATACGATCATCGTCCTTACATCACACCCCCTCAAGGTTGTCCTAAGGAAGGCGGATTTGTCGGGCAGACTGTCTAAATGGTCAGTCAAGCTCGGCCGGTTTGACATCCAATTTCAACCAAGGACAGCTATCAAGGGTCAAATCCTTGCTGACTTCATAGCTGAATTCACAAGCGAAGAACCCTTCGACCAGCCTAAGCCAACTGAACAAAACAACCAGGCTATAGGGGGAAGCTGGAAACTATTCGTTGATGGAGTCTCCAACTCAAAGGGGGCAGGAGTAGGAATTGTTCTCATCACTCCAGAAAATACAGTCCTCGAGCAAGGAATCAGGCTGGGATTTGCAGCCTCCAACAACGAAGCAGAATACGAAGCCTTAATAGCAGGTCTCCAAAGGGCGCAAACTCTGGGAGCAAAGCATTTACAGGTATTCGAAGACTCGCAACTAGTTTCCAATCAGATAAGTGGAGACTATAACGCGAAGGATGAGAGGATGGCAGCCTACCTCTCCTTGGTAAAAAACTTAATGACGAACTTTGAAGAAATCAACATCCAACAGTTTCCCAGGGGGCAGAATAGCCACGCTGACGCCTTAGCAGCCCTGAGCTCGGCAGTTGATTCCAGCCTTAAAAGGATCATCCCTATCGATTTCCTCAGCTGCCCGAGCATTTACCCCAACTGCGAGCTGACCAAAGCAAAACCAATACTCCAATTGGAACCAGCCCCCAGCTGGATGGATCCCTTGAGAGACTATTTGAAGAACGGAATGCTCCCAGAGGATAAAAGGACTGCCCACCAGATAAGGGTCAAAGTTGCTCGCTTTCACTTATCCACGGGAGGCGACTTGTATAAGAGATCTTTCTCCGGCCCCTACCTTAGATGCGTCCACCCAGGCGACGTCAAGACAGTGCTTCACGAGCTTCACGAAGGAATCTGCGGGAGTCACGTCGGAGGAAAGTCTCTAGCCTTACGAGCAATGAAGGAAGGTTATTGGTGGCCATATATGCAAAAGGACTCCGCAGTATATGTCTGCAGATGCCTAAAATGCCAGCTTCACGCCCCCATGGTCCACCAGCCCGCCAGCGAGTTAAAATCCCTGACCAACCCCTGGCCTTTCGCCCAGTGGGGAATGGACATCGTGGGACCACTGCCCACCGCTGCCGGCAATCGCAAACACCTGTTGGTCGCAACTGATTACTTTACCAAGTGGATCGAGGCAGAACCACTGGCGAACATCCGAGATGCTGACATGATGAGGTTCATATGGAGAAATATAATCACTCGATTCGGGATCCCCAGAACCATCATCACTGACAATGGAACACAGTTCGAGAGTGGCCCTTTTCAGGACTTCTGCGACCAACACGGGATCAGGCACCACTTCAGCTCGGTGGCTCACCCCCAAAGCAACGGACAAGCTGAGGCTTCCAACAAGACAATGATCGCTGGATTGAAGAAGCGGTTAGAACAAGCCAAAGGCGCGTGGACAATCGAGCTACCGCATATCCTATGGGCGTACAGAATAACTCCTAGTCGAGCCACAAGAGAAACGCCATTCTTACTAGCATATGGTATGGAGGCAGTCATCCCACTAGAAGCAGGATTGCCTACAATGAGATTCGACCTCGTCGAGCAGGGTCAGAACGATCAGGCTTTGCTCGCTGAACTCGATTTGGCCGACGAGCGCAGGGAACTTGCCCTAGTAAAACTAGCGAGCTATCAGCAACAGCTCGCAAAGCACTACAACAAAAGGGTCAATCCGAGGAAATTTGAAGTTGGGGACTATGTTCTAAGAAAGGTCCTGGGCAACACAGTGAATCCATCAGACGGTAAACTGGGCCCGAACTGGGAAGGACCTTATGAGATAATTAGAAACGATCTGCAAGGTGCCTATCATTTGAAAACGATGGAGGGCAGAGAGATACCACGATCATGGAACGCAGCTAATCTCAAGAAATTCTATTTTTAGGGGTTCTATTGTTAGATCTTTTATTGTACTCATTATGGGAAAAGATAGTTTATTTCTCAATTCACCAATGAAAATCTCTCAGTTGATCACTCTCTAAAAAGTAACAATTATATCTTATTGCACATCCTTTTCAAATCACAGGTATAATGGTTGGCATAGCAGGGGAATACCCCTCCTCAGGTCATCGTCATGAAGCACGACAAACCTCTTAGCATTGCCCATGGCAATATATGAAGCCCTACAGAGTATTCTTAGGCATCAAACCTACTTTGATTAAACAAAATCCTGACCGAATAAAAACATCCAATAACAGGTGTGTCCTCGCCAATTGCCCTACTTAGGCCTAAGGGAGTGTGACGACACGACATAAAAGGTAAAGGAAGGGCATAATAGTATTCTTAATACTGGACTGGGCGGACACTCACATAACAAGATAAAAAGGATTGTGAAGCTGCAAAAATATAAAAAGATTGGATGAACACGTTTAGTCGGTAAAATCGCCCAAAACTCAAACTTTCCATTAATCTTTTATATTTACAAACAATAATAGTACATGTTTAGTCGGTGAAGCTCGCCCAAAGCATTTACAATTATTAAAAAACAAAATATCAAGAAGGTGGAAGCCTCCGAGCAAGGTAGTCAGCAACTTTAGCTCTCCTCCCATCATCAGGAGCAGGATCGAACTCTTCCACGACCTCATTTGCGTCCAACTCTAATAGTCGCCGGGGAATAGCATCGATGGGGATCCATCGATCATCTCGCCTGAATGGATTGGGCATCAGAGTAGAGGGGGACATCTCGTGTCGATACCACAATATCGAGTTCCTCGGGACCTGCAGCTCTTTGAGAGCACTCAACCACCCCCTGATGAAGGAAAGCTCCTTGAAATCTGATAATCTTGTGGGAGCATCCAGCCAGCCCTGATCATAGCCATCAGTCCACACTTGGCGAGGGCCCTTCTTGAATAGATGCCGCAGTCGGGTGACGTCCCTCTGGAGCCCAGTAGCAGTCACATAAGCTCGGCGAACATCGCCGCGCAGCTCCTCCATTTCCCTCTCACGCTGCTCCTCGACTTCCCTACTCCTACCCCTTGTACTCCTACCAGCACGCGGGAGGGGAGGCCGAGCAGCTCGCGACGAGGAAGAGCCTTGTAGGACTGCCGAAGCGGTGCTCGGCGAATGCTCCTTAAGCTTCGAGACCTCCCGCCTGAGGTCTTCATTCTCCCGCTGAAGGAACTCCACGACTTGGTTGATCTCGGTGGCCTCCAGTAACTTTGCTCTCAGCTCGCTAACTTCTTCTTGCACTGAAGCACCGATCTCTTCCATTTCCTGGAGCCTGTCCTTCAACTTGGCCACCAGCTCGAACTGATCCTTATATTTCTGGTTCCTTGACTTAGCAAACCTGCAAAGCCTAGCAAAGGCCTGGCGAACTGCAGGGCTTGCATTAGGACCCAGAGTCCTACCTAGTTGGGAGGTAACAGGAATATAGTCATCCACATCAACCAACTACAAGTAAAAGAAAGAGAAAAGAAAGAGACCAGCATAAACAAAAATGAAGTCTTTTCATTGATAATGAACGAGGTTACATCAGATCAAAAAAGAAAAAAAGTTACAAAGAAGCCCTATCAATTGGCAACCTCGGTGGATGGACCCTTGTCCTTATCAGCATCAGCAGGGATATTACCCTCTGAAGGGGTGTCCACTTCCCCCTCGACCAAGGGAGCATCAGCAGGAGTCGCCTGAGAAACAGGATTGGTGCCTTTAGCAGTTGGGGCTGGGTCCTCATCCACGACTGGCTTTGGCCCTGGATCATGAGTGGGGATGCAACGTCCACCCCAGCAGCCACGAGGGCCTTCTTCCACCCTTTCTTGAAGTTCAGACGGCTGATATAGCCTATCTGAACCTCGGCATCCTCATACGCTGCAGCCCAGCCACAGTTGTACGAATCTTCCTTGAGAGTGGCCGCCTGGGCTTTCTCCGCCTTCATCTGCTCGGCCAGAGCCCTGTTCTTCTCTGCAAGGTCTAGCTTGCTCGAGCACACCAGGTCGTACACCTTCCTCAGCTCGCCAAGCTCCCTGACAGTGTCATCTCTCTCACGAGCAGAATTAGCAAGGGCAGAAGCAGATGAGGCTCGAGCTGCATCAGAAGCCTTCAGATCGGCCTCCAGCTTAGAACCCCTGGCTACCAGAGTAGACTTCTGCTGCTCTAGCTCGCCGTTCCTTCTCAACAGCTCGTCGCGAGAGCGATAGAGCACAGCAAAGTCAGTCACAAACTGCAAAAAATGAGGGAAGGATCAGAAAGAAGAAACCATCAAAACGGATTAAAGGAAATTGAGAATTAGAAGAGGAACCTTACCAAGGCAAGCCTCTGGATAGCTTGCAAAGCCAGTTGATCAGACCCCGACGCCCTCTCACGATCTGCAGGGAGGACTGCTCTCTCGATCAGCGCAGGGGCAAGCTGAGGAGAGGTGGCCACTGAAGCCCCCTCAGGCAAGGCAGATACTGGGACCAGGGCTTGACCAGTTTTGGTCCTCAGTTCCATCTTCCTCCTCTCCTCCTCCTTTTCTCTCTCCCTTCTCTTTCTCTCTTCCACCTTCTTCCTCTCCTCCTCCTTTTTCTTCTCTCTCTCTCTCTCTCTCGCCTGCTCCTCCTCTCTCTTCTTCTTCTCTTGCTCCTGAGAAGAAGGCCGAGAACCAGTAGCTATGGCCCCGGAGGCAGTCTTCAATTTCTTGGACCTCTGGGCAAGAAGCACATCATCATCATCATCATCATCTCTGATTAAATTCTTCCTGGGAGGCATCTCTTCACCAGAACTGCTGGTAGTGCTCGAAGAACTGCTACTGTCAACACTGCCTGCACCCAAATTACTAACACCTGCAGGCTCACTCTCCGAGCTGCTCTCCTCTTCGTCCAATTGGATGGGCTCAGCAGAAATCTCTTCGGAAGTGTCAAAGTCCGGAACACTATCCACAGGTCGGGCTATGAAGCTGGAGCCTGTGTTCTTGTATTCAAGTAGAAAAGCAGCAGACCTAGGATGCTCGCCATCACCCAAAGGTTCCCTGATGTTCCAAGCTTTCACCAGTTCCGAGATACGAACCTCACTGAGAGCAGGCTCCAAGTTCTTTGTCCTCGCTGTAAAAGAGAAAGCAAGAAGAGGTTAGAAAAATCACAAAGTCAACAAAGGTTGAAACAATAATACAACATCTACCTATATATTCTTCCCCATAAAAGGGAACAGTGAACCTCTCAGACCTCGACCCTTCAAATTGGGGGGAGAATTGCCAATTCCTAACAAGAAAACCTTCTTGCCAGTAGTCCTTATGGGAATCAGGTAAATTTACTACCAATACCCTATCAGGGCTCCTAGCCTTAAGGTATAGGACACCTGAACTCGTTCGAGAAAAGGAATAACAAAAGCAGACCTCGGCAAGCCCTAACCTTGTGCCATACAATTGATTTATCCTATGCACGTCGTTCACTATTTTCCATATGTTGGGCGAACATTGTGCAGGCACAATACCAAAATAGCTAAAGAAGTGCAGAAACAGACCATTACGGGGAAAGGTAAGACCCCCCTGGGAGAGCAACAGGACGTGAATCCAATGTGCATCCTCTATATCCCTAACGTTCCTAGGCGGCGAGGCACAACACTCAATCTCTACCCACTCAGGAATACTGTAGAATTTTCTAAACTCAGTTACTGACCTATTTCCAATCTTCGCCATTGGAAAAATACAAGAAAAACTATAAACTCGAGAAAAGGGCACGAGAGACTTATAAGACAGAAGATCAGGTCAAATGGCGAAGAAGCGACGAGAGTGGAGACCGAAAACAGAAGGTACAAAGCTTAAGAGTTCTCAGAAGATAGAAGATTACTGGAAAAGCTGAAGCGACGAAGAGAAAATGTGTCTTATTCCAACAAGCCTTCAAGTCTAATCATAACGCACGGATAGCGAAGCGGGTGCCGCCAAAGCAACTTCACAGTTTTCAAAGAAATCGACCATCATAGCTGATTATTTAAATTCATTGGACCTGTAAAAATGGCCCAACAAATTTAGGGGCAATTGTGGGTACCCTGAATTTAGCACCATAAGGCCTGGACGAGTAGCCTCTCCTTAGCGGCCCAAAGCCCAGGCCCATCACCTCTTGTACTCATCCGATTACCCCACGATCCCATGAAGAGAAGTTGTAAGGGAGAGCGATCCCATGTAGGGGAGATGGCTAATAAGGAGGAACCCATCACCCCCACTACTCCAACATATACATGTATAAATTAAACCCTAAGTCCGGGGCAAAGGACAAGTTGTATTCTCTGTACTTATTCTTCAGAATATAGAGAAATAACACTGACTGAACCACCGTGGACGTAGGCACATATTTGCTGAACCACGTATACCCGTTGTTGTGTGATTGACATCTTATTTATCTTTTCTTGATTTTTACCTCTTTCATATTTATTTGTGTTACATAATAATTGTCACCACACTAAGTAATCACACAGCTTAGGTAATCATCACATTAATAAAGGTAAACTCCTGCCCTATATCTTAAGTCTCATACGTATTATAGTGTCATCCCGAATATTCTACGCAATTGGTTTAGCGCAACAACTCTCATCGTATAAGTCCGAATACTTAAACCTACCTCATAAGGTTACTAAGTCTCCCATTAGTCTCTAAGGTTGTCTTAGTAATTCCAAGTCCCTCTTCTACTGGACCTAACCTTAAATTAACACTCGTCCACTTTAAATCCCAAACTTTTATGAAACTTCTAACCGTACCTCACTCGGTAAACAATCGAAAGTATTCCTTCCAATCCCATAATGTATAACATATTCCGAGCATTAACTAAAACCCTACTGACCTTAACCAAGTCCCCCAACATTCTATTAAATCCCCTAAGAGTTCTTACAAGCTTGGTACTTTTTGAACCTTAACAGGAAATAATTGTTGATGTAAAAAACTAGATTACTCTAATTATTCAATCACAGATAATTAAATGAGACAAAGAATTTTAAAGTGGTTCAGCCTTATATGAATGGCCTACGTCCACTGTTATGTTATTGCTGAGTGTTTGGGAATTCTCGATTACAAGTTCTATCAAGAAATTTCTCCCCCCTTGAATGAGGGTGATACAAGGTATTTATAGCCCTTAGGCTGTACATGAAAGGGTGTTACATTAAATGATACACATATGAAAGGGTAATTCATTTAATGCTCTTCAAACGTGTGCGTCAAGATGATAAGCATTCAATGAATAGTTGAACTGTTGATTATCTGGCAATCAATGCTGCGGTCGAGATGCAACTCGAACCGCCTTAGTTACTCATCGTTCAAGAGTTCCTCGGAGCGTTAGAGTTCCTCGAAATGCTGGAGTTCCTCGGAGAGTTAGAGTTCCTCGGAGCGATGGAGTTCCTCGGAGAGCTGGAGTTCCTCGGAGTGTACTTGTTGCTCGGAGTGAGTCTGACTTGGTCGGGGGAATGAACATCCTCGTTGCTATAGTGCCACGTAGATTGGCACGCATCTTCTTATTATTCGTCCACATCAGCATACTAATTTTGGTATCAACAGAAGCCTCCAATGTTTCATATTTCGAACTTTGAGGAGTATGGAACATTCTTTCTCGGTATATGGAAATATTAAATGACCTTCCTGGGTTTTAGGAGCCTTTTCTTCGTATTTGAATTTCCTTCCAAATTCGCAGAATCCGCCTTTTTTGTATTTTTATAAGCGCTTCGATTTTCGTGCCCTTTTTGTCCTTTTAGCCGCCGGTAGTGTAATAGTTTCTTTTTTGTAATCATTTCTTTCGCCGTTTCCCAAGGCAAAGTATTTAAGCTTCAGAAGCAATCCCATCGTCTTTTACCTTTTCAATTTCTGCTTTCGAGTTTTCTATAGCTTTTCTCTTTCTTGTGCGTTCATCCCTTCCTTCGTTTGTTTGTCAAAAGATCTCCTTTTTCCTGTAAGATTTTCTTCCTTCTTCTTTATTTCTTTTTATTCACCATGGTTTATATTATCGAATCTCTTGAGAAGTTCCATTCTGACTTCTCTATTCCTTCTTGGGTAACTTTGGAGAGTCTTTCTGAGCCTTCAAGTTATTTTGATTTGGCTGAGGGACATTGGTTCCCTAGCCTTTTTATTGCTGAATGTGGATTTTATTTTCCACAAAACCCTTTGTGTTTAGAGTTCTGTCAATATTTCGATGTTGTCCCTGGAATTTGCATCGAAGATTTGCAGACGAGCACATCAGGTCTGTTTCATATTTGTTGCAGTACAGGAGCTACACATCATCCTTTACTGCTCGTCCTGTGGTCAGCATTAGTGACCCTTTGCCAGCTTCTGAAGAATCTTCACCAGAATCTCACATTCCTCTAAGTCAGAAGATGGGCAAGAGAAGAGTTCCTGCTATCTTCGAGGAGACTTCCTCTGCCGGGGATGGAAAGAGAAACAAGGCTGAAGTCCCAAAGGGGACAAAGAAAGTGGATGCTGTTCCTTCTGTTGCTGCTCAGAAGGCTGCCGAGAAGCCTCCAATGGCTCTGAGCAAGAGAAGTACTTCTGTGGAAGTGGTCACCATTTCACCCACCAAAGGTTCTTTGGCTGAAACTGCTGAAGTACCACTGAGGAGATTAAAGAAATCCTCCTCGGTCAGTTTTTCTGAAACCATTCCTCAGCTCCAATCTAGTGGAGCTGGTGTTCCAACTATTATTCCCCCGAGTTCTGCCATGAGCTCGGTAAAGACTTGGATTATTCCTGAAGTCCAAGGAATTGAAGAAAACATGTCTAGGGATATGATGACATCCCTAGCTACTCGTCATATTGCTTCAGTAAGTTTCCCTTATCCTGAATTTTTTCTTTCTTTCAGTCAATATATGTATCTCGGCATTGACTTTTCATTACCTTCTTTTTCAGCTGGTGAGTTGTTTTAACACCATAGTGAAGAAAGATGAAGCGCTCAAGGCTTCAAGCTCCTCGTCCGGAGTAGAGGATGCTTTCCAGGGTTTAGCCCAATCTCTGAAAGAATCCCGTCAAAAATACGACGAGGATAGAGGTGAATGGGAAAAGAAGTTGACTGCGTCTGAGGCATAGAAGGTACAGTTGGGCAATAAAGTGAAGGATTTGGAGAGAGAGAATAAAAAATATGCCGAGAAGCTCATAAGCTTTGGGGAGCTTGAGAATAAGTTGAAATTGGCTGAGGAAGAGCTGACCCTTCTGCGAGAAGTAAATCGCCAGAAGGAGGAGGTGGAGGCCAAATTGAAAGCCACCGAGGATCTTCTATCCGAGAAGCTCTCCTCGGAGAAAATGAAGAGAAAAGCGGCTGTGAAGAAATCCTTTCGAACTGGTTGGGACAAAGGATGGGATAGGGGGTAGCGGCAATGATGACCCAAGTCAATTATGGAAGTTTGAAATACTTCCGAGATGGTTGGGTTCCTGCCCTGCCGGAACTGAAGGTGAGCGAGGACTCTGAACTATTTCAACAGCATCTCCCTGGTCCTCCTCCAGCTATTGAAGATGAAGAAGAGGATGAAGCTGCATCCGAGGAGTCTTCAATGATAGTGGGTGATCAAGTCATTGCTACACAACCCAACCAGACATCTACTGAGGAGATTTCTTCTTTGCCTGCTCCTCCTGAACAAATCCCAACTCCAGCCGACCAGATTATTGTTCCGACCGAGCAACCAAGCTCCTCGTCCCAGCCTCCCAAGAAAGTCATGGGAGACAAGGAAAAGGTGTGAAGTTGTTCGGTATTCTCTTTTATTTTCCTTTTACTTGTACTTTGTATTCTGAACGATGTACTCTTTTTGATGATGTAATAAAATCACATCTTTTTGTTCTTTTACATTGTTGATGCTCTGTCTTCTTCTTTTATTAACTCTTGCCTTCTCTTCTTTATTAGTTTATGACTAGAATGGAATTGCTGTCTGCCAATGATATAAAACTGATCCAGCAATGCCATGAATATTTTAAAGCTGGCCATACTGACCTGAGTCCATCAGAAATTGCTGATATCCTTGGTCATGATGCTTCAGACCAAGCAGTGGAGGCATATCAATACTTGAAATGTCTTCTTGATCGTGCTGTAGCCAACAACGTGGATTATTATGACATGATCGAGGAGCTTCAATATACTTTAGAAGATCTTCAAACTCAGTACAAGGAATCAAATTCCTTGTTGCATGAGGGGTATGAAAAGAAGTATCAACAGTTTTCTGCCGAGAAGGGCTACAACAACCTCCTTACTGGGTATGATGTCAGGGAGAGGACCCTAAAGGGAGAAGTTGAAGCTTGTAGATAAATTGCTGAACTGCTGGAGCAAGAGAATAATAATTTGCAGAAAGAGCTAGCACAATATAAGTCTGCAGCCTCTTCTTCAACAGCGGTAATCCTAGTGACTGATGAGGGATTTTCCTTCTTAGAGGTTGAGAATGCCAAATTAAGGCAAGAGTTGGATATCCTGAGAAGGTCTGGTACTTCTACTTCTACTCGGGGACGAGGAAGAGGTTCTCGTGGGCGAGGAAGAGTTGCCCAGGATGTTGTCGAGGAACGAAGTACTCCACCTGCTCGGGGTCGATCAAGAACTCCTCGTAATATTGAAGAAGCTCGTACTCTGTCAACATTGGAAACTCAAGAGTACCAATTGAATGCAAAAGATCGAGCTTTATCTGAAATGTCTAAGAAAATCCAAACTCTGGAGGATCAACTTGCTTCGACCAAGTCTGCTCTGAAGAATAAGGATGTTTTTTCCAGGAACCTTCATGAGCAGTTAGAGAGAATAACTTTCCAATTCCACAAACAACCTCATGAGTTCTAGAATGCAGGCTACAATGAGGCCCTTTATCACTTGGATGCTCGCATTGAAAATGCCAATAATGAAGGTTACAAGCAAGGTTGGCTGAATGCCTTGGGCGTGCTGAAGCTCGAACAGGGGCACTACCTGTGGGATTATTATGATCCCGGGGTTCTTGACTTGCCAGTGCCACCGTATAACTTGGATATGGAATGGATCCCAGCTCGTGCCATTCCTCGGAGCTTAATTGCAAAATACCTTGGCGACTATAATCTTCACTCTCAGATTGAAGTATCTCGTCCCGAGCATCTATTGGATACTCCTTCAGTAATGAATGTCAGAATGCTCCGAGATATTAACTTCATTAACTCTCCTCAGACTTTAAATGATCCGCCTGCTGGCGAGGAACCTATTTCAAAAGCTGAAGGAAAGAAACCAATAGAGTAGGAATCTCAATGTAATAGTTAGTACACATATGTAAATTGTAATTCGTTTTGAATTTTAATGAAAGACCTTCATTTTCTGTTTGCAAATCTGTATTGCTATTGTTTTGTGCTTGTCAAACACTTTATATTTATGCATATGTATCTGTTTAAATAGATAACAATATTGTGCTATTCATCGATTAACTTAGTAAAAAATTACAAGTACCAGTAATGTTGCTCGACCACTTAACAATAAAGTAATGAGTATAAAAATGTTAAAATTTCTTACAACCAACCAAGGTTGTTAAGTTGAGCTCGTCGACCAATTATAGTTAATGGGTTTTTATCCCCGACCAGCTATACTTGGTAAATTTTGTCTTTTTCATAAAATGTGCCCGACCAATCAAGGTCAAAGATTTTTCCTCGTCGACCAACTACAATTAGTGGGTTTTTATCCCCGACCAACTATACTTGGTTCAGTTTGGAATATTTGTTCTTCGAGGAACTTTTATGTAATAAACTTACTTCCCGACCAACATAAGTTGGCATTTGAGAGCATATCTTGTTTCCTAACCAATCGAGATTGGTCTTTCGTCGATCATCTTTTGTTCTCGCCCTTTTACCAACCGGAGTTGGTCGTAGGTCTGAACTATCATGTCCACTAGCTCTTTTACCAACCCGAGTTGGTCACGTTAGTGTACGCCTCCTAAGCAAAGGAGTATTGTTTGTTCTCGCCCTTTTACCAACCGGAGTTGGTCGTGGGTCTGAACTATCATGTCCACTAGATCTTTTACCAACCTTAGTTGGTCACACTAGTGTACGCCTCCTAACTAAAGGAGTATAGTTTGTTCTCGCCCTTTTACCAACCGGAGTTGGTCGTGGGTCTGAACTATCATGTCCACTAGATCTTTTACCAACCTTAGTTGGTCACACTAGTGTACGCCTCCTAACCAAAGGAGTATAGTTTGTTCTCGCCCTTTTACCAACCGGAGTTGGCCGTGGGTTTGAACTATCGTCTTCTTTTTGCTGTCTGAACTATCATGTCCACTAGATATTTTACCAACCTTAGTTGGTCACACTAGTGTACGCCTCCTAACCAAAGGAGTATAGTTTGTTCTCGCCCTTTTACCAACCGGAGTTGGCCGTGGGTTTGAACTATCGTCTTCTTTTTACTGTCGAGCAGCTTTACTACCGAGCAGCGTAGTGTTAAGCACACTAGTATTCCCCGAAAAACTTTCAATAAAAGGAGAGAAGATTGTGACATATCATCATTTTATTCATATTGATGGAACTGCTTTACATTTTACATCACTGATAATACTTGCGTAGGTGTTCAGCATTCCATGCATTCTTAAATTCCTCTCCTTCTAGAGTTGCTATTCGGTAAGTTCCTGGTCGGACAACTGCAGTAACTCGGTAAGGTCCATGCCAGTTTGCTTCCAACTTATTATGCTTCTGAATGACCTTCTTTAGTACGTAATCTCCTTCTTTTAAGTCGCATTTTTTTACCCTCTTGTTGTAGAACAGGGTTGTTCGTTGTTGATAAGCAGCATTCCTAATGGCTGCCTCTTCTCTAACTTCCTCGAGCATGTCCAAATCTAATCTCCTCATCAAGTCACTGACTGGGGAATTGAAATTTAGCACTCTGTGTGTTGGAAGACCCAACTCGGCAGGTATTACAGCCTCACTTCCAAATGCCAGCATATATGGTGATTCTCCAGTTGCTGCTCGGGGAGTTGTTCGGTAAGCCCACAACACTGACTGTAGCTCATTAATCCAATTATCTTTAGCCCCACTTAGCCTCTTCTTTAAACCATTTAATAATGTTATGTTCGTCACTTCAGTCTGCCCATTGCTTTGAGGATGCCCTGGTGCTGAATGAACCTTCAAAATGTTTGATTGATGACAATAGGCGGCAAACTCCTCGTTATCAAATTGTGTTCCATGGTCTGTGATGAAGGCATGAGGGAGACCATATCGACAGATGATGTTCTTCCAAACGAATTGGTACACCTTCTCGTATGTCATATCAATCAGAGGCTCAGCTTCTACCCACTTAGTAAAATAATCCACTGCGACGACGAGGTACTTGAATCTTCCTCGGGTCGTTGGAAGGGGTCCAACCAAATCCATTCCCCACATGGAAAAAGGCCAAGGAGAAGTTATGGGTGTCAACAATGCTTGTGGAGTTCGTCGGATGGAGGAAAAACGTTGGCATTTATCACATTTCTTAGCATAGGCTATACAATCAGCCCTCATCTTTGGCCAGTAGTATCCTTGTGTCATCACCCTTTGCAGAAGTGTCCGACCTGCTACATGGGCTCCACAGGATCCTTCATGGATCTCTTCAATCAATTCCTTCACCTCGAGGGATGCACACATCTTTGCAAACCTGCCATAATTCCTCGTTTATACAAAACACCATTAGTTAGTACATACCGAGCAGCTTTAAACTTCAATTTCTTGGCAGCGATCTTATCCTCCAGCAATTCTCCCTCCTCAATATATGCCCTGATGGGATCCATCCAAGATGGTCCTAAATCAAAGGTAATAACATTCGTCGTCAGGTCTTCATCTATGCTCCAAGCTTCTAATACTTCAATTGGTATAGTTCTTCGCAGCTCGGTACGAGTAGCTGATGCTAGTCGGGCCAGTGCGTCTGCTTGTGCATTCTTCATTCTTGGTATTCTGATCAACTGAATGGCATCAAATTCTGCCAACAACTCCATCGCCTTTGCATGATACTTGACCATTAATTCTCCTTTAACTGCGTATGTTCCCATCATCTGATTCACAATTAATTGACAATCACTGAATACCATCACTTTTTTTGCTTCCATAAGCTTTGCTAAATTAAGACCTGCTATCAAGGCTTCATACTCAACCTCATTATTGGAGGCTTTGAATTGGAATCGCAAGGCATATTCCATGTCAATCTCGTCTGGAGTGCTTAGAAATATTCCCGCGCCACATCCTGCAGTGCAAGATGAGCCATCTACGTATAACCTCCATATATGTAATTCGTCTTCAAATTTCTTATCTGACAGAGTTCCTCGGTGAAATATCTGTTGTTTCCTTTCATCCTCCCCTGGTATTTTTTGCTCCTCGTCGATCATCTCTTCTCGCCCTTTTACCAACCGGAGTTGGTCTGGGTTTGAATTTGATGATCTTTCTACATCCACAAGCCCTTTTACCAACCGGAGTTGATCTGGACTTATGTCTGTTGATCCTGTAACATCCACAGGTTGGTCAGCGAGCAACTTTTATTCCACGGGGGTATCAGGATATGTAAATTCTGCTATAAAGTTTGCTACAGCCTGCCCTTTTAATGATGATTTGGGTTCATACACAATATCATATTCACCGAGCTCTATTGCCCAATACATCAGTCTCCCTGATTTTTCTGGCTTATAAAGGGCTTGTCTCAATGGCATGTCGGTATACACGACGATGGTATGGGCCTGGAAATAAGGCCTCATTCTTCTACTTGCTTCAATTAATGCCAATGCTAATTTTTCCAGCTTTGGGTACCTGATCTCTACACCTCGGAAAGCCTTACTTGTGTAATAAATTGGCTTCTGGACTCCATTCTCCAATCTAATAAATGCCGAGCTGACTGCATTCTCTGATACTGCCAGGTACAAGTACAATTTCTCTCCCATTACTGGCCTGGATAACAATGGAGGTGATCCCAAATATTTCTTCAAGTCTTGAAAGGCCTTTTCACATTCATCATTCCACTCGAAAGTTTTTCAAAGTGTTTTGAAGAATGGGAGGCATCTATCAGTTGCTCGGGATACAAATCTGTTGAGCGCTGCAACTCGTCCTGTAAGAATCTACACCTCTTTCTTCGTCGTTGGAGATCGTAACCCTAAAAGAGCTTTGATCTTTGCTGGATTTGCCTCAATGCCTCGCTGGTTGACGATGTACCCGAGGAACATTCCTTCTCGTACTCCAAAGGTGCACTTCGTCGGGTTGAGCTTCATTTGGTATTTATCCAGTTGATCAAAGGTCTGACCTAAGTCAACTAGATGATCAGCAGCTTTTTTGCTCTTTGTCAGCATATCGTCGACATAGACTTCCATGTTGCAACTGATTTGCTCGGCAAAAACCTTGTTCATCAGCCGCTGATATGTCGCACCTGCAATTTTCAAACCAAAAGGCATAACATTATAACAATAAGTTCCCCTAGGGGTAATAAAAGAAGTGCTTTCCCTGTCTTCAGGTTTCATTTTGATCTGGTTGTAACCAGAGTAAGCATCCATGAAGCTGAGCAGCTCGTGTCCCGAGGTAGCATCCACTAATTGGTCAATTTTGGGCAATGGAAAGTGATCATTTGGGCAGGCTTTGTTGAGATCAGTGAAATCAACACACATTCTCCATTTATTGTTTTTCTTCTTTACCATCACCACATTTGCTAACCAGTCTGGATATTTCACATCTTCAATGAATTGGGCTTTCTGGAGCTTCTCGACCTCCTCTTGTATAGCCTGATTCTTCTCGGGACTAAACACTCTTCTTCTCTGCTTTACAGGTTTGATCTCCTTATTCGCATTGAGTTCATGGCATAAGAAGTTTGGATCTATTCCTGGCATGTCTTCATGACTCCATGCAAAAGTTTTCTTTCTGTTTCTCAAAAAAGTTATCAACTCCTGTTTTATTGAAACATCCAACGATGATCCTATCTGGGTTACTCGTTCAGGATGCTCGTCGTCCAGAATAACATTTTCTGTAGATTCCACCACCTGTCCTTTTACAAGTTGGGATTCATCTCGGGGATCAAGTGTTTCAATTTCTGTACCTTCCTCCACCTGGTAGGTAATAGTCTTTTTCCTTGACTCTTCAAGCTCCTCTTGCTGGGCAAACGAATAATAGCATTCCCGAGCTACTTTCTGATCACCTTTCACAACTCCTACTCCAAAATTTGTAGGGAATTTTAAACATTGATGTACTGTAGATGGAACTGCTTCGAACTTCTTCAAACCAACTCTTCCCATGATGATGTTGTAAGCTGATTGCACATTCTTATCCATCACAAAGAAGCGTATTTTTTCTGTTCGACAAGCAGGCCAAGTTCCAATGAATATATCCAACTTGATCATCCCAAGTGGAAAGACTTTCTCGCCAGCAAAACTCAATATAGGTCTGTGATAAGGTTCCAATTGAGATAATTTCAAATTTAAACTGTCAAAGCATGAATAGTACATGATGTCTGCCGAACTACCATTATCTACCAGAACCCTTGAAATCACTACTTCTTTCATCCTCATTTTGATCACCAAAGGGTCGTCGTGAGGGTAAAGAACACCTGCAAGGTCATTTTTTGAAAAACCGATGACCAGCTTCTCTTTGTTTACCTTCCTCGGGCGATCCTCTTCAGCCAAATTTATCCGTTGAATGTATGAGCAAGCCTGAGCCTCACCGAGGTAAGCTTTTCTTTCTGCAGTAAGGTCTCCTCCCCCTGCATCTCCTCCTGTAATGACATTACAATCAAATGATCCAAAGCGTATTGAAAATACATCTCGTTCTGGCTGCCTTGGTTTCTTGGGAAGATCGGGGTCATCCTTTGTATCATCTTCATGATCCCTTTTCTTTTTCTCCTCTGCTCGACGAGGAGATCTAGACCTTTCTCTAGTTCGGTCATTATTTCTTCTTTCGCCTCCCCGATCAACATACTTTGCTAGTTTCCCTCTTCGGATGAGTGTTTCAATCTCGTTCTGAAGAGCTATGCAATTTTTGGTCATATGGTCGTGATCCTTATGAAACTCGCAATATTTATCCCTGCTCCTCAGGTCAGGGTCTGACCTCAGTTTCTTTGGCCACTTTACTTCCTCGTTATTCTTTATTTCTTCCAAGACATGATTAATACCCATTTTCAAAGGAGTATAATTATCGAATTTCTTCAGGACTTCCCATGACGATTTATTATTCTTGAAATGCTTGTCACCGCCATTGCCCTTATGCTCTTTCTTCTTGGATTTGTCGTCTTCCACCTTGGTTTCTTTATCCATATTCTTCTTCGCAGCCATAGCCTCCTCGGCATTCATGATTTTGGCCGCTTTCGCCATCAACTCTGACATAGTTATAGGTGGATCTTTGGCCAAAGTGTAATATAACTTGTTAGGCAACAACCCACTCATCAAGGCGGTGATTGCTGTCTTTTCTTCATAATCTATAACTTCCAGTTTCTCGTTATTGAAACGAGTTATGTAATCTCTAGTACTCTCACCAGATTTTTGTCTAACACTTAACAAGTGTGCTACTCTTTTTACTGGCTTTGCCCCAAAATAGAAATTGCCGATGAACAACTCGACCAATTGAAAGAAAGTTGAAATCTTACCCCGAGGAAGATTATTGTACCATATCTGGGCAGCTCCAGTAAGAGTTTCTGAGAATGCTCTACATCTCATCTCGTCGGGGACAGCATAGATATCGGCGGCAACTTGATATTGCTCTATATGAAGAACATGATCTGTCTTTCCATCATATTTGGGGGTCACCACTGGTGCTTTAAACTTTGATGAGGTAGGAAAACCCACAATGGCCTGGACAAAAGGTGTCCCTTGAACAAAAGTTCGTTGTAAGGGATTCTTCACCTTAGCCATTTCTCCCAATCTATCCTCTAAGCGCTGAATGGAACCCTTCCACACATCGTTTCCTTCCTCGGGCTTATTAGTTCGAGCAATTGATTGTTCTGATGTGGCCTCCTGAGATCTATCTTGGCGAGCAACTGGTCGTGATTGTGCTGATCCTTCTCTTAGATCTGATGGTCGTTGAAAACTCCTCGACATGGTCTTAGGTGGACTCCTATTCCTCCTAGGACCTAATCGACTGAAAGGAGACACCCTACTCAGTCTTTCCAAGGCACTGGGTCTTTCTGGAGAGAGAGTGATACGTTGATCAGTATCTGTAGCCCTTATTGACGAAGTTCGCCCAGGTTGATAAGAGAAATCATCAGATTCCTCATTACAATATGACTCAGTACGCCTGGATCGTGAAGAAAGTAAATAAGTTTGCCTCTGACCACTTCGCTATCCTGAACGTGCAGGTGCACCGCCATGAAGGGTTTGTATGAGTTGCCTCATTGTTTCTTGCATGGCGGTTTGTCCTTGAGCCAGATTCGTCATGATCCCAGCCAGATCTGGAGGTGCAGAGGGATTTGGAGGATTTCCAGCATTTCCAGCATTTCGATTGCTGGATTCCGGATTATCTGCCATTGATGATGAATGAATTTTGGAGAAAAACGATACTAACAATGAGACAATTAAATGAGACAAAGAATTATTCAATTATTCAATCACAGATAATTAAATGAGACAAAGAATTTTAAAGTGGTTCAGCCTAATATGAATGGCCTACATCCACTGTTATGTTATTGCTGAGTGTTTGGGAATTCTCGATTACAAGTTCTATCAAGAAATTCCTCCCCCCTTGAATGAGGGTGATACAAGGTATTTATAACCCTTAGGCTGTACATGAAAGGGTGTTACATTAAATGATACACATATGAAAGGGTAATTCACTTAATGCTCTTCAAACGTGTGCGTCAAGATGATAAGCATTCAATGAATAGTTGAACTGTTGATTATCTGGCAATCAATGCTGCGGTCGAGATGCAGCTCGAACCGCCTTAGTTGCTCGTCGTTCAAGATTTCCTCGGAGCGTTAGAGTTCCTCAGAATGCTGGAGTTCCTCGGAGAGTTAGAGTTCCTCGGAGCGCTGGAGTTCCTCGGAGAGCTGGAGTTCCTCGGAGAGTTAGAGTTCCTCGGAGCGCTGGAGTTCCTCGGAGAGCTGGAGTTCCTCGGAGTGTACTTGTTGCTCGGAGTGAGTCTGACTTGGTCGGGGGAATGAACATCCTCGTTGCTATAGTGCCACGTAGATTGACACACGTCTTCTTATTATTCGTCCACATCAGCATACTAATTTTGGTATCAACAATAATCAACAAAAATCAGGAGGAGTCGATCGTTCGATCGATGAAAAGGGTAAATCGATCGACATTCATGGGTCGATCGATCGATCAAACAGGTATTACGAATCTGCATAATTTTGCCTACGGGTTTCATCAAACTTAACCCTCAAATCCTCTACTATAATGTCCCAAACTCCCAAATATCTATTCCTAACATCATACCAACATAAATACATAATTTCCAACATTTTAGAATTATCAAATCAAAATGGGAAATCAATTTCTTGGATCAATTCACATAATTTTCATATAAAAATCATAGTTCTCCTATTTTCTTCAAGAACACTATATAATTCATTACAAATTCATAATTCTCTACACATGGATCATAATTTCATGGCTTCTATAATCCCAGAAGTTAAACTACATGCAAAACCTACCCAGATTACGATTTTAATTCTTCAAATCCATTCAATCATCATTATTGAAGGTTATTCTCCAATTCTAACCTAACATGGATGATATATGCACTGAATTATTGCAAGTTAAATCACTTTCCTGGTAATGAAGATTCTGATCCTTTGAAGTAAATGGTATGGTAATGATTCTCTCTTTCCGATCTATCCGATTGTGGTGACGGTGGTGCAAAAGTCTCTAAATGATGGTTTCTCCTTTGGGAACTTCCCTCTCCAACTCTCTAACTGCCGTTGGTGATTTTTTGTTATGATAACCCTAAGAGTCCTAAGTATCAGCTGATAAATCATTCTAAAATTCATGGGTTTCTATTTTCCAAACAGTCAAAATGACCAAAATACCCTCTCGGGTTGCCGGTTAGGCATAAAATGCCCCGGGACCCAAACTCAACCCCCGGCTAGTATTTTCTTACTATCTCGACCCTTTCGGACACGTTGGAACACTCAAAATGATCATACGAATGACATAAAAATAAATTACTTTTAAATCCATTAAATTGGGTCCTGACACGACTGACACGCGTGTCCCAACTTAATTATCGGAACTGTCGTATTTTCAACTCACGACAATTTTAATAAATTCAATAATCATATATTACCATAATTACTCACTAATATTCAACATTATCATTATAATCAAATCCTAACTCTCGTCTCGCTAGTTATTTAAATTCGAATTAATTTCCAATTAATTATCCTAAATTAATTTAATTATTAAAAGCAATTTCATTTAATTAATCTCATAATTAAAATTCATAAAAATACGGGGTATTACATACTTCCCCCTAATAACGAAATTTCATCCCGAAATTCAGAAAAGTAAGGCATACCTGGAAAAATTAGGTATTCTCCAGTACTCAAAACAAAATTCAAAGTAAGGCTCAATCACTACAGCCCACGCTTCACAACAAGCTTATTGAACCCTCTCGACACTTTTTCAATTATAGGGTCACACCTCAATAAATGCACCTCACCTTGTGTTCTTACTAAATAAGATTCGAATAAGAATTTCATATACATCATTGGCCCCATTATCTCAATATTATTGGGAGGTCGCACCTCCTTCGTATCAATTCTCGTGTTTATCTAAACACAAAACTCCCATCCTGGGGAAAACCATAGAACATCTAACTATTCTCGACCGTTCTTCGAATCTCTATTCCCGACGGTGTGACTTTTTATAAAAGGAAAAAGCCACCTAAGACTATTTGTGGTTATTCCATTATAGTCATTGGACTCTAACTTCTTATTGATCCAAAACTCTGATAATCCGCTTATCTCTAAACATCCAGAGGAAGGATAGTAAGGTTTATTCACACAAAACTTCAATAAGCATCTTGTCCAATATAATTAGGTACGGGTGCTTTCACATAACTCTACCCTTAGGTAATATCCTCTCCCCATTACCATATTATACTTCACTTACTAGTTATACCCGTCGTGAAAATGAAATGATCGCAATGAGTCCAAAATTACTTTCATACAACTCCACCAGTCGTCAATCACCTTGTGCCTAATCCTTGGGCTATAGGTGATACCACCCGCTCAAAACAAAACATTATCCCCACTACTTGCTGAAATTTCATATTAGAGGTGGGGTTCAAGGATCTCATCCTAGTTCAGATTAATACTGGGCATGACCACTTACCGGAGCGTTCACTATCTAATAGTGTAAATCACCCAAAGGTATAACAATTACTTTCCTTTTAGGTCATCTTGTTCCACATGTTCGAAGGAACTCGTGACTCATCTAGAGGTTGAATCTTCCATTTCTGGAATCGTCGGCTTGGTACAAAATTTTTTGGCTGACTATCCCACTTCAACTGTTTTCTATCTATGAGCGGTGTATGTGGAGACTTCTAACTATTCCCCGCTCAACAACGACTTTTACTTATAATTCTTCCCATTAAATGGTACTTAATGTTCCTTTTCTTCCCTCGGCATATACCAAAAGTTTTGACCCATTCACTTTTCATCACGATGTGCACTTTTGGACTCTTTATACCTTATTAACACCATCATTCTATTTTCGCGCAAGTTACTCTCAATATTCTACTGGTTAGAACTCCGCCCTAATTTATCCATAATAGTTAAATATTTGTCTTCTCAAGGGATACCCCCTTTTTAAATGGCTTCCCATTGCCTTTCAACCAAGTTTGGATGTGCTACTCTGATTTCACATGAATCCATAGATTATCATCCTTCTCACGACGCTTAATCCACTCTACCACTTCCATTTTATCATATTAGTCCCACAAGCATAAATTTCACCCATTTATTTCCATGTCTCTTCTTCCGGCGATTCTGACACCAGGAAACCAAGGTGTCCATACACCCTATAAATCGTTAAACGGGTTTAAACATCATACATACTCATACATACGCCTAATTCCTTATTGCCCTTGTATTCGCAATGTGGCTATACCACTTGGACAATCTTAATTACCCCAGAATTTGGAATTTTAAATCCTCGTTAACATTATTCCACTCTTTAACCAGCCGTAATAACACAAAACTTTCAATACTTCCTCACCCCACAACTGGCTCTACTGGCCTTATATCGAAATAATTTCCAACTTACAGTTATAATAACGGGTGACAATCCGCTCAAAATAATAACGGGTGGCCAGCCCTATACTACATTAAATCAGGTATCTCAGATGGCACATTCTCAACATCAACAGACAATACGTAATAATATAAGGCTAACTACCCGAAACTATTAAAAGTGAATTGCAAAAATTTAAAACTTTTATTTAACACCAATAAAAACCAAACATGCAACCAATGACCAACAATACTACATATAACAATGATGAGTGATACAATACAAACTCCAATATTATAAGAGAGTACCATACAATGTACAACAAAATCTCTGAAATGAAATACCCGAATATGTTGTCGGGTCACAGACAATACAATAATCTGAGAGAGAGAATATAAAAGTGGTAGTTTACAATACTAGAGTGTAAATCCGATATACAAAATGAATCGTATTCTAGATATACAAGAGATAGGAATCCACTAAGACAAAGTGCCGCAACAGTCCGCTACTGCCACAGCTCCACGAATACACTGGATGGATAAACCTATATGGCGTCCTTGCGGAGGAACACCTAAAGTAATACAATATATATGCATAGGAGGAGAAAATATAAACGGGTCAGAGCCCGAGTTGAAAACATTTTATAGCAAGCGCAATAAAATGCATAATAATTATAAATGCATTATTACATGATTAAGGTGGAGTCGTACTCTCCATAAAAGTCCATCTTACCTCTCAACTAAAGCGCGCCACTAAACGTATGCACATGATCTCCAAATGAATGCCCAATTCTATTTAGGTAGGGTAATCTAATTTAAAACCCAGTTTAAACCTTATTTAAGATTATCTAATTTATCTTACAAATTTTACATATCTAACTTTTATCTAAATCACATACTTTCAATTTCAATTCTTATGGATGTCAATGATCCGTTCACATACTTCACATAAACACTTTACATAAACATTTCTTTACTAGAATTTCATATATTCTAGTTGTACCATCAATATACATATCATTATATAATAGTTATTAGCATCTAAGTGCTAAGAACTAAACTTCTCCCAATTCTCAATACTACGCTACGTTTCGTGCGTGGGACGTCTCGCAAAAGTGAAATCCAAACAAGGAACCCCCCGTTACACTACTCCTGGCAGTATTGATCATCAAGATTCATTATGCCCTCAATGCATGATGCATGTAACCCAATTCTTATTATTCCAATTTTAATTAATTAATTAATCCCAATTCTCAACAGTGCACTGCGGTTCGTGTGTGGGATGTCTCGCAAAGTGAAATCCAAACAAGGAACTCCCCCGATACACTACTTCTGGCACTGTCGATCGTCGAGAAATACTATATATATAATTATGAGCATTAAGGACTAACTTCTCCTCACTTTCCAACATTACACTGAGCTTCGTGCGTGGGACGTCTCGCCAAAAGCGAAATCCAAACAAGGAACCCCCTGATACACTACTTCTTGGCAATGTTGGTCGTTGAGGTCCATTAAGCCCTCGATACCCGAATAAACAATCACATCCATAATATAGTAACCATCCAAACGAGCTATAACTCGAGGACGCAGGCTCACTATGCTATCATCTTCCAGTTGCCTATCCACGTAGCAAACTGGGAACCACCTGGTGGGGTTCAACGGCACCCACCTCGTGATCAACTCACGCACACAACGTCCCGGGAAGCGGTCATAGCTCCTAACCGGAAAGTGAGAACGACACATACCCACGACTTCTCACCCCCAAAATAATAAATGTATATCACATAATAATCATCATGGACGACTATAACCTGGGGAATATCTGCACACTGCTCATCGAGCCAGAGTGCTCACCCTCATCGCGCACAACTTCCCAATGATAGCAAGGAGGGGGTATGCTTCACTATATATATGTATATACCATCACATTAGGTATACATACATCATCACATCATATAAAGATATACCATCATATAAGGTATACCTGCCACATCATTTACATATTCGTATTACGCACTTAGGCGTAGTTGAATTAATATCATTAAGTATATCTCATACTAACCGTCAATTCTCACACATTTTCCCCACTTAGTATACACTATACTATTTCTCGCTTGAAGCTCACATGTCGCTTCTAATTATAAATTATCTCTCAATTCCATTTAAGTTAAGGATATTCTTTATCCTAATGCACCTCAAATAGCATTTCTCATCGTGTGAGACATCTCCCAAATCAATCATCGTTAAGGATATTTATATATCCGTATGCACATTTAGTATCATTTATAATTCTCAATCCATAATATGGTTCAATCAATCCTGTGAACCTTTTAAATTTATCCCCTTTGGGATTTGATCATAAAATCCAATATCATTAAGTTCATTATCATTCTTTCATATAAATTTCATAATTATTTCAAAATAGTAATCTTCAATGTTAGTGGGCTTCCCCACTTATATTATACCATAATCTCTAATCGTTATATCTCCAATTTAGTCCATATGACCCAAATAATATCTCATCAGGGAAACTCCCTAAAAATCTCCAAAACGTACTCCATACGACCCCTATAGAGGTTCCCAATCGATAACCTCGAACAAAACGGAATGAAATTCTTCCTAGAATAACATCCGTCAAAATGCCCTGTTTTCGAATCTATTCGAGCCAATTCTGAATCGATTCCGCCCTGCGAATCGATTCGACCTCCAAGGCGAATCGATTCGAGTCATCAGACCTAGGACTCTATCTCAGGCCGAATCGATTCGGCTGGGTCCGAATCGATTCGGTCACTCAAATCTGGGCACTTGCATATTTTTGAATCGATTCGGTAAGGGGACGAATAGATTCGGCTCTGCAGAAACCTCGAAAATGGCTACTTTTATTTAGCCTAAAATCCCCAAAATTCATTTTAATCATTTTCTCTTCATTTCTATTCAACCCAATCACATATATAACATCCATAATCATCCAAGAACACATATAAACTAATTTCTAACCTCAAATCTAAGATATACATAACAAATCTAAGACTTACCCAAAAGTTAGTTTTTTATCAAACTAAACCTAAAACCCAAAGATTCAATCCACAAATCATGCAATAAATGGTACACAACAATTATTTAGCAAGTTCAATCACTTGCCTCGGGTTCATAGGGTCTGATCCGTCCTCAAGATCGCGTATTTGGCCGGAAATCTCCACTTTCTCTCTCTTTTCTCCTTCTTTCTCTTCTTTTTTCTTCTTATCTCTTTCTTTCTTTCTATTTATCTTTCTCTCTATGGAGAATAAGTCTCATGTAGGCTTCATAAGCCTTGTCTCCCAACATACACATCTTTAAATGATAATATACACTTTAAATGACTCGGTAACTTTAATTCGAGCCAAACGAGCTTAAATTATTTCGGAACCTAAATAGACCCCAAGTACAGTCATTTCGACTTTCTCAACCCTTCCGAAAATAACTACACCCTTAGAATTACCATCCGACACACTTTCTAACAACTTCAAATTTTGACCTCAAATGCCAATTTGATTATTCTCCAAATAAAATAATATTTATTTCTCCCAAAATAAATTAATTATTGTTCTGAAAGTCTTGGGTTGTTACACTTACCTCTATAACGATCGAGATACCGAACTAATGGACGAATGGCCAAACATCTCCCTACCCCCAACCTTACACTAAGTTTCATGTGTGGGATGTCTCACAAAACGAAATCCAAATAAGGAATCCCCCCCGATACACTACTACCTAGCATTGTCGATCATTGAAATCCGTTAGGCCCTCAGTCTATAACATGTACCCCTATATTCCCGTCTCATGACACAGAAGTTACATCTCCTTCCGCAATTACACTTAAATAAGGAACTTCCTCCGAAAGACACTGTCACTTAACATTGGTGGTAATCACATTCCATAAACATCGTGCACATATAATCGGGGCTCTCGAAATCTTGTCCCTAGACATAAAACTATGAGTATTAACTTCCACGTCTCTAAAGGGTGATATAACAATGCACTCTTCCTATTACCAAGTCCTGAGCGTTAAACATAATAACAAGCTAAATCTTTTCACTAAACAGTAACCCAATACACTCCGAATTATATCAATAAAGTTCCCACACATATCGGGATCGAATATCTCGAGACCATTATAACCTTTCGAAGTCTCTAATATATATATATATATATAAATGCGGGACCGACCCTCCCACAGGTGAGGTCTCACCAGAACAAAATATCCTACCCTAAGGTAGTAACCCCGATAGACTTGCAATATCCACACACTATCGGTCTAATCATTACTATAAAACCCCAATCGGGATAATATCATACTCGTATAACACACCACTAAAACGAGTAATCTCAATAAAGTATATACCAATATCGTTACACCCATTCATCATCCGCGGATACACTAAAGATAACCACACTATACCAGGAAAATATTACCTTAATAATAACGTTGTCGATATAAGCACTAAACTCTTCTCACATGCGAACCTAGCAATAATCAAAATGTAATGACTCTCTCGTGTCACATAAAATGCGCCTCATCCCCTGAAGGTAAAACTCATGCTTTTACCTTGCCAATCGCCCTAGCTGCTTAAATGGTTCTTGGATGTGACACGCCTGTTCAAACCAAATCGAAAATTACATTAACTATTTCCCTTGCTTGGAACCATACGCTTATCCCTTTACTTACTTTGAGAAAATTTAACACATGGGGTTTTACTCTCCCCAAAATACCTCTACACATAACCCACTTATCTTCGGCCATATTGACCATGTTAGGGTTGTCCTTCTCTCGGACTTTAGTAGTCTTGACTCTGATGGATACCTCCGTTGTTCCCTTACCTTTGATGGCCCTAAGGAACATGCTACTTGCTTCAATAGCCCTTACTGAATTCACCATCACTCGGTAAAAATTCATCTATCCTAATCATCTAAATGGATCCCTTGATGGGTCTCCCCCTTGTGATGCTTCACCAACACCGTTTACCCCAGTCTTACTCTCTCACTAAATTCTTTGATTATTATAGCTCCCCACACAAGGAAGCGTTTACCTCCATTTTAACAAAACACGACATTGTTACCATCTACATTGATCGTCCAAGCAGAATTCTCCAGGAGTGCTAGCAATTCTTCTTGTAAGTTAATTTTTCCTTTCAATGTCCTCTTCTCCATTGCACCTACTTCATCCAGTGCAAGGTTCGTTATTTAATTAAATTTCTTTTCAAAAAGGGACCTCTTTCTGGACCTCTGGTGTGAGTTCAGAACAACGTTCACACCTTATCATGAACATCTGATGAAGGAACTTGCAGTTATACTGTACCTAAGATCCTTCCAGTGACACAAAATTTCACTAACAAGTGTGGTGATTGACTCTTATCATTATAAATTTTCTCCAACGAGCCAAGAAAAATCTTACCCCAAATTTCACTTCTCGTAAGTCACACTCCAACATATGCCCAAGCCTTTGGATATTTTACCTTCGTTGGCTAACACGCAAGATCTCCGCATTCCTAGAATTTGCATTGTTGGTTCTCTTTAATGTTTTGTCTGACTTTTTCCCAATCCAACCTTGTTGGGTGAGACTAATTTGACTCCACTTTCTACTATAGAGGTACATGGAAGTCATATGTTGTGCCCTAGTCGTCTTCACTGTCCTGTCTTTCCGTGCTATAATAGGGGTGACCTCAACTACAGTCATCATTCTCAAATATACCCTATAACTTCAACTGAGCTTTGTCTCCTGCTGTCCGCCCAACTGCCCTCGCCTGACATACTGCATTATTCGGCATGCGAATACACCCGAATGCAATTAAGATTTACAATCATATGGATTATAGCAGGAGAATGAAATCTCACCAAAGAAATCAACAATCCTAAACATAGGGCTCTACATCAAAGAAAGCTACGCTGGAAGCATAATAAGCTACATAGATCCTAAAGGACACTATAACTTGATGCTCTGATACCACCCGTGACACCCCGACTAATTAAATACTGGGTAGATACTCCTTTCTTAGATTAATACAGAATATCAAGTTAGTTCAGTCTTAGCATCACTGTCGAAAACATTTGATTAATTTCTAGCCATCTAATATTTAAATAGAGAGATGCCAAATTTTAATTAGTAAATTAACAATTAACCAAGTAATTGAATCATCATCCATCAATCGCATAAACAATCTCATCTCATTTGAATAACCAACATAATGAAATAACTGAATCCCGAGTAAACACGCCAATAATAATAATAATAATAATAATAATAATAATAATAATAATAATAATAATAATAATAATAATAATAATAATAATAATAATAATAGTAATAATAATAATAATAATAATAATAATAATAATAATAATAATAATAATAATAATAATAATAATAATAATAATAATAATAATACGAGAGTAAATAAAATCCCAATACAAGAGTCTGAATAAATAAACCAAAATCTGATATAATGATAGTCTGTATCTACAATCTCTAAATAAGAATGGGCACCATGCCCTAACTGATACGAATGGCTCTGAAAGAACTAAGGATAAATGTGGAGGCGTCTAATACCGAGATCTTATAGCTTCCACAGCAGCTACAGCACGTCATCAGAATGAAACTCCTATGCTTGGCATCCCTATGGATGGGCACCTAAAATGTTTTTAAAAAATAAAATAGATTTGGAGGAAAACGGGCCAGAGCCCAAGGTGAAAACAGTTTAAAAATAGCAAGTGTTTAATTGCATTAAACAGTAAATATTATATATATGTTAGTTGGGTACTCTCACATGAGTCTCTCACCCCTCAACTGATGTGCACGCCTAACGTATACTGTTAATCCATCCTAGTTATACAACTAACTAACTATTCTGCACTAACCCCTGTTTTCACATTCTAAAATAGGGTGCCTACTCGTATTATCTAAACAAGGCATATTTATAACCCATATTCACATTCATTAAATTAATTACCTTAAGAGTTGTTTAAATTCTCACATTCTTAGCCCATTAAAATATCTTAGTTATTCACATCTACTAAGGAACAGTGAACCAATCACAAGTACATATAAATCACTCTCAGTACATATATACATATATGGCATCCCTAGGCTAAGCTGCGGTGCACACATACTCTGCTATCAAATCAAAGTACATCACATACGTAAGGATCACGCATTTCGAATCACTCAGGAACCGTCTTAATACAAATCACACGTATTGGAGGCAAAAATAGTTCACATACCCATAGCTCACGCACATACCTACGCTCCCATGGTTAACTGACTTATCAGCTCACAAATAAGTCATTCACAATCCTATGTCCTTAAGGTACCAATCTAAATCCCCCCGAAGGCACACAAAAATAAGATGGTCATTTTCTAAAAATCAACCTCCCGTGATAACAAGTATGATAGGTATGTCATACACACAATAATCTAGATACTAAGTAATCACACAGCTTAGGTAATCATCACATTAATATAGGTATACACCAGCCCTATATCTTAAGTCTCATACGTGTCATAGTGTCATCCCGAATATTCTACGTAATATGTTAGCGCAATAACTCTCATCGTATAAGTCTGAATACTTAAACCTACCTCATAATGTTACTAAGTCTCCCGCCAATCTCTAAGGTTATCTCAGTAATTCCAAGTCCCTCTTCTACTGGTCCTAACCTTTAATTAACACTCGTTCACTTTAAATTCCAAATTTTTATGAAACTTTTAACCGTACCTCACTCGGTAAACACTCGAAAGTGTTCCATCCAATCCCATAATGTATAACATATTCCGGACATTAACTACAACCCTACTGAGCTTAACTAAGTCCCCCAACATTCTATTAAATCCCCCAAGAGTTCTTAAAAGCTTGGGATTTTCCGAACCTTAACGGGAAATAATCTATAAAAATCAGGAGGAGTCGATCGATCGATGAAAAGGGCGATCGATGGATCCAATCGATCGATCGATCAAATAGGTATTGCGAATCTGCATAATTTTGCCTATGGGTTTCATCGAACTTAACCCTCAAATCGTTTACTATAATGTCCCAAACTCCCAAATATCTATTCCTAACATCATACCAACATAAATACATAATTTCCAATGTTTTAGAATCATCAAATCAAAATGGGAAATCAATTTCTTGGATAAATTCACACAATTTTCATATAAAACCCTAGTTCTCCTATTTTCTTCAAGAACATTATATAATGCATTACAAATTCATAATTCTCTACACATGGATTAATTTTGTGGCTGCTATAGTCCCAAAAGTTAAACTACATGCAAAACCTACCCAGGTTACGATTTTAATTCTTCAAATCCATTTAATCATCATTATTGAAGGTTATTCTCCAATTCTAACCTAACATGGATGACATATGCACTGAATTATTGCAAGTTAAATCACTTGCCTAGTAATGAAGATTCTGATCCTTTGAAGTAGATGGTATGGGAACAATTCTCTCTTTCCGATTTATCCGGTTGTGGTGATGGTGGTGCAAAAGTCTCTAAATGGTGGTTTCTCCTTTGGGAACTTCCCTCACTTCCTCTCTAACTGCCGTTGGTGAATTTTGGTTGTGATAACCCTAAGAGTCCTAAGTTTTAGCTGATAAATATGTCTAAATTTCGTGGGTTTCTATTCCCCAAAAAATCAAAATGACTAAAATACCCTCCCGGGTTGCCGGTTAGGCCTAAAATGCCCCGGGACCCAAACTAAACCCCCAGGTAGTGTTTTCTGACTATCTCGACCCTTCCGGACACGTTAGCGGACTCAAAATGATTATACGGATGACATAAAAATAAATTACTTTTAAATTCATTAAAGTAGATCATGACACGACTGACACGCGTGTCCCAACTTAATTACCGAAACGACCGTATTTTCAACTCACGACGATTTTAATAAATTCAATAATCATATATTACCATAATGACTCAGTAATATTCAACATTATCATCATAATTAGATAATAACTCTCGTATCGCTGGTTATTTAAATCCGAATTAATTTCTAATTAATTTAATTAATCCCATAATTAAAAGAAATTTCATTTAATTAATCTCATAATTAAAAGTAATAAAAATACGGGGTATTAGAATAATCCCAGCCTTCCTAGGAACATTGCCTTTTCCAAACAACCCTCGTACAGAAAACCCCCACCTCTCGAGATGTATGAAGTTCAAAAAGTTCCCAAACTATTCTCTTTAAGTCGATGAAAATATATGTTGGAACTGCCAAGCTACCCCGCCGAGATGAATGAAGCTCATATGTTGGAACTGTCATGGGTTGGTGAACCACTATATAGTTCTTGCATTGTGCTATTTCAATCTCCACGAGAAACCCCACATTATGTTTCTTGCAGAATCAAAATTAAGAGGCGGGAAGGTTGAAAAAATTAGACACATAAACAGGTTGATTTAAACACAATTAGCTTTTTCAGCTTGTTCAAAGTTATCGAGATACCCTGCCCTCCATAATCATCACATGTGAGTTCTTGGGGCTAAGGACCTCAAACCCATTTCATTTGTCTAATCAAAGTAATAAACTTATGCTACGCAATGATAAGATTAAGCTTGCCCTATCATGCCAGCAGGTTGTGCTTGGACAAGACTAGCAAACTCGTATGGGGGATATATGGCTGGGTAAATATTTTCCTATCATGCCATCAAATTTGAATGAATCTAGAAATTCAATTTGAAATACACAAAAAAAACACAAGAAAATATATCAAATGGAATCCTTACATTGCAATGGCTTGACAATGTGTGACACCCCGCCTAATTAAATACCGAGTGATCAGTCCTTTATGAAATTTAAAATAGAATATTAGGTTGGTTAATTCTTAGCATCACTATTGAAAAACATTTTACTTATTTAAATCACCTAGTAAATAATTAAACTAGTGTCAAAACATTTTACCCAATAATTTAATGTCAATTAATTTTAAGCCATTTAACACATTCACCATTCTATTGAATAAATGAATAATGAATAAAATATCATCTAACTGAATATGATAAAACTGGAATAATCGTCCCAGTTAAACAAAATCCAAACCATCAATCGTAATAATACTAAGTCCAGCTGAAACTGAAATACTGAAATGCAATGAGCACAATGTCTCTCGGACATAAATAAAATGAGGATGGGCGACACATGCCCTAACTGAGAAGCCTAAATCAAAGAACTGAAATCATAGATGTGGAGGCATCTAAATACGAGGAACTGCAACTCCCACAATAGCTACAGCAAGTCAAAAAATCTAGCAGTCTAAGTATGGTGTCCAAGTGGATGGACATCTAAAATAGACTATACAAGAGAAAAGCGATTTTTTAAGAAATGGGTCAGAGCCCGAGTGTAAAATAGTTTAAAACATTTTAGCAAGTAATTTACATTGCTTACTAGATTAAGACCACATACATGTTAGTTATGAGTCCCCTCTCTTGAGAATTCTCAGCTCTCAACTAGTGTGCACGCCTAACGTACTACTAATCCATTCTAGATACTACTATCACATCTAATAGTTCAACTTCATTAACTTCAACCCAATTAATTCATAATAACCACCCATATTTCCCACGTATATGTTAATGAAAGTTTTCACATCTTTTATCTTTAATGAGAGTTTCTCACATTTAATATTAAGTGTTCATATACTTAAGTTAGATTAGATTTCACTATTTATTTTATTTACCAAGTCTTCACACTAGTAAATATCACAAGTATATATATATATATATATATATATATATATATATATATATATATATCACTATACTATATATACTAATACAACACCTCGAGACTCAGTTACAGTGCAATGCATACTCTGCTATCTAGTCCAGGTACATCTCGTACTCAAACAAGGACAATCGGTTCAAAAATCTCCCACGAACCATTTATACAAATCACACTTATTGGAGGCAAACATAGTTCCAGGTCTATGGGCTACGCATATACGTATGCACCCATATGACTGTCAACACTTTTATTCTCTCAGATATCCCGTACCTAGGTTCTATGCTCAGAGGTACCAAATCTAAAATCCCCCCTAATGGGTTAATCAACATAAGACTATCCTCTTTCAAAAATACCTCCCGTGATAGCAAGAAGCATAGGCATGTCATACACATAATCAAACATACAATAGGTATTCACACCACCTATAAATTTATTTCATATGTGTTATATATAGTATATTGTTATCTCGAATAATATACGTATGTATAACTTTATTCATTATCCAATGCTCCCTAGTATTTCTCATCTCTCGAAGGGTAGCCTTAAGTTTACACATCATAATAGTAGGTAAAGTCCCTATACCCTACTAGTCTAAGTCATCATTTATCTCAAATCTCTGAGTCCCAAATTCTTCTCTAAAGTAATTATCTTTCCCCGACTAATACTAATTAAGTTTAGAACTTAATTCTCCCTCTCGGGCCCAAGTTCAAAACTCCATCTAGGCCTACTAGTGTCTTATTATATTCCTTATTTGTTTAAAAATTATGTCCCACTTTTGAATCCCAAATGTTCCCTAAAAGATTCTAAACAGAAAGGAAAATCTGGCTAAAACTGGACAGCCGAATCGATTCAGCTTTGTCCAAATCGATTCGTCCTGGTCCGAATCGATTCGCCTCTACAGGTCTCGAAAATCTCCAAAATTTATTCTTACGGGTCTCCTTAATATTCATCATTAAAATCATCATTCTAAATACCTATACTCCCAATTATTCATACTAGATATTATACTAATATAATTACATGAATTCTAACATTCAAGAATCATAATTAACATCAAGGATCATCAAGTATATGTATTTGATCAAGATAATTTCATGGAAACCCTTGTTCATCAACTTATTCAAGAACTATACTAAGAACCCAGATTTCATCATCAATTATTAACATTATTTCTTGATTAATATAATCATGAATAACCTATATAACTCAAGGATCAGTTGTTACATCAATTCTACATATTAACATGAATTGTATCTCAAATTTCCAATTCTAAATTTCATAATTTTCAGAAAATCAATCATAATCTAACACGGATGATATATCAATTCACAAGTTTGGAAAAATTAACACTTGCCTATGATTTGTCTGATCCTTTGAAGAAGAACGTTGGGATTTTGTTTCACCTTTTTCGATCAAAAATCCAGCGACGGTGGTGGCTCACGGCGGTGTTTCTTAGTCTAGACTCTTGGCTTTTGGTTTTCCCTCTCCCATTATAAGTCTTCCTTTGAGTTTGTGAATACTAACCCACACTTCTCCCAAATAACCAATATATAAACTTAGCAAAATTCATAGGTCACTATTCACCTAAATTACACATGACCATAATACCCTTTCGGGATGAGGGTTAGCCTAAAAATGCCCCGGGACCCAACCTAAGCCCCCGGGTAGATTTTTCTGACTATCTCAACCCTTTCGGACACTTTGTCTCACTCTAAATGACTATTTTGGTGATTTAAAAATAATTTAATTTATATCTCATTAAATTAGTTCTGACACAAGTTACACGCGCGTCCCGACTCAATTTCCATAGTTGTCGTATATTTTACTTGCGACAGTTTCTATAATTCATAAATACTAGCCCTTATCTCTCTAGTTAATATTGATTATAATCCAGATTAATTATCAGCATTTTCACATGGTAAATTAATTAATCCCATATTTAAAAATCATTAAAAAGTACGGGGAATTACACGATGTTGATCCGTCAACAACAAACAACTTCCTCAAGGGAGATTTTATAAAGGAAGTAGTTTTGTCGATTTTCATCCTAAGCACTCCGTCTGGAAGCTATATGTTGTAACATAGTCATAGAATGATCAAAATACAATGTTGTACATAATGTAATTCCATAATAATTTTCGAAAAGGAAGAGGGATCCAGTATTTACCGTTGTGAATTTGTTGAATAGTGGGGCTATCAAAATAGGGTATATAGTCATCATCACAAAAGACAAAATAAGCATAAATCCCCAAAGAGAGATTTCCAAGTAAAGACCTCATTTTTGGAAGAAGGAAAATAAAAGAATAACATTAGTAAACTGTATTTTAAAGGAGAAAATATTTGTATAGATATAAAAGATGGACAAGGAATTTACAAATACAATTTTGATTAAATATGGGGTTGGGGACGAAATAGGTTAACAAACATTTTATACAAAATCTTGCAGCGACCAAGTCATCATGTATCAGTAACAATCTAACTAATACTAAAATAGATAGTGAGTAAATACTACTTATGACACTACATGTTCTATGATAATGATCAAATCATCATCCATATAGGCAAATTTTGGATTATCGCGTAAAGAGTATATTTTCCCCATTGTTTTTAAAAAAAGTCTTATGCCCACTTTTAACCCCTAAACAACCCTATACTAGTTAATTTCGGCAACCGGGAGCCTAAAGATAACGCAATCACTTCCCATGATTTAGCCTCATGGGATGTCCATGCCACTTAACGCCCTATTTTAACCCCAAAATGAGCCTAAACTAATTAATTTTGGCAACTGGGAGCCCAATGAGAGCAAAGCACTTCCTACAAGTGACTTTTATGCCATGTCCATGCCACTCTCCACCCACTCGATCGCTGTTTTGAGTTTTTGCCCCCTAATTTCCACTTTTTACCACAAAACGAGCCTATACTAGTCAATTTCAACAATCGGGAGCAAGGAGAGGACGCAAACAGTTCTCACTAGTTACTTTTATGCCCTATGGGGTGTTCGTGCCTCTTAATGCCCACTTACACCTAAACTCCTCTTCCCATCAATTATAACAAAATTACAAACCTTAATTTCATGTTAAAAACATAAGTTTTATACAAAATAATCCTCTATGATCCATATACCATGTATGATTATACACAGTAACTTTTGAAAATAACAAATAAATTAAAATTATAAAGAACTCTAACAATAAATACCGAGAGGTTAATCCCATGTATGGGAGAGGCGGATGTCAGCTAGCCTTACCCCCATATATGGAGATGTTGATCCCATGTCTCAAACCCGAAACCAAGTTTAGTTTGGGTGAGGGAACTTTCCATCACACCAAGGTCATAAATAATAAAAGTAAGTGGGCATTATAAAAGAATCAGCGGCCAACAAGGAGAACAATTCACAAGGAGAATCCCACCACCATTTTACTTTCGAATGAACTACCACTAGTAGTAATCCATACGATGCACGAATAAGAGTAAGTATTACACATATTACTAAGTTTCAAATAATGGTCAATTGACACAAATAAATTGCAAGCAGTTGATATTTCTTATTAGGTATTTAGTTTATGCATACACCAAGAACTTGTATAGAAAAGAAAAAAAAGTTTGCAATACAAAAATATTTACACAATAAGATTATTTTATACACAAAATGCTTGCAATATAAAATTAATAGAAGATTCAAATCCATGTATAGTAGGTATTGTAATAAACTGCAAAAAAGTACAATGTAATGATAAATATAAGTAACTTTAATTAGTCTATAAATATAAAGTCAAAGTTTGAGTTAATCCATACAACATTATATCAAATTATATGTACAAAAAAGCTTCAAATCATTGTTATTTTACCATTTGAGTTATTCCATACAACATTGTATCAAAATAAAATTAACTTAAATTGGGCAACCTCATATTGACATTAACCTAAATTGGAACCCCTAGCTTTGAAGTACAATCTCGAGGGTTTAGAAAAAATATCCTTATAGATAATAATATGCACACAGAGAAAGATAACCTAAATTTGTGTGAAGAATAAAACTAATAAAATTAACACAAATAAAATGATTGTTCAGTATAATATTAAAATACAAATACATGAAACTTCACATACTAATGACAACATACCTAAATTAAGTTCAAAAACCTCAACAAAGTATATCCAACCAACCAGTAAAAATTAAAAACCATCATTTTGTTTATACACTATTATTCTCTTAAAAGCCTTAATTTTAACATTATTCAAAACAAAATCTTAATCTAAGCATAAAGTAAACCACAAAACGAGAATCCAAATTGAAAAAAAAATATCTAGATTGGATTATTACCTTTACAAATACAAATTGCTAGATAATGCAAAAAGGTCCAGTTCTAAATGTATTGTCAACACCCAAATGATAATTTAAGTTGTTAAATTGACGAATTATTGTGTATGAACCAATGGGGGTTTCGTACAAATATTCATGTGTATATTTGTATGTTTGTTTATGAGAGAGAGAGAGTGCTTATCGAAAATATCTACCCAAGAGCTTGTTGACTATGGGAGGACGGCGATGGAAATCTAAGGAGGACGATGATGGAAATCGGAGGACGATGATGGGATCGTGGGTGATTTTGGAGGTCGTGTGTGGATGATATTTTGGGAGGTTAGGTCATTTAGAAAATAAAAGTTTCTAGGGGGAAGAGTCCGCCAAAGTTTCTCTATACGCGCGAGTCAAACTGTTTTTGAGCGAAAAAAAACGTCATCTATAGTATAGCTATTAGATGTGCATTATTCTTTTTTACTAAAAATAGTCATAATATATATGATTAAATATGATTGTTATATTTAAACTATCATATAAAATAACATTCATAAATATAGAGAATTAAGGTCAAGGTCGTGTTCCTTTTTATATTTGGATTTTTACGAAAGAGCTTTTCAGGTTTATAAATTTAGTCCCTATGATACAATAACATTTATTTATGTGGTCCCTATAGAGTTGGGAGTATACAAAACAGGTAATTTCATTTGTTTTAGTTAAAGATGTATTTATCTTTATACCCTTAGTCATACTCATTTAAAACTCATTCTAAAAATAAACACATAACCCCACCTCCACCCCACCCCACCCCACCCCACCCACCGAAATCCTCGTCGGAATGCCGAAATCCTCTCCAGAGACCGCCGGAATTCTCGTCGAATTGTTTCTCTCTCCTCATTTCACTCTCCCTTCCTATATTTCTTTTTTTTTGGTCCGCGCCAGCAACACCATTGCCAGCACCGGAGAGGAAGGTTTTTCGCCGAAAAAATATAGTGTTCACCGAAAAAATGGAGGTTTTAGTCAAATAGTAAATTTATCGGTTTCAATCTTTTTGTCAAAAAATATCAAATATGGGTGTTGTTGGATAAATCTTGTCGATTAGATTTCACATATATAAATTTTGTGAATATTGGATTTGTAGATTTAAAGTTATGGACTTTTAAAAATTTGATGTTTTTTTTGTATAAGTTGTCAAATGGCAAATTGGTCATTTTCATGGTGTTTTTAGTACAGGGACTAAATTTATAAAATTATGTCAAGTGTCCTATTTTTATACACTTTGAGTTATATTGGACCTTTTCCCAAAACTCCTTTATAAATTTATAATGACACTTAAAAAAAATGTCAATTAAGTAATACTATTATACATTTAATGACAGTTTTGTTAAAAATGTCTTAAAGTCATTTTTTTAAAGTGTCATGAAAAGGTATTTTTCTTGTAGTGGTTATTGATTTATGGAAATGGTATGAGATGGGTTTTGGTTGTGGTGGAGAGGTAGAGGAAAGAGAATGTAAGGGTAGTGTAGGGAAGAAGAAGAAGGTAGGGTTGTGTGTTTGGTATGGTAGGGTGTATAGGATGTAGGGTGTGTGTGTTTTCTTTGTACCTAATAATGAAAATAATGCTACCTAACATTTATAACTAAAAAAATAAAAGTAACAAAATTAATAAAACTAAAAATTAAAATCTATTAAAATTAAAAGCCAAAAATTGAAATTCTAACCTAATATATATTTACAAATCTATAAAATAAAACTAAACAATATAAATTCCGTTAAAACTAAATAAATATATGAAATTTCTATTCCTAAAATACTCAAAATAAACTAATACTAATTAACCTTATCCAATAAAAATAAAATATTAATAAAAAGAAATTAATAATAAAAACTAAAAATAAAATAAAAATAAAACTCATACATATTATATTTACATAAAAAAACATAAAAATGGTCGACACACAATACAGACTCTAATATACACAGGTATACGTACAAATAAATGCTAAAAATATACATGACTCAAAATAGAATATAATATAAATTATAAAAAATTTAAACGAGTCAATTAAAAATCTAAAAAATTCAAAAGGTGCAAATTAAACACACACGAGGCTCAAAACGGGTCTGAATTCGGATTAGGCTTAGGTTCGGATTTGGGTGCTGGTAATTGGTATGGGAATTGAGGTTTAGCTCTTTTAGTGGGCATTTGACTTGAATTGAAGTGTTTGAAAATGCAAATGGCATTTGACCTACAAGATAAACATGAACGGACGTAAGACCCGTTTTATCGAGAATTAGCAATTAAAAACCATTTATTTGGAGTTTTATTTAAACACTTTTGGGTGCTTATCACACCACCCCAAATAGAAAATTGCTAGTCCTCGAGCAAAAATAAAGAGAAAGTAAGATAAGAGACAAAAAGTGTACCACTTTTGCGGGCACTTATTATTGCACTTAACATGTGCAACAAGCCCTTAAACCTATAGGTTGCCCTATAGGATGAGTTTTGTCTCGTTAGGATTTGCGGAGAATATACCCACAAAATTCTTTATTTTCAAATGGCAGTCAGTCTCTTATTAGACGTAGAACAGTCGCACAATCCATCACGAGATAAATATTTTGAAAAATACAAACTAGAAGTGTATAAAAAGTTTAGCTAAGTGAATACTCAAGGCACATCCTTCTTAGAACTCAACGTGTGTGGTGTGAATCACGGGTTGAATATCATAAGAGTAATTCCTATATGTCCTTTGGAATCAATGCTTCAACTTCAAATTCTCACTGATATAGCTCTCTCAAATGAACTTATGAGATTTGGGTAAGTGTGTCGCTATTCTGTATGAGGGGTGAGTAAATGTAAGCAATATCAAATGTCACACATACATATAAGAGGGATATTATGAGATAAGGTTGGATAGTGATGGATGTTTTGATGGACGTTTGAGAAGAGTATTCTACACTTGAGGACCAAATGTCTTTATTTCATAAGATCTTGACTGCTAACTTCTCTTTTTCTCTTTTTTAGATTTTATTTTCTTCTTCCTCTTTTCTTTTTTTCCTTTTTTTCTTTTTCCCCATTTTTTCACATATTTTTGAACTCTAAGTGAGGTATTTGCTAAAAATGCAAACACTCACTATGATGGCTTTTCTCTTTGATACTTTAAACACTCTTCCCTTTTTCAAAATGGTGGGTGGAAAATGGAGGCGATATGGAAACGAGTGGTATGAAAATAGGGATGGTATATGGTGATGATATGAAAAATGAAAGGTGTATGGATGTATGATAAAATGGAATTTGGTTGGTGTATGGGTGAACGTCTGGTGGTCGGGACAAATTTCAAGACATGTGTTTCTTATAACTCGAAAGTGATGAGTATAGACCCAAAGGAAGTTTAATCAACTTATGACTCGGAGATTGCACAAAACTTTCTAAAAAGTGAGAGGCACGAATCTCATAAGCTATAAAGTCTCCACTAGTGATCCTTAAGGTTTTATTGAGAATTATAGTTTTCTTCAACTCTAAACCGTAGTGACATGATAACTCCGTAAATTTTGTTGAGTTTAGAAATTCATGGTGCAAAATGCCTTGGTACGTATTACATAAGCTATTTAGAAACAATATCCTCGAGCTTGATTCCTAGGCTTAAAAGATGGATGATAGAAAATTTATATCAATGAGTGAGATCAAAGAAACTTCATGAAATTTTAGAAATAAATTCTTGTTTATGAAAAAAAAATTCAAAAGAGGTACGATTTTGATAAAATTCTCCACCTCCAAACAAAAAGGAAAATCATCCTCGATGTTAAATAAAATTATTTTTAAAATTGAGAGCATAAGGTAGGAATGAGATTACCATAATCAATTTCTAATAATGTGTATCATATGTATCTAAGGTGAATACCTGAATAAGTGATGAGATAAAAATGTGTGTAAGTCTATAAACATGGTAAAGCATTGGGTGGTGTGAAACACCTGGATAAAACTCATACTCAAAAATAGTGGGCTGCCTCCTGGTATCTCTAAGTTTAATGTCTTCAGTCAGACTGAATGGAACTCACCTTAAAGATAAAACTATGAAAACACTGGGCGACAGATAAATTGGATAATGATAATCACCCCCAAACAAAACTGAAGCGTTAGTCTTGTTGGATAAAGGCTATAAGGTCAATGTACTTGTATGGAAAAGTACTTCACACAATGCAAAGCATCAGTGGACCAAGGGTGGGTGGGTAGAAATATATAGAAACGAAAGGTAAGTGTGAGGGTGAAGAGGCACCCGTCACGAGCCTTATCGAGCGTAAGGGTGAGGGCAACAAGGTCCCTATAAGCATGATGCTCTAATTGAATGGGAATGTGTGACACCCTGCCTAATAAAATACTGGGTGATCAGGCCTATATCAAATTAAACAGGAATCTCAGCTGGATAATTCTTAGCATCACTGTAAAAAACTTTTTAATTACTAACCACCTAGTCTTTAATTGAGATGATGCCAAATTTTATCTTATGACTTAAATCGAAACCAACCAATATAATAGAAATCTGAGATAACCAACAGAAGAGAAAATCTAATCATTACACACAACTAATAAAAGCATTAGCTGAATAACATCGACTATACAAGCAATCCACCAAGTGCAAAGTATGAAAGAGAGAACTGGTACATGCCAAACTGAATATAAAAGAGTACAAGTCCAAAGATACAAATGAACTGTCCCTATCTAGAGAGAGAATAAGATCGACATCTAATCAAATATCTCGCAGGATCCATATATATGGCAGCTATGCATCCTGCAAGAAGATCAGGCCTGACGACCCTGTGGTAGGACACCTAAAAGGTTTTGAAAGGTTTTATAGCAAGAGTTAGAACCCAAAACATTTAAAAATATTTAGCAAGTGAATTTAAATGCAGAAAATTAAAATGCATGAATGCTCTTCATATTTAAGTTAGTGTCGCACACTCTCTTAAGGACACCTCACCCCTCTACTAATATGCACGCTTAACGAACTATATATGACCCACCTAGATAACTACCCCACAATAATCTTGTCACATATATCCTACTATTCCCCACTACTCTATCCCGAGTGAGTTTAGTATATGCTTTATAAATTATTAATCACATTAACTTATTTAAGTCATTTCTCATTTGATATCATATAATAATCGCTCAAGTTATATAATTATACAATTCACATCATGTATTCACCGTATATAAATCTGCCCCATATATACGTATCACTATATCCCAACATTCATGCACATGTCGCAGATATATAAATGCTATCACAAATGCGTAGGAGGCAGCCATAGTTCCCCCAAAAGTGATCGTCCCATACCATGACAACTCACCCCTAATAACAGACGTTATGACATGGGGATTATACACACCTTGCATTCGCTAGCCAGGGGACTCACCCATATCGTGCAACCTCTTAAGATAACATTAATATTGGTATACTTTACTGTAAATATTATTCGCACAAATATTTATAAATCATATATATATATACTACACATCACCATATATATTAAATCCAGACTACCGGTGTACTAGGCCCATACACAAGCCTAAAACATACAAGTCTACAATCTAACTTAATTCCAATTAATCATGCACTAATTAAATTTACTATATTGGTGTCACTCTACCAAATATACCCGATCTCTCCCTCTTGACACGAAATTCAAAATTTCCAATTCATTATTCAATTTCATTCAATTAAGATTTCCCACTTAATTAATAAGGTTCCAAATCACTTAATATAAACCTTAATTATCAAATTGGATTTATCCTCTACTTAATCCAAGGGTTATTTTTCTCAATTCAAACCCTAAATTATAATCATCAATTTCAGATTTACCCAACGCAGGAATAATTCATCATAGATTTACAAACAGGTCTGAAACAAGGGAAAAAGGGAAAAATCTATGAGAATTGAACATAACGACTAGCCATATCGTTCGAACGACAATGGATCTCATTTAAACGAGACACCAGGTTGTTCCAACGACCCTGGTGTTCTCCTTCATCTTTCGTTGCCCAGAAACCAGTCCACCATTACAGATTAAAAGCCTCCAATTCTGTACAGATTAACCACCAAAACGTTCTGAGATTTCATCATAAATTGATCCATTGGCTTTACTCAACCCATCTACATCATCTACACCAAATTGGGTCATCAAATTCACAAAATCTTAACATATCTACAAATTTATATATCCCAAACATGAAATCCCTAATTTATAATTAGATTAAACCCAAACATATTAATTTAATCCCACCTTCTTTAATATGAATAGGAAAATGCAAATTAATAAATGCAAGTTAAACCACTTTCCTTAGGTTTGTAGAATTAAGTCCCTTGGATGAAGAGGGTTGGATTCAAGGATCTCCTCTTGTTCTTGAAGCAATCTCCCAAAATCTCTAAATTCTCTTCTAGTTGTTCTCCTCTAAGTCTCTCCCCAATTTTAGTCTTCTAAAATGACTTAAAGTTGCCTTACCCTCTCACAATTAGGGTTATTAATTCCAATCCCGTTTTTCGGCCTATGGGCCTTCTAAAATGGACCCAAACACTTAATTGGAAGCTCAAATGTTTCTAGAAAAGTCTTGAAACCCAATATATATATATATATATATATATATATATGGCCACTCATTTCGAAATATTATGACCCTACCGGACTCAACAGTGCGCTCAAAATCGCCATTCGTATAATTATTTTTAAAAGTTAACATTACCTGATGAACTAATTTAAATTCACTCATTTTTAAATAACACAATTAATTAATTCTCACAAATTTTACGACACAAGTAATTTATCAATTACCGAATTAATTAATTAAAATAAAAGCCCAAAAATTACGAGGTGTTACAAAAGGCAATATGGTTTGGCAATTGGGATGTGGTGGGGTGCATAGAAATCGCACGATCGTTTTATAAATCGACAATGATAATGGTCTCGCCGTGAAACATCAATGAGCTGAAGGGAATAGAAATCACCACGATGGGATAGTGGTGAACATGAAGGAACAAGATTTGTGTCACCTAAGTGGAGAGTAGAATCAATAATACTCTCATGGATGGTGAAATGGATGAAGAACTCAAGAGTGGGATCATGAAGCACTTAGGTGGAGGGGGGATTATGGTGAGTATATATATATATATATATATATATATATATATATATATATATATATATATATGGGAACATGAAAGGTATAATACCAAGGTCCAAGTTAGGTGGTGGGGTGGAAGGGACAATGGGTGGGTCGGGTGGGATAAAAGGTGGGGGAAGTTGATACAACTCAAGAGTAGGGGACACACACTCCTCGTGAGGCTTAGAGTGATCTTTAAGGGTACTCGCAGGAGGAAGTGTGGAAGTAAACGATTGAGAGATCAACTTATCCACTCGCAGGTCATCATCTGAGGCGGTGAAAAATCTGACGAGGAATTAAGATTCGAGATATATGATTTGATTCAGAGTGAGCGAAGCATGTTTGTACATGATCAATATCCAGAGTGTTAGGAACCATCTCGGATTCAATTTTAGGACAATGGTACGCACTCATTGTCAGAGCTAGCCTATAATGAAGTGGTGTCTTGAGGACACTCACAGTGGGCTCAATAGGTGTAAATTAGGGCGTATATTTGGATTCGTAGGGAGAAAGAATATGAACCTAAATGGTCAATTTGTTAGGACAAGGTGGTGTTGGATAAGTCTCACAACGTTGGGTAAATCAACACAATTGTCAACTTGAGGCTCAGACCACGGGATGGTCTCAACTTCGAGATTCTCAGGGTGATAGAGTTGATCACACTCAAAATTTATGTTACAAGATGACTCATCATCACTCTATGTGAGTGCAATAATAGGTTAACTTGGGGTGAAATACGACTCTCTCGGAGACTCAATTTCATTTAACCTTTGCTCAAGCCATTAAAAGGCTTCATTTTGATGTTGAGTAGCTTGATCTTGATCGAGAATGAACTTTTATAAAAGGCATTCGATAACGGATGTGGATGGTGGTGGTGAAGTGTTGGCGAGTTGTAGTTGTAGTTGAGGTGGACAGAACTCTCTATTGACGCTAGGATGCAGAGAATACTCATATAAAGTTTGGGGAACAGGGTCAATTTCGTCATACACCAGAGAAGCAACTTCGTGATAGAAAAAAGGTTGATAATTATGGGTAACGTAGTGAGGGGACTGATTGGGATGGGGTACACTCGGTTGACATGACGACTGTCAGAAACCGTGAGGATCCACAACATAGGGTTGGGATTCATATTGCGTAGGAGGTTTATCAAGCCTCGACGAGTAGTTTGGGTACTCACACCACTCGGTATTGCATATATCATGAAAATAGGCTGAGGGTGGTTTCGAAATAATGTCATAAGGATACAAATAGTCCATGGTTGGTTCTGAAGGATATGGAAGGTATGGACACTCATGGGATAAGTGATCGGTTTGAAAGAAATAAGTGCACAGCGCAGCATTGGACACGCTGACACTTATCACCGGAGGTGATAGAATATGAGATATGTGCGTGGATGAAGCAATAATATCAACAATGTGCATGAAAGAGTTAAAGCCAGTGAGTAAAGTGTGGCGACCGGACTTGGGCTTAACTTCAAACATGCTTTAAGATATTAGGAAATGACCAAAGTAGTCCCATAAAGGACGTTCGTTGGCCATTATGACAGTAATATTTTTTTTTTATTTTTAAATATTTTTTAAAAGGAAAGAAAATAATTTTGGACTTTTTTGAAAATGAGGGAAAGAAAATATTTTTGGATTTTTTGGAAGAAAATATGGGAGAAAAATATTTGGACTCTTGAATTGGATGAACTCACTAAAATCGACTACCGAAAGATTGAATTAGACACACACAAGTTAAGGATAAATCCTAACTAGCACGTAGCCAATTTTTATCTTCAAAATTAGTGAAAGGATAGTCAAATTTTGGTTAATATGCGGGCGACAAAAGTCACGGAATTTATCTTTGTGATCGCCTTTACAAAAATTGTGTTCCTACGTTAATCATGAAACAACTTGAGGCTTTCCACAGAGATTCTCCACAAAACTATTACGACAAAATGGTCAGTTGACACAACGCTGGGAACAACACAAACCCATTTTACTGAGCATATCCACTTAAAACCCAGTTTTCCTGGACACTTATATGGCTAAAAGAGAACCATTTGAGGATTTACCGGGTAAAGAGGAATCTATGGGTAATCCTACAAGTAAAATTAATCAAAAAGGAGCCTATGAACACCGTATCATATGGGGCTATCTAGTTGATTAATTTTAAATTTAATGATGGCTAGGGTAGTACACAACGGATTAGTGAGCGAGTCGGGTCCCTTCTCGTTTCAAAAGATATTTATTGCAAGTGTCGTAATTCTCATTATTTCGAAAAGGGTTACGCCTTGCTAAAAAATAATCGTATTTAACGAACCCGCTTCTTAGATTTTTATCATAAGTTCTTATGTATATTTAAATTTAACCATTTATATACTTTTAGCCCGAACAATTAAGGATCTAATATTTAGGTATCATTTCGCAACTACTGATAACTTGGTTTTTGTTTATGTCATTGTAGAATAAGCCAAGCTAATAAAAAATCCTTCAATTGCCTACAAACATAACAAGAACTTGTATAATGGTAAGTAAAGGTACCAATCCAACTTAATGGAGTGAAACACAAATTTCTTAATTTTGTTTTTTCTTTGTCTTCTATTTTTTTATGATTTTTTTATATTAAAACACTTTTATGATGATGGTGAATTAACTAAACTAAATGATAAAAAATAATTAAACTAGAGGGAAAGTGTAAAGTAATACTAAAAAGTGATGTAATTAATATGAGAAGGAAATAAGGAATGAAATTTACCCCTGCTTCACATAATTAACAGTAATTGAACTATTTTAAATTTATTGATTTCCAAAATATTCATTTAATTCAAAAGGTAATTCTCATTACACTAATGACTTAATTAGATATTCTTTTAGAAAAGTAATTTTAATTGCCACGATAGTACTCAAAATAAATTAAAATGAATCAAATGAATCACCCGCTAGGATCGATTCTCCCAACTAATTTTAATTAGACAAAATAAAAATAAGAGTAGAAGAAAATTGCATTACGATTTTAATCAATTTGATAAGCCTATCTCTAGTTTGAATTATATAATAAAATGATAACAAAATTTTCAATCATTTCTCAAGGATGATTTTCCATTTATCAATGTGAAAATAAGAGTAAGAATTAAATGTACTAATCAAACAAAATTAAAAGTAACAAACTAAATCGATTGGATTCACGGGGGCTTCAATTCATCCCTTGAATGGGAGATTAGCCCTCCGTAATCATCATTCAAGAAAAAATGTAAACAATAAAGAGCATGCAAGGATTAAAACAAGAATAAGTAAAGAAGAAGAGATCAAACCAAATGTTCTGAAATTGAACTAATTCTCCTTCAATTACATCAACCCCCTCTCAATTAAATTACAATTTACTCACTTATTATTATTTTTTCTAAATAAAAACTAGAAAAACTATCTCTATCTACTAATTTTATTATAGAACTAAGCTAAAACTAGTTCTCTCTCTAAGGTTTTCTTTCCATCTTCAAATGACTCCTGAGTCTCCTTTTATATAACACATGGTGCTAAAGGGCATAAATGAAAAGGTTTAATGGTGCACATGGGAGAGGTGTTATGAGGGTAATTTGGAAAATGGGACAAAGGACTTTTAAACATGTGTGGACTTATTTATATTTGGTTAGGTTGGGTTGTTATTGGCAGCTATTAAAATCGGGTAGAGGGGTCTTTGTATTAAAGGTTTAAGTATGGGTAAAGGGAAATGGTTTTTGGCAGGGACTTGCGTCAACTCTAACAGGTACAAGGATTGGGTGTTCGAAGGTCCGGGTTTTGGTTATGGTGGAGAAATAGGAGAGAGAATGTATGGGTGGTGTAGGGATGAAGAAGGTATGGGCGTGGGTTTGGTGTGGTAATGTGTATGGGATGGAGGGTGTGTTTGTTTTGTTTGTACCTAATAATTGAAATGACACTACCTAACATTTATAACTTAAAAAAATAAAACTAACAAAATTAATAAAATTAAAATTAAAAATGATTTAAAATTAAAAGCTAAAAATTAAATTTCCAACTTAATAAATATTTACAACTCTATAAAATAAAACTAAATAATATAAATTCTATTAAAACTAAAAAAATATATAAATTACTAATCCTAATACTAATAAACCTAATCTAGTAAAAATAAAATATTAGTAAAATGAAACTAATGATAAAAACTAAAACTAAAATAAAATAAAAATAAAACTCACACATATTATATTTACATAAAAAATATAAAAATAGCCGACACACAATATGGACCCTAATATATACAGCTATACGCATAAACAAATCCTAAATATATACAAGACTAAAAAAATAGAAAATAAATTATAAAAATTATAAACGACTCAAATAAAAATCTAAAAAATTTAAACGATGCAAACTAAACACACACGAGGCTCGAAACGGGTCTGGATTTGATTTAGGCTTAGGTTCGGATTTGGGGGCTGGTAATTGGTACGAGAATTGGGGTTTAGCTCTTTTTAACTCGCATTTGATTTGAATTGAAGCGTTTGAAATTGCAAATGGCATTTGACCTACAAGATAAATATGAACGTGCATAAGACCCATTTTACCGAGAATTAGAAATTAAAAACAATTTATTTGGGGTTAAACACTTTTGGGTGCTTATTAACGACCGTTTATTACAATCATTTCTAATCAATAACTACCCTATTCGATTGGTTAAAAATACATTCTCGCATGTACGAAGGTCTACAAAATCATTACAGATTATAATCTAGGTATAATCTCCAGTATGCTGTCCTTATATGTATTCAAAGTGATTTAAAGTCCCAACACCTAACCTTAATCAAAACTTGAACCAAGCATACCCTAAACCAACTTGACACGGGAATTCTATTAGGGTCGGATCGATCCGAACCCAGGGTTATCTTCCTCCACTTGATTTCCTCCATTGCGACAATGACTAAAAAACCTCAAACCCTACAGCCTGCAATACATCATTTTAATCCTTCTACTGTGACAACCCGCTCAAAATAATAACGGGTGGCCAGCCCTATACTACCTTAAATCGAGAATCTCAGATGGCTCAGTCTTAACATCAACTGACATTACAATAGCATATAAGGCTAATTACCCGAAACTATTAAAAGCGGGATGTCAAAAACTAAAAAAAAATACCACAGACAACAAACTAACACTATAGACTAATAGAAACAGTAGAGTACACACGAGTACCATGATAAAAGAAAATGCTCGAATTAAAATGAAACGAGTACACAAAAAGAAAAAAATAAATTCGAATAAGCTGTTGGGTTACAGACAGTACAATAATCGAAATACAAAGTATAAACTACTACAAATGACTCGTGGGTATAAACCCGAGATACAACATGAGTCCTATCTAGATGCAGTAAGAAGTAGGAAGCGAATACAATCTAGATCTCGCAACAGTCCGCACCTGTTACGGCTCCCAAGACTCTGGATAGGAAAAGCATCCGGCATCCATGTGGTAGGACACCTGTAGTAATATATACATATAGCAGGAGAGAAATATAAACGGGTCAGATCCCGATGTGTAAAAATGTTTAGCAAGTGTGTTAACCATGCAGAATAAATATAAATGCACTTATTTCATAATTAAAGTGGAATCGCACTCTAGTGAAACCCCAACTCACCTCTCATCTAACAACGCACACCTATTCGCGTCTTGGAAACTTAAGTAAGTTACCCCACCCATAAGGACAACCTAACTTACTATAGACACGGCCTATACCCCCAAGACCTGCCTTCCTAATATAACCCAAGAATCTTTCCCATTCCAATTACACTTAATTATTTTTACACATAGATGCCATATTAAGCTTAATTGGTTCCGATTTATAATTTAATCAATTATAATTCTTAATACGTTACCCATTTACATTAGGTTTGAATCATATGATTTAATCTCTACATAACATGCATACAATTTAATAAGGACAAAACTTCTCTCCACTCTCAACATTGCACTACGTTTCGTGCGTGGGGCGTCTCGCAAAGCGAAATCCAAACAAGGAACCCTCCCAATACAGTACTCCTTGACAATGTCGATCGTGGGGATCTATTATGTCATACACACAAATACTACTACTACAATTTAGATTACTATCTAAGAACAACCTCAAAATCTCCAATAATATCCTTGGGATGATGTAACCGAAATATTCCTTAAAGGCGTTACATCAACCCCCAACAATCTAGTACACTATAATCACCCAAGATGTACACCAAAGGACTTTTATATCCTTTTCTCCTATAGGATATATATATATATATATATATATATATATATATATATATATATATATATATATATATATATATATATATTTACTCTACACACACATATATATACAACCATTCATTCTCATAGCAACGTATACATATCACATATAATGTACACCAGCCATACACATAATATAACCGGCTATATATATCGCCAATATACTGCACCATGCTATCATCTTCCAGCTGCCCAAACCACGTAGCACTGGGACCACCTAGTAGGGCTAAATGACACCCACCTCGTGGTTAACTCACACACCCATGTCCGAGAAGCGGTCATAGTTCCTAACCGGCAATGAGATGAAACATACCCACCACGTCTCATCCCAAAAAAATGTAAATCACATAATAACACAATGGACGACTATGACCTGGGGAATATCCACACTCTGCTCCTCGAGCCAGGGTGCTTTCCCTCATCGTGAAAACTTCCCAATGATAGCATGTGCGGGGTATGCTTAACCATACAAGTATATATATTATTCACATGCACAATATATATACATCCAAATAATTACATCATATAACTAAACCTTCGTATACGATTTAGCTATTCACCACATAAATATACCCTTATATTCATATCTATACTAATATATATCCACATATCCAAACATATATATATATATAGATATAGATATATATACACACACTACCTCTCGTTTGTATGTACAATATTTATGAACTTGGCTATAAGCATATATAATCCTCAATATACTAGCCATCATCCCAGACACATTAGCTCGCCTCGTTTTAAGAATACAATCCCTCATTTGAAGCATATTCATCAATTTCACCTTATGATATAAATAATCTTCCACATATCTATATATCTCCAACATTGAGGTTATCACCCAAAGTTGAGTGTAGGAAATCATCACTACGCATTTCATATATCTCCGAAAGTACATCAATATCTCCAATACTAATTTCGACTATTGGTAAACACATAACTAATAGTCTACAAACCTCAAGCTTAACTTAAATTCATTTTATGATCTTATCAATTATTCGAATCCCCTTTGTAAATCACACACTGCTATATAACAGCCATCCCGACTAGATTTACACACACTATTCTAGTTGGTAATGTGATCCCATCGCTCTCAATTCTGACTACGGTTCAATCACTCTTATGAACCCCTAAATTTTATTGTGTTTGCAATCTATTCCTTAAGTTAAACATTACTAAGGATACGCGACCACGCTCTCTCGTCGGTCCCCAATCTCAATCTCAATAGAATCCTATTACTATACGGATTCGGAACACACACCTCGACCTATGATTTCGAGCCATGCCCTCATCACTCTCTCTCAAAGAGTCCAAAACCTTACGTCGTATGTATGATCACTTATAACCTCTAAATAGAAATATCGTTCATAAATAAATTTCCACACTACACCAATACAATAATCTCCAATGCATAAGTATATAAGTCCCCAAAATGACTCGATACGTACCCGCGGTTTCATCATGCGAGAAACTCCAAATAAATCTCCAAAACATATTTCTTACCTCATATAATCATGTCCCAAATCAATAAACCCGACCAAAAAGGGTTAGAAATCATTCTAGAGGAAATTCCTCAAAATGCCCTATTTTCGAATCGATTCGGATCGATTCGGCCCTAGCTACGAATCGATTCGGCCCCAACGAATCGATTCGGCCCATCTAGACCTGTAAGTCTGCTACATACCAAATCAATTCGCTAGGGGTGAATCGATTCGGCCCTAAATACCTGATGCTTCTGCAACATAGCGAATCGATTCGCTAGGGGCGAATTGATTCGGCTTGTGCAGCAAGCCACAAAATGGTGAAAATTTTCTCTAAACCCAAAATTCCCAAAACTCCAAAATATCATTACCCAACCATCAATCTTCATACCAAACATATTTCTAACCTCAAAACTCATCATATAACTACCCAATAATTTCTATACCCTCAAATAAAAGATTTTGACCCAAAAATTAGGTTTTACCATTTAACCCAAAATCCAAATCTTTTATCCACAATTTATGAAATGAAATACACAAATGAAATATTTAGCAAGATTAAACACTTGCCTCAGATTTGTAGAGGTTGGATCGTCCTCGTGATCGCGATTGGGCCGGAAATCTGCAAGTTTTCCCTTCTCTCTCTCTTCCTTTCTTCTTCTTTCTCTTTTCTTTCTATTTCTCTCTTTCTCTAAATGAGATGGCTTGATCCGTAAGCCTTTAAATCCCTTAAAATAATAAACCCAGTTTTAAATGTTAATACACACTTTAAATGACTCGTTTACTCCAATTCGAGCCAAACTGACTTAAAAGTAACCAGGAACTGAAATAAAACCCAATGACAGTCATTTAGACTATCTCGACCCATCCGGAACCAATGACGCACTCAGAATTATCATTCGGAATACTTTGTAACGTTCTCAATTTTTGGACTTCAATTCCCAGATTTTAAAATTCTCCAATTTAAATGAATTTTATTTTTCCCAAAATTTAAATTTTTCGGTCCCAAAATCATGGGGTGTTACATTCTCCCCCCCTTACAAGAATTTTGCCCGCAAAATTTAGGTTATGCCTAGGACTTTAGTCTCATCTAGTCCTTACATCTACCCTCTAGATCACTATACCCATCTCTACCAGTTCTCATAGCGAACCATACAAACGTTTAAAAATCATATTAGCTACCCAGGGCGCCCATACACCCCGTACCCGAGCTCCACTCGTGGCAACATAACGCGGCTTTATAAACCTCAAATCGTAACATAGCTCTCAATAACTTAATCTATAATCGCGTACTAAGTATATAAAAGTTTAAATTTCCAATGGTTAAACTCATCTCAATTCCTGACATTCGCCACATTCATGCGGGGAAGGTCTCGCAAGCGAAATCCAAACAAGGAACCCTCCCAATACACTACTGTGTAGCTATGTCGGGGATTGAAATCAGTTGAACCAAGGTTAAGGTTTTATAAAAAGATTTTTTGAGCTTTAGATATTGAGCGAAGGCCTATGCAATATTATAGTATAAAACAATTTCCATGTTTTTCGACACGCCAAACAAACACCTTATGTTTATGACACAAGGCCTCAACAAATACAATACTCAAACCACTACCCAGTTCTTAAAACTAGCACAACTATAAGCTAAATTCTTCGCTCAACAACGAATCTACTAAACTCTGAACATTTCTGTTATAAAATTTCTTTACATCACATCAACACCTTTCCACAAAATAAGTTCTTCCCTCAATGGAACACTACAATTACCAGTATTAGCCTAACCATACAACAATAAGCTTATAACCACTACTGAACAAACCTCAATAATCCGAACTTCCGAAAATCAATAGCACAACTCTCTACTATCTCTTCACGAGATGGTCTATTATCTCAAAAGATGTCATACAAAGGCCATACTTTCTCACTTCTTCCTCTAGGGAAATTTCATACACCCTAGGGGTGTAGAGGCTAACCGCCTATACCTTATGCGCGACGTTCCCAATATCGCATAAAGCGTGACTTAAACCCAAAGAAGGGTATTCTACCTTATACTTCCATAACCCAATTGCTTTACCTCATCCTTGAATCCCTATTTAAAGTCCTCTACTTCTTCCAGGACAATCTTTCTTCCTAACCACCCTGAAGGAAAAAATGCGATTGGGACCCCCCAATAATTCCTTCGGTCCTACTCCACGAACCCGAGTCTCCAATTTCTTACTCCCTTCTTAAATAAAGATGATACTCCTAACAATAGGACAATGCCACCTACCTTCCACTGGTAAAAGTCAGCATCACAGGCTTCCTAACAAAGGTTGACGGGTTTATCAATCTAAACCTCCTAAGGAATTCACTATATGCCGCTCCTCATAACTTACCTTATTAAGTCCAAGATTCGCCATCCGAGTAAATTTCCTTCTTACTCAACCACCGATAGATCACCTTGAATCACCTCTAGAAGCCTCCTCCTTATCTTCGCCTGAATCACAGAAAGAGAATACCTCCCGTCAAAGCGTACCCAAAATCTGTTATGGGTATTGCATCGCTCATCTTGTCCCTCCCTGGACGACATATCTAGGCAACGTCTGAAACGAAAGAAACTGTTGTCAAAATGTCAATCAAGTGAATACCGTCGCAGAAGAAGATAAATGCAGGGAACACAAGAATCCTAATAGTAGGGCTCTATATCAAGAACGCTTACGGAAGAACGTAAAAACCCACACAAATCCTAAAGACACTAGAACCTGATGCTCTAATACCATATGTGACAACCCGCTCAAAATAATAACGGGTGGCCAGCCCTATACTACCTTCAATCGAGAATCTCAGATGGCTCAGTCTCAACATCAACTGACATTACAATAGCATATAAGGCTAACTGCCCGAAACTATTAAAAATGGGATGTCAAAAACTAAATAAAACATACCACAGACAACAACCTAACACTATAGACTAATAGAAATAGTAGAGTACACACGAGTACCATGATAAAAGAAAATGCTCGAATTAAAATGAAACGAGTGCACAAAAAGAAAAAAAATAAACCCGAATAAACTTTCGGGTCACAGATAGTACAATAATCGAAATACAAAGTATAAAGTACTATAAATGACTCGTGGGTATAAACCCGAGATACAACATGAGTCCTATCTATATGCACTAAGAAGTAGGAAGCGAATACAATCTAGATCCCACAACAGTCCGTACCTGTTACGGCCCCCAAGAATCTGGATAGGAAAAGCATTCGGCATCCATGAGGTAGGACACCTGTAGTAATATCTACATATAGCTGGAGAAAAATATAAACGGGTCAGATCCCGATGTGTAAAAATGTTTAGCAAGTGTGTTAACTGTGCAGAATAAATATAAATGCACTTATTTCATAATTAAAGTGGAATCACACTCTAGTGAAACCCTAACTCACCTCTCATCTAACAGCACGCACCTATTCGCGTCCTGGAAACTTAAGTAAGTTACCCCACCCATAAGGACAACCTAACTTACTATAGGCACAACCTATACCCCCAAGACATGCCTTCCTAATATAACCCAAGAATCTTTCCCATTCCAATTACACTTAATTATTTTTACACATAGATGCCATATTAAGCTTAATTGATTCCGGTTTGTAATTTAATCAATTATAATTCTTAATACGTTACCCATTTACATTAGGTTTGAATCATATGATTTAATCTCTACATAACATGCATACAATTTAATAAGGACAAAACTTCTCTCCACTCTCAACATTGCACTACGTTTCGTGCGTGGGGCGTCTCGCAAAGCGAAATCCAAAAAAGGAACCCCCCCAATACACTACTCCTTGACAATGTCGATCGTGGGGATCTATTATGTCATACACACAAATACTACTACTATAATTTAGATTACTATCTAAGAACAACCTCAAAATCTCCACTAATATCCTTGGGATGATGTAACCGAAATATTCCTTAAATGCATTACATCAACCCCCAACAATCTAGTACACCATAATCACCTAAGATGTACACCAAAGAACTTTTATATCCTTTTCTCCTATAGGATATAAAATATATATATATATATATATATATATATATATATATATATATATATATATATATATATATATATATATATACAACCATTCATTCTCATAGCCACGTGTACATATCCCATATAATGTACACTGGCCATACACATAATATAACCGGCTATATATATCGCCAATATACTGCACTATGCTATCATCTTCCAGCTGCCCAAATCATGTAGCACTGGGACCACCTGGTAGGGCTAAACGACACCCACCTCGTGGTTAACTCACACACCCACGTCCGGGAAGCGGTCATAGTTCCTAACCGGCAATGAGACGAAACATACCCACCGTGTCTCATCCCAAAAAAAATGTAAATCATATAATAACACAATGGACGACTATGACCTGGGGAATATCCACACTCTGCTCCTCGAGCCAGGGTGCTCACCCTCATCACGAAAACTTCCCAATGATAGCATGTGCGGGGTATGCTTAACCATACAAGTATATATTTTATTCACACGCACAATATATATACATCCAAATAATTACATCAAATAACTAAACCTTCGTATATGGTTTAGCTATTCAGCACATAAATATACCCATATATTCATATTTATACAGATATATATATCCACATATCCAAATATATATATATATATATATACACACACTACCTCTCGTTTGTATGTACAATATTTATGAACTTGGCTATAAGCATATATAATCCTCAATATACTAGCCATCATCCCAGACACATTAGCTCGCCTCGTTTTAAGAATACGATCCCTCACTTGAAGAATATTCATCAATTTCTCCTTATGATATAAATAATCTTCCACATATCTATATATCTCAAACATTGAGGTTATCACCCAAAGTTGAGTGTAGGAAACCATCACTACACATTTCATATATCTCCGAAAGTACATCAATATCTCCAATACTAATTTCGACTATTGGCAAACTCATAACTAATAGTCTACAAACCTCAAGCTTAACTTAAATTCATTTTATGATCTTATCAATTATTGGAATCCCCTTTGTAAATCACACACCGCTATATAACAGCCATCCCGACTAGATTTACACACGCTATTCTAGTTGGTAATGCGATCCCATCGCTCTCAATTCTGACTACGGTTCAATCACTCTTATGAACCCCTAAATTTTATTGCGTTTGCAATCTATTCCTTAAGTTATGCATTACTAAGGATACGCGGCCACTCTCTCTCGTCGGTCCCAAATCTCAATCTCAATAGAATCCTATTACTATACGGATTCGGCACACATACCACGGCCTATGATTTCGAGCCATGCCCTCACCACTCTCTCTCAAAGAGTCCCAAACCTTACGTAGTATGTATGCTCACTTATAACCTCTAAATAGAACTACCATTCATAAAGAAATTTCCACACTACACCAATACCATAATCTCCAATGCATAAGTATATAAGTCCCCAAAATGACTCGATACGTACCCGCGATCTCATCATACGAGAAACTCCAAATAAATCTCCAAAACATATTTCTTACCTCATATAATCATGTACCAAATCAATAAACCCAAAAAAAAGGGTTAGAAATCATTCTAGAGGAAATTCCTCAAACTTCCCTGTTTCCGAATCGATTCGGCCCCTCCGATTCGATTAGGCCCTAGCTAAGAATCGATTCGGCCCCAGCGAATCGATTCGGCCCCAGCGAATCGATTCGACCCCAGCGAATCGATTCGACCCATCTAGACCTATAAGTCTACTACATACCGAATCGATTCACTAGGGGCGAATCGATTCGGCCCTAAAGACCTGATGCTTATACAACATAGCGAATCGATTCGCTCAGGGCGAATCGATTCGGCTTGTGCAGCAAGCCACGAAATGGTGAAAATTTTCTCTATACCCAAAATTCCCAAAACTCCCAAATATCATTACCCAGCCATCAATCTTCATACCAAACATATTTCTAACCTAAAAAATCATTATATAACTACCCAATAATTTCTATACCCTCCAATACAAGATTTTTACCCAAAAATTAGGTTTTGCCATTTAACCCAAAATCCAAATCTTTTATCCACAATTTATGAAATGAAATACACAAATGAAGTATTTAGCAAGATTTAAAGACTTGCCTCGAATTTGTAGAGGTTGGATCGTCCTCGTGATCGCAGTTGGGCCGAAAATCTCCACGTTTTCCCTTCTCTTTCTTCTTCTTTCTCTTTTCTTTCTATTTCTCTCTTTCCCTAAATGAGATGGCTTGATCCGTAAGCCTTTAAATCCCTTAAAACAATAAACCCAGTTTTAAATGTTAATACACACTTTAAATGACTCGTTTACTCCAATTCGAGCCAAACTGACTTAAAAATAATCAGGAACCGAAATAAAACCCAATGACAGTCATTTCGACTATCTCGACCCATCCAAACCAATGGCGCACTCAGAATTACCATTTGGAATACTTTGTAACGTCCTCAATTTTTGGACTTGAATTCCCAGATTTTAAAATTCTCCAATATAAATGAATTTTATTTTTCCCATAATTTAAACTTCTCGGTCCCAAAATAATGGGGTGTTACATCTACATCACATAATAACATCATATGATTATTAGAAACCTATTTATATAAGTCTTAGATGATTATTAACTCGTTTAGAGATCAAACCTCCAAATTTATAAAATTAACCCGAAGTTTATGTTTTAAGAAAGAATGAAACAATTACCCTATGAATCTAATTTGAATACCATCAAAACATTAGAAATTTAAGTGATTTAAACTTATGGATTTCATATCTAATTATTTTAAGATTAGTTTACATGGTTTTAAAAGTTAATTAGATGATTCATCAACAAGATTTAATAGTTTCTTCAATATTCAACTATGGTTTAATTACGAATTAAAATTAGATTATAATATGATCTTTATAAAATGCGACATATTGCAATTATTCTAACGCAAATCTTATTACATTCTTAAATAAAGTAAACTTTCCTTGAATTGATTATAGAATCAATCCCTGAATTCTCCAAGCGAAATCTCTAAGTTAGTGTTCCCTTCACCTACTTCTTAGTAGCTAGGGTTATCCTAAATGTGTTATGCTAGTTAGGTTAAGTTGATAGGTAATATTATAATCATTAATCCCGAAATTAAGCTTAGGCCCTAAAATAGTCTCAATGCAAAAAGACCAAACCAATATCCAAAAGGCCTAAAATATAATCTAACCCATATACCAACCCAATAGACCAAAAATACATTATAATAAGTTCAAGATGGACTTTATAGACATCTCGTGATGAAAATTTATGATTAATGTGTTCTACAAATCAATCATCTTATTAAGTTAATTATTTATCTTATTAAATTAATTTAATTAGACGAAAGACGTAGCTCAAGTTTAAATATTAATTATTAATTAATATAATTGCGACTAGGTATTAAAATAATCTACTTCACGATCGATGGGATTCGATATCGAAGGAATAATGTAAATAAGGAAATCCCGGACACCTAGCCCCTAACCGTTCCTTATCCGACCATAATATTAAGTCACTTAATTATTTATTTGAAAGGTTTATTTTATGTATGCCAAAATATATAGCAATAACACTCCAATCAACTCAGTGGACCTTGCGCTATAAAGCATAACTTGTGATAGGACTATAGCCCCTCTTCTATGATATAATCCTTTTGATATATCAAGAAAACATGCTCAGACCATTTTGAGAAACCTTAATCATTTCCAGACCCCTCACACATCCGACCAAGCTCTTGCAACTTCGTTGGTGGGTAGGTAGAAGGTATACACACTATTATACCTACCAACAGCACTCACACCCACTAGATTTGAATATTACAATCGACATTAAATTCTCCCGTTAACTACCGTACACCTCCTATAAGCCTTTAGCGGTACAGTAGCTGTCAATACTCAAAGAATCCCTAGCTATGCTTCCACAATACAGTTACTCTTTCTCTAAGGTAATGCTTATATATTGAATGCTTGTGAATGGTTACGGGTATTTAAAAATCATCGAATAATCTTCTAAGACGGCTATAGCAATTTTTTAATGTTATATCTTCTACCAACCCACTATTAGTAGAGTCTAGGATATGTTTTTGACCATTTCCATCCCGTACGTTTTATATCATGTTGAGTCCTAAACTAAGATAAGGAATCCTCAGATAATTCCACCAATTACTTTCTAGAGACCCTTTATTATTAACAATTAGTGCAAACACCTCAGACCTTCTAAGTCAAAGCCCAAGAGGTCCATCGATTATAATACTCTCATTTATAATCTAATATACTGAGCAACACATTTACAATGGACGTAGGATCCTCAGTTGAGATCGAAACCTCTTTATATACTTTTTATTAATTTGATACTTCTCCCCACTAACCTATCTGAGGTCTTGAAGGGAGTATATGTTGAGTCTGAGGTCTGAAGGGAATAACGATTCCATTAAATCAAAATTATATACAAACTTGTCCTTTGTTGGGATGACTATCAATGCCAAGTTAGCTTATTTTTTTATGGAAATGGAGACTGATCAAAAAGATCTCCACGTCCAAATAAATGATGTTCTCTGGAAGCTTACTTTACCCCCCAGTGGTGGAGGAACCATCTAGATCGTAACACAACAGAATCAGGGAAAACCATGAGGCCAATTAGAAGGGAAAAATTGTCAAGAAACAGGGGTAAAACTCCATAATAATCGGTGGCTTATATCCCCATCAGGGATAGGTTGTCACTTCCTAGAGATCAGTCCCATGGAGGTTATAGGGCATCTAAGTCTTGGGAATATGAGATCAAGAAGATTTAAGATAGGTTGGGGAACTTCCTCAACTAGTACAAGATAAAAACTCCAAACACCATAAAAGAGAAGACCACTGGAAACAACCCAAAGAATGTTTAGGATCCTAGAAAGCTCCCAAAGAAGTGTTGAGGTCTCTATAAAGGTTTTTCCACTTCAAACTCAAATAGTTGAGCACCATACCATCAAAACATTAGCGCTTTAATTGATTTAAACTTATAGAGTTCATATCATATGATTTTAAGATCAGATTACATGGTTTCATGGGTTAATTAGATGGTTAATTAACAATATTCAACAGTTTCTTCAATATTCAACTAGGGTTTGATTATGAAATAAAATAATATTATAATATGATCTTTACAGATTGCATCATACTAAAATTATTCTAACACAAATCTAATTACAATATTACATAAAGTAAACATGCCTTTAATTGATGTAGAATCAATCCCCAAATTCTCCAAACCAAATCTCTAAGCTAGTGTTCCATCCAAATATTTCTTAGCATCTAGGTCTCTCTTACATGTGTTATAATAATTAGGTTAAGATAATAGGTTATATTATAATCATTAATACTGAAATTAAGCTTAGGTCCTAAAATACTCTCAACTCATAAGGCCCAAAATAAGATCCAAATGTCCTAAAACTTGGTCTAACCCATATACCAACCCAATAGACCAAAATTCAATTATAATAAGATTAATACAGACTTTCTAAACATCTCATGAATCAACTTGAGGGTTAATATGTTATATAAATCAATCATCTTATAAAGTTAATTGATTACTTATTAAATTAATTCAATGAGCCAAAACACATAGCTTAAGTTTAAATATTAATTATTAATTATTAATTAATTTGATTGTGACTAGGTATTATAAGAACCTACTTCATGATCGATGGGATTCGATATTGAATAAATAATCCAAATAAGAAAATCCCCGACACCTAGCACCTGACCATTCCTTATCCACCCATAATATTAAGTAACTTAATTATTTACCTTAATGGTTTATTATTTTGCCAACATATATAACCATAACAGTCCAATCAATACGTAACTCAGTTAACTAATAAAATATATGTAACATCTCAAAGTTACTTCTCAATCTACTAAATGACATATCGAAAGTCCAACATCTCAAATCACATAATGATATTTCGTATGTCATATGAAATGATACCACATTTAAGTGTTAGAAATTCCAAAGGTTCACAACCTCTCACATTTACCTGTGTGAGGGAAGAGGACCCAAAGTTTAATAGAGACCTCTATAAGACGTGAAATGGTCATAAAAGACCATGGACAACTTGAAGAATGTCCCATAGCAAACTAAAAGTCCCTAATAACTTCCTTATTATCATAATATACTCAGTCATTCCTTCAAACGTCAAAGTCATATCTTAGAGACCTCAGAATAAACTCTGATTAACTCAGTGGACTTGCGTGCAATAAGTCTTGACCTATGATGGGACAATGTAATAACCATTACTTTTGAGTAATATATTTTATATTAATTTGCCATGTGAGGTAATTATATAAAATATTGGTAAATGGGACAAATATTTTTTTAAGTGAATTAAAAGAAAAATTTACTAAATTGTGCTTGTTTACTGTTATGTGAATCTAGATGGCATTACGTTATGATTAATGGTGTCATTGTGCTTTAGACGACATTTATGGTTTAAAGGAAGTTGGAACTTGAAATGATTTATATTATTCCGGATGCTAATTTAGAGGGCGCGGTTAGTCCCAAAATAGTCGAGATAGTCAAAATAAGTGCCATATTGTATTTTTGGATTCCGGGCACTTTTGACATGTTATGACTCACTTATGTAGTTACGAGTCATTTTAAAGGTATATTAACATTTTAAAGATGGAAATTAATGTTTAAGGCCCGATTAAGTCTTACAACCCCTTTTATTTCTTATGTGTTGCTCCCTAAACTTAGAGAGAAAGAGAGAGTAAGAGAATTTAGGAGAAAGAAGAAGAAATTGGGATTGATCTTGCTCCTACCAGAAAGAAATTCGAGATTTCAGCTTAAGGCAAGTTTTTTACTTGCTAATATATGGTTTATGGTGAATAAATTGTAGTGATTGTTGTGTATTGGAATCAATTGAACAAATAGGGGTTTTTGATGAATTTGTGGTATTTGACCTTATATATTGTTTAGATAGATTTGTTTTGATTTTAGTAGTTAGTTTTAAAGTAGGCTGAATTTAATTGGATTAATGATGGTTGTTGTGGGTAATAATGGAGAAGAATTTAGTTGTGGGAAAAGTAGGTCATCAAACACCACAGCAGAAATTAGAAATTCTGGGCCAGGCGAATTGATTCACCCATAGCGAATCGATTCGCTAAAGGGGTAGGCTACAGGTCTGTGTTGAGCGAATCGATTTGGCCTCTCTGAATCGATTTGGCAATTTACAGAATGTTGGGTTCTCTTGATCGAATCGATTCGGACCATCCGAATCGATTCGCTTTAAGACCGAATCGATTCGGCCAGGGTGAATCGATTCGGAATTCCTGCTGATTTAGGTGCTTTTTCTAACTTATTATTAACCCTTTTCTTTTAGACTTAGGATCTAGGAACCTTCCTTTGTGAAGTAAACTTAGTGTCCTAGAGTCTTACATTAGTTAAGTTACGTCCCTATATTAGAAGGGAGTGGATAGGGTTTATTCCGAGAATTTGCAACTAGATAATAAGGTAGTTTCTTCTCTTAGTAAGCTATTGAGATTAGGAGATGTAGGGTTATATGATTGGGGAAATTGATAGACTTGAGTGAGGCATATTACGTTTGGTGGCTTATGATAACATCATTAATTCTCGAAGACGAATTTAGGGAGTTATTAATCATTGAGGTTTATAATGATGATATTACTATAGTATGGCTCCGGATAAAAATTTGATGCATACCTTAAAATGAGATTTAAAAATTGTGAATGATAAATTGGTATATACACACCTCTCTAAAAGCTATCATAGGGGAAGTACGCGCATGAGGTGAAGTCCCCTGGCTAGTGAATGCAGGGTGAATATAGTCCTCGGCCATAGGACCGGTTATTGTATATATTGTGTGATTATTGTTCGAAGTGAGGTAATTCTGGGTGTGGTTATGACTCACTGTCGAAGGTATATGGATGCTTCCCGACGTTGCATTGTAGGATGCCCAGGTTGTCTTGTGCGATAGGCCCTGGAAGATGATAGCTATTTAGGGGCGCATCCAGTGGGGAAACTCGGAAGGACGGTCTTAGAATCGTTATATATTGTGTAATATAACTGTTCTTATTAAAGTGGAACCTTATTGAAGATACAACACTTTATGAAATAAATTGATTGGAATACATTTCCTAATGAGAAATGAAATTGTGTAAAAAGGAAATGGAATCTCATAACTAAAATTTTATTTATATTCTCCCTCATAAATGATTATGATCATGGTCGTTATAATTGTATAGATTATGCTTTTAGATTGAGAGATAAGATTCCTTGTCATTATTACGGTGATAGAAATAAACATATTCCTGATGATGAAATTATTCATAACTGTCTTGCACTTTATTCACTTGGTAATCATATTAAACTGGGCCCTGACCCATTTCCATATCTTTGCTTTGCATGAATCTTATATTCGCTAAGGTGTTCCACCGCAAGGACGCCCGTATTGAATTTTCCATTCGAGTGTCCTCTAAGCTGTAACACATTGCGGGGGTTATGGGACATTGAATTTAGACGCATCTTTCTTTTGTATACTAGTTAGGATCATCTATACATTCGGGCATGTTGCCCCAATTTTGTACTTGTATTATATAATGTGATTTTGCACTTTAAATACTCGGTGTAACTTAATTGTATGGGTCTGTTAACCGACAGCTTATTCGGTTAATTTGTTGTGTATGGTTACTGTTTTATGATATGTCCTTATTTTATACCCGCCTTCTTTTAAATTGGATTGTTGAACTAATTTATTTAACTTACCAAATAAAATTTTGACAATCCGTTTTTATAAAATATTGGGTGTTTATCTCGTATACTTATTGTATTATTGTGATGCTAAGAATGGAACATTTGGGATTCCTGTAATTATTGGAGTATTGGGATGGCCACCTCTTATTTTAATAAGTTGGGTGTCACAGATGGTATTAGAGCATCAGGTTCTAGAGTCTTTAGGATCTATGCGGACTTGTCACGTTCTACCGTAACATTTTTGACATAGAGCCTTAATGTTAAGATTATTTTGTTTGCGATCTTCTGTTAAGATACTTGTTCTTAATAGTATTCTAATTCATTACTTTCTTCATCTCAGATGCCGCCTAAGAGAGGTTGCCCTGTGAGAAGAGATAGAGTTGTAGAAGATGATGTAGATCCTCCACCGCCACAGCAAAGAACTATAAATGCCGCTGAAGTAGCCAATATTGTGGCCCAGGTGGTAAATGATGTGATGACTGTCGTAGTTCAGCAATTTTCCCAAGCTCAACAACCACGAGCTCAGTAGGTAAAGTCCCTGTGGGACCTTCTCCATGGGAAAGAGTCAAATAATCCTTCTTAAAGGGTCATCCCCCAGAATTTCAAGGTGGATCCGATGCGATAGTAGCTAACCAATGGAAAAAGGATATGTAACGTCATCTTCGTTTGATTGACTGTAGTGAGGAACGAAAGCAAATCCTTGCTACTTTTAAGCTATTTGGAGCAGCTTTACATTGGTGGGAGTCGATGACTACGCCAGGGCAAAGAGATACTATGACTATCACTGACTTTTGGGTTTTGTTTGACCAAAAATATTTTCCTCCGGCAGTCCAAAGCGAAATGAGGAGGAAGCTTCAAGATGTAGTTTAAGGTGAACGTTCCATGGCAGAATATGAGGAGGAATTTACTTGTTTAGCTAGTTTTGTGCTGGATGAGGTAACTCCAGAGGAGAGGAGAATATCCAAATTCATTGGAGGTTTACAGTGGAGGATACGACAACATTTGCTGGGTAATCCAGCTTTACAAAATTTTGGGGATGTAATGAATGCCACGTTACTCCATTGTCAAGATCATCGGTTTCATGTTCAAGGTAGTAAGAAGGCTTTAGTTGTGGGGTAAGCGGGTAAACCAGGAGGCAATGGGGTAGGAGGAGGAGTGCTACCCTCGTCCCAATCGTCGGGTAGTAAACAAAAGGAAAGGGACACCCAACAAGGGGACTTGTCTAAAAGGCAACATTTTAGTGGATTTAATGTTGGTGGCAGTAATTTTAGGCACGATTAGGGTGCCCAACAACAAACAGCTCGGGGTAATAATGGGGGTAGAGGCCATCCAGGCCAAGGCTTTGGGCAATTTAGAAATAACTGGGGCCGAAATCAGGAGAACATGACAGGTCGTTGCTTTCAATGTGGGGAGTTGGGGCATTATAAGAAGTCGTGTTCACATTTGATTGGTGGACAATTTCCTAGGGTTCCACAACATTCGCAGGCCCAGTTACCGCCATAAGTGCCTAATCCAGCCGTCCCTCCACAATAGGGACAACTACAGTATGGACGTGTTTACCACATATAGGATGCTATGCTTCCTCCAGCCCAGCCAGCGGTGCCAGCCATTGAGGGTAAGTTTCCTATTCACGGGCACATGGGTCATGTATTATTTGATATGGGTGCAACACACTCGTTTATTTCTAGAAGTTTTGCTCAGTCTACGGAGCTAATTAAAAGTGCAGAAAGTACTTTCACTAGTGTCGAATCTTCTATGGGTGATGGTTCCCTTATTTTCTTTGTTTGTAAACGAATAGAAATAAATCTTGGTAACTTGTGTTTTGAGGCCGATTTGCTCGTCCTTGATATGGTCGGGTATGATGTAATTCTGGGTATGGATTGGCAAGTGAAGTATCACGCGATAGTTAACTGTTATGGAAAGAGTATAGTTTTTTCCATTCCGGGGCAAGAGATGTTTTTAGTGGCTATGCCTCGTTCAGAGGGAGGTTCTAGCACTTACTTGTATTGTATTTCTAAGGAGACTTCTTGGGATGTATTCATTCCCTTAGATTCAATTTCGGTTATTAGATACTTCGAAGATGTTTTTCGAGAAATACCGGGTTTACCTCCAAGTCAGGAGATTGAGTTTGTAATTGATTTAGCATTGGGAACGCGACTGATTGCTAGAGCCCCTTACCATATGGCTCCTATTAAGATGAGGGAGTTAAGAGATCAGATTCAGAAGTTATTAAAACAAAGGTTTATTAGGTGTAGTACGTCACCGTGGGGAGCTTCTGTGTTGTTTGTGAAAAAAAGAGATGGTTATCTCCGGTTGTGTATTGATTATAGGGACTTGAATAAAGTCACCATCAGGAATAAATACCCATAATTTCGGATTGATGATTTGTTCGATCAACTTAGGGGAGCATCGTACTTCTCTAAAATAGACTTGAGGATGGGGTATCATCAGTTACGGATACGAGAATAGGATTTGTCCAAAACTGCGTTCCTAACTAGATATGGGTACTATGAATTCTGTGTTATGCCTTTTGGAGTAACCAATGCACCTACAGTGTTTATGGACCTCATGAATAGACTGTTTAGAGACTTCTTGGACCAGTTTGTTATTGTGTTTATTGATGACATCCTTATTTATTCTCAGTCAGAATCTGATCATGCTACGCATCTATGGTTGGTCCTACAGACATTGAGGGATCATTAGTTGTATGCTAAATTTGAGAAGTGTGGCTTTTGGCTACAGGAAGTATAGTTTCTGGGTCACATTGTGATAGCTTAGGGTATTTCGATAGACCCAACTAAAGTTATTGCGGTGAGGGAATGGGGTCAGCCCACGACACCTACCGAGATCCGTAGTTTTCTGGGTTTGGCAGGCTATTACAGCAGATTTATCAAGGGTTTCTCTAAAATTGCTAGCCCTTTGATAAACTTAACATGGAAAGGGGTGAGGTTTGTTTGGGATGATTCTTGTCAGTTCGCTTTCGATGAGCTGAAAGATAAGTTGACTTCTGCTCCAGTCCTTGCATTACCAAGGTCAGGATTGGAATATTTGGTCTTTACTGATGCATCTCTACAAGGGTTGGGAGGTGTATTACAATAATAACATCGGGCTATTGCTTATGCTTCTCGCAAGATAAAGCCCCATGAGAAGAATTATCCAGTTCATGATTTGGAACTTGCTGCAGTAGTATTTGCCTTGAAGATTTGGAGACATTATCTCCTGAGGGAGAAATTTAGTCTTTTCATGGACCACAAATCGTTGCAATATTTATTTTCACAGAAAGATTTGAATATGCGACAATGTCGGTGGTTAGAGTTTGTGAAGGACTGCTAATTTGATATTCATTATCACCCAGGTAAGGCGAATGTAGGGGCCGATGCGTTGAGTCAGAAACCCGAGGGGGAGTTAGCGCAGGTGTGGAAGGCTAAGTGGAAGGAGATCAGCCAGGAGGATGCGGTTGCTAGAGCATTTATGTCGGTTATGACCGTTAGGCCTACTATTGTAGCAAGGGTGGTGGAAGCTCAAGGAAGGGATAAAAGTTATCAGGACCGTATACACCAATTGTTGACCGAGGGAGCAGAATCCTGCACTATAAGTGCTGAGGGTGGGTTACGTTTCCATGGGAGACTCATTGTCCCGGACGAAGGGGATTTAAGACAGGTCGTGATGACAGAATATCATGGATCTAAGTTTACAGTGCATCCTGGTGGGGACAAAATGTACCAAGACATGCGCCGTTAGCATTGGTGGCCAGGCATGAAACGGGACATTTCTGAATTTGTTTCCCAATGCAGTACTTGTCAACTGGTGAAGGTAAATCATCAAAGACCAATAGGTTTATTACAACCATTGGAAATACAGGTATGAAAGTGGTAAAGTATCTCGATGGACTTCATCACAGTATTACCAGCGTCGCAGAGCAGTCATGATTCCATTTGGCTTATTGTTGATCGTTTAACTAAGTCAACACATTTCCTACCCGTACGTACAGACTACAATACTGCTCATTATGGTCGGGTATTATTGCGAAGGTTGTTAAACTCCACGGGATGCCCATTAATATAGTCTCCGATCGAGACAAAATTTTTTGTTTCCCACTTTTGGCAAAGTTTTCGAGAAACTATGGGAATCGAGTTGAAGTTGAGTACCTCTTACCACCCTCAAACAGATGGGCAGACAGAAAGAGTCAACCAAATGTTGGAGGATATGCTCAGAATGTGTGTACTTGATTTCGAAGGAGGTTGGGAACAATACCTTCCTTTGGTCGAATTTTCTTATAATAATTCGTACCAACTCACTATCGGGATGGCACCCAATGAAGCACTATATTACAGGTCGTGTAGATCACCTACTTGTTGGTGGGAAGTAGGGGATAATAAATTTTTTGGACCTGAAATGATCCAAGATAATTCTTCGAAGATTGAACTTATTAGAAATCGCATCTGAATAGCTCAAGATCGTCAAAAGAGTTATGATGATGCTATATAAGGCATGTGGAATTGGAAGTTGGAGATCAAGTTTTGGTGCGAGTATCGCCAATGAAAGGTATAAAGCAATTTGGGAAGAAAGGAAAGCTTGCGTCGCGTTACGTAGGACCTTTTCCCATTATTGCTAAGGTAGGCCCAGTAGCGTATCAACTTGCCTTATCGGAACACTTACAACAGATTCATAATGTGTTTCATGTTTTATCTTTGAAAAAGTACAAGAGGTGTGAAGGAGCTCATTGGCATATTCCTTTGGATGATATCGAATTGAAAACCGATATTTTATACGAAGAACAACATATTGCAATCTTAGATCAAGGGGAGCGTAGACTAAGATCTCGAGTGGTGCCCTTGGTTCGGGTTCAATGGGGTCATCACAATGCCGAGGAATCGACATGGGAGCGTGAAGATGATATGCGAGAAAAATATCAACATCTCTTTTTGCAAGGTAAGCCTGAATTTTGAGGGCAAAATTCCCTTATAAGGGGGGGAGAGTGTAATAACCCGTACTTTTGAGTAATTTATTTTATATTAATTTGCCATGTGAGGTAATTATATAAAATATTGGTAAATGGGACTAATATTATTTTCAGTGAATTAAAAGATAAAATTTACTAAATTGTGCCTGTTTACTATTATGTGAATGTAAATGGCATTACATTATGATTAATGGTGTCATTATGCTTTAGACTACATATATGGTTTAAAGGAAGTTGGAACTTGAAATGATTTATATTATTCCGGATGCCAATTTAGAGGGCGCCGTTAGTCCCGAAATACTCGAGATAGTCGAAATAAGTGCCATATTATATTTTTGGATTCCGGGCACTTTTGACATGTTATGACTCAATTATGTAGTTACGAGTCATTTTAATGGTGTATTAATATTTTAAAGATGGAAATTAATGTTTAAGGCCCGATGAAGTCTTACAACCCCTTTTATTTCTTATGTGTTGCTTCCTAAACCTAGAGAAAAAGAGAGAGTAAGAGAATTTGGGAGAAAGAAGAAGAAATTGGGATTGATCTTGCTCCTACCGGAAAGAAATTCGAGATTTAAGCTTACGACAAGTTTCTTACTTGCTAATATATGGTTTATGGTGAATAAATTGTAGTGATTGTTGTGTATTGGAATTAATTGTACAAATAGGGGTTTTTGATGATTTTTTGGTATTTGAACCCTTATATATTGTTTAGATAGATTTGTTTTGATTTTAGTAGTTAGTTTTAAAGTAGGATGAATTTGGTTGGATTAATGATGGTTGTTATGGGTAATAATGGAGAAGAATTGAGTTGTGGGAAAAGTAGGGCATCAAACACCATAGCCGAAATTAGAAATTCTGGGCCAGGAGAATCGATTCGCCCATAGAGAATCGATTCACTAAAGGGGTAGGCTACAGGTCTGTGTTGAGCGAATCGATTTGGCCTCTCCAAATCGATTCGACAGTTTACAGAATACTGTGTTCTCTTGACCTAATCGATTCAGACCATCCGAATTGATTCTCTTCAAGACCGAATTGATTCGACTAGGGCAAATCGATTCGAAATTCCTGCTGATTTAGGTGATTTTTTTAACGTAGTCTTAGCCCTTTTCTTTTTGTCTTAGGATCTAGGAACCTTCCTTTGTGAAGTAAAATTAGTGTCCTACAGTCTTACATTAGTTAAGTTACGTCCCTATATTAAAAGGGAGTGGACGTGATTTATTTCGGGCATTTGCAACTAGATAATAAGGTAGTTTCTTCTCTTAGCAAGCTATTGAGATTAGGAGATGTAGGGTTATGTGATTGGGGAAATTGAGAGGCTTGAGTGAGGCATATTACGTTTGGTGGCTTATGGTAACATCATTAATTTTTGGAGACTAATTTAGGGACTTATTAATCATTGAGGTTTACAATGATGATATTAATATAGTATGGCTCCAAATAAAAATGCGATGCATACCTTAAAATGAGATTTAAAAATTGTGAATGATAAATTGGTATATACACACCTCTCTAAAAGCTATCATAGGGGAAGTATGCGCATGAGGTGAAGTCCCCTGGCTAGTGAATGCAGGGTAAATATAGTCCTCGGCCATATGACCGGTTGTTGTATATATTGTGTGATTATTGTTCGAAGTGAGGTAATTCTGGGTGTGGTTATGACTCACTGTCGAAGGTATATGGCCGCTTCCCGACGTTGCATTAGATGCCCAGGTTGTCTTATGCGATAGGCCCTGGAAGATGATAGCTATTTAGGGGCGCATCCAGTGGAGAAACTCGGAAGGACAGTCTTAGAATCGTTATATATTGTGTAATATAACTATTCTTATTAAAGTGGAACCTTATTGAAGATACAACACTTTATGAAATAAATTGATTGGAATACGTTTCCTAATGAGAAATGGAACGGTGAAATGAAATTGTGTAAAAAGGAAATGGAATCACATAACTAAAATTTTATTTATATTCTCCCTCATAAACGATTATGATTATGGTCGTTATAATTGTGTAGATTATGCTTTTAGATTGAGAGATAAGATTCCTTATCATTATTATGGTGATAGAAATAAACATATTCCTGATGATTAAATTGTCCATAATTTTCTTGCACTTTATTCACTTGGTAATCATATTAAACTGGGCCCTGGCCCATTTCCATATCTTTGCTTTGCATGAATCTTATATTCGCTCAGGTGTTCCACCGCAAAGACGCCCGTATTGACTTTTCCATTCGAGTGTCCTCGAAGCTGTAACACATTACGGGGGTTATGGGACATTGAATTTAGACGCATCTATCTTTTGTATCCTAGTTAGGATCATCTATACATTCGGTCATGTTGCCCCAACTTTGTACTTGTATTATATAATGTGATTTTGCACTTTAAATACTTGGTGTAACTTAATTGTATGGGTCTGTTAACTAACAGCTTATTCAGTTAATTTGTTGTGTATGGTTACTGTTTTATGATCTGTCCTTATTTTATACCCACCTTCTTTTAAATTGGATTGTTGAACTAATTTCTTTAACTTACCAAATAAAATTTTGACAATCCATTTTTCTAAAATATTGGGTGGTTATCTCATATACTTATTGTATTATTGTGATGCAGAGAATGGTCCATTTGAGATTCTTGTAATTATTGAAGTATCGGGCTGACCACCTTTTATTTTAATAAGTGGGGTGTCACAGACAATAGTCCATCTTCCATGATAGAATCCTTCTGGAATATCATGAAAGTATGCTCAGACCATTTTTGGGACACCTTAATCATTTTCAAACTCCATAAACGTCCAGCCAAGCTCCTGCAACTTCTTTGGCGGGTAAGTAGAAGGTATATACACTATTCTACTTACCTCCACCACTCACATCCACTAGAATTGAAGAGTCCAATCCGCATTAAATTCTTCTATCAACTACATAACACCTCCTACAAGCCTTCCACAAAAACTTAATCGGGTTATTGTATCCATTAATCCTCAGGCCAGCCCCATCCATGGTGCCAAAATCCACTTATTCTCTCTCCAATGGAATGCATATATATGGGAGGCTTGTGAATTGTTAAGGGTATCTAAAAATCGTCAAAGAATCATCTAAGAAGAGTATAACAGTTGTTCATTGTTGTACCTTCTACCAACCCACTATTAGTAAAATCTAGAATAGGTTTTTAGACCATTTCCAACTCATACATTTTATATTATGTTGAGTCCTAAACTAAGATAAGAAATTCTTAGACAATTCCATTGGTTACTTCCTAGACACCCTTTGATCATTAATACTTATTGCAAACACCCCAAACCTTCTTGACCGAAGCCTAATAGGAAAATACATTATAATACTCTCATTTATAATCAAATATATTGAGCAACACCTTTTAAAGTGGACGTAAGATCCTCAGTTGAGAACGAAACCACTTTATATCATTGTTTATTATTTTGAAACTTCTCCCCACTAACCTATCTGAGGTACTGTGGAGAGCACTTATTGAGTCTGCGGTATTAAAAGGTTTCAACCACCACCAGTTTGTTTCCATCTGTGGGAATGACTATTCCATTCAATCAAACTAATATACAAACTTTTCCCTTGTTGGGGTGAGTATCAGTGACAAGTTTGCTTGTTCTTTTAAAAAGATGGAGACCAGTCAAAAAGATTTCTAGGACCTACTCAATGATATTTTTAGGAAGCTTCTTTTAACCATATTGGTGGAGGAACCATCTACAGCCTATTAGAAGGGAAAATTATCAAAAAGGAGGGGTAAAATCTCCACAATTGTCAATGACTTATATCTCTATTAGGGATAGGATGTCATTTCCTAAAGATCAGTCCCGTGGAGGTTCTAGGGCATCTAGGCCTTGAGACAATGAGATTAAGAAGATTCAAGATAGGTTGGGGAACTTCCTCAACTAATACAAGATAAAAATCCAAACACCATCGACCTATCCCTAAAAAAACGTGGCCTTCATTCTCTAACGAGGTCCAAAACTATGCTCTTACCCTAAGTGGAAGATGCCTAGTATTTATCACTTTGATGTGTCCAAAGATACTATTTATCACCTGAAGACTTAGAGATCCCTCATGCTTCTTTAAGATACCCCAAAAGAGATCCTACGTAGATCTTCCTTGCTACTCTGAGGGGGATAACCATGGATTGGTTTGCCTAGATCAAACCAGGAACGAGTAGGACTTTCATAGAATTAGCTAGGTATTTATCATCCACTTTAGTGGTGGAAAATGGGTGGTTATGAGCGGATCATAAATGGATACGGATAAATTTGGGTTGGTCAAGGGTGGGTCAAGCATAATAATGTGGTCGGGTTAAGCTTGGGTTGGATCGGGTTGACCCATTTTTTCCCCTTCCTTTTTCAGTTGCACCTTCGAGTTGTTTTAAGCAAATCCAAAATAGAGTTTAATTTCTGGAAAAAAAAACGAATTAAAACATACACATGTTAATTCAAGTCTAAATTTATAACATGTCTGTAAATTAAAATTTTGAAAGTAAAAATAAAATTTCTAAAAAGAGATCTCATAGAGTCCAATAAAACTTTCAAACATAAATAAATTTATAACATGTTTGTTTTTTTGATTTTGATCTAAAGTTTTGATCGTGCTTCAAGTTTTGAGAAAGAGGAAAAGAACCGCAGGTTTGGAATGTGTTTCCAGTAGAAAAAGAAATGGATTTTTAAGTTTTAACATTTGACCCGCACTGACCCGCGGCTTGACCCGCTACTTACCTGGAAGCTTTGGTTTAATTAAATCGTTCAAACCCACTTATATATAAAATGGGCACCCAACAAATTTTTGTGCATGGATTTTGGGCAGTTTTTTCCCAAAAAAAAAAACAAATTGCCAGGCCTAATCCACTTCATATGGGCTCAGAAGATGATAAAGTTTTTTACTTCTCTCCTCCACTTAAGGAATAAGTTTGAAGAATCCCTCATAATATGCTAAGAGATTCCACTATGAGGATCTACAAGTGATGGAACTAAATGGAACCATTTATAAATTTGCCTTCATCTCGAGTCTTACATCAGAGGACTTATTGAGGTTCTATGGAAAAACACCCCCTCAGTCCATGATAGAGCTACTAAAAATATCTCAGAAGTACATAAATGCGGAGGATGCAGTCACTGTAAGGAACACTATAGCCTCCCCTCAATAAGGGAAGAGGAAATATGTGTTTTATTACCTTAAAGAGTTCCCTGAGATCACTAAGGAAGAATAGAGGAAAGAACAATAGGACTATGAAAGAAAAATATTTTATTCCACTCATAGCCACTATAGAAGAGGTCTTTACGTTAGTAGAAGCTCATAAACTCTTCCCTCCCCCAAGGCAATGAGAGTTTCAGAGGATATGAGGGATAAACCTAATTACAACAGTGGTAGACCCTCCTCCATGACCCAAAAAGTTCATCTTAAAAGCATGCTGATATACCCAAGTATGACCTCGGCCTAGAGGTACCTACCTCGGCCAAGATGAGGGCCGAGATGATGACCAACCCCCCCAGTGTGTCGAGGTCCACGGCTAAGGCTACCTCGGCCAAGGCCGACACTACCACATGCACCTTCCCAGGGACACTTCTCATATCACAGATGTCAACATCAACCCCAGGTACCAAGGAATAGTAACCCCGGTCAACAGTAGGCCGAGATAACCAGAAGCTCTACGTTCATCTTCAACATGAACCTTACCTCGGAGGAGGCCGAGGTAACCAGAGGCATCACTTATCATCAGCACGCCAATGACTCGGCTCAGGCCGACACAGGCATATATCTCGGCTGACATAAAGCCGAGACACCTCATGACACCTCGCAGATTGAACAGATGACCAACCTTTATAGCTCGGCCTCTCCTAGGCCGAGGCCATTCACCAACATGACTGCCAAGCATCTGTTGACATTTGGGTAAGGACACCTGGGCATAAATCAGTTATAACAAGATTATTCTCCACATGTGGGGGAATATTTCATCATCATTACCTACATGTAGCCCTGACAGCTGGCACACCCCCATTGGTGAGGAAGCAACACACATGCACATTACATGCATAGGGGGTACATTACACCCCCTAGGCACTATATAAAGGGATCACCCCCTACCTTGCAAAAGGATCCAGAGATTAAAACCCTAGCAAAAACTCTGTCTAAACACACACAGTAGAGAGAGATAGAGCTTGAGAGGTTGTATTCGTGGCCATTAGTGCCTTCTTTCAGTGATATTACTCACACACACACTCACAGTGGACGTAGGCCCGATTGGCTGAACCACTTATATTCAGGTGTCATTCCTCTTATCCTCACCTCATTCTCATCTTTTTTATGGCTGTGTTAACATTGTTATACTCATATTGAGCTTGGGAGCATCTCATTTGGTGGTGCTGACTTTCAGCATCATCATTTTTGGCGCCGTCTGTGGGAATCGAGAAGCTATCTCTTCCTCTTTTTTCTGCTCTACCTCACCAGAGACTCTGGTGGTGAACCAGGAACCACCCCATGTTTGGAGCTGTTTCACCATTGAAAGAGGTCCTTTCAGGTATTAAGCTCACCTGCAACTAAAGCTCTATACAGTTTAACACATGGCACCAGACTTGCCGCCGCCTCTTCCGCCGCCCGGAGGTGGAGGAGCTAGCTCCAGTCAGGCTCCTCCCCAGTCCGAAATGGCAGAGGTGGCAGCTGCCTTGAAATATTTGGCTGCAACACAACAAGCGATGAAGGAGCAATTTATACAGCTCAGCCAAACCATGATGATGAGACCGCCTGGGGCCTCACCGGATATGATCACTCCGGCGGCGGTTCATCCACAGCCAGACGCCAGGGGACCACCCCAGGCACCGATGAAGGACCAACCTGCACCTCAGCGGAGGAGGGACGTTGCTGACCCTAGGCGCTTGCGCCTGGGGAGGTAAGGAAACCCTTGCCCGGAGGACAGGTATGATGACCTAGGAGCAGAAGAGGTCCCAGAAGACTGCTGGGAGCCATATGAGGTGTCAGATAACACCGTACGACCTCTTAGGCAAAGCCAAGGATGTATCGGCCGAAGAAGAGATGAGGCCCAACAGAGAGGGTCGACCGTTGATAGGCAGAGCCAAGGATGTGTCGGCCGAAGAAAAGATGAGGCCCAGCAGAGGGGGTCGGCCTTCAACAGGTTGAGCAGAGTCTCGGCCTTCGAGAGGCTGGGACCAGTTAATGACCTAAGACACAGGCTATCAAGGTCAAGGAGTGCAGCAGGCTCCCAAAGAGGGGATAGGCAGGCTCGGCCAGATCAAGGCCGACCCATGGAGAGAAGAGCAAGAGAGCAGGAAGAGGTCAACAGTCAGCGGGTCGCAGCTGGGGAACCCTCTGTCCACCGTAGAGAGGTGGCAGAGGATAACCTCGGCCAAGTTGATGGGAGAAGACCCTGGAATGACTCAATCCAACGTCTCGAAGAGAAGATAGGGGACCTCATGAAAAGTAGGGACCCATTGCAAAGGGGCTACTCGGAGGGCTCCCCGTTTGTAGCCAGGATAGTGGGGTTCCCAACCCCCGCTAAGTTCAAGCCTCCTACGGTGACTCCTAAATATGATGGCAGCACTAACCCAGTGCACCACATCGAGATGTATCAATCAGCCGCAGATATTTACTCGATACCTGATGAGATGAAGTGCAGGGCCTTCTTAGGGACCTTAACAGGTGCCGCGCATAGCTGGTTCACCTCTCTTCCAAAGAATTCAATCGAAAACTTCAAGGGGTTGGCCGAGCAGTTCATACATAACTTCTGCTTTGGGGTAAGACCTCAAAAGAAGACTACCCACCTCCTATATGTCAAACAGGCTAAGGGTGAAAGCCTGAGAGACTACATAGCAAGATTCAACAAGGAGAAGTTAGAGGTGGAGGACTATGAAGAGAGCATAGCCATGACCGCCCTTATAGGAGGCCTCCAGAAGGGAAAGCTACTATGGAAGCTGGCGGAAGACCCCCCCAAGTCTATGGCAGAGCTGTTGTCCACTGCAGGAAAAGTGATGAATGCGGAAGAGGCGATGGCCGCCAAATACGAGGAGGAGAACCGCGGTAGTACTGGGAGGTCCCAGGGCAAGAAAGAAGGGAAGAAGCGGTCAGCAGATGACAAGTTCGCTCATTACACTCCTCTGACTGTGACCTGTGAACACATTCTTAATGAGATCAAGAGTGACCGGGATCTGAGGTGGCCAGAGAAGTTGAAGGCTCCGCCACATAAGAGGAATAAAAACCTCTGGTGTGAGTTCCATCAGGATCACGGCCACATCACAGACAGATGCTTTGCCCTGAAGGACGAGATTGAGAAGATGCTGAAATCCGGGAAGCTAAGAAAGTATGTGGATGGCAAGGCCCCAAAAGGTGGCAGAGAAGACCCTAGGAAGAGAAGGGACGACAGGTGCCGTGGTGATGTCCCGACTAGAAGGCATGATGATTCAGAGGGTGATGATGGAGATGACCCGGATCTCCCACCTAGGGATGACAACACCCTAGTGAAAAGGGTAGGAATGATCTCCTTTGGTGTTAGCACCATATGTGGGGGATTCGCAGGGGGTGGCTCTGAGGTAGCCGATAGAAAGGCTCATGTAGCAGAGGCCAAGTCGGTGGTCAAGCCTGAGACTGTGAACCTGACGTCTTCTGACGCTGGACAGAAGAGAACAAAGGTGGACATGGACACCCTAGTGGTGGGGTTCTATCGGCTCGACTTCAAGGGCATCTTAGCCCCCCATGATGACCCCTTGGTCATCACGACAAGGGTGCATGGGTGCGATGTAGGGAGAATCCTCATAGATGGGGGAAGCTCAGCAGATGTGATGTTCTGGCCTTGTTTCAAAAGCTTGGGTCTTAGCAGATCAAGATTAGTGCCATACCACCATCCCTTGATAGGCTTTAGTGGTGAGAAAGTGCACCCATTGGGCATGTATGAGATGGACGTACGCATGGGGGATGAGTGGCCTAAGAGGCTGACTAAGAAGATAAACTTTTTTGTTATGGACGAGAATGTCTTCTCGGCCTACAACCTCATCATCGGAAGAGTAGCCCTCAAGGAGTTTGAAGTCGTGCCGTCAACGGTCCATCAAATGCTAAAATTCCCGACTCCTTATGGGATAGGGGAAGTGCGGGGGGATCAGACCACGGCACGGGAATGTTACTTCAACTCAGCTGAAGAGAGGGAGGCCCATAAGAGAGCAACCGTCACCTACAGCATAGACACTCTTGACCCAAGAGATGAAACAAAGCTGAAGAAGGGCGAGGCCGCGGAAGAGGTAGAATCCATCGTCCTCAATGAGGAAGAGCTGGAAAAAACCATCCAGGTCGGCAAGGACCTAGAACCAAAGATTAAGGAAGAGCTGGTAAGCCTTCTCAGGAAGAGGCAGAATGTCTTCGCCTGGAGCCACACCGACATGCCTGGTATAGACCCTGAGGTCATGACCCACAAACTCAACGTGGACAGGGATGCCAGGCCAATCAAGCAGAGGAGAAGAATTTACTCCAGAAAGAAGTATGAGGTCATTCGGGAAGAGGTGAAGAAGTTGGAAGAGGCCGAGTTCATACGAGAGGTCACCTATCCAGAGTGGCTCTCAAATGCAGTGATCGTGCCTAAAGCCAATGGAAAGTGGCGGATGTGTGTAGATTTCACATACCTGAATAGGTCTTGCCCGAAGGACAACTATCCCCTACCTAGGATAGACCAGATGGTGGACGCAACAGCAGGGCACGAGCTCATGAGCTTCATGGATGCTTATTCGGGTTATAACCAAATCTTCATGGACGCCGAAGACTCTGAGAAGACAGCCTTCATCACTGACAAGGGGACATACTGTTACAAGGTAATGCCCTTTGGTCTGAAAAATGCGGGGGCAACATATCAGCGTCTCGTCAATAGGATGTTTGAGGAACAGATAGGTAAGACCATGGAGGTGTACGTAGACGATATGCTAACGAAGAGTTTAAAGGCATGTACTCACGTGGCAGACCTTGAGAAGACCTTTAATGTCATGGACCAATACAGAATGAAGCTTAACCCGGCGAAATGTGACTTCGGGGTAGGAGCTGGGAAGTTCCTGGGGTTCATCGTTAATCAAAGGGGGATTGAGGCAAACCCTGAGAAAATCAAGGCATTGCTCGATATGAAGACTCCTAGGAGTATCAAGGATGTCCAGAGACTCACGGGAAGAGTGGCAGCCCTGAACAGGTTTGTTTCCAGGGCAACGGATAAGTGTCTTCCGTTCTTTAAGGTTATAAGGAAGGCCTTCCAGTGGGATAAAGAGTGTGAAAAAGCTTTTGATCAACTCAAGTCCTACTTAGGGTCTCCCTTGCTGCTGTCCCGGCCCATCGCGGGGGAAAGGTTGTTTGTATATCTAGCAGTCTCTGAGTCGGCCATTAGCGCGGCCATCATACGAGAAAAGGATAGAGTTCAGAGGCCTGTGTACTTTAATAGTAAGGCCCTACAAGGGTCTGAACAGAACTATCCCCGGATGGAGAAGTTGGCTTATGCTCTTATCCATGCTTCAAGGAAAATGAAACCCTATTTTCAAGCTCACTCTATGACAGTCCTCACGGACTCCCCACTAAGGCAGGTCCTGCACAAGCCTGAGATGTCCGGAAGATTGATGACCTGGGCCATTGAACTAGGAGAGTATGATCTTACTTACCAGCCCAGAACAGCCATTAAGGGACAGGCCCTTGCTGACTTTGTCGCAGAGTTCACGTGGGAAGAGACTGAGTCAGGGAATAGCTTGGAAAGCGGCGAAGAGAAGGGTCAAGGTGTCTCCCGAGATTCGGAAGAGATAGACCAGTACGTCTTCCGGGGGTGAGAAGAGGTTGTACCAGGCAAGGCTCGGAGGAGAGTAGAAGAAAATGCAGAGGGTCGATACCTCTTCGAAAAAGGAGTAATGAGAGAAGGGGTCTTCTCTTCAGAGGAAGACGTGTGGAGCCTGTTCGTGGATGGATCCTCCTGTGACGGTGGAAGCGGCGCGGGGCTGGTACTCTCAGCCCCAGATGGCGCCAACATTGAGTATGCCTTAAGATTCAACTTCCAGGCTTCAAACAACGAGTCTGAGTATGAGGCCATGATAGCGGGCCTCCTATTGGCAACAACTCTGCGGGTGAAGCGGCTTCTACTCCATAGCGACTCAAGGTTGGTTGTTAACCAAGTATTGGGGGCGTACGAGGCCAAGGATGAGAGGATGGCCAGGTACTTAAAAAAGGTAAGAGGGTTGCTAGAATTTTTTGAAGAGGCCAAACTGAAGAGAGTGTCGATATTGAGCAACAATAACGCCGACGCATTAGCAAGGCTGGCCTCGGCAACGAAGACAGACTTGGGAAGAACCATCCCAATCGAAGTCCTAGGAAAGGCAAGCATCGAGGAGGACGAGGTGCCCAGCCCTTGTCACAACGTGAACCTGGGGGACTCTTGGATTGACCCGCTCGTCAGATACTTAAGAGAGGGGGAGCTACCTGAGTCCAAACTGGAAAGAAGAAAGTTGAGGTACAGAGCTGCCAAGTTCTCTTTGGTAGGGGATGTTTTGTATAAGAATGGGTTCCTCTTGGCCCTCCTCAGATGTGTGCATCCCATGGAGGTAACCCGGGTCTTGCAGGAGGTTCATGAGGGCTCTTGCTCTAGCCATATAGGAGGAAGGCCCTTAGCCAAGAGAATCATCACCCAGGGATACTGGTGGCCAACCTTGTCTAAGGACGCTGCTGACTATGTGAAGAGGTGCGAAAAATGTCAGAGGTTCGCCACTATCCCCCACCAACCCCATCAGCCTATGACATCAATCTCTTCTCCATGGCCGTTCGCGGTATGGGGAATTGACTTGGTAGGACCTTTGCCAAGAGCAGTCAACAACTATAGATTCTTGATAGTTGCCATTGACTACTTTTCAAAATGAGTAGAAGCCGAACCCATGATAACAATTACGGAGCAGAAGACCTTTTAGTTCATCTGGAAGAACATCATATGTAGGTATGGCCTCCCGAACACGCTCATCTCAGATAATGGGACCCAGTTCAAGAACGCCTCCTTGGCGAAGTATTGCCAAAGTGTGGGGATTAAACAGTTCTTCTCATCTCCTGGTCGACCTCAGGCTAATGGACAGACTGAGGTTACAAATAGGACTATCTTGGATGGAATCAAGAAGAGGTTAGAAGACGCGAAGGGGAGATGGATAGAAGAGGTTTACGCTGTGCTATGGGCTTACAGGACCACAGTAAGGACACCCACAGGAGAAACCCCATTCATGTTGGCACATGGTTCAGAAGCCGTCATACCAACGGAGATAGGCCTACCAACTCATCGAGTTCAGATCTATGATCATAACAACAACGGGGAAAGGAGGAGGTTAGACCTGGACCTTATTGAAGAAAGAAGGGAAGACGCAGAGGTCAGGAAAGCAGCCTACCAACAGAGGGCAGCAAAGTTCTACAATCAAAGGGTGAAGACAAGACCCATTGCGGTAGGGGATCTAGTGCTTAAGAAGACCCTACAGAAAGCAAACAAGCTACACCCGAACTGGCATGGCCCCTACAGAGTAACGGAAGAGGTTGTGCCTGGCACGTATAGGCTAGAGAACCTAAAGGGAGAACCCTTCACCAACCCGTGGAATGTCGACCACCTAAAGAGATATTTCATATAATGTTGCATCTATTTTGTCAATTGTAAATGTACCATTTTATTGAGAAGAGGTTGTGAATAAAGATCAGTTTCCATGGTAAATTCTTGTTTCGTTTTAACATCATCCATTTGGTGAAATTTATTATGGGGATAACCTCTTAGGTGAGGACCTCAGACCTTAAACATCATTAATTTGGTGACATTATGGGGCTTACCTCGGCCTAGGTGATGGCCTCAGACCCTCATAACATCACTTGGTGGTGACGAGGTCTGAGCTCGGACACCTCGGCTAGAGGACCTCAGACCTTAAACATCATTAATTTGGTGACATTATGAGGCTTACCTCGGCCTAGGTGATGGACTCAGACCCTCATAACATCACTTGGTGGTGACGAGGTCTGAGTTCGGACACCTCGGCTAGAGGACCTCAGACCTTAAACATCATTAATTTGGTGACATTATGAGGCTTACCTCGGCCTAGGTGATGGCCTCAGACCCTCATAACCACTTGGTGGTGACGAGGTCTGAGCTCGGACACCTCGTCTAGAGGACCTCAGACGTTAAACATCATTAATTTGGTGACATTATGAGGCTTACCTCGGCCTAGGTGATGGCCTCAGACCCTCATAACCACTTGGTGACGAGGTCTGAGCTCGAACACCTCGGCTAGAGGACCTCAGACCCTTAAACATCATTATGGGGATAACCTCTTAGGTGAGGACCTTAAACATCATTTGGTCAAATTTATTATGGGGATAACCTCTTAGGTGAGGACCTCAGACCTTAAACATCATTAATTTGGTGACATTATGAGGCTTACCTCGGCCTAGGTGATGACCTCAGACCCTCATAACCACTTGGTGACGAGGTCTGAGCTCGAACACCACGGCTAGAGGACCTCAGACTCTTAAGTAATGGTTATGGCACCACATTCAGTAATGACTTCAGAGAGTGCATAGCATTCATGTACATTCACAAATAAAGATGAAGGGAGACTTGCATTCAATAAAAGGAAGAAATTGCATAATATTTAAGTGTCTGAGAAATTACATGCAAGATTACAAGTCAAAACAAAAAATGAAAAATACAAGTTAAACATCTGAAGGAGGAACGTTTGATGTCTCTTCTGGGTTGGCCTGCTCAGTATTGGTCACCTCAGCTACTTCGTTTGCAGGGTCAGTTTCTCCGAGGTCAGTCCCTTCCAGAGTAACAGTTTGACCAGGGGCAGCAGCTTCATCCTCTATCTCCTACAAGGCCTGAGCAAACTGGGCATCGGCAAGGCCGAGGCCCACAAAATCTGAGGCCCTAATGGTGCCAACCTCGGCCTCCCTTACCTCGGCCCATTTGGAAGTGGCCTTAATACCCCTTTCAAGGTACTCCAGACCGAAACCTACAAACTCCTCGGAGACCTTATAGTCAGCAATTATTGTCTCCGAGGCATCTGCAAGAGAAGCCTTTACCGCAGCATCGACCTTCCTCTGCAAAGCATCGTCCTTGTCCTTCAGGGCCTTGGTATGACTCTGAACAAGTGCAGAGATGTCCTTCTCTAGGGCTTGGGCCTTATTTTCAGAGGTCTGAGCCTTGGTCTCAGCCTCCTGTAACTCGGACCTCAAACGAGCAACCTCGACCTTCAGGGTGCCCTCAACTTTTTCAGCCTCCTGCCCCTTCTGAATGAGAGGCAATTTCCTCAGGGCCCAGTTGGATAGCTGATACATGGCAGCCGCACCCTGCACAGTAAATGAAGAAGTTAGATGAGAGCAGAATCAGACGTTGCACTTTGGACGAGAACAAGTTATACCTGGACTACTCGATAAAGGCCAAATTCAACCATAATGGGAGTGTCCATGGCCCTGAAGAAACGCTTGTCGGCCTCGGTCATCATATTGTTCAGAGCGTCCATGGCCTGTCGGATGTGGCCGACCACTCTATCAGAAAGTTTTAACTGGTCCAGACGGGCTGATAACGTGTCGGCCGTGAGGGGGATCGCAGTGTCTGAGGCCCTCTTGGTCCTGGAGCTCGGCCTCTGATCCTCAGGAGGATGGACCTCAGGTGCCCTCTTCTTAGACTTGGATGTTGAGGGAGCAGGTGGAGGAGCATTTATGCCAGTCTTCTTGATAAGTCTGGACAAGCTTGGAGCTGCCATCTCCCACAACTCGTCTGAAATGTCTGGTGGTTTCTCTGCAAAAGTAGAGATATGAGTCAGAAATAAAGTACGTACGATAAGAGGCTACACTTGGTCAAAATAAAAATCCTTACCAAAGTCAGCTAAGGGACTTCCGTCCAGGCTCGTCCCCGAGAGATACTGGGGGGTCAGCAGATGCTCAAACTTTACAAACATCCCATGGGCCCCTTGGTCTTGCAGGGCCTTCACCCTTTTTCCATGTTGCACACTTAGTCCAGGGTCGGCCCTGGCAGCCATGGTAACTTTGCCCCATTTCCGGGGTATTCTCGGCTCGAAGATGGAAGAGGGAATGGAAGAACCAAATTCCCACGGCCCTGAGACAAAAAAGTACCTGGGTTTCCAATTATGGTTGGAGGTCTGAGTGACCAGGAGCATCTTTTTCTCAGGCCTCCGAGCCACAAAGTGATAGTAGCTCGGATGATTTTTGGCCGAGGTAGGGACGTAACAACCAGCAAAGACCTGCACTGGGAGGTCAGAGTGGTGAACGGCCCTCCACAAGATGATGGCCCCTATAATAACCCTCCAAGCATTGGGAGAGAGCTGCGAGGGGGCCAAGTTAATGAATGATAGAATGGTCCTAATGACAGGGTGGAAGCGAAGGCGAAAACCTAACTTGAACATCTGCTCGTACATGCAGATTTCTCCATCCCTACCGTGGTAGGCCCTCTCTTCCCTCAGAGGTCTCCTTAAGTGGATAGAGGGGCTAATGGAGTATAAGTACCTGAAGTGCAGTAGATCCACCTCAGTAATTGTGCTCTCATACTCGACCGCCTCAGATGTGTCCACATCACTTTCGGCATCCTCATCGTCATCAGACTCAATGTCGTCTGGAGCAGACGTGGACGGGTTACCGGGGAACCTCTGAGCAAACTCGACCTCGGTGACGGCCGACAGGGGAATAGCATTTAGAATGGGAGGCACAACCACACTTGGCTCTACAAGTTCAACCTCTGAAGAAGAGCTAGAGGTACTTGTGCCATTTTGAGACGAGGCACGACTGGAGACCTCGGCGTGGTCAGGGTTCTGATCAGCCTGGGTAGTGAAGTCCATGGCCTCTTGGAAAGAGTCCACTGACATTGGATCAGAGGTGGAAGACTCAGACTCAGACATCGGCAGGTTGTTGGCAGAGACGTCTTTCTGGTAAAAATTTTCAGGTGGACGAGGGTATACCACCTTGAGAGGTGGAGGAAAGAGAGGTCTGACAGGGGACTCTTGTGACCTACGAGCTTCCTCCTGAGCTCCCTCTATTTGCCTAATTTTTTCTAAGGTCTTTTCTTTCAGAGATGGGAAGTCTTCAAGAAGTTGGTACAGGGGTCTGAGCATCTGGGGACGACACAAGGATTTGACAGACCTTAAACTTATAGAAATATCCTAAAAACTACAAACAAATATGGCTTGAAATTTTAAGGGAATCAAGGATCAAACTAGGAAACCTGGCTCACCGGAAAATTCAAATGATCACCGGAAAACTCAAGAGCTCGCCGGGAAATTCAAAAATAAAAAGTATCAAAAGCGAAGGAAATGGAGAGGGAGGATACCTGAAGATGAGATTGATGAATAAGGTGGAGAGGATCGCGCAGAAAGTAAGGTATTCCTCTGCAGAACAATCGCTGGAGCAGAGGCGAACTTCGGAGAGAAAAAGAAAATTGCAGAAAACAGGGATGCTTGAACAGGAGAGAAATGAGGAAGAAGAAGAAGAAGAAGAAAGGTTTTAACCTTTAAATACTTGGGCACGATTCCCAAGGCTCATTATTGCCTTGGGAAGCCTAAGGGACAACTGACAACATGTGCCAACCAAGTGGGCGCGCCTTGGCTTAGGACAGGTGTTGAATTTGGGGTGAATAGGCCTCGGAGGCAAGAACCCCTAGCCACCTACTCTCGCAAATGACTAAGGGATGGGGGGTGATTGATATACCCAAGTATGACCTCGGCCTAGAGGTACCTACCTCGGCCAAGATGAGGGCCGAGATGATGACCAACCCCCCCAGTGTGTCGAGGTCCACGGTTAAGGCTACCTCGGCCAAGGCCGACACTACCACATGCACCTTCCCAGGGACACTTCTCATATCACAGATGTCAACATCAACCCCAGGTACCAAGGAATAGTAACCCCGGTCAACAGTAGGCCGAGATAACCAGAAGCTCTACGTTCATCTTCAACATGAACCTTACCTCGGAGGAGGCCGAGGTAACCAGAGGCATCACTCATCATCAGCACGCCAATGACTCGGCTCAGGCCGACACAGGCATATATCTCGGCTGACATAAAGCCGAGACACCTCATGACACCTCGCAGATTGAACAGATGACCAACCTTTATAGCTCGGCCTCTCCTAGGCGGAGGCCATTCACCAACATGACTGCCAAGCATCTGTTGGCATTTGGATAAGGACACCTGGGCATAAATCAGTTATAACAAGATTATTCTCCACATGTGGGGGAATATTTCATCATCATTACCTACATGTAGCCCTGACAGCTGGCACACCCCCATTGGTGAGGAAGCAACACACATGCACATTACATGCATAGGGGGTACATTACACCCCCTAGGCACTATATAAAGGGATCACCCCTACCTTGCAAAAGGATCCAGAGATTAAAACCCTAGCAAAAACTCTGTCTAAACACACACAATAGAGAGAGATAGAGCTTGAGAGGTTGTATCCATGGCCATTAGTGCCTTCTTTCAGTGATATTACTCACACACACACTCACAGTGGACGTAGGCCGGATTGGATGAACCACTTATATTCAGGTGTCATTCCTCTTACCCTCACCTCATTCTCATCTTTTTTATGGCTGTGTTACCATTGTTATACTCATATTGAGCTTGGTAGCATCTCGTTTGGTGGTGCTGACTTTCAGCATCATCACATGCAATAAGATGGAGTGCAAGTCAATAGTGTGTACTACCATAACCAATCACCAAAATAAGTGCCCATGTAAATTGTTCAAGATATAAGCCTCATGAGAATCCCCTTCCCACATGTTGACCCTTTAGTCATCATTGTGATCATGGGAAACAAAAATATAAATAGGATATTGGTTTCTATTGGGAGGTCAACATACATCTTATTCTTGGATTCTTTCAAGGCCATAGGCCTCACCATGAAGCACATGCAACCCATCACCACTCCTCGATTGGATTCAACGGAGAACAAATCTATTTTGTGGGGTATATCACTCTCCCCCTTACAATTGACTCCAAGGATGACAGCTCCACCACATGGTTTAAGTTCTTAGTGGTGGGCTTGCCTTTAGCCTGCAATATGATCATGGGAAGACCTTTGCTCAATGATTTGGTTATTGTTATATCAAATCAAAGGATGTTAATGAGGTTACCAACTCTAATAGGTTTGTGATATGTGTATGGACATCATAAGAAATCTAGGGAGTGTTACAACGCTTTTATAAACTAAAAGCATAAGATCGTTGAAATCAACCCAAAGAATGTCTAGGGTCCTAAAAATCTCTTAAAGAAGTGTTGAGGTACCTATAGAGATTTATCATCTTTAACCTAAAATGATTAAGCACCCATGAGAGAGTCTAGACATAGGGCTAATGAATGTGGATATGCCATGTCGATGAGATAAAGAGGAAAAACAAAGGGGTGAGATGACTGAGGCACTTATCACCATTAGCATCGATAAAGAATATCTTACCAAGGTCGTCCAAGCTAGGGTTGGTTTGACCTCCACCTTTAGAGAGGCACTGAATCAATTCTTAAAAGGAAATATGAATGTGTTTGCTTGAGGCGACTCCAACATGAATGGGGTATATACCGAGGTCATGGTACACCACCTTAGCATACACCTAAGAATAAATACAACTTCTACAGAGGAGGTTGACAAGCTTTTAAAATCAAACTTCATCAGAGAAGTATAATACTCTGAATGAATTTCTAATGTGGTGTTTTTGCCAAGCCCAATAATAATTGGAGGATGTGCATGGACTTCACTAATCTCAACAAAGCCTATCCTAAGGATTATTATCCTTTGCCTCCCATTGATACATTAATGGATTCCATTGCTTTTCATGAGTTCCTCATCTTCATGGATGCCTATTACGACTAGATCAGATTGGCCCCTACAGATGAGGAAAAAATCTCATTTATTATAGACAAAGGTATATACTATTATAAAGTTATGCCTTTCAGACTAAAGAATGAAGGTTCTACTTACCAAAGGGTAATAAACTTCATTTTCAAAGATCTACTTGGAAAATACATATAATTCTATGTCGATGAAATGTTATTCAAAAGTTTAGAGGCTCAGGATCATGTATAGAACCATAGGGAGACCTTTGTCATCCTTGGAAGGAATTGAATGAGACTCAAATAGAAGAAATATACTTTTAGGGTAGTTGAATTCAAGTTCTTAGGCTTTATGGTCACCATACGTGGCATAGAGGCAACCTTAGAAAAGATCCAAGCTCTGCTAGACACGGAATTTCCAAGAACAATCAAAGTAGTCCAAATCCTTGCTAGAAGAGTCGCTGCCCTAAACCGTTTTGTCTCTAAGGTCACGAAAAAGTGTGTTCCTTATTCATAATACTAAATAAGGCTTTTGAATGGACTCCAGAGGCTAAGCAGGCTTTCCATGTAATACCCGTGTAGTACTAAACCCTAGAATGATCAAGTTACAATCCATTTTATATATATATATATATATATATATCCCCCTTATTAGTCAAATTCAAAAACACTCTAACAAATTTGAAACTACACATGAAATCCTACAACTTTATTTAAATACATAAATACCCCTTAAGGTTATAAAATGACTAAAATACCTCTACCAACTTTGAAAGAAGCATAACTTGACCTCTCTTTCACCTCAACACCCAAATCTTATATCAAATTGAACCTTTAGACCATAACTAATTTAATTTTACAATCCTAACCCTTCAAATTTCATAAAATTATACAAACTCCCCTTAAATATGGAAATTTATCACATAAAATATAAATAAATATAAAACCTTCTCTTTGGGGACCAAACTCAAAATTAGCCTACTTACATTTTTCCCCTACCAACAAAGCATATAAATTAACAGAAAATACTAAGTTTCATATAGATAATCATCCCCACATGTGAAAACCTTGTGCCTAAAATTTATCTTCTTAAAACAAGGAAGAATCCACCTCTCTTATTCACCAATCAAATCCCCTAGTCCATTATATAAATACCCTACAAATTTCAGCCTTGAAACTCACCAGTTATGCAAACTAAACTTATTTTTTTACTCCAAACTGGTAACCTATGATTTTATGCACCATTATTTATTTTTATTGTCCAAAATGATTTTTGCACTATCACAAAGCACAACCCAATCAACGAACCCAAGCGTTTACATGTAAAATGGCATGTATAGGCAGAAACACTCAAAACCTCCATTATAACTAGAGATTTAATGGTGAAATTCCATATTTTGACTTTGAACCTATTTTAAAGTGAGGAATTAGTTCCTTATGATTGCAAGAGATTGAATGCAATGGCTTTTTTCAAAAAAAAAATAAGTTTTGAACCCCAATTTCTCAAAGGTGTTTTCGACGTTCATAAACTTCAATTTCAAAATTATCTTTAACCAAAATACCTTAATCCTTCAAAACAAATCCAAATTGTCCTTAGGACAGTAGAAACCCAACCACAAGCTTAAAAGTCATTTTCATGTAACTCCACAAATGTTTGGTCAAAATTTCCAAAAAAACATAGTAATTGAAACTCGATCATTTATGAACCTCAATCCACGAAACCTATATATTTGGATTCCTCATGAAAAGTCAGGTTGGATTGGTTCAAGAATGGTCTAGGGAATTAGAAAATAATTGAGGTAAAATTTTTGTCAAAATCTAAGTCAACTATTTGAGAGGTTGAATATGAACTTTTAACCCAGAAACCTTAACCAAGCACAAGAGAGCACGTGGCTAATCAAAATTTTTTGATTTTTTCCCCAAAATTTTAATTAGGATTTTTCTGGTTAAAATGATATAAGGTAAGCCAGTGTTTGTTCAACCTTATCTCAAATTATAAAACAAAGGTTTTGATCAAAAAGAATTTTTCCAAAATTACGAATTGACCCCTCTTGGTTTTTTTATGTTTTGAATTTTGACTCTAACTTTTTTTCATATATTCTTTGATAAATTTTAAGCCAAAAAGTCTTTACAATATTTTCCAAATATGACCTTAAGCCCTACATTTTAAACACTAAAAAAATTACAAATTAGCCCTTAAACTTTAAAGAATATAGTTTTTTCATTTTACTTTCCAGTTTAATCCTATCCCCAATAATATACACTTATAACTATGTTAATTTACAGATATTCAAGCACTTGTCCCTCCTGATCCCGACTCCAATCGATTTTAAACATGTTCTCAACATCTATCAAGTAGGTTTTTCCCTTATAATTATAGTTTTCACCGTATTTGATATAACTACTCTTGATATCACACTGCGATAGCCATAAATTACTCTTAGTAGGTGCATTTTATGGTACTAGCGTGCTATATATATTGATAAACATCATCGATATTTGAATATGGATCATTTAGATCAATTTAAACCCATCTCCTTAATAACTAATTTAATGAGGTTATTAATGATTGAATCAGTTCACCCATGCATTTATGTGCTAAATATCTTTGTTGCAAGCATCAATATAATTTAGGGAGTAGACTATCGTGTCATCCCACAAAATATTTCCACTTGGTTTATAGATCTCATATGCTTGAGAGCTTGTATTTATTGCTACATACGTATGAGTTCCACTCTAGTAAATATGCCTCGTTGATTATTTTCCCCAAAAGTTTTCGATTGAAATTTTTATTTGGTTATACTGATATGCTTGATTTTTTATGCCACTTAATAAATTGATAATGATGGGATTATCCATTTAAAAATCCTTGACTTTTTTTTTATAAAACCTATTGCTTATGCTTCATTCATTAAATAGTTAAATCCATACACACTCAAATCTATATATACATATAATTATAATACAATTGGCTAAAATATACTTACTTATGATAATTATTTTTTACCTCCAGATGTTCCAGGATAAGGAAGTCGTACCCCACCCTTTGTGATATGCACTGATCACTTGTATGCTTATATAACTATATGGAAGGAGATTAAGGAAGATGGAAGCAAATAATGGCATTTCTCATTGAGCTACATCATTTTCATATTGGGGATAAAATATAACACGTATAATTCACCCTTATGTTGGAGACACAATATATGTAATATGATATTAGTTATTGCTCTAATGAATCAAATATGTTTTCTACCTTAATTTAGTTTCATTGCTTTATTACTATCTTGTACATTCATACCAAAAATAGGGTGTGACAAGTTGGTATAAGAATGATATTCTAAAATGCACTGGGTTAGACTCCTATATGGGAATAATATAAGATATTAGCTATTTTACATTTTCGTAACTTCTTTACTTTTGTCACATACTAAATCTATTTTGTAGCATAAATATCTGAGATTCTCAACTTTTTAATTTTAACATAGTTCCAACAAATAGATGGAAAGATATGGTGAAAGAACATGCCTTTCTCAAACTCAGTGCCATAAAATATCTGGTATTAACCAATTAAATCTCTAGTGAGGAACAAGTTATGAGGACGATTCGAGAATATGTTGATGACCTAATTATTCTTGAAGAAGATATCAATCTTTCTTGGAATAATATTGATTCTCCACCCGCACTCCAAACTAAAGCCACTTACAATGGAGAACTTTTTAACGAAGTTTCCTCTGGCTCCTCTAGTAGTTCATATGATGACGATCCATCTGAACCCGACAACTTTGAAGTTCTTCCCAACTCCCATTCGAAACTAATGTTATTGTTCTAGAATGAAGGAAAAATAATATGCCTCCTCGTATTAGTAATATAACTAATAAGTAGCATGTAGATGTCGTAGCAGTGCTACAAATATAGGTGGATTAATTTAATAGTATGTTAAAAGTTAGCATGCCTAGTATATCCTTAGGTTGATAATATAATAGTATGCTAATGTAATATAAACGGGTAGTTATAATATTTTTTTCTATAATATAACTTAGTTAAAGTTCCTTATATATGCTCTCTCCCTAAAACCTTATTCTAATGCATTCTATTTATGTAAATGTTATATTATGATTTAGGATGGTTAATACTCGCACTCCTTCCAACGGTGCCTAAATTGAGCTGACTCACACTGAAGGAAATATGAGATGCCTTTAAAAATTCACATCTCTCACTAGACATCAACAAACACCGAATCCACGCTTGGTTCAGGAAGAATTTACAAATGAAACATGTCGAATGAATGCTCTTAAGGAATTTTTTAGGCAATGACCCCTTCATTTCTTGGAAAGCCGGGAGCCGGGAGCAAATGAGACTGAGAAATGGATACGCAAACTTACGAAGATATTTAAGGGAGTAGGAATTTCTACCAATCTTCAAGTAGTTTTAGCGTCCTATATGTTTAAAGGTGAAATCGATTTCTGTGGAAAGCTGTAGCCCGAGGTCGTAATATAGCTGCCCTAACTTGGGAGTAGTTTGAAGAAGTCTTCTTCAAAAATTAATTTCTCAAGACAAAAAAAGACCAGTTAACCATGAATTTTCTGATATTGTAAAGATCTAACATATTCGTATCCCATTATGAAGCCAAGTTTACCGAATCATCCCATTTTGCAATTGAGTTTGTGAGCACCAAAGCCAAGAAATGTAAGCCTTTTGAGAGAGGATCACACCCAAGGATTAAAACCACCATAATACCTCTACAAAATTCTAAACTTTTCCAAACTCATTGAAGACATCTCAATTGTAGAACGTAATCTCGCATCAGGTGGATATGTACGCCTGCCCAATCCCAGCAATAGGAGTGACTATGTTGCTAGAACCTTACCTAGACCCAGAGTCCAATCGTATCCCGGACTAAGTTGACACATATATTCTTAAATCCCAGTTATTCGATGCCACAAGTGTCAAGAGGTAGAACACATCCATCCGCAATGTCCTAAGTTATACCCCTTGTGATATAAAATCAACCTGGTACTTCTCAAAGAACAAAAGGAACCACTCTTCCTACAATTGTGCATGCCCTATAACGCTAGTAGAAATCATGAGGTCGTCCCAACCATGGGAAGAATTTTGCTATATTTCCTATACAAAATTTGCATGACGTGTTAGAAGGTATGATACTCTTTTATAGTTATCCCGCTCATGTCTTATTTGATTTGGGATCAAATCACTCATTCATTAGTCTTAAATTAGCTAAACTTTTGCAAATTTTATGAAATCATTGGACACTCCCTTAGAAACAGAATTACCTACTAGTAAGGTTAGCACAACAAATCAAAGGTATAACAAATATAAAAGTTATCTAGTTATAGGTACACTTTTTGTGAATTTAAAAATCTTAGATATACGTGGATTCGATATTATTATCGGAATGGACGTGTTATCAAAATACCATGATTATATCAATTTCTAGCTAAAAAGAGTATACTTTTAAGACCAACGAAACCACCCTATAGACACCCCATCCTATGACCCCCCCAAGCACCTCCTTAGGTCCCTAACACTCATCCATTCACCATAAACCTGAGGTCATAGTTCGAATACTGATCTGGAGGCCACTAGGTGATCTTGGGTACCATTTGACCCCATTAAACTCTTCGAACTGAGGGGATCTCAATGAAATCTTAAAATTCTCTTAATTCTCTTTCCAACGGTCCATTCAATGCATGAATCTACCTCACGGTTCGCACGAACGATCCCTTTTACTCCAAGTATTGATTTGGAGGCTACTAGGTGTTCCTAGGCCACATTTGATCCCGATAAACTCTAAAATATGAGTGAATCTCAATGAAACCTTGAAGATTTATGAATTACCTTTCCTATAATCCATCCCGTGTGTAAATTTCCCTCACAGTCCGCACGAATGAACCGTTTTACTCCAAAAGTCCATCTAGCACTTTCGGGGGTCCTTTGACCTTGATCAACTCTCCAAACTGAGCAAAGCTCAATGAAATCTCAAATTTCTCTTAATTCCCTTTCCAACAGTTCATATCGTACACAAATTAGCCTCACGGTTCGTATGAATGACCCATTTTCTTCCAAAAACCTCCCATCCATAGAGCATCGGGCGCTTTCCAGCCTTATTTGACTTCGGTTAACTCCTAGAACCGAGAGTGTCTCAATGTATTTTTTAAGGTCTTTGAATTTTATTTCCAATGTTCCCAATCATGCATGATTAAAACTTACAATTTGCATTTTATACCTATTTTTCTTAAAATATTCGTTCTGAACTGCCTATAGGCACCCTAGACCCCCTGCCTATCGGCAGAAAGTGATTTCCTTACCCAACAAGGCAGGCACTATATCGATAGGTAGTCTAGGTTACATGCCAATCGACACCCCCCATCTCCTATGGCACTATATAAAAGTCCCATGACCTCAACCATGGAAGAGGTCTTCTTTCATCAGTCAGCAAACATTCTCTCGATATTAGAGCCTTTTTTTTTTAAAGTCAATTTCCTAACATTCCCTCACTTAAGTTTCTTACCTGACTTAGATATCCTCCTCACCTTATCATATTACCTTCATACGAATACAAATACCAACCTACTTACATTTTATATTCAGCAATAAAGATATACAAAAAGGCTGGAAATTCTATCTCTTTGTGTTACCCCCATCTGACGATGACCAATTTTGTTTCCAATGCATATCGCGAAGACGCAGATACGATTGGAGGAAATAGGTACTCCATATCCTCAAATCACCCACCAGAGCATGGTGAAAAAATGGGGAGAGAGAGGAGAGGGAACCATTTATCCTTCTCTTCCCTCATCCCAACTTCGAGGTTGGGCTTACTCTAGAGGAATCCGACCTGGATGGACATAGTGGCATCTCTGCTGGGGATTTTCTCTAGAGGACTAGACTATATCTACATGGGTGATACTTCTTTACTCTTCAAATTCTCTACATGTGTACGTATGCCTCCACTTGTATGTTCCCTTTACTCCTTTTCTTACTTCTTATATATTTTATCTTATGTTTATCTCCACCATGGTCTGTTCTCATATATATATATATATATATATATATATCACTCTTCACTAACTTATACATGCTCACCATGTTTCAGCTTATACCCACTTGTATATATTCTCCATGCTCACTTCGTACACTCGCACTTTTTTATAGTCTCACCTTTACTTACGTGCTCCACACACCTCTTATTGATTACCCATGTTTAGCTTCACTAGCACACGCACCATCACTTTTCTCACTTGTATATATCTCCATGCTCATTTACGCATCTTACACACCGCTTGTAGATGATCCATTCTTAGTCTCACTATAACACACCTTCTCTTGTATATATTCACATGATCACTTACAAGATTCTCATGTCACTCTCTCATCTTACACTCACTTGTATATCTACATGCTTCCCTATCACCATTCTGAGTATAGTATTCATGCTCAATGCTAGATTTACCTTTATTTCTATTTCTATAATAATACTCCCCTCACTTAGCATGCAAATAAAACAATCTCCATAAGATACTAATCAGGACTCATGCATTTTTGCACACTACATCACTAGAGAATGGCAATATTGACCACTTTTATAAAGACGATTAAAGGTGACTAAGACATTAAAGAGGATGGAGAACAACTTGAGAGCCTCCATTAACTTGTCAACCTCTTCCTTTCTAGGGTAAATAGATTTTACAAGAGAAAAAGTGTTAATATAAATCTTAACAAAGGTTAAACAAAAATTTAAGAGTAAAAGGAATATTACCCAAGGTCAAGGAGCGCACTAGAAGATAGGGAAGGTAATCTTCTTCATCGGTTCCGGGGTAGACCAATATCCTCCAAGGAAGAAGAACCTCTCCTTCCACTACTTTGGGGCATTGTGCTTATCCCTTGCAAAGAAGGTAGGAGATCTACGAGAAAAGACTTCAACCCCTTGTCCTTGGTTTTTCTTTATTTTTGGACTTTGTAAAGCGTGAAGAACTGACCTAGGGTAATGTTGAAATATCCCCTAATGGTATCTTTATAAGACAAGATAGTGGCCATCAAAGTTCTCTGAGCTTTAGCCACGATCTGTGTAAGGGCTACCCAAATGAACTTCAAGATTTCCCCCATCGGGCGAGGAAGTGGTAACCTAGACCAATATAACAGACTACACTCGTTAAATCATACAAATTTTGGAACCAAAGAACAAGCTCTCTTATTTATCTTTAAAGCCCTCAAAATCACACCGGTGGGGATCAGATACTTCTCACTCATGCTCACCAGGTCTTTCTTAGTGACCTAAAAGGCCACTTGGGATCCACAAGATAAATTAGGACTATTAGTCCCCAAGTACTTAATAACTTGGGCACCAACAAGGATTGACCACGTTAGAGGTTGAGCTGAGGTTCAAACCCCTTGTTCATCTATGGAAAGCAAATAGATGTGGGAATCAAGCAGCGATAAAGTAATAGGGTTCAAGACCTTGGAAGGAAAGATGTTTCTAGAAGATAGTTTTTCAAGAAAGATAAGAGTAAAATGTTGGTTATAAAGAGAAGAAACATGAGAAAAAAGGATTTTTAAAAGAAGTGGTGAAGATATTAAACCATCCCAATGGGCTCATTTATAACCACCCAAGGCATGACGCATCACTATTCTTCGCCTCCAATACTCAATGTAAGCATCTTCCTAATCCAATGTCAAAATGATAAGAATATTATTGGTTAGTTAAACTCCTACACTTACTCATTTGAATGGATAAGTATTAACCCTTGTAATTCTTGCAAAGAGTAATAAGGGGATATTAATGATACCATATTTAAATGTTCAAGATTTCTAAAGGTTCACAACCTATCACCTACACCCGTCTAAGGGAGGAGGTCCCAAGGTCTCACAAAGACCTCTACCAGACTAGTGCTGGTCCTCAAAGACCATGGCTACCTTGAAAAAGGACCATAGTAGAATTGAAGGTCTTTACAGCTTTCTTATTATCAGGAGATACTTAGTTATTCCATCAAACCTCAAAGGAATGACTTAGAGACCTCATAATAAATAACTTCAAGTCTATAATCAATTCAGCGGACCTTCGAGCAATAAGAACTGACCTATTATAGAACTCTATTCCCTCTTCTATTATATAATCCTTCTGATATACCATGAAAATATACTAAAGCCATTTTTAGGAAACTTAAGTCATTTCCAAACCCCTTAGATGTCTAAACAAGCTTCTAAAACTTCTCTGGCGGGTAGGAAAAATGTAAATAAGATATTATAACTACCCTCACCACTGACTCCAATAGCCACTTAAGGATACCATCCGCATTAAATGCTCTCATCAACTACCTTATACCATGAGCAAGCCTTTCACCAACACTCCATCAGGTTACTGTAGCTGTCAAACCTCAGGGTAACCCCAATCATACTTCTGCAGTCCACTCATTCTCTCTCCATGAGAATGCACATATATAAGAGTCTTGTGAATGGTTAAGGGTGTCTGAAAATCTTTGGGGAATTTTAAAGATAGCTATAACAATTATGCATGGTTGTATCTTCTACTAACCCACTATAGGAGAGGTTTTTAGACCATTTTCAACCTCTCATACATTATATATTCTGTTGAGTCCTAAACTAAGACAAGGATTCCTTAGAGACATCAGTTACTTCCTAGAGAACCTTTGATACCACATACACCCCAGGCCTTCTTAGCTAAAGCCTAAGAGGCCAATAGATTATAGTACTCTCATTAATAATCTAATATATTGAGCAACACCCTTCAGAGAGGACATAGGATCTCAGCTGAGCTCCGAACCACTTTATATCCTTATTTATCACTTTGATAATTCTCCCCACTAACCTATCTGATGTCCTGTGGAGAGCACCTGTTGGGGTTAGGGTCTCAAATTTCAACATCCACAAATATGAAATAACAACTAATCAAAATCCAATGATCAATTTTATAATTAATTAAATGTTATAGAAATATGAGGTAATAGAGTTTATCACATTCTAGTGGTTGGATGGTATCAAAGTTGTCTTATTTACTTATTATTATGTTATTTTTCATTATCGGTATTTATATTTATATTATTTATCTTGTCTATGAATCTTATTAATTGTTCGACTCTCATAAATTTTATATTTATAAATCTAATTATGGATTTTATAAGGTGTAGCGCATGCAACGCCCATAGAGGATATACCAAAATTTGAGTTATTTTGATTTATTTCTCCTAAAAAGGTTAATAGAAACCTAATAAGATACAATTTCACCCATAATCTTGTAATCAAAATAAGACCTCTACCATGGAAGTAGGTTTGTTCCCCACCAAACCTCGTAAAAACATTTGTGTTCTTTTGTGTGATTTCTTTCATTTACATTTTATTTTCTGGTTGCTTTTTTCATGTATTCAAGAAGGATGACCTATTGTAATTATGTATATTATAGGAACACTGGTTCACGACTAATATAAAATGAACCCAACCTCATACTATGAAGGTACGACTCTCACACCAATTTTTCCATTTCCCTATAGATTGTCATTGACACCATTTAAATAAATTTAACATGACACGTAGTAACTCGATCATCATTCACCCCGCTAAAAAATAATCGATCAGTGGTTACCACACTCGTGGTACATTGTTATCTTAGCATCATAAAAAAGGTGCATTCTTAATTTGGGACATCCCAAATGTTAGAGTAAAATTACATATATAGGCTTATATATGAATTATAGGCTATCAAATAATATTAGGCCAATTAAAGTTATTAATTTAAGTTTTGGGGCCTTTATAATGTATTACTAAAGTGTGGGTTTTAATGTGTAGAGACAAGTGTAATTTCTATTTTTATGATGGGTTAAAATAGAAAATTACGAAATATGAAAAGACACTATTGTCTTATAAATAGGGGTCATGGTCCCTAGATCACACAATTCACTTATTCATATTCTCATTGTCATAGAAAAAATTGGACAGAAAATAAAAGTGTTGATCTGGAAGATCATAAGACCTCAAACTCGGATATTTTAATTTTCTCATTATGGATTCAGGTACGGTTTTGTAAATTCAATATTTTTAACTCTTGATGATTCAATATGAATGTTCATGTTTGTTTGATGATTTTCACAAAATAGAAATTAATCTAACATGTGGTATCAGAGCTATTTCATGTTGAATTGTTAGGAATATATGAGGAAGAAATTTAATTTAATTTTGGGCAGAAATATTTTTTTCAGAAAGTTCAATGATATAAATTCATGAAATTTGGACTAGCATTTGATTTTATATGATTTTTTGAAGATTAAGAAAAACCTTGCCTTTTTTGTTCATGGTTGTTCTGGAACAACGAAGAAGAAGACTCAAAACGACGTCATTTTATTTAATAAAATGACGTTTTTATCGTCGTTTTGATTATTTATTCATGCCATATTAATGTATTATGTTGTTGGTCCATTAGCAAGGGAGATTTTGTTGGTAATTAAAGGTCATGGGTTCAATTCTTGGTATTCCTTTTTTAAGCCATTAAAATGATGAAAATATACTGGTGTGAGCCTAAGGGGTTTGGAACCCATGACCTTCCAGATCTGAAATCTTTAATTAAGACTACCAACCACTAGGCTAAGCCAACACTTTGATTATGTTGTTGTTATATCTAAGTATGTAATATTTACAAAACATTACTTTCATACTTGCTTGTATATAATACAAATTTAAATTCAAATATTGGTGTTTATATCTATATAGTTCGAGATAAATTGATTTAAATAATATGTCACCAAAGTGACTTCTTTTGTTCAAAAAAATAATTTTTATTTCAAAATATAAAAATATATGTGCATGTAATTTATGTGAATATTAATCGGCCCAAAGGAAGATCAATTTTTAACAAAATTGCATGTGCACTGATTAGTCACGAATATTGCATACTCACACCCGTTATCTTTATGCATTCTAGCACTTTTTGTGTTCCTTATACCTATATTTATGCTAGTTGACCAGACAACCTCGATTTTGTAAATATTTATGCTTTACAGGGCTTAATTGAGCTTTTGTAGGTATTTGAATGCTTAAAGTGAGGATTGGTTGCATTTCAAAGTTTCGTCCTCAGACTCAACTTCAAGAGCATTTTACACATTTCACACTTCATCTTTGACTCAGTGGAATTCCATTGAAGTGTAGTTCATCGAGTTAGATTTCAATGGCTGCAAACGGCACATCGTTGTGAGTTCGGATGATCGAGTTATCGTCTTTTCTGTTTTATAGCTTTTCCCCCATTTTTGGACCAAGGCATCCCAGAAAATGGGGGACCGATCAACCGTTGAATCAGATTTTGGCCTACAAAGAAAACATAGTCTTTTTCCCTAGGATTCGATCGATCGGCCCCCTGGCCGCCGTTGACTGGTAGTAGAAGATATTTGGGAAATTTTTCCTTTTTAATTTCTTTTTCTATTTCTTTTTTCCCACTTCTTATATAAGCAAACCCTTGTTTATTTTGTAAGATATTTATTATTTTCTCTTGCTTTCTTAATTATGTTAGGGAGGCTAGGGTTTGGAGGTTGTTTTTGGTGTGCCATTTTCTCCCTCCTAGGGTTTACCCATATAGCATGTGTAAGAACACTATTCATTATCTTCTCCACCAATCCAAGCTTCCATTTATTTATTTCTTATTTTGTCATTTATTTACTTGCTTTCTAATTTAGGCTTACCTTCTTTATTTATTGTTTTTATTTTTTGCTTACTTTTATTGTATGCCATTTAACATGCTTTCTAGCTAAGTTAACCTAGGTTGTGATTGATTGAACTCACCTTGGTTTCAATGGGTTGCTTTGCTTTTGTTGATGGGTTTCATGTATTTAATTCGATTGAGTTGTTCTTGTTATTACGCCTAGGAGATTTAACGGGGTATATCATGTATGCTCCGTATTTACAACCTTGCGTGTGTAATTTTCAGGGTATTTGTTGATGCCAAAATCATATTAGGTTTTTATGCGAATTTAGGGGGTGAAAACTCTAAATTTAATTCATTGTTGAAATGAGATTCAATCTTACTCAATTCTTGGTCCCATGTAATCATCTATACGCATTAAACCAAGGTGAGGGATATTAGTCGCTCCCTATAGTTTTTATTCCCTTTGTTAATCTTAGTTTAACTTACATGCCTAGTATTATATTTTATTTTGTTAACACCTATCTTTTACATTTTTATTCGAGAAGTATTAAATAAATATAATTCTAGCAACTAGTCTCTGTTGATTTTCGATACCCGGACTGGCTATTGTAATCCCTTAAAAGAATGTAGTCAATAGTCTAGGTTTTTGCACAATGGGGGGAGCCTAGCATAACGATCGGTGTATATCTTTATACATTTGAGTCGTGGTTTTCCCCCGACTGTCAAAATGGAGCCGATGCTGGGGACTTATATTTTAGAATTTTATTTATTTAGTGTTTTATAATATTTTTTTTCTATTTGTATTTTTTGTTAACAATTTTAATAGGACTTCTACATTTGAGCACCAAGAAACACTTGAATTTTCTGAACGCACATCACTTTGTGGAAAACACTATCTTGAGATATTTTTGGGATAAGCATGTCTTATTCTAATTTTTTCGGTGATCGTAATGATTATTCTCAAAATCACCCAAAACTTATTACTTTTGGTCAATATTCACAATCCCAAAATATTAAAACATCTAAAATGACTTTGAGTGAGTATTAACAAAGTCAAGTTATGGATTATAGGAATTTTGAGAATGATCATTCCGATATTGGGCCTCAAAATCCTTTTGATAAGAATGTTGAAAAGATTTGCAATAACTTTCAAAATTCTTATGATAATGATTTTGATAGTTGTTCCGAGGATAGTTTCCGAACTTTTCATTATCAAGAATCGGCGCCTCCACATATGAGTTTGTGTGAAGGTTTGCGCATTCTTGAAAATGAAAATTTTGAAAATCGTTATCAGGAAGAAAAATCGTTGTTGGGAGCATGAGTTGAATGCATTATTCGAATCCAACGACGATTTCTCTTCTGAAACTTTCTAAGTCGATGAATATTTTCAACCAAATGAGGATTTTGTGCCTACTTTGGAACAAACCATTCTTGACTTTGCCCGCGGTATATTAGAGAATGAAAATGAGGAAGAAATGGACGTAGTATCCATTTGCAATGAAATGATTTTTTCTTTGGTTCTCAAAAAAAAAAGTTTCATTGAAAATGATCATTTATCCTTCAAAATTCAATCTTTGAGCGATGATAACTCATCTCTTGAGATTAAATTTCTTTCATCCCCATCTTTATTCTATACTGTCACACTGATACAAGTACCCGATGAATCGATTCCAAACTTTCAAGTGCTAAACCCTTTCACCGATGAGGAGTACTTGCTCGAGTTTCTTTCCATGAAGGCAATTTTACCTCCATGTGAACCACCTCCCATTCTAATTGCAAAATATTTGGGAGGAAATTCTATTTTTTATATCCCACGTGTTTTTGTCACCCGTTTTATCCAAATCCCCCATCATCCCTCCGAAAATTTTAATTAGTGATGATTTATTTCTTCCGCCTTACACATACCTTCTCTTGTTTGAACAAAATTCCTATTTTTTAAAGGGAGGGTCCCCTGTTGATTCTTCAAAGTCATATCGTATTAGGGGTGGACCCTAAAAAATTTCAACTTCTAGTGTACAGTTAGTTATAAGTTAAAATTGTAGGCTGTAAATAGTTAGTTTTTATTTTCCTTGTTTTTCTTTATTCTTACTTATTGTCTAGAGTAATTTGTTAAGTTTTTGCTATGCTTGGTGCTAACATGTTTTATAGAATCATTGGACTTGTACTTTCACGAGAGCGCTCCGTTGTGGGTAGTATTGCTATTTTCGCTCTTTAACTTGGTTCTTAATTCACATTGAGGACAATGTCAAGTTTTAAGTTAGGAGGTGTGGGATATTCTATCCATTCATTGGTAGTTTCCTTGATTTGATTATATGTTCTTCCCAAGCATGCTTTTCTTGTAAAAAATTAAAATTTTCAAAAAGATTTTCTTTATTTTTGCTCCTTTGTTGGGCATTTTGCCTCGGTTTTCGATGATAAATTTTAATAAATGCCCGATCCAATAGACAACTCGATGATACATGTTCTCGATTTTAGAAGGTATTAGACTTTAGTCCTCAATTATTGATATTATGAATAACTTCATGAACTAAACTTTAACCCCATGAGCACATGCGCTTTTCTTGTTTAATTGATTTGGTTTAAGATTTTTATAACCTGGTAATCTTTTGTTGCATTGTATATACTTACACCTAGTGAGCTTTGGGATTTTCTTCCTTTGTGAGTGTTATACATTTCTCTTTCCTCCTTCAAAATGTTACGATCCTTGGTAATCTCACTATTCTTTCATTGATCGTTCATTAATTGAGTTCATTTACGAAATGTGTTACTTGAGCATGACTTTCAAAGTTTGTTTTGACTCAAGAATTATGTAAACTTTAGGAAATGATCATAGGCCATCTTTGTTATATCATCCATATTGACCTTGACCTCACCTTAAATGTTTTCCCTCATCAACCCCTTTAAGGCTTAATACAGCTTTTTATTTCATAACCCAAAATCTCATAACCAACTCCATATTGGAGTTATAAACCATATATATCACCTTCCATACCTTTGTTTGGAATAATACTTGGGATTGAATTATGTTCTTGTTTCGTGGTTTCATTTAAGCACGCGAGAGTGTCAAAAGCAAAAGTGAAGAGAAAGATGAAATCAGAAGAAAGAAAACAAAAGAAAAAAAAGAGAGAAAATGAAGAAAAGAAAGAGAAATTTGTATATGTTGTGTATAGTGTTCAATAAGCTCTGTTTACTTTCTCCAAATTCATATATAATGCTTATTATGAAATAATATTCCAATTTTTCATTTGCCCACATTTTCCATTATCCCGAGTCTTCATCCCCTAACACCTTTGAACCCGTACATAATTCCTTTCCTTTCATAACCTTAACCCCAATCCTACATTACACCCATATACAAGTCCTATGTGATCCTAGGGTGATTCAATTCAAAAGTCATAATAATTTTGATAATCTGTGAAAATACATTTCTCCTTCTTTAACGAACGGTATCTTTCATTGAGATTCCACACTTTTCATTTTATATAGCGTTCTTCTTTAGTGACATGTGAGCGGCCTATTTTTCATTTACATTTACTTTTTATGCCCGCATGTCCCGTGTATTACCTCCCGTTCTGAGTGATTTCATTTGTTGAACACAATACCCAAAGAGGAATGATTTATGCACGCTTTAATGCTTATCCGATTTATTTAAGTTTTTGCCAAATCATACTTTGCATGTGCTTGCTCCCTTCCCACATTTTAAAACTTCAATTCTACAAAGTTCTATAATGTTAATTATACGGACTTTTATGTGAATTCATTCACTTTGCTAATAACGTGTTTTAAATATTTTTTTCGTTATTGTTAGGCTTGCCGCATGTTGGTTGGGCATACTTTTTTAGGAAACTTTGATGTTTGTGGGTTTCATCTCTGAAAACCCTCACGAGACGACACTCATCCACTAGGGTAACCTAGGGGTTTAAAGTCTTATTGCATATGCTAAATGCAGTCGTGTTCCTTACAAAAATGGCATTTATAGTTTTGATGCATATATACGTTTTGTACCGCCTTCTGTGGAATGGTTTTGTTTGTTTCATCACTAGAGACTAGCAATGTCTAAGTTAAGGGGTGTGATTAGTCACGAATATTTCATACTCGCACCCGTTATCTTTATGCATCCTAGAATATTGCATCACGAATATTTATTCTTTGCAGGGCTTAATTGAGATTTTGTAGCTATTAGAACGCTTAAAGTGAGGATCGGTTGCATTTCGGAGAAGCTTTATCATCGAACTCAACTTCAAGGTCATTTTGGACATTTCACACTTCATCTACGACTTAGTGAAATTCCATGGAAGCCTATTTCATCAAGTTAGCTTCACGTGGCCGTAAACGACACCTTGTTTCGAGTTCGGATGATCGAGTTAACGTTGTTTCCATTTTATAGCTTTTCTTCCTTTTTGGACCAAGGCATCCCAAAAAATAGGGAACCGATCGACCATCCCTGAGCCCCCGGTCGATCGGTGAATCAGATTTTGGCCTACAAAGCAAATTGATTCTTTTTCCCTTGGGCCCGATCGACCGACCCCCTGGCCACGGTCGACCGGTAGTAGTAGATATTTGGGGCGGTTTTTCCTTTTTAATTTCTTTTTCTATTTCTTTTTTCTTTTATTTTGTAAGATATTTATTATTTTCTCTTGCTTTCTTAGTTCTCTTATGGAGGCTAGGGTTTGGAGGTTGTTTTATATGTGCCACTTTCTCCCTCCTAAGGTATACCCATATAGGTTGTGTAAGAACACTATTCATTATCTTCTCCATCAATCCAAGCTTCCATTTCTTTATTTCTTGCTTTGTCATTTATTTACTTGCTTTCTAATTCATGTTTACCTTCTTTATTTATTGTTTTCATTTTTTGCTTACTTTTACCATTTAACATGCTTTCTAACTAAGTTAACCTAGGTTGTGATTGATTGAACTCACCTTGGTTTCAATGGGTTGCTTTGCTTTGGTGATGCGTTTCATGAATTTAATTCGATTAGGTTGTTCTTGTTATTACTCCTAGGAGATTTAACGGGGTATATCATGTATGCTCCGTATTTATGACCTTGCGTGTGTAATTTTGGGGGTATTTGTTGATGCCAAAATTATTTTAGTCTTTTATGCAAATTTAGGGAGTGACAACTCTAGATTTAATTGATTGTTGAAATGAGATTCAATCTTACTCAATTCGTGGTCCCATGTAACCATCTATACGCATTAAACCAAGGTGATGGATATTAATCGCAACTTTTAGTTTTTATTCCCTTTGTTAATCTTAGTTTAACTTCTGCGCCTAGTATTATCTTTTATTTTGTTAACACCTATTTTTTACACTTTTATTCGAGAAGTATTAAATCAATATAATTCTAGCAACTAGTCTCTATGGATTTTTGATACCTGGACTGGCCATTTCACTCCCTTAAAAGAATGTAGTCAATAGTCTAGGTTTTTGCATATCGATGGGAGCCGAGCATAACGACCGACCTATATCTTTATACACATGTGCCACAGTTTTCCCCTGACTGTCATGCACCTTTAGTAATAAGCGCGTGATAACTATTTGGATTTACATATGAATGATAAATCATCCTAAAGAAAGAATTATTTTTTGATATGTTCTTATTATCAATGTTTGAATACTACATCAAGATATCACTTACAAGTTAATATTTTTCCAAAGATAAAATATTAATAGAGTGTTCGATATCTTAAAATGGGATTTGCCTTCATTTGAATTTATTTCTATTTTAAGACTTATATGAGCAAGTTTTTTTGGTTTGTTGTTCTCTGATTCAGCTATAAGTACTGCTTTTAACATTACTTCCAGTATTAATTCTATTCCTATGCTTAATGGCACAAACTTCAAGTCATGGCAAGAGAACCTCCATATAATTCTCAGTGTCATGGATCTAGACCATACATTAAGGGTTCCTTCTCCTGCAACTCTTACTAATACAACTTCCTCTAATGAAAAAGGGGACATTGATAGGTAGGGGTGTTAGTGGTCCGCTCCGATCCGCTTTTTAGGATTTTTACGGGCCAGGCCGATTAAATCGGTCCTAAAATAAAGGACCAAGACAGGACCGATTGTATCGGTCTTCCGGTCCTAGTCGGGCTGATCTAACTTGTCGGTCCTAATCTTATTAAAATAATCATTTTAAAAATTAAAATTCCCTTTAAAAAATGTCCAACCTGCTATGTTAAAATTCCAGTTTATGTTTGATCAATCAAAATAAATGTTATGAAATTATATAGCAAAAATCTGAGCAATCATCTGGAGGTTTGTTTTCATATTATCAATAACTTTGATACCACTACTATTGTGGAGATGGAAAACATTTGAACATATAGTTTTCAGATATTAAAGAAAGACAACAGTAACATCCACCATTTACTACAAAATATTTAAAGCAAAATAGAAAAATAAAAAAAACTCACTAATATAAAAAATAAATGTGAAATAGATATTTTTTTAGTAACAGATGTATGTATATTGATTATTGAACACCGGAGTAAAAAAAAAATCTGAGAAACTAACAGTTTATGGTATTTGAATCTGAGAAAAAAAAAAAGATTACCTCTGTCTGTGTTCTTTGTTTCTTCTCACGGACGAAATGGTAGGAAGCCACAAGATCAGCGACATCGCAAGGCACAAGATCACAAGGCAGTGGCGCTAAGAGTGTCTCATAGTAGCACAAGGCAGCGGCGCAAATGGTGGGTTTGTATTTGTTTCTCAGAGGGAGCGAGTTGCGCCATGAGTGAGAGAGAGAATGGTGGGATTGTTTTTATTTGTTTCTTAGAGACCAACAAGTTGTGTGTGCATGTGTTTGTCTCAGATTGATTATTATCGTTCTTTTTTTAATGACGAGCGTACCCCCAACCCCCAAGACAATATCCCATCTTCTTTATTATTATTATTATTATTATTATTATTATTATTATTATATATATATAATTAAATACATATATATTAATGGTAACCGGTCCGGGTTGGTCCAGACCAAGTATTTAATAAGGCGGATCGAGGATCGGGCCGATTATACCGGTCTGTAAAAAAAATCTGGACCAGACCGATTAAAAAAATTAATAAAAATAGGGCAGTTCGATTTGGTCCGGTTCGATTTGCCGATCCATTCGGTTTTCTGAACACCCCTATTGAAAGGTGGGATAAGTCAAATCGCATGTGTTTGATGACCATAAAGAAGGCCATTCTGAAAGCATTCAGGGGCACAATATCATAAACGATAAAGACAGTCAAAGAGTTCCTGGAAGAAATTAAAAGGAGATTTCGTCAAAAATGAAAAGGCTGAAATAGGTACACTTTTGGCAAATCTCATCTCAACGAGATGTATAGGTAATGGGAACATTAGAGAGTACATTATGAAAATGTCTCATCTCACTTCAAAGTTAAGAGCACTTAAGCTTGATCTTTTCGAGGATTTTCTTGTGCATTTGGTTTTGATATCTCTTCCCATACAATTCAGTAAATTTAAGGCGAGCTACAACTGTCAAAAGGAGACTTGGTCTCATGATGAGCTCATCTCACATTGTGTGCAAGAAATGGAAAGACTGAAGCAAGAAAATATAAAAAGTGCTCATTTGGCTAGTGCTTCCAACGATAAAAGGAAGAAAAGAAAGAAGAATAAAAAAGTTATAGTGGTTCCACATCTAAAGCTAAAGAAACAACATAAAGAGAAAAACATTGATAATTGTTTCTTATGTGGAGCTTCCGGACATAGGAAGAAGCAATGTACCAACTATCACGCCTGGCGTGTAAAGAAAGGTACACTTATTAATCTAGTTTGTTCTGAGGTTAGTTTGACTTCGGTACCTAAACACACTTGGTGGATAGATTCTGGTGCAACCACTCACATTAGTGTGTCTATGCAGGGTTGCATGTGCTGCCGAAAGCCAAATGATGGTGAAAGATACATTTTTGTAGGTGATGGCAAGAAGGTCGAAGTTGAAGCAATTGGGACATTTAGGTTATTATTAAAGTCTGGTACTTATTTGGATTTGAATAAGACATTTATTGTATCTTCATTTAGACGAAATTTGATTTCTATTTCTATATTGAATAAATTTTTCTATACTTATTTTTTTGGAAATAATAAATTTAGTCTTTTTCATAATTCAAATTTTGTTGGTACTGGTTCTTTATCTTATGTAGATAACCTTTATATGCTTGATACGGTTACTTCATATTATGAAAACTTGCGATTAAGTACTCGAGGTGTAAAAAGAAAATTAACCAATGAGAGTTTCGCATCATTATGGCATAAGAGATTAGGTCACATCTCCAAACGGAGAATTGAAAGATTTGTGTCAGATGGGATTCTCGATTCCCTTAATTTTTCATATTTTGAAATTTGCACAAATTGCATAAAGGGAAAACAGATAAACATAAGGAGATTTGGTTCCAATAGGGCTACAAACGTCTTAGAGCTGCTACATACAAATATTTATGGGCCATTGTCAACAATATTTAAGCACATTCATAGACAATTTTTTACATTTTGGTTACTTTTATCTCATCTATGAAAACTCTCAATCACTGGATGTGTTCAAATCATTCAAAGCTGAAGTTGAAAATCAACTCAGCAAAAGGATTAAAAGTGTCAGATATGACCATGGTGGTGAACACTACAATAGGTATGACGATTCAGGTGAACAACGTCCGGGACCATTTATTAAATTCCTAAAAGAGTGTGGTATCGTCCCACAATAAACCATGTCAAGTTCTCTAAGTATGAATGGTGTTGCTGAAAGGCGAAACGAAACGCTTAAAGGCATGGTAAAGAGTGTGATCAGTCACTCTAACTTGCCAAAATTACTCCAGGGTGAAGCATTAAAGACTGCAGTGTATATCCTTAACAAAGTACCAACTAAAGCAACTGTTAAAACCCCTTGTGAACTTTGGGCAGGCAAGAAGCCTAGTCTGAAACACCTCCATATTCGGGATGTCTAGCTGAAGCGAGGCCCTGTAGGCTACATGAAAAGAAACTGGATTCGAGAACGGTTAGTTGTTATTTTATTGGATACTCTAAAAGATCTAGGGGTTACAAATTATATGATCTTACTACTAAATCAATTTTTGAGACGGGAAACGCCCTGTTTTTTAAGGATGTTGAGTTTGTCGAGGGGGATAAGGTTGTGGAATTTTGTTTTAAAGAGGAATATGTTGATACTCTTATTAACATTGATCATGTTCTCATTCCTAACATTGTTCAAGAGGTAGATCCAAATCAAAACAATATCCAAGAACCTCATGTTTTAGAAGAATAAACTCTACCTCCTCCAGAACCTATGCCATTAAGGAGATCCACTAGAGAAAAGAGAAGTGTTGTGCCAGATGATTACATTGTATTACTTCAAGAACATGAGTTTGACATTGGTGCGATTGAAGATGATCTAATCACCTTTCGTCAAGCCATTAAAAGTTCTAAATCTCTATAGTGGATTGATGCCATGAATGAAGAGATAAAGTCCATAAAGGACAAGGATGATAAAGATCTTGTCCCATTACCTGAAGTGCGAAACCTATTGGTTGCAAATGGATATTTAAAACCAATAAGGGTTTGAAAGGTGATGTGGAGAGATACAAAGCCCGCCTTGTCGCTAAAGGCTTTACATAGAAAAAAGGCATCGGTTGTAAAAAGACTTTCTCTCCAGCTTCATCAAAACTTTAGGATAATAATGGCACTTATGGCGCACTTTAAGACTGCATTTCTCAATGGTGACATTGATGATGAAACAATCTATATGGTGCAACTTGAAAACTTTGTGTCAGGAAGATGCAAAGAAGACGGTTTGCAAGTTAAAAAAAATCCATCCATGGGCTTAAGCAAGCTTCTCGTCAATGGTATTGCAAGTTTCATCAAGTTATCATCTCGTTTGGTTTTGAGATGAATCTGGTTGATGATTGCATATACCACAAGTTCAGTGGGAGTAAGCATATTTACTCGGTCTTATATGTTGATGACATATGGCTTGCCACCAACGATATAGGTATTTTGCACGAAACTAAGAGATTGTAAACCAGGTGACATCCCTATGGTTAAAAGAGATAAATTTAGTCTCAATCAATATCCCAAGAATGATTTTGAGATTCGGGAGATACAAAAGATTCCTTATGTACACTCACGCGAAGATATTGCGTACATTGTTGGCATGTTGAGCGATATTTAAGCAATCCTGAAAAGGATCACTTGCTGGAAGTGTTATATCTTGGAAAAATGTTCGTTATAGCCTCTTCCACCATTGCAGCTGAGTTTATAGCTTGTTATGAGGTAACCAATCATGGAATGGTTGTAAAATTTTATCACGGGATTGGGTATTGTGGATGGCATTAAAAGACCACTTAAGATATTTTGTGATGATAAATAAGTAGTATTGTATTTCAACAACAATAGGACTTCTACAAAGTCAAATTTATTGACATCAAGTTCCTAGTTGTAAAAGAAAGAGCACATGGGACCCCATGATTGCAAATTCGTTGAATAAGGAAGGGATTACAACTAGGAACTTGATTGCACACTGTCCATCATATATAGTAGTTTTATGAATTTTATGGTTATTTTGATCTCACTAACTAAGATCACACCATATGAAATTTCCATGCTACATCCATACTTGATCTTTGTCATTAGTTGCACTATGTGATCATTGATTATAAACTATAATTCAAGTTTATAAATTTATATATATAGCCCAAGTAGGAGACTTTTAGAGTAAAATAAATTAGGCCAATTAAAGTGGAAGTCTTGGGAGGCCTTAATAAATTACTAGAGTGTGGGTTTCAATGTGTGATTTGGACAGAAAATAAAAGTTTTGGTCTGGAAGATCACAAGACCTCGGATATTTTAATGGAATTTAGATTCAGGTACACTTCCGCAAATTCAAGTAAACTTTCGAGGTGTTGATTTTCTCAAAGTTTATTTGACTAAATTTTGTTATAAAAATACAACCGACACCCTAAAATTTTCCCCATATCAATAAGTCCTATTAAAACCAAGACCCCAAATAAGTGTGAAAAATACATTTTTCAATTTCACTTTCACTTAAAAATTATCTTCTGCCAAAAATTTATTAAACTATGGCACTAATATGATTCATCACAATGTATAACCTGTGTTGTTTACAAATTATAAGAGTCTATTAATATTTTTTGGCAGTATAAAAATATAGCATCTATTCAATTATATAAAAGGATTACAACAACATTATGACAGTACTTGAGACCAAATCTAAAGGAGCAAACCAAGGTTTAAACTCCCCATCTCACAACAACAAAACTGTTTTAGTGCTTCAGTTCTCACTTTTGAGGTTCTCTGTCACCAAACGGTTCTCCGGCAGAAGCTGCAATGCTGGCCTCGCTTTTGTCATCTGCTAATGAGTTGACAAAAAATTGTTAGCACAATATAAACGCAATTCGCACCATCACGCAACCAAAATACTGTTAGGCCCGTTTGATTTCACTGGATATAAAAAATGGGACATTTATTTATCCCACGAGTAAGGGAAGAAGAAGTTCATTTAGGATATGTGACGGGATAAAATTTGGTTACTAATTTCGTCGTTCATTTAGGATACGTATTTGTAGTCGTCCAAAGTTGGGATCCATTTTCATTTTTGCGACACTTTTAGAATATTACCCCAATGTCCCATAACTGCTGGATCCCAAAATGCAAATAACATCAAATGGGACTAATAGAATATTACGGAAAATAAATGACCTCACCTTAGCAATATTAGTTTCCTCCACGTTTTTCATACCTTTGGTACCTTGTAACTTTTCTTTCAACATCTTTGCCAGCTGCCTTAGGCTGGCCTTATGCAAGGCGTTCTTTTCATCATCAACATTTTCCTTGTCATCCGTAACATGGGTCGTCATCGTTTCAGTTTCAGCTTTACTTGGCGTCTTACTTGAACATTTCTTCACTGATGTCGGACAAACTGAATCTTCTCTAATAAGCATGTCTTGCTTTTGGAGAGAATAGTCAACTGCAACTTGTTTTTCTGATTCTTTGGAGAGGGACTTTTCCAATTCCAATTTATTGTCAGATTTTATTTCTTCAGTATATACATCCACAAAATCCATCGAGTCGTCAACATTTTCTTTCTTGGCCTTGTAAACATTTTCCTTGTCATCCGTAACATGGGTCGTCATCGCTTCAGCTTTACTTGGCGTCTTACTTGAACATTTCTTCACTGGTGTCGGACGAACTGAATCTTCTCTGATAAGCACGTCTTGCTTTTGGAGAGAATAGTCAACTGCAACTTGTTTTTCTGATTCCATAAAGTCCATTGAGTCCACTATGGGCTCATTAGATGCTTCTTCATTGGAGTCTTTGAGAATTTCAGAAATCTTGCCACTAGAGGTGTTTTCAGAAGGGAGTTGAAGATCTTGAACTTCATTTGATTCCAAATTTTTATCACAATTGAGTTCTTCATTTATCACATCAGATGGGACCACGTCAACTGCAAAATAATTAGACTCCTTAAGATAAAAACTGTAAATGTTATCTTCTAAAGCCTTGCAAAAATTATTTAGTGACATGGTATCATAATAATCGTTACCCTCAATATTTTTTCGAGACTAAATAAGAAGTGGTATATAAGTTAAATCTACCTCTGGTCTCTAGGAGTTCATTTTGCATGTCTGCATCAGCTGCATCTGAGTTTTCCTCACTTTCCAATTTCAAAAGCTTATTTGTATCCTCGGTATCACCAGAAATCTTGTCAATAAAGTTGTCTTCAAAAGTGAGAACAAGATCTTGAACCTCATGTGATGCCAAATCTTGGTCACAATGTAACTCCTCGTTTATCTCCAATTTCAAAGGCTCAGCTGTGTCAACTGTTAAATTATCAGATTCTGTAAGGTGTTACATTTTAAATAAGAAATAACAGGCTTTAATTACTGACAGGTGGGAAACATATTAAGACTACCTTTGTTATCTTCAACGTTTGATTCTGTTGCCTTGTCTGATTTAAAAATCTCACTTTCATTTTCAGTATGAGAGGGAAACACATCAACTGCAAAATCATTAGACCATCTAAGGTCAAATATCATGCTTTGGGAAAAAGTAACAGAATTCAGAACTACTAATGAATCATATTTGAATAAAGAGATGAAAAAAATAAAATTACCCTTGTTATCTAGTGTCTTCTCTATGTTATCATCGGATGGAAGGTCCGATGCATCACATTTCTCAGAACCCACTTCTGCAATTGTCTTTGAATCATCATCTCCTGAATGTCACAATAAAGCAAAAACTGTTGATAATCGAAAAGTCAAAGGTAAAAACTCAAGTGATTGACAAGAAGTAAAAGAAAGTAAAATTTTGTTTACCCTTGTTATCTAAGTCTTCGTTTTGCACATCTAGTTTCTTCTCCAAGTTTTCACTTGGTAGAGGGTCCGATGCATCACATTGCTCATAAATCTCTTCTGCATTTTCCTTTGAATCAGCATCTCCTGAATGTGTTGATAAAGAAAAAACCATTAATAACTGCAAGGGTAAGGTGAAAAAGTTAAAAAAAACTCGAGTTCTTTGCAATAAAATGCCAGATGATGGGGGGGAACTACTGATTAATATGTGGTTGACAAGAAGTAAAAGGAAGAAAAAAATTATTTACCCTTGTTATCTTCATTTTGCACATCTAGTTGCTTCTCCAAGTTTTCACTTGGTAGAGGGTCTTCCTCATTTTGCATATCTAATTTCTTCCCCAAGTTTTCACTTGGTAGAGGGTCTGTTGCAGCACATTCCTCATGAACCACTTCTTCATTTGTCTTTGAATCATCATCTCCTGAATGTTGATAAAGCACATTCCATATGTTCAAATAACTCACTAATCAATGTATTTCGTTGTGAAAACCCCCATTTCGCGACCTTATTTGCGCATACGTATTTGGAACTCGTAAAATTTATGGGGTTTGAGTTTGAAATTGCCCTAATTGACACTCGTAATTTGGGTTATCCCGATTACGAGTCCTGTTTTCAAAAATAGTATATAAAAGTAACATAGAATTCTATCTTACTCTTCAGCTATTGCATAATATAACATTCCATATGTTCAAATAACTCACAAATCAATGTATTTCGTTGTGAAAACCCCCATTTGGCGACCTTATTTGCGCATACGTATTTGGAACTCGTAAAATCTATGGGGTTTGAGTTTGAAATTGCCCTAATTGACACTCGTAATTTGGGTTATCCCGATTACGAGTCCTGTTTTCAAAAATAGTATATAAAAGTAACATAGAATTTAAATCTTACTCTTCAGCTATTGCATAATATATATCAACTCTGTCACCTTAAAGTTAAATATGGAAGGGTAAATTTTGTTTACCCTTGTTATCTAAGTCTTCGTTTTGCACATCTAGTTTCTTCTCCAAGTTTTCACTTGGTAGAGGGTCCGATGCATCACATTGCTCATAAATCTCTTCTGCATTTTCCTTTGAATCAGCATCTCCTGAATGTGTTGATAAAGAAAAAACCATTAATAACTGAAAGGGTAAGGTGAAAAAGTTAAAAAAAACTCGAGTTCTTTGCAATAAAATGCCAGATGATGGGGGGGAACTACTGATTAATATGTGGTTGACAAGAAGTAAAAGGAAGAAAAAAATTATTTACCCTTGTTATCTTCATTTTGCACATCTAGTTGCTTCTCCAAGTTTTCACTTGGTAGAGGGTCTTCCTCATTTTGCATATCTAATTTCTTCCCCAAGTTTTCACTTGGTAGAGGGTCTGTTGCAGCACATTCCTCATGAACCACTTCTTCATTTGTCTTTGAATCATCATCTCCTGAATGTTGATAAAGCACATTCCATATGTTCAAATAACTCACTAATCAATGTATTTCGTTGTGAAAACCCCCATTTCGCGACCTTATTTGCGCATACGTATTTGGAACTCGTAAAATTTATGGGGTTTGAGTTTGAAATTGCCCTAATTGACACTCGTAATTTGGGTTATCCCGATTACGAGTCCTGTTTTCAAAAATAGTATATAAAAGTAACATAGAATTCTATCTTACTCTTCAGCTATTGCATAATATAACATTCCATATGTTCAAATAACTCACAAATCAATGTATTTCGTTGTGAAAACCCCCATTTGGCGACCTTATTTGCGCATACGTATTTGGAACTCGTAAAATCTATGGGGTTTGAGTTTGAAATTGCCCTAATTGACACTCGTAATTTGGGTTATCCCGATTACGAGTCCTGTTTTCAAAAATAGTATATAAAAGTAACATAGAATTTAAATCTTACTCTTCAGCTATTGCATAATATATATCAACTCTGTCACCTTAAAGTTAAATATGGAAGGGTAAAGTTTAAAATATGAGTAGCGCTAAATCCCCCCAAAAATCCCATAACATCCCCAAAGTGCATTAAGTGCTTTATGCACTTTGAGGGAGGTTTTGGGATTTTTTTTTTGGGACTCGTAGCATTATTTTTAGAATATATATTTACCCTTGTTATCTTCTCCATCATTCTCAATTGACTTGTTGGGATGTTCCTCCTCCAGAACAGTAACATCTGAATCAACACTTTTCTCTTCATTATCACCACTTTTCTCTTCAACAGCATCATTCAAGTCTTTTACAGCCCCTTCCAATTGTTCCTTCATTTCATCTTCTTCATTATTATTATTATCACCACTTTTCTCTTCAACAGCATCATTCAAGTCTTTTACAGCCCCTTCCTTCATTTCATCTTCTTCATTATTATTATTACCACCACTTTTCTCTTCAACAGCATCATTCAAGTCTTTTACAGCCTCTTCCAATTGTTCCTTCATTTCATCTTCTTCATTATTATTATCACCACTTTTCTCTTCAACAGCATCATTCAAATCTTTTACAGTCTCTAAAGTCACATCTTGAGAATTACAAATTTCCTCCAAACCATCTTCAGGTGTTGTCTGCAAATCAACACCTGCATTGGTTTTTGACCATTTATTATATGAACACATGATAAGATGAAAAAAAAATGAAGAACAGATTGCTAATTGCATTTAAAACAATGAACAATTTATCATATACTCCAAAGGGCGATTCTATCAAACATCAGCACAAAAGTTACAGAATAAAGGGTTCAAATCTGTAAAATACATTTGGGGTGTTAAAATTATGTTTTGTGGTCGTGTTTTCACAAGACAAGAAATTGAAACACAAAACACAACACATCTAATACACAACACGACACTATTAACATGAGTAAAAACATGGATAACACAAGTCATAACTTTGACACAACATGACGCGTCAGTTCTAGGTAAATTTTGTGCCATTTGTTGTTCCCAAAATTCTAACCACTAAAGTGCATATATAGTGTTGACTTATCCATGTGTGCTTGAAAATGGGTTTGTCAACATATCTAGAAGACCCATAATTTTTTGCTAGTTATCAATATGTGTTTTGCTAATATTTGTGCTGCTAATCTGATTTTTTATGCTTATCCGATTGTTTGGAATTGGCAGATTTCTTCTTCTCTTTGCTTGCCACGCAATCAGAATTTATCTAAAAGTCCATTTTACTATTCGACTGACCAACAATAAAATCTAATGAGTTGATACAAATGGTATCAGAATGTTAAACTGACAATAAAATCTAGAGAGGCGATATGAAATTACTATAAAAAACATAGATATATAATTAGACTAGTATTAATTGAAAAACGCTTCTATCAAGAAAATAAACAAACACACACATACCAGACAATTCAGCATTGCCCAAATCTTCATTCAAATCCTCTTTATGTTCTTCCACCAAATCTTCTTCAGAAAATGAATCAATCTTAATTGCTTTCCCGCTTTCACTCTTCACTGGACTTAATTTATCCGGAACCCTCGCCGATCGCCTTGTAGCTCTCTTCGCCGTTACACTCTTCTCTTTCACATCCTCTTTTTCCACAATTTTCCGGCGAGTTGAAGTTGCCGGAGCGCCTGCCGGAGTTTCAGAAACGGTAATTTTGCGGCGAGTTCTAGTTGAAGTCAGCGAAGTTTTGGATTCTTCATTTACTGGTTTTTTCTGATTTGATGTTTTAGAACTGGTTTCTTCAACCTAACCAGATTACAAGAAGTTTGTATCAAGAACATCATAATAAATAAATATTATCATCAAATTTTATAAACAAAATTCAAGCATTTAGCAAGTTACCCAATGATTGAATGTCTGTAATATAAACTAGTACCCAATATACCCCCGCCCTTCCAAATTAAGAGTCCACTTTCAATGAACCGAATTTTACTTTGTCTTCAAAAGTAAAGAACCATATATTTGTACATATACAGCCTCTATATTTTTCCAAAAAAATCCACCTCTAAAAGATTTTCCAAAACGATCAAGGGTCGGTTTGGAAATCTCATTCTTGCTAGAGCCACTTCCACATATTGTCGAAGATTTTCCAAACCGATCCTTGAGAGGTGTTTTTTTAGAAGTTAAAACATGTTGTAGAGTTATCTCAATTTGACATTAACCCTTTTTCTATAATCATCTCACTTACTTTACCCTTTTTCTATTATCATCATGAAGATCATCATGCACTGATTTCACTTAAGAAACACATCCATTTAGCTAACTATATACATAGGTGAAAAGAACAGCTAAAGGAAATTAAAACTCTTAAATCTCTTCAACCTAATATGTCATACACTAACTAAATTACTACAAATTCATATCAAGAATAGAACAGCACATAGATGTATGTATGTATGAATGTATGTATATATATCATACCTCCTTCACGTCCTCTTTTTCTTCAACTTTTCGGCGACTTGAAGTTGCCGAAGCAGCCGCAGGGGTTTCAGGGATTGCTATTTTCCGGCGAGCCACCGGAGCTTCTGCCACAACGTTATTGGCTTGTTCCACATCTCCAGCGACCCTTCTTGTCACCCGTCGAGTTGAAGTTGCCCGAGCAGCCGCCGGAGTTATAGGAATAGCAGTTTTAGAACTGGTCTGAGGAACAGTTTTCTGTGATTGTGAGAACTCTTCAATTCCTTCAACCTAATGTATAATATACACCAAATTTATATCAAGAACATAATAAATAAATATTATAATTCTAGTATTTAGTAAGTGAGAGAATGATCAAGAGTTGTATAAATGAACATTTATATTAATTTTCAATGACTGGATTTCTGTAATAAAAACTAGTAGAGATATCTCATGCCCACCAAATCTCCCTCTCTCACACACACACATGCTGAAGAGTGAAAATTCTTCAATCCCTTCAATGAACCAAATGTTACAATGGTGAACAAGTTTTGATCTTGCACACTGATTAAGTGTATAAAAGTAGAGACAGGGGACTCTTAATTTGAGACGGATGAAGTATAAAACACATAAAATACAACAAATTCGTCTTGGCTATTATATTTATTACCAAAAAAATCATCCTCCTAAAGATTTGCCACAAAGATCCAGTACCAGTTTGGAAAATCTCACTCCCTCTACAGGCACTTCCACATATGGTGGAAGATTTTCCAGACCGACCCGTGATTGTGGATCGTTTGGAAAACACGTCGTAGAATGACCGTTTTGAGTCCTTATTTTTTATAATCATCTCACTTACTAATGTAAATAATAGAGATAGTCTCATCATCGTGCACTAAATTTATTTAAAATACACATTCATTTACGTATATATATATATAATCCCAAGGGATTGTCCGAGTCGTAAAGAGATTGCTCCAAAAGGCCATAGGTCGGGGGTTCAAGTTTCACAGTCGGAAATTCTATGGGGCCAATAGAGGTTTTACCCGGTCGTGCATTTGTCAATTGACAAAACTCTAGGGCCCCGTGGGATTAGTCCGGTTACGTGCAAGTCGACCTAACACCCATGGTTATAAAAAAAATGGGTCAATTATTAAATAGTCCCTACTATAAATATATATTTTTTAAAAAGGACACATATTTTTAGTTTAATCCATTTAGTCCCTCAAGCACTCAATATCCTCTTATTTTTAGAGGTCCGCGCCAGCGGCACTCCCTCTCCAAAATATGTGGCAAAGGACTTTTTGAGTCAAAATAAAAAAGTTTGGACTAAATGGGTATTAAAAAATGTCCGAGGGACTATTTGGTATATGTCCCAAAAAAAATTATGTATATAGAAGCAAAAGGGACAGCTAAAGGAATTTGAGATTAACATACAACAAATTCATATTAGGGGGTTTCAATTTTTTATCTGAAAACATGTTTTCTAAGACAACCAGATTACGACATGACACCACACATGAGACAATTATTTAAAAATACTCAAAGAAACGCAACTTGATTATGACACGACTAACCCAAACTTGTCACCACTAATTCGTATGAAGAACAACACATATATATATATATATACCTCCTTCACATCCTCTTTTTCTTCAATTTTCCGGCGACTTGATGTTGCCGGAGCAGCCGCCGGGGTATCAGGGATTGCTATTTTCCGGCGAGTTGCTGGAGCTTCCGACACAACGTTATTGGCTTCTTCCACATCTCCGGCAATCCTTCTTGTCACCCGTCGAGTTGAAATCGCCGGAGCAGCAGCCGGAGTTTCAGGAATAGCTTCTTTCCGGCGAGTGGCCGGAGCTTCTGCCACATCATTATTGGCTTCTTCAATGACTGTTTTTTTCCGAGTGGTTCGAGGAACAGTTTTTTGCGCTGCCACATTCTTTTCCGGTGATTCAACAGGAGATTGTGAGAATTCTTCAATCCCTTCAACCTAATAGATAACATAAACCACAATACAACAAATTCATATAAAAAACATCATATATATACATATACATATACATATACATATCTATCAACTTACCTTATTTTTTAAATGAAATATGATGGCAGAGAGATCACAATGTGTTGAAATAGGATTTTTTTCTACTCAAAACTTTGAACCCAAATGTTTTCAATTCCAATTTCAAGATTTTAAATTACAGTAAATTTCACATTTTACTCAAATGGTTTAATTAAAACTTCAAATTTAGTAGAGATGATATTTGGTTGACTTAAATGGCCTTATGTTTGTAGAACTTAATTACCCACATATACACAAGTTGAAATTTGTTACCCTTCTTAAATTTCACTAGGCCTTCTCTGTTTCTGATTCAATTCAAAGTTTTTTCTGTTATAAAACACAAATAATTTTTAGGATATTATTACTTTAACCCCGAGATAATGACTTAATTACACTTATCCACCACTTTTTCAATAATTAGACGTACATCATTACTTAAAATTAATAATTGATAGACTTTACCCCTAATTGTTTAATGGAAAAAATACCCTCCTCCAAACCCTAAACCCTAATTTAAGGCTTTTGACCTAACCCCCAATTGTTATTGTAATCATGACTAAATCCCCCACTTCGCAATATATATATATATATATATATATATATATATATATATATATATATATATGAAATAAAAGCCTCAATTCATTACAAATTAAGTTTAAAAGCAGACCCATTTACAAAAATTAAACTTATCTTAAAAATGAGATCATAAAATGTTATAAATTTAAATGTACCCTTTTTATAGGCACTTATTGTATAGAAAATCAAACAAAAAGGGTGCTGTTAAAAACACCCAAATTAAATAAAAATGATCTCAAAACAATCTACTTAGCAGTTACCAAGACAATGGCCCATCACCCTAGCATACCAAATTTAATCAAGAAACCAAAAACTCATTCATTACAAATTGAATTTAAAAACAAACCCATTTACAAAAATTAAACTTATCTTATAAATGAGATCATAAATTGTTGTAAATTTAAATGTACCCATTTTATAGGCACTTCTTGCATTGAAAATCAAACAAAAAGGGTACTATTTAACAACACCCAATTTAAATAAAAATGATCTCAATACAGTCCAATTAGCAGTTACCAAGACAAAGGCCAATCACACTAGCATACCAAATTTCATTAAAAAAAACAGACCCATTTACAAAAATTAAATTCATCTTAAAAAAGATATCATAAACTTACACTATCAAGAGCATTGAGAGCATCAATCATTGCCACAGTGGTAATATTTGCTGGGATTTTGTTCTTCTTGCATAGAGCCTGAAGGTCTCTCCTTGCTAGAGTGCTGAAATCCATTTTAGATACAAATATTTCTTGAAACTGAAAAATAAAAAACTGGGAAACAAAGATTTCTTGTAACTGAAAAAAAAACTTGGGTTTGTTTTTGTAAGTATAATGGGTTGTAAAATTTGTGATTGTAGAGTATAGCAGAAAAGAAGATGGGTATTGGGTATGAGAGGCGCCTAAGGTTTTTAGGGGGGTATATATATGTTCAAGAATGTGGAAAATCTGGCAAAAGTGACCGTTGTATTGATAGATTTGAAATTTGAATCTTATGGTCGTGGGTGTGACAATAGAATATGGGGTGAGAGGTAACCGTTTGATTTCGGACACAATAAAATAGGGTACAAGCTAGCACTTGTAATGGGCACAAATTGCCCGGAACACGAATCAGTATAGATACCACACTTCAGTTTATACATATAATTTTATACGAATCTTAGGTACAAATTCAAAGTTAGAATGTTATTACTTTACGCTAATATTAGGAAGATTATTTTTCGTTATTCATTTCTCTTACTCGATTGATGTGTCAAATACACTGGGAGGTTTTTGTAATTCACATAGGTTCATTTGAATATGTGTTTGAGACATCAATACGGTCACAAAAAAAAAGTAACGAAAAAGGGTCTCCCTAGTATTACTCTTAATCTCTAAATTATCATTTGAGTTTTAAAATAGTCACTAAACTAAATACATGTCTATTTATTACATAAATTATTATTTAAGTTCCATTATTATACCCGATTCAACTCTGTCCCTAAATTATAAGTGTTTTAACTCGGTCTTTCTCACAAATTTTAAAATTTTCACAAAGTATGCGAAAATCCTGTGATCAGGTAATAATTTATGAAAATTTTAAAATTTGTGTGAGGAGACTAAGTTGTACACTTATTATAATTTAGGGAGTGAGTTGAAACATATATGATTAAGGGATTAAAATAGTAGTTTATGGACTAAATTGACATAATTTTTAGTTTAGGGACTAATTTAAAACAAAAATGGTAGTTTGGGGACTATTAGTGTATTTTGCTCTAATTTTTTTCTAGTTTTTTCTTTTACTTTGATTCTTGAGAAAATGTCGTAAATAGGTGTAACTTTTTATTTTTCAAAAAAATGACTTAACTCCTAGCATGTGCATCATCTAACTTGTACATTATGCATTGATTCGTTTGTACCTTATGCATACGAGGGGTAAGTCTAATTATAAAGCATCTTAGGGTATCTCTAATTACGGAATAATTTCAAAGGGTAAGTCAAAACAATTTTTCTTTTTCATTCCCTCGTTGGTAATTATTTTGGGGTTAAGGACACTATTAGTGTATATTTAATTTTTCAGTAATCCATACATTAAGTTTGTAGTAGGGTTTGATAAGTCCCATTACATAAGAGGTAATTAATATCTACTACAGGTGCAAATTTGACCTATTGAGAAAATTTTATTTTAGTAGGACCAATTAAGAATTGTCTAATGTAAGTAAAACATATTTGCCAAGTTCCCTAATATTTTATAAATGATTTCAATAATTATCTTTTTATCACATATTTATTGAGTATAATATTTTTTTTTAAAACACAAAATAAAAGACCTTCACGGTTCTATTAATACAGTTAGTTTATTAATTGGTTTATTTATAAGAATTATTACCAATAATATGTCATTTTCTACTAAGTCTGTAGTCAAATAAGTCATTTTTTGCTAGTTTATAAGTAGTAAATATTTACTATTTGTTTCAAACGAGACATAGTTGGTTATTTATAGTTATATACATTAATAGTATGAATTTATTTGTTATAAAATTAAGAATAGAGAGAAAATAATAGAGGTCTCATTCTGTTGTATCTGAATAGTCAAGAGGGTCACACATATTTATATAGTATATGGTGGCGTTATTCAAGAGTCACTTCATATGATGAATATATGTGGACATCAACAATACATAAAATATTTACAACATATTTAGATTATAGTATCTCTCTCACTAATATTTATTAACTTTTGTACATATTCTTTTAAACTTAACAAAGCGTGACCTTTTAAAATACAAAATAACTTTAGATTATAATTAAATAAGACAACCACTAAATAAATGATTACTTTTCTAATTTTTTTTAATTATCTTGTATTCTAAAAATGTCATATTTTTGTCACGTGGTCGTTAACCTTAACGTGAAATTTGACATAAAATGTACTAAAGTCAATCAAAAAAACTCATATTATGGAGGTATTTAAGTAAAAAACTATTTACCCCTCTCGAAACCATGGGTTAAACAAAAGAGAATCCCATCAACAGTGACCATTTTAACTCACTTGATTATGGATAAAGTTGATGGTGTCCCGAGATTAAAATTATTCCTTAAAGTATTATCCAAATTATATTTTTCAACAAAAGACTAGGGGTGTGCAAAAAAATCGATCGAACCGGCCCGAACCGAACCGAAACCGGCGGTTTTTTTTAGCCCGGTTCGGTTTGCGGTTTAAGGATTTAAAAAACCGACAATATCGGTTCGGTTGTCGGTTTAGACAAAGAAAAAACCGATTCGAACCGAACCGAACCGACATCAATATTATATATTAAAAAACCCTTAAATATCTTTTATTTTTATATTCAAACACCATTAACCAACCTCCAAAACCGACCAAAACCGAAAACCGACCTACAAAAAACCGACCAAAACTGAAAATCGGTTAAAACCGAACCGAAACCGATGTGAACCGAAACCGGCGTTTTTTTTCATCGTCGGTTCGGTTTCGGTCTGATTTTTTCCAAAACCGAACCGATCGGTTCGGTCTGAATTGCGGTCCAAAACCGAACCGAACTGACTCGTGCACACCCCTACAAAAGACCTTACATCAATACAAAAAAATAGTGTTGTTTATAAGGGCACTCACAATAGAATAAGATGGGACACCCTGTAAATTTCATATTCAGGGTGATCGGTCATGAATACTAAATTTACGAGAGTCAAACAATAAATTATAATTTAAGCATGTGCAGTAACGTAACAATGCAAATGAATATGGGTCAACTCAAACCATATGAATAATGCTAATAAATGAAAACCTGAAAATACACATGTGGATGATATGAAATTAAATATAAATAAATGAATACAATATACAATTGTTATCATAAATCCTCTATTTAAAAACTATTCGACTCAGTAAATAAATATAAGAATAATGAACAACAACTATACAACTGAATAGCAAATTCTTATATTATTGAAATAGAAAGAGCTCTACACAACTCATATCCTCTGTTGTAACCCATGATAAGGAAACAACACTTCTAAGCACACCTGTTGCTCCTCACATCTAATTTGAAAAGTTTGGTCAATAAAAGCGAGTCAATAAATCTTTTATGTAATCCAACAAATATAAGAATATCAAATATTAAAATCATGTGATCCGCAAGATGCACAGAAAACGAATCTCCAAATAAATAATTAATGACGTGTAGATAATATCTCAATATTTCCTAAGTAAAAAGTAACACGGTTCCAATATGTGAAGTCTCGATCAAAAGGTAACATACAACCTTAAGTTAAATCATTAAATAGTAGGCACCTATAATCCTATATATTTATTTTCTCATATACGAGTTACTAGGACTACCACGGTCTAACTCATGCTAGAACATTAACCACCAAACCTCTACTCAATTATATGCAGTGTGAGGAGAATAGTCTAAACACACGTGAGATGTGCCCATTGATTCTACCAAGATCTCATCCAAGAAAATAAAAATAGTTAGAATTAATCGGCCTGCGAGAATTAAGGAGTGAGACACAACTGATTAAGTTAGGATAGCTAACTCGGTTACTGAGCCTTACAGGGCTCAACCATCTTTATTTTTCTATAAATTTAACCCTCACCCCTAGGGTAAAGGGAATGTAAAAAATTGATTGCAAGGAGACTAAATGAAAAAAGAAAACCTCACGTGGACATAAGCACATTTTTTAACTGCTTTAATATTGTTCTTGTGTGATTGTGCATGACTTGCTTTATGCTCGGCTTAATATTGTGTCAAATATCACCATTATGATTTCACCACCTATAATTGGCATCGTCTGTAGAAAAGATATTCATTTCTCAACCAAACAAGATAAAACGGTTATGTCTTATTCATACAGTGAGGACTCACCGTCTCACTAAAGTCGCCAAAATGACCTGAATGTCCACGAGATTCCTACGATCAAGTTTGCAATCCAACCCAATGGGAGCCACAATACTCCCAGATCTCATTACCTTCCATGTACGGATCAAATAGTGAGAGTAAGGAGGCACCAAATCCAACTAGATATCATAGACCATGGATGCTTATGAGTAATGCCTCCGTGAATAGAAGGCAGCCATGCACCACCAATAGAAGAAGAAATCCCTCCTTTAACGTCGCTTGAAGAGGATGGATCAAAAGTTCCATTGAATTAAACATAAGTGTAATGAATCCGTCCGCACCCCTAGCCCTCGGTCGAGCAAGACTCATAGCCGAGGAAGTAGTTTGTAGTGTGAACAAGGTTTTTACTACTGGAAGGGATCATCAGGTAGGAAAGATCGCCACAATAGTCATCCATATAAGAAGGATCTTCATAACCTCATACAGAGGAAGATGAATGACCACCCTTCCCACCGATGAGTTAGGACCATTAAGGAACTATCTAGAAGGGCACTTATCTGCCAAATGAATGTGACACCCCTCTTAAAATAATAACGGGTGTCCAGCCCTATACTAAAATAAATCAAGAATCTCAAGTGGATCATTCTTAGCATCTACTGTCGATACTAAATAAATATAGCTAACTACCCGATACTACAATAAGCGAATGCTAAAAAAAATTAAAAATATACAATGAATATCATACCAACCACATAGTAACTATCGAACAAGATAAAATGTACACACGTACAACAATAAAAGAAGGTACTCAATAATACATCATAAGTACACAAAAGGAAATATACCTGAATATGTTGTCGGGTCACAAACAATACAACATCCTGAGAAGAGAAATAAAAAGTGCTACATATAACCCATGGGTATAAATTCGATATACAAAATGAATCCTTAACTAGATTTACAAAAGAAAGAAAGCGGCTATAACAAAATCCCGCAACAGTCTACATCTACTACAGCTCCGAAAATACTAGATAGAAAAGCATCATTGGAGTCCTTGTGGGGGGGACACCTATAATATAATATATGTATAGCAAAAGATAAACATAAACGGGTCAGAGCCCGAGGTTTGAAAACATTTTTAGCAAGTGCATTAAAATGCATAATAATTACAAATGCACCATTTCATAATTAAAGTGGAGTCTCACTCTCGTAAAACTCAAACTCACCCCTCGACTAAAGCGCGCACCTAAACGTATGCACCTGAACCTCAATTAATTTACCCGACACCTTCTAGGGATAACTCAATCTTAATCTACGCATAGTCTACACCCGCGTAACCCACTATCTCAAGTATAACCCAAAATCTTCTCATTCTATCCTACCCTAAGTTTACGCCCAAACTTATATGTTAACGTATGTATATGCATACATATATCTCACTAGAATTTATCGATTTCTACTTTGTTAACTTAAACAAGCTATTAACATCATAATAGTCACACATCAACTTTGTATACTTATAAAGCATTCTTTCACCATTTAACATAAACCCGAGTACTAAGGACTAAACTTTTCCCACTCCCAAGATTACGCTACGTTTCGTGCGTGGGGCGTCTTGCAAAGTAAAATCCAAACAAGGACCCCCCGATACACTACTTCTTGAGAATGTTGATCGTCGAGATCCATTATGCCCTACACAGCACATATAACCTTAGCTACTTACTATGAACAACTATGTCTAAGCATATAAGTAAGATATCTTCTAGAATTTTTAAGGTCTATATAACATTATCCTAGTTATAAACACACGATCATTCAACCCTAACAAGCACGTACACATAACACACACATAACAAGTATTTTTTTAACATCCATAACATATTCACTTATATGATATATAAATATACATCACAATGCTATCACCTTCCATGAATTACTCACTTTATCCCGGGTTACCAGCCACCGGACTATTATCACACCGCCCTGGTAATCAAATAAAACACAACGTATGGGAAGCGGTCATAGTTCTGAATCTGGAAGTGAGAACGAATCATACCCAAAACTTCTCACCCAGAATAGAAATCACACAATAAATAATGGACAACTATGACCTGGTACTATACGCACCCTGCTCCTCAAGCCAGAACATCGCGCAACTTCCCATGATAGCATGTGTTAGGTATGCTCACACAATAAGTATATATATCATTCACACTAGATATACATGAGATCACATCATATATATACAAACCAGCACACAAGGTATATACGTTTACGCCATATATATATATATATATATATATATATATATATATATATATATATATATACTAGGGTATGCCCGTGCCTGAAGGCACGATGAATATTTTCAAAAATGTACCTTATTGATTAGACCATACATCGTATTTAGTTCCCAACAATCATAATAGTCCATCTTCAAACAATAAATGTTTTATATATTATAAGCGTAAATTTTCAAAGTATTGAATCGTGTAAATTGAAGTCGTAAATTTTCAATTATTCATTTTGTTTGTCGTGTTTAAATGTCCACACAGTTTATTAGTGTCCAGCATTTTAGAAAATAGTTTCAACGATGACATTGAAATCCATTGGAATTTAGATAAGGAATCCATTAGATTTTAGAAAACAGTTTCAATGATGATAAATAAGGCATCCATTGGAATTTTGAAAAAAGTTCACTCCGGTCTTTTCCAATATTTTAGAATAAAGTTTCAATGATATTATATGCATCCATTCAGTTTCAACATTTTAGAAAAAAGTTTCAATGATACTAAACATTTAAGAAAACAGTTAGGAAACATTCAGTTAGTCCATTCCTTCATTTATACTAAAACAGTTCAGAAAACAGTTGTGTATATTTAATCACAACCATTCATTCATTTATAACAGTTTAGAAAATAATTTTAATGATACTAAAACACTTCTATTGAATCACATAGTCATTCCAATAGTTCCAACAGTTGAAGCACATAAGAAACAGGTATGGTGTAACCAAAAATCTTATAACAGTTAGTCCATTCCAACAGTTCTCAAAAATCGTCCATTACAATTGAATCACATAAACGTCCATTACAAAACACCATACTAAAACAGACGTTGAATTGACATGAAATAAACCTTTACAAAGCACATATGATATTGTGGCCATCATCTAGGCCATCCAAATAAAGGAACTTAACCATATCCATGACGCTAAATGGCAGGAAACAAACATGGGCCTCTTCTGGTTTTTATGTTTTATATAAATCCCCCTTATCCATCTCATGGATGAACTTAACCTCTGTTGAATATATAATCCTTCACGGAACGTTATGGAACATGGCCTCTTAACTCACATTCGTTCATCTAATATATGGCTCACACTTCAATGCTAACGCGGTATGAATGTTAACTCGATAGTTCCTTATTACGGATCTGAGAAGTTGATAGTAATGATTGCAACAATTGAAAATGTTCTCAAATATCAAACAAACTTTATTAATCAAACGATATTTTATGATTTTAAACTTACATAAAAATGAAGAAATGGAAAGTTAAGTAAAGGATCCAACTTGAAACAGAGCACCATCTCATTATTTTGTCACGCGACAAAACCTGAATCAATTAAAAAATTATATGAATTAGTACCATCTCATTTTTTCTAATGCCAACCAATACACAACAATGTATGGTACTACTATGGGATGATGTTACAGTCATCGTTGCAAAGTTTTCATCCAGTTGGATAACAGCACTCGGTGCTGCTGCAGTGTCTCAATTATGGTTGCCACCAAATGTTCTATTTCTCTACTTGATCTCCCAGTAACTTAGCATGAACAGCAGCATCATCAAGAGCTGTTGCGCTTGCAGCGCTCATTTTTCTCAGCAGCAGCATCGAAAGTCATGAAATTTTTGCAATGGCATTATGGCATTACACAAACGCTGTTGAAATATAAAAGCCTCATACCTTAAGAGTGAGGTGTGTTCCCAAATGAGGTGCCGTACCTTGAAGTTCACCCTCAAAATGGGAGGGATGTGCTGTCATCACAAAAAAAATAAGAACATATTACACAAACAAACTAATTAGATGTAACTTCTTAATTTACGGTTGTAGTCACACTTTATGGTTATAGTCACGCTTATTCTCACTGAACATTCGAGAAACTTCTGAATTTGCTGAAGATTTGGAGTTTGGATCACATAGTAGCGACTGGATAGACATGAGTATAGCTGCAACATCATATACTGGACTCCACGAATTTTGTAAAATATCCAGGCATATACTTCCGTCTACATATATATTTGGAGAAACAAATTGCACTATACGAAAATGAATCTGTTCGGCCAAACTAAGCGAAATTATCATAAATAGGATAACATAAAACTAATTAAATATAAAAATTTGTATATGTTAGAAGCTAAGAAGTTCAAATATGCATATACAACTATGTTTAATTCAGATTGTATGGACATGATAACACTAATCAAATGTAAAATGTTGAACTGTTAATAGTTATAAAATGTATACAAAGTTGTCATTTTTGAACGGTCAAAAGTTCAACACGGTTATAAGATGACCTATTACCTATCAATTGTTATGAACTGTTAACATTCATCCAATGTTAACACTCATTCAATTATCAAATGTTATTAAATGTTATCAAGTGTTAAATGTTATGGACCATTAAAATGTTATGAAATGGAAACAGTTATCAAATGTGATAAAATGTTATGGACTGTTAACATTCATCCAAAAATAAATGCTTAAATGAAAATTACATAAGACAAACTTAATCAAAACGGCACATTACATAACCCAAAATAATTTTTCACATTAGATAGAATACTCAATTCTTAAACTAACATCTAAAAAATCAGCATTCCAAGAATTACAATCACAGTATAATTCAAATGTAAATAAAAATTGTTAAATCATTTCTTCAAACATGAGGTGTTCATATTATAAAAACAACCATCAATAAACATATACGAACATTCAACTTTGTATAGAAACCAAAATGACAGTCGAATGTTATGAAATAGGAACAGTCATCAAGTGTGATAAAATGTTATGGACTGTTAACATTCATCCAAAAATAAATCCTTAAACAAAAATTACATAAACCAAATGAAAATTACATAAGACAAACTGAATTAGAACGACACATTACATAACCCAAACTGATTTTTCACATTACGCATAATACTCAATTTCTTAAACTAACATCTGAAAAATCAGCATTCCAAGAATTAGAATCACAGTATAATTCAAATGTAAATAAAAATTGTTATATCATTTCTTCAAACATGAGGTGCTCATAGTATAAAAAGAACCATAAAAATACATCTACTAACATTCAACTTTGTATAGAAACCAAAATGGACAAAATGAGAAACATGTGTGTCTTTTGATATGCTAGTGAAGATGTAATACGCAAACGGTGTGTATATCAGCTCCAGATAAAAAAACAATCATACCACCGGATAAAAAAAATCATACCATAGGTATATCAATTAGTGTGTAATGCAAACATGTAAATGCATAATGATCTATAAACAAGAGAGTACCAAATAAAAACTCCCTTTAATGATGTGAGGCCGCATCATCAAAATCTCGCTCATCAGCCATATAAATAAAAACATTGACCTGTTTCCTCAAAGTCTCTTCCCCTTCAACTTTTCAGATCATAGGTGATGGCCTTGGCCGCTGAGAGAAATCCCAATAGTTAATAAAATGCAATCATAATTAAGTAATAATCATCCAAAAGCATACCTAGTCAAAATCATACAAATTCTTAATGAAAATATCAACAATCACATTCACTGCTCTTGAATTGGGAGGTCAATTATGAGTTAAAGAAGGTGAGAGTGGAGATTGCGGATCTTTCGAAAAACCCTCAAGGTTTACTTTTGGAGGCTATTGACTCTGCTAGTTATTCTGGTGCATTTGCCAGTCCACTTTTAGCCCCTGAGTCGGCGTTAAACAGATTAAATAGCTATAATTTGACATAATTTGTTATGGAGAATTATACTGCTCCTCGGATGGTTCTGGGCACATCTGGGGTTGAACATGAGGATCTTTTGTCTATTGCAGAGCCACTTCTTTCTAATCCCCCTAGTGTAGTGTGACACGTCCAAAGAAAAATGAATGGTGGCTGGCACCTTACCCTTGCTTTTGAGGTTCCTGGTGGCTGGCATAAAGAGAAAGATGTCGCCCATTTTAAATGTTCTTCAGATGCCTATGGGCGGTGGTGGATTGTTCTGAGTAGGTGGTCAAGGAAAGGGATGCACTCACGGTTTTCCCACTGTAATCCGAAATCTGCCACTGGCGATCGGGTCTCCGCTCTCACTAATAATCCATCTCGGTTTTGTGGCATATCTAATGAAAAACTCGAATTAAGTTCCAGTATTGCCCACACTAATTCTTTAACCTGTTGAGGTTTAAAACTAACAAATTTGATTAGTTTAAAAATAACAAATTTAATTCCCATGTGAATCAATCCATCAGTTGTTGCAGTTACTGCAATTTATAAAATGCATTATTGAAATTAATGCATTATTAAAATTAATGCAGTTGCTAAAATGCATTATTAAAATTTAATTCCCATGGTTAATGCATTACTGAAATTAAGGACATGTAAAAAGCTCATTGCATATGTGGTAACTAAATAGACTAAATTCAAACTTGAATTTTTCATGGAACTTGTTTCTCTTGACTAAAGAGAGTAAAAATATGGCTTGGTTAAGTCGGTACTTTATTAATAATAATGCTTCTGGACAAAGAGCAAGAGAGCAAAACTAACCATTTGCAAATAGAGAAAAACTAACCATTTGCAGAAAAAAGTCCTTTCAATAGGGGAAACAGGCATATTTCACCATATGAAACCCTATTAAGAGAAAAACACCGTAATCAGAACAAAAAGTTGTGAAACCCAATCAAACCTAAAATCCAAAATCAGAAAATATCAAGCACATATGAGGGAGTTACCTGAGTGCGTGGGATAGAAGTTTGAGAGAGACAATGCTGTTGTTCTGAATTTCGACCCAATCTAAGAGTGTATAAATGATAAGAGGGTATAAATGATAATAATCTAAAATGTTCTTGAACTCTAAATAACCTAAATAGCAATATAAATGCATAGAATAACAAAAAACAATATAAGTGAATAGAATAGAAAATGTGAATCGAACAATGAAAATCAAACGTTTTTATGGACCATGAATCGAAACATTATAAATCAACCATGAATCGAAACAGCAAACATCAAACGTGAACAAAAATAGGGTATTAAGCGAACAACAAAGGATGAATCGACCATAAATCGAACAACAAACGATTAATATATTTTAGGTTTAATCATACCTGAATCGAATAGGTAAACATACTACAAACAGGTATAAAATTGACCATGAATTGAAAATTTTAGAAATGATGGAGATACAGCAACCAATCGACCAACAGTCAAGAAAATAATTATCTGGTTGATAGTTGTTAGTCGTAAAGAGAGAGAGAAAGAGAGGGGGGTGGAGAGTAAAGTGAAGGTGAAAAATAAGAAGACGGGTTGGTTTGGAAAATGAGTGGAAGGGGGAGAATGGGAGCAAATACTATTGTAACCTTATGTTTGAATTTTGAAGAAAAGAGGGAAACAAATTAGAGTGTGTCAAAATAGGGGGAACCCAAAATTTACAAGGGTTAAATAGGTATTACAGGAAAAAATTCATCTCATGACATCATGTGCCAAACTTGTGACATACATAAGTTTCCTACTTTATTATATATATACTATCTCCCGTTCGTATGCATAAAAGTAATGAATTCGTCTATATGTATATAACTCTCATTATACTAACCAACGCTATAACGCATACCTTCCCAATTCATTTCATTATACGATTCCTCACTTGAAACTTACTCATCCATCACACCTATGATATGAATAGTCTCCCAATTTAATCAACATTAAGGATACTATCTCATAACCGAATGTATATAACAATCATCATACACACATCGTTTATATTCGGATGCGCACTGATATACAATAATTATCCCAGCTATTAGTATAAACACAACTTATTCTAGTCGATAATACATTAAATCATTCTCAATTTAGATTACGGTTCAGTTTCTCATATGAACCCTTAACAATGTCGCATTTATGATTTAATCCATAAGTTTAACTTCACTAAGGGTACACGACCTCTCTTTCATTGGTCCCCAATCATATTTAAATAAAAATCCCATCGCTAGGAGTATTCAACACAACAGTGAACATAATAACTCCAAGCCATACCTTCACAACCACCTCAATGAGCCCCCAACGTCATATCGTATAATGACTTACGTCTAATCTCCAAATAGGTTTCCCGTCCCTAATATGATTCCCCACTAAATCGATGCAACAACTCCAATTTATACCTTCCCAAATAATTCGATATGTTCCCAAGATCACATCATATAAGGAACTCATAATAAATCTCCAAAACGTATTTCTCGCATCATATAAGAAGGTCCCTAATTAATAAACCTAATCGAAACGGAGTAAAACTCACGCTAGAAAAACCTTCTCAAAACAACCCTGTTTTCGAATCGATTCGGTCCCAAAAGCGAATCAATTTGATCCCACAAGCGAATCGATTCGCCAGTATGCGAATCGATTCGGTCCAAAGGACCTGTAAATCTGTCTTAGGGTGAATAGATTCATTTTGGATTCGAATAGATTCGGTCACCCAGACCTGTAAGTCTACAACATTCTGAATCGATTCGGAAAGAGGCCGAATCAATTCGGCCTGTTCAGCAAGCTGCGAAATGGCTTATTTTCTCCAAAACCCAAATTTTCAAAACCCAAATTTATCAACTTCCAACCATTAATCCTCAACCGAAACATGTTTCTAAAATCAAAACTCATCCTACATGTCATTCCATCAAGTTATATACCCTCAATCCCAAGTATAAACATCAAATGCAAGATTTAACCCAAAAATCTAGGTTTTGACATATTAACCCAAAATCCATATTTTTATCCACAAATCATGAAATAAACTACACACATAAATTATTTAGCAAGTTTAATCACTTGCCTCAAAGTTGTAGAGGTTGAAACTTCCTTGAAATCACGGATATTGGCCGAAATTCCCAAGCTCCAAGCTTTTCTCCTCTTCTCTCTTATTCTTTTTCTCTCTCTCTCTCTCTCTCTCTCTCTCTCTCTCTCTCTCTCTCTCTCTCTCTATCTATCTATCTATCTATCTCTAGGGCTTTCTCAATCTCACAAATGAAATTTTTATCTCACGTAGGCTTTATAAGCCTTGTTTCCAAAATACACAACTTTAAATGATCATACACAACTTTAAATGGCTCGTTTACTCCAATTCGAGTCAAACTAACTTAAAATATTTTGGAACCGAAATAAAACCCAAGGACAGTCATTTTGACTATCTCGACCCATCCCGAATCAACCATGCACTCAGAATCGTCATCCGAAATACTCTATACCATCCTTAAATTTGGACCTCAATTGCCAAATTTAAAATTCTCCGATTCAAATAAATTTTATTTCTCCCAAATTAATTAAATTCTCAGTCCTAAAAATCACGGGGTATTATAATGAAGTATCTGTTCAACTGATCAATCGAGGAATTAGAGCCTCCCAAAAAGTTAAAATCGCTCCTAGATTCAAGATTATGATGGGAAAAATGATCCCACTGATCATGTTTGCCAGTATTGGTAGGAAATGACTCTATAGAATAATGATAAGGCCCTCATGTGTCAGATCTTTCCTTATAATTTTAGGGATATAGCGAAAAAGTTATTTGAGTAACTATCACAATGATCCATCTCTAGCATTAAATAACTCACAAAGTCTTTCATCGAAAGGTTTATCATCAACATCAGCCATTCAGAGAGGATGGACTCTCTCCTTAAGTTGAAAAAGAAGAAATAAAGAACTTTGCGTAAGTATACTTGGCAATATTGAAAATATAAAATGAGGTGTAAGATTGCTCTGAATAAATGATGGTGGCCTCATTTAAGATAAACCTGTGGAACAGCTCCATACATTACAATTCCCTTGCCAAAAAGGAAGCTACCATTATAGATGACTTGATGTCCCAGATTAAGAAGTGTGCTAAAGTGGAGAATGTGTTGGTAGGAACATAGTGAGATAACAGTCAATCAAATACGAATAAAAACATAGACAATAAGAACGCTCCCAAAGGGGGCAAGAAGAATGGTGGACATAAGGGCGATAAGAAATAGGATCTTAATAAGGCCTGTCGTTCCATCACCACCGCCTTTATATCATCAAACAAAATCTTGAATAAGACTAAGGATCAGTAATATTTCAAGTGGGTAAGGAAAATAGCATGGGACCCATTAAGGAGAAACACAACCCTTAGACTATCCCACTACAATGAGATTGGGCACAAAATGGAGAATTTTAAAGTTCTCAAGTCGCACCTAGAGGAGATAACCTAAGAAAGCTATCAGGACGACTAAGTGGAGAAGAAGAATGATAAAGGTCCTCCTAAACGTGATCAAAAGCCAGGCACGAGTTTGGTCCTTTCTAGAAAGTTTTCACTTGTTATTTAACCTCAAGGGTAATTTGGTAATTTTACATTGCATAATTTGGAGAGTTTTAAAAACCAACATGTAGAGGTTTGAATTATATATGTGTGGCTTTTAACCGTGCGCTATTCCGAGTGAGTATGAAGATTTTATGGTCATTCTCGTATAAACGTACAAAAATGGATTAATATGGACCATGGCAACAACTTCCAAAATTGGCAAAACTGGCCCAAGCCAGGTCCAAATTGGCTCGTTTCAGCCCTGAGTTAGCAGTCGCGAAATTTCCTCTTTTAATTCATCGTTATTTTTCTATTTTTCTTCCCCATTTACTATAAAGAGTATTTTGGACTTTCTCTTAAATGCATATATATATACACAGAAAGTCTCATGTAAGGACTCCTTATGGTGCAGACCTCGGTGCATACCATTTTTTTAAAATAGTAAAAAAAATAATTTTTTGATAAAACTTTATGGATATGATCTCCAAGGTCAAAAGATCATCTCCAATTTTTTTCGTCAAAAAATTTAATAAAAAAAACGTTGAGATGAGGTGATAGGTCAAAAAATGGTATAAATATGTATTTTCAACCGTTGAAATGTTGGGTCGACGCCAGCCACTTTTTTGATTGATTTTTTTATGAAACTTCATGAATATGATCTCGATAGTGAGAAGATCATATCCATGAAGTTTCATCAAAAAATTCAATCAAAAACTTCAATCAAAAAATGGGTGAGATGATCGCCAACATTTCAACGGTCGAAAATGCATATTTATACCATTTTTTACATATCAACTCATCTCAATGGTTTTTTTTATCGAATTTTTTGATGAAAAAAATTGGAATTGATCTTCCCACAGTGAAGATCATATCCATGGAGTTTCATCAAAAAATTCATTTTTTTACTATTTAAAAAAAATAGTATGTACCGGGGGTCTGCACCATAAGGAATCCTCACAGGAGAGTGCATATGTGTGTGTGTGTGTATATATATATATATATATATCAGAGTTTGGGAGATATTTGTTGCTTTTTGAGAGCTTCTCTCCCTATCTCCTAGGGTTTATCCCTTTTGGTCTGTAAGTTATTATTCCTTGTCTTCTTTATTTATTCAATCTTTCATATTTAGTTTGAATGCTTTGTTAACTAGTTGCTCTCAATTCCTTATTGTTTTTTTACATGCTTTTTATCTTTTTTTGCCATTTACCATGTTTTTTAGCTAATTAAAATCGGTCAAGATTATTGAACTCACCATGGATTAATCAGTTACTTTGATATAGTATGATGGATTGGGTAAGTTTTTATGGGTTAGGTTGTTCTTGATTTTTCATCTAAGAAACTTAAGGTTTTATATCATGTATGTGCCATGTTTAGGACCTTGCGTATGTAATCTCGGAAGTATTTATTGACGCCAAAATCATAGTAGACTTTTATGAGAATTTTTTTTTTTTTTTTGGGGGGGGGGGGGGGGGGGGGATAACTCTATGTTTTATTAATTGTTGAAATGAGATTTATTCTTGATAAATCGTTTCTTCTCATGTAACCATTTATGTTAATTAACCCATGGTAAGGGATATAATTTTCAATCTAAAGTTTTTATTTTTGTTATTAGTCTAGTTTCATTCTTAGTCTATATTAAAAGTAGTTTATAAATGTCTTAAAACAATGATCTTTTACACTTTTATTCAACAGTTAAAGTCTAACAATCATTCTTTGTGAATTCGATACCCGAACCTGCCGCTATACTCCCATAAAAGTGTAGTAAAAGTTTAGGTTTTTTGTATTATGGTGGGAACTAACAACAACGAAAAGAGTATTTATACCTTGTTCGATTTTTTTACCCGAACCAATTATCCTCTCACTTAATCACCTTGGCACACATATTATTACCACATGCGTGTGAGTCGTCCTCAAGTGGGAATATTAGCGTAAAGGGCATAACAATGCGTTATGGATTACAATTGCCAGAGTGGTTACTTTTTTGGGGAATTTGAGGACTAAACATTTTATATGTTTTTTTATGTCTGTGAAAACAAAATCATTTTCAAAGTTAAATAAAAAATTTGTATGGCAATAATTCAATTGATTATATGTTTCACTATCTTTTCTTTACTATTGTCGAGATAAAAACAAGTACTTAAGACATGATAAGACTTTCTACCATGAAATTGTCACTATTCAAACGAAAGTTACAGAGGTAAATATCACATTAAGAACATACTAGTACAATCTTGACCTCAATCTAGAATGTAATTGACCTACTAATTATTGTCCAAAAAAATCAAAAGATTCATAACTAAGTAACACAAGAAATGCATACCAAAGTAAGAAAAGAAACCTTATACAGTAATCATTTAATCTCCTTGAGATATTAATAAACATAATTATAAGTTCATAAATTTAAGTTCATATTCAAGAAAATAAATCTAGTTCAACTATGTCAACAATTCATGAACCACTGTATTTCGTTTCTTAACCTATGTGTTAATGTAATTTCAACATATATTTAGATGTTTGAATCATAATTATCCTCCGTTTCTTAACCTATTACCCTAGCCTAACGTAAAATCCTAATAAAAATCTGTTGATCCTATATGAGTTGGAATTGAAGTGAAGGTAAAGTAGGGAGTTAGACACTGTATTTCGCTCTTTTAATGGGAAACATTCCTTCATTCTTTCATTTGTACTTTTTTTATATATAGATATTTGTATGACATTTGAATTTGAATCCATTTATTCTATAAATTCCACATATGAATAAGGATACACGTTACACCTAATCTGAGTGATTTCATTTGTTGAGTGTAATTATGTTTAAAATTGAAATCATAACATGGTTTTGATCGTAATCCAAATGACATAAAATTTGAGTTTAGATTTGAGATTGAGTTTGTCTAATACACATACAGTTGAGAATTGTTTTGAAAAAAATATTCGTATAATTTTTTTTCTATTTTTAAGCTTTGGATGTGAAATATATTTCATTAAAAAAGCATATTTCATCTATTGATGTCATTGTTGAGTCTTGTGTGCATTGGCGAAAAGGAAAATTTTCTGAGAAGTTTTAAGAACCATAAAATAAATTTTGTGGGTATATTCACTGCAAGCGTTCATGAGACTATAACTCCTCCACTAGGGTAACCTAGGAGTTTAAAGCCTTATTTAATTTGGTAAGTGCAATCGTAATTCTTATGAAAGTGAGTTAGTATTTGTTTTAATTTTATCTTTGCTCGAGAATTAACAAAATTTAGGTTTGGGAGAATTTGATAAACCAAATATTTTATATATCTAAACACTTAACTTATACTTTTAATTACCATATTATCTGATATACCCGTTTATATTCTAGGAGGGTCGCCTCCACAACGGACGACCTTAAGAGGGGCCGACCCTTCACCAGGCCCCAACTGGCCTTCGCCAGGCTCCAGACGACCCTACGAGGGGACGACCCTTCACCAGGCTCCAGACGACCCTACGAGGGGACGACCCTTCATCAGGCTACAGACGACCCTACGAGGGGCCGACCCTTCACCAGGCTCCAGACGACCCTACGAGGGCCGACCCTTCACCAGGCTCCAGACGACCCTACGAGGGCCGACCCCTCACCAGGCTCCGGCCGACCCTACGAGGGTACGACAGTACGAGGACATAATCAAGCCAGACTCACTGCCGGAAGAAACTTTGCCCTCGGCCTCGGCTCATAGGCCGAGGGTGACATCATGACAGCGCGTGGTTTGGGAGACGCGTGGAACAGTGCGCGTGAGGCTCATATGACACGTGGCAGACCGTTATAACCGAATCACACCCTCACGTGAGGGAATATTGTGTCATCATTTGGCATCTACAGGTGTCAACAGGGGGTTGGTTGGATCATTATTCACATGCACCATGCTTACCTGGGGGGGGTACACTACACCCCCCAAGACCTATATATACTTGTCACCCCCAACCCTACAGGGGATCGATCCTTGAACGGTAGCCCTAGCTAAAACTCTGCTTGTTCACACACAGCAGAGAGAGAGAGAGGGTTATGTGCATTGTATCCAAGGCCATTAGTGCCCATACTTAGTGGATCACACACTCACAGTGGATGTAGGCCAAATTGGCTGAACCACTATACATCATTGTCTAATTTCCTCTTATACTCATCCCCTTCTATACACTCATATATCTCTATGGCTGCTACCGCTTGAGCTCACTAACACTTACCTGGTGGTGCTAAATCTTAGCATCATCATTATCGGTTAAAATAAGTTTATTAAGCTTATTTTAGTATTTTAAAAGCTTTCCTGAAGTTAGAATTAAAACGGATTCAAAATGACAAATCTATAGCAGAAAAGGGGAAAAAATCATGCATTTAATACTTTTTGGGACATGAGAAATATATTTATTATATTATTTTACTGGTTCCCCTAAAGTCTTGTTGAAATAAGAATTGAAACGGGCACTTAAATGACAAAGTTTAACTTATAGGGCGTAAAAATGGTAAGGTGGGTACTAAAAATGGCAAAATTATATTTGGATAAAATTTATATTTTTATGTGATAAATTTTCTTCTATTATTTATTTTTATATTTTATGGGTGTCCCGTGAGTTTGGACGACAAGCGATTTGAAATGACAAAGTTAATGAATATGTCATAACACGACACAAACACTACAACGAAGAAAAAAATCACAACTCAGATTCAAAGTGTCTGTTGATGTTATGCCATAGATTTTCGAAAATGTCTTTTAAAGACTCACAATTTTTTAGTTTGGGATAAATTGAAAATTTGAAGTTTTGAATGTATAAAATGAGTTTGAAAAAATAAGGTGTGAATAGTGACAAAAATTTGGGGTAATGAAAAAAAAATAGGTGAAGAGTCCCATGTATGAAGGTAAAGAAAAAAAAGGATTCCTAATTCTTTTAAACTCTTTTCAAGGCCCCACGAGATATTTACCAACCCAAATACAACTAATAAAGTAGAGTCCGTTTTAAAAAAGAAGACTATTCACTAAACTCTTTAAAAGGGAGGATGTTTCCCCACCCCAAAGAAAACCTTATCCTCTTTCACCCTCTTATTTTCTTATTCTTTTTTATGCCATAACTCAATGTTTGGGAGGAACGCCTCACACTTTCTCCAATGGGACACGTGGAATTGAGGTCCCTGAATACATGTTTCTTGGCCTATTTCATATGGACTTTTAATATTCTGCCATAACTTTTATTTGGGACAGAAAACGTATTGAAGATTTTTTGTATTCTTGTTTATTTACTTTCATCCATGCATTAAAGTAAGTGTTATTTTACTTTTAATTATATTTTATTATTAATATGTTACGCTAGATTTTATGTTAGGGTTAAGTGTTATTTAACTTTTAATTCTATTTTATTATTAATATGTTAGGCTTGATTTTATGCTAGGGTTATGATGAAATTACACGTGCAAGCATTTATGTGACACAATACACCTTAAAAATGACGTGTTTTTAACGCTTAATGTTATCTCTTGTTCACTCATCAATTTTTACTGTTAAAAATTAAAATAATATTTTATTTGTATTTTGTTGGATTCAGTGTGTGATTTATTTAATTAAATGGATACATGTTGTGTTTTGAGAATTCAAGTAATGATTGAGTTTTGAACATTAGTTTGACAAAAGAAGTTCGACTTTATTGATGTTAATAATATAAAAGTTGGACATTTACGACATATCATCCCTGATAATAATGCCTAATGGGAAAATTATCGTGTAGAAAAATTAAGGATATTAACAAACATGAATGTGACTATGTGTAATGCATTCTTAATACCTAGTCCTCTTATAGATTAATTTTAAGTTGTTAAAATTACCATCTTAGCAATTTCTTGCATGTTCTTTGGCGTAGTGTTATTTTTAGCATTATTTTAGTTCGTCTTATTTAGTTGAAAATTTAAATTATAAAAATCTCAACCTTTTTCACCTAGATTAGTAATAAAAATTTAAGATAAAATCAAGTTATTCACTAAAAAGATATATATTTCTCATAGTTCCCCTGGTTTCGGCCTCGCACTTACAATCTATACTATAAACAGTTCGTACGCTTGTGAGTAATTTAATTTGACAGGACATTAATCATTTAATTAATACCATACGAACATATATAAGTCTTATCATAACCACATAAAGGTATCTACCTTGGGGGACCTTTTTATGCTTCATGGTCTCACGTGCTTCCCAAACACTGTCCCTGGTAAGCTCTTACACGTGGATTAATGTTGTGCTAACCTTATTTGATCGAATTTTGTCTTTCGGTTCTTGGTGGACTTTTTTGATATTCTAGATAGAAGGGACGACTAGAAGAAGGCCAATTTCGGCCTGAGATGCACCTTAGACGAGTATCAAAAGGCTTTGAAGGCCGCCAAGAAGGCCCACAGAGCTGAGGCGAAGGCTAAGGATTTGGAATTCGCCAAATAAAAATTCAAGATTTAGTTGGAAAAGGTTGCTGAAGAGTAGGCCTAGACCTTGTTTGAGGCCCTAGAGGCTAAGGATAAGGCTCTTACAAATGAGATGATTACTTCATCAAGCTAAGAATTAAATAGACTATATCCGTAAGTCCAACTTTTAAGAAAGGATGGGACATTGACATTATCAACGAAGGAGTCCCTTTTGAGTTCGAACCCTTCGGCGAGCATAATCGAGGTTCACCTCCAAAGTTTAATGAATAAGAGGGATAAGTGGTTGGTTCTAGATAGGAGAAGGAAATTGTCGATCAAGCAAAGTAATACATGGACCCAAGTAAGTATGTGGTTGAAGTAGGTTATAGTAGAGAAAAAAAGGCTAAGCCGGTTAGATTAGCATAAGACTTCTTGTATATTGTTTTTGTTGTATTTTGGTTATTTTCTTTGTAAGGGCTTGTTCAATGAAGAGATTTTATGTTTTGGCTTTACTTATGCCTTGTTCAATCATATCATATTGCTTGTGTATGCTTGATTTACTTCTAGTTTCTTAATGTCTTTTCTATTTTAATCTTTGTAATGTGATAGAAAATTGGCACTAGTGCTAATATCTTAGACGGGTAAACACTCATACCTCATCCTTGGTCGAGATGCTTTAGAGAGGGCTCATGAAGCATTTTTGTCTATTCGCCAAGCATTTTAAAAAATTGCAAGTGCTTATGGCGAGCAAACCAATTTGGTGACTTCTCTTTTGGCCGAGATGAAGGAAGTTGTATACATTGTCGGCCTGCTTCAAAATGAAAATAACTCTTCAATGGAAAAGCTCAGCAAAGTCAACCAAACCGTCATAGAGGATCAAGTGATCAAGGAAAGTCCTAATAAGAAGGTGATGAGAATAAGATACCAGTTTCATCATGGGCCTCAAGTGATTTGTTCAGAGGTCGATGATAAAGGTCGGATGGACGTTCTGCACCAGTTAGATAAAGCCACACGGATAGCTTATAAGTATGGGTGGCTGAATGATTTGGAAGTCATGAAAGTTCCCCATAATTCCCAATTTTGGCATTGGTATGGGGTCGAATTCCCCTTTGTTTGGCTTCCACCCCTTGGCAGTGATGAGTCATAGATCCTTACGGATGTCATTCTCATTCATCTAATAAGGGACTATCTTATTAATCATAAAAATGATGATGAATTTCATCCCGATCTAGATAATGGATGTCATGCTATAATGATTATCGAGCTTAATCGCCAAAGATGAAATAGTTATAGTCATCTTTATTCTATTTTAATTTTTATAACTTTTCGATCTGGATATATCTAATTAAATAAATATGAATAAAATTAACTCGTTAATTCCATGTTCTACATTTTTCCATTTTCTATGTCGAGAACATTTTTATTATCTGTCATATATTTTAGGATAGTGTCATCATACCACCTTAGGCCTGGGACAAACTATGGTAAAAATGCACCTCGTCACAAGGCCATCTACCCGTTCAAAATTTTAGTCGACTAAAGTCGGTAGCCTAGGTATCTCCCATAGGTATTTTTATTACATGGGAAAATTTTGATGTTTTCATGTTTATTAGTGATGAAGACACATAATCCTTAAGATATGATTAAGTGTAATCTCTTTTAAGGCATTAAAAGATCGATCATATCTTGATCAGACAAATTTAAACAAATATATAATGATGATGACCATACCATATTGACGTGGCTTAAAAAGTGTTCTAAAGTGCATGCTTATCTAGGCTCAAGTGCAAGCATGTCGCTCAAGTAATAATTCCGGTAAGTTGGGGTCGAATCCATAGGGAAATAGGATGAGAAAATCAAGACGGCGTTTGGAGAGACGGAGAACCCTAACTTGACTCTAAAACAAGAGAAAATATGCTTTGAATGGGAGATTAATTATGAACTAAATGCAATATTAACAACTAACTGAACTAAATACTAATGAAATGCATCTACGCTAATTAATCTAAGAGCAAATAACAAATGTATGAAAGATTTATCTATGAATGAGAACAATAGGTTAGGACACAATCCACCAACCCTAGTGCATTTACCGATGTTAAAATCAACTCTCGAATTGAAATAAATGACTAAATCCAATCTTTATCAATCTTAAGCATTATATATATGACATTCAGGCCCGCATCATACATAATCAAAAGTAAGAATAAAGCGGTGTCGAGATAGTTACACGCGCGTTTCATTCTTAAGCATCATGTTTACCTAGGGCAAATGAAATCAAAAGTTCCACAATGGTTGTGATTGAAGCTTCCTATATAGAGCACTCTTAGGGTTTGTGTTCCGTGCTTTATCTGTATAGGACTTCATCTAGTTGGACTTCGATTTTGACAAAATTATTCTTGTAATTAGAGTGAGTGTCGTTACCTCCGCCAAGCTCCTACTGCTATCTACCTCATCTCGGCGATCGACTGAATCCTTCAATACTGCATAAGGTTGTTTCTCGCATCCTTAAAACTATGGCTCATAGGATTTATATTTAGTCATGTAGGACACCACACAACACAGCATATCATTTTAATATATCTATTAATTAAGCGTGTAGGTTATATTAAAAAGAATTTTAATAACAGTTTATAAATTAATATGAATTTTTTTTAAACATTTATGTCAAAAATAAATTTTCTGAGTTATTTTTAAAAAAATTAAATATTCGTTTTAATATATGTGATAACTATATGTTCTTATATGTCGGCATGCGTGTAAACTATTTGTTATTAATATGCTATTATAATTGTTGGTGATTTAGACTAGTCTATAGTCTTTTAGGCCATTATATTGTTTAAATGCATGCGTGGATAGTATATGTTTAATTTTTTTTTCATCATGTATGTCATGTATTCGTGGCTTCTTACGCTATTGTCATATCTGATTGCCTTGTCCTCTCTGTTTTCGATTTCACCATATACTAGACCACTTGCCTTAGCAGGCCTATAAGTCCCATAGCTCTTCTTATATATGGCCCTTAGCCTTAGCAAGTCATAAGCCCAAGGCTTGGCAGTTGGCATGTTCCCTGTGCATGGTCCCCTTTTGTGGCCGAATGGACCATGGCAGGTCATGTAGCCCCTAGGCTTTTGATGTAGGTTGTCCATCTTGCAACCTGATTTTGTCCTGGGTCTCTCAATTTCCAAACGACGTCGTGCTTCAGTATTTTTACAACGGTTTTATTGTGAGTGCTTTATAGTTGGTCTACACTTTTCTAAACAACGTCGCCGTAGCGCCTATGGTTTTGTCTAAAACCAAAGCTGGTATTTTTCATAGCGTTTTTAATACGCATTTGGTACACCAGCTGGCACAACACGTGTCTTAATTTTAACATGCCATTTTATGTTTCTTGTTTGACCGTACGATCTATTTTTTATCAACGGCTAGTGTTGATTTATTTCAATACTTGTGTACTTCTTACTGACCAATCAGACCATTTCTTATTTCTTTATAAATTAAACCTTTTGGCTCTTCATTTTTTTTAACCCAGGAGAAATTATTTTTAAGCGAAAGCCCTGCTAAAATTTTGAGAGAGAGATTATATACCTGATTCAAAAGATTTATCTTAAGAGTGTATACTTTGAACCAAGGCTGTTTCTACTCAATATTTTCGAAATCTTGAGGAGTCAAGCTTGGACATTTTTTTTCAGAACATCATCTCTCAGTTCTTGTTGATTTTTCATTTTGAAAAATATGGTTGTGAGTATCTCTAATTGTTGTTCTTGTGTTATTTGTTTATTTAGATCTGTTATCTATTAGATCTACTTTCTTGTGTGTATTTCTTATATATTTTATATATATAAACACTACACACACAAACAACACACTTGTGGTATTAAGTCTGATTTTCCAAATTTATTGGTATTATGTTTGATCTATTTTTCTTAGATCTATTTATGTGATAAGTTGTATACACAAATCTGATCTGTTTAAATAACTTTGATTATTTTGATATTTTCTAAATCAGGGCTTAATTAAAACGTTTTGTTTTCATTGTATCTATAAATTTTGGTTCATTATATTCGTTTTATTAGGTTTAAACATTTAAACCTGTGGAGGAATAATTTATAGAAATCTAAAATCTGATTTTATTCTTGCATTAACCACATAGTTGATGATTTGAGAGCATAGGACTGTTTAGACTAAATCAAGAATATCATATTGCTGAACTGTTTGGATTGACCTTACATATATATATTTGAGATTAAAATTGATTTAATCTAAATATTTTTTTTTACAGTTGCATGATATTTTCAGTCTTGTTATATGTGTATATGATTTCTAGATTATTTAAGTGATTTTTTGGAATTGATTTACATCTCATATCACTTAGATATATTAACTCACTTTGTACTCACATAGACACATGTATGGATGTGAATATCTAAACAAGTCTAGTGTTCAAGATTTAAAAGAAAAGAAAGCTTTTCAAAACTGTATTGAAAGTCAAGAACACTTGGCTTGAGTTGACACAAGACTTGCGAAGATATATAGGAGATATAATATGTTGCATAGCATTTGGTGTGTATCATTAAGTGTGGGTATGTCATCTAGGATATAACACCGCACATAAATACTTCACTAGAAAATAGAACACAAAAGGCACTGAGGTGATCTTGAGCTAGAAGAGCAAGAGGGAGAAGCTGCGAAGTGTAGGATGCAAAAGCAAACAAGGACGGACTTAAAGAGAGAGAAGAATAAGCAACCAGGGAGGAGTCTTAGTCGTGTGAGGTAATAGTTAAATTTATCTTCTTTAGTTGTCGTGTTTGTTGATTGTAACTCGGTCCTGTTGTTTTTATTATTTTAGTGGAAGTAGATTAGGTGACTTCTAGAGGGGTCTTAGAGTGTGATGGTCTTTTCATATCACAATCTAAGTATGCTAAGGATTTACTTGTTAAATTTGGACTTGAAAATGCTAAAATATCGTCTACACCAATGGGTATAAAAACTAAATTATCAAAATCTGATAGTGGCCCTGATGTAGATCCCACTTTATACCGTAGCATTATTGGTAGTTTATTATACTTAACTGCTTCTAGGCCTGATATTCAGTATAATGTTTGTATTTGTGCACGGTTTCAATCCAGTCCGAAGGAGTCTCACCTTACTTGTGCTAAAAATATTTTGAAATATGTTAAAGGAACAATTGAGTTTAAACTTTGGTATACCAATGACTCCTCGTGTGAAATAATTGGGTACTCGGATGCGGATTGGGGCGGTATCACAGATGATTGTCATTCCACCTCGGGTGGTTGTTATTATTTAGGGCAGAACCTAGTTGGATGGTATAGTAAAAAGCAGACTAGTGTAACTTTGTCAACTGCCAAATCTGAATATGTTGCTGCTGGCGCATGTTATGCTCAACTAGTTTGGATTAAACAGAAGTTATCAAATTATGCCTCAAACACTGCCCGAGCAAAACCCTGCAAAGCGTCAGACTCCTTCGAGCGTTACTTTTCAAAGCCTTAGACTCCACTCGAGATTATAATATCCTCACTAATCCATGGTAACCTCCTTTAAATCCCCGTACACCGTCTGAACAAATCCCTGTAAATTCGCAAACTCTTCTGAGCAAAGCTCTCTAAACATCTCAGACTCCATCCGAGCAAACAAAATCCTCACCCATCCCTAAGCACCTCACTTAAGCCAAGGGCACATTCTTCCAAAGATAACCTAAACAAAGACTTAAACCCTATGAGAATCCCAATATAGCCTCAGATTCTACCCGAGCAGGCAAAACTAAAGCTTAGAGCAAAACCAAATGAGCTATCTCCTTCGATTTTATTGCCCTAAGTGACCTACAATTGGAAGCCCTATGCTTCAAACCAATTATATTCCATACACGACCTAAAATAGGAAGACCAATTCTTTAAACCAATTCATTCCCCTATGCAACCTAAAATAAGTAGCCATGCGCTTTAAACAAATTCAGTCCCCTATGCGACCTAAAATAGGAAACCCCGTGTTTTAATAGACGCCATCAAAACCTCGCATTTCTACATCTGGTCTCATATAAGACCTAAAATAGGAAGGGCTTAGAATATTTTGAATCTTTACTAAGACCAAAGTCAAAAATCAGGATATTTTGTACCCCAATAGATGCCATCAAAATCCCATATTTCTATGTTTGGTCCCCTATGCCACCTAAAATAGGAAACCCCACGTTTCTACGTCTGGTCCCGTATGCCACCTAAAATTATAAAAAATGTGTTTCAACAAACACCATTGAAACATTGCATTTCTACTTATATCCCCTATGCAATCTAAAATAGGAAGGGGTTGGAATATTTTGAATATTTTCTAAGACCAAAGTAAAAAATCGGGTTACCCTACACCTTAGATCTTTTTCCTGCTTGGTGTTTTAATTACCATACGTTTATACCTAATCTACTTATCTTCGGATCGCGCTAACTAAAATGGATAATCAATCATGAGGTAATCCTAACCCCTTCGAAGCTTTTTCCCTCTTGGTGTTTTAATTATCGTATGTTCACACTTAAGCTACCTATATTTGGTTCCTATTAACTAAGAAGATTAATCAATCGTGAGGTAATCCTAAACCCGTCTGAGTTTTCTCACTCTTAGTGTTTTAATTATCTTATTTTCACACTTAATCTACCTATCTTCGATTTTCTCTAACTAAAAAGGTTAATAAGTCGCGAGATAACCTAACCCCCAAAGATTTCTCCCTCTTGGTTTTTTAATTATCGTACATTCTCACTTAAGCTACCTATCATTGGTTATCGCTAATTAATAAGGTTAATTAGTCATGATGTAAATCTAAACCCCCTAAAGATTTATCCCTCTTGGTGTTTTAATTATCGCCCGTTCACACTTAAGTTACCTATCTAAACCCCCTAAAGATTTCTCCCTCTTGGTGTTTTAATTACTGCATATTCACACTTAAGCTACCTATATTCGATTCCCATTAACTAAGAAGATTAATTAGTCATAAGGTAATCCTAACCCCTGAAGCTTTCTCCTACTCAGTGTTTTAATTACTATATGTTCACACTTAAGCTACCTATCTTCGGTTACCGCTAAGTAAGAAGGTTAATCAGTCATGAGGTAATCTTAAAGCCCCGAAGCTTTCTCCATCTCGGTGTTTTAATTGGGGGTGGTAATTTTGGGAATGAAATGATAAAACAATACAAAATGAAATTGATATAAAATTGACTCTATCTTTTTTGTTGGGGTCGTGTTCACGTCTGGGTTTTTTACCTAACCATCGGGTCATGTCATTTTTATGTCCAATTTCTACTATGAAATTGATCCCATAAGGACATGACAGTGACACGATAATGATTCAATTAGGGACACAATATAGATCCTATGTAGACCCATTATTGATCCCTTTTAGACCCATTATCAACCCCTAATTTAGGCCCGCTATTTTTTTTTAATTCCTCACTAATTGGTCTAGTTGTCTCCAATAGTGTCGGGTCATGTCGAGTCTAATTGTGTCCAATCGAACCATATTTACTTATCATGTTATTGTGTCATATTTTTAACGTGTCGTGTTTAGGTTAAGGAAAAAATATGCTATCATGTCGTGTTTAGTTCCACTGAATTCTTATCGGGTCGGGTCGGGTCATGTGAAAACATGACCCGTTGACCCAATTTTCCACCTCTTGTTTTAATAATCGTACGTTCACACTTAAGCTACATATATTCCCACTAACTAAGAAGGATAATAAGTCATGAGGTAATACTAACCCCCAAGATCTTTCTCCCTTGCAGTATGTTAATTACCATATGTTCACATTTAATCAACATATCGTTGCTTCCCACTAACTAAGAAGGTTAATCGTTCGTGAGGTAATCCTAACCCCTGAGCTTTCTCCCTCTCGATATTTTAATAACTATACATTCACACTTAAGCTAACTATCTTCGATTCTCGCTAATTAAGAAGGTTAATTGGTCATGAGGTAATCCTATAACCCCCCATAGGTTTCTCTCATAGTATTATTATCATCTAAAAGGTGCACATGTGATGTCAGGCACCCATCATCGGTCCTACACCGGGCCTGTAGGCTTTCTCTTATCTAAGGTCCCCATACGACCATTATAGAGACGTTTCAAGTCTTAACACAACATAGAGAACCCATTTCCAGTCCTTCACTACACATTTACGTTCCCATGCAATCTCAATAAAGACATTTTTGGTCTTGATCATACATTTTTCCCCTCGATAAAGCAACTGAATACTTTCACCATGAAGGATCGGCACGGTTGCCAAAATTTTGACGAAGAGTATCCCCATGTGAACAATCTTAGTCTATCGCCTCTATAAATACCTTGATCCTTAATGTCACATCATCTTCATGACCCATTGACCTCTCAAAACAAACAAGGTGATTTCTTAAAAACCCCGACTTCGGTGATAGGAAAACCCTAAACTTCTCGTCATAAGGGCACTCATGTAAATAAGAAAATTTTGGCCTACCATGGAATTAACCAACTTTAAAATATACCCTAAATATCCTAAAACCTTTTATTAAATCTCCCTTTCTCCCGTTTGTGCCTCACTTCAAGGTCGAAGACAAGGGTAGCCCTAATTGAGACGATTTACACTAAAGATCACCTTATCGACATTTTGGATCTAAATAACTTCATAATTTTGAAAATTGGTAAAGAAAAAGTTGCAGATATTAGAAATATCTTTCCAATGGTGAAGGCTATGCAACACCTTGCACAAAAACCCTAGTGTCCCTGGACTGAAAAAAATTTACACTACATTCCATTTTAGGGGTGTTTTATACTTACCAATTTCATGATTTACTAAATTGGGAACTTTAAACATGAATATATTTGAAATATCTTTCCAATGGTGAAAACGATGAGTCAATCAAATTTACAAGTCAAAAGTTATGACAAGAATATGAAACTACACTGAAATGCGAACAAAGGCTAGTTCTTTTAACCGAACGGTTAAAGGTCTTTTTTACCGGTTAATAAATATTTTATAATTTTTTCCCTCTGAAAGCAGTAAAAATGTCCAATTAACAATACGATTAATCATTTGACCAAAAGATTAATCATTTAATCGAATGCTTAATAAAATTTGACAGTTGTCCCTCAAATCTTATCCAAAAAACGGTTCTCCCTAGTCTTTTAACCAAATGATTAATGATCCAACATTAATGATTACCAACTCTTTGTAGTTTCACCCCTTCCATATGCATGTTCCCACCCCCTTTATCCATCCTACATATGTCCCAACCTTTAACTGAACGGTTAAAGCCCCCCCTTTAAAGTAACTATTAAAGTCGCAGATTCAAGCCCTATAAAAAGGAGTCCCCACTAACCTTAAAAAGAAAATAAAAATACAACATTGATTCGGTTTTCTAACTTTATTTAACCCGAGAACCTCTGAGTCTCAAGTTATTTTTAAAAAATAATGACTGAAGTACGTACTTCTGCAAATTCGTTTCTTTCGAAAAATACAGAGGCAAGCATCTGCGAGCACTCAGTAAAAGTCATCTCTTACAAACGATGCTCCACTCTACTAAACAACACCACTTCGTAAACGACACTCCATAAGGAAAAATTCAGCCTACGCTACAAGGGTAAAGAAACTCTGCAGAATTCTCAAGTGAACGCCCCAAATTTACACTGTGATAAGTTGTCCATATCTATTCATATCACTTAGCTCAGTCCCCGTTTAGGGGACCTAGAATTCTATTTATAATGTTTGTAGTTTAAAGCTTGATTTTTAACCCAGCACCTCTGTTTGTTGAGCTGAAATAACATACCCATATGTTAAATAAATATAATCCAATTCTAGGACTAGATACAACATGAAAACATTATTTTCAAAACTGTTCTCAGAAAAGCGACTTTAAATCGAGCAATTCTAAAACTTCGATAAAACCAAACTCTAAAATTGGACTACTCTCACCGGTTCTCTGAGCGAACAAATCCTGACGCTACGATGGAATGTTCGAATATATATTTTCTTGCAATACTTGTTAAGAATCGGCCTTTGATTAACTTATAGTTAACATCTGAATATATTAATCCAACTCATAGATAAAATGATATATTAAGGGATAAGCTCTATAATTGTCCAAATATTGTATATGTATACTCGATATCTCGTAACCTACACCCATAAATATGTACCATTTCTTTTAACAACATTGTATTTGATCCCAAGTCCATCACAATCTAAGTATGCTAAGGATTTACTTGTTAAATTTGGACTTGAAAATGCTAAAATATCGTCTACACCAATGGGTATAAAAACTAAATTATCAAAATCTGATAGTGGCCCTGATGTAGATCCCACTTTATACCATAGCATTATTAGTAGTTTATTATACTTAACTACTTATAGGCCTGATATTCAATATAATGTTTGTATTTGTGCACGGTTTCAATCCAGTCCAAAGGAGTCTCACCTTACTTGTGCTAAAAATATTTTGAAATATGTTAAAGGAACAATTGAGTTTGGACTTTGGTATACCAATGACTCCTCATGTGATATAATTGGGTACTCGGATGCGAATTGGGGCGGTAGCACAGATGATTATCATTCCACCTCAGGTGGTTGTTATTATTTAGGGCAGAACCTAGTTGGATGGTATAGTAAAAAGCAGACTAGTGTAACTTTGTCAACTGCCAAATCTGAATATGTTGCTGCTGGCGCATGTTGTGCTCAACTAGTTTGGATTAAACAGAATTTATCAAATTATGGTATAATTGAGTCCAAATTTCACCTTTATTGTGATAATGAGAGTGCTATTTGCATTGCTAAAAACCCTGGGCATCACTTCATTAGAGAGTTGGTTGAAGCGAAAGAGCTTGTAATAGAACATATTTCTACTTCTTGATCTGTTTACAAAACCTTTAGATAAATCTCATTTTGAAAGATTGAGGCATATGATAGGAATGACCGTACTTAATTACTAGATTGTGTTTATTCTGCATCCTGTTTACCAGATCTCTGAGATTTTAGGATAAAGATATCTACTAACAACCGGTATCTCTTAAAATCATGTTTAATGTAGGAGACATTTATCCTTCAGTTTTTAAACATTTTCTATGTCAATTTCTTCCATTTTCGATTTTATATGTTGATTATTATTTCATGCATATTGTCCCGTATCATACATTCCTGCACAATTATTTATGTTCGTATTAATTTCGTAGAGCAAATGCTTTTAACCTTGATCTCGGCAGAAAGGTATTTATGTTTTGCAGGTTTTCATCAACTCTGCGCCTGAGTCGTGTCTTTTTCATTTATAGGATGGGTGGGTAGTTAGATACTCTTTTGTATAGGATATTTTAGGAATTTTTTTTCCTTAGTATATCATTTGATGTACTCTAGAGTTTTGTCAAAATAAGTCCGATGGGGGAGTTTGAAGGTTCCTATATGGAGCACTCTTAGGGTTTGTGTTTCGTGCTTTAGCTATATAGGACTTCATCTAGTTGGACTTCTATTTTGAAAAAAAAAATCTTGTAATTAGAGTGATGTCGTCACCTCCGCCAAGCTCCTACTGCTATCTACCTCATCTCGGCGATCGACTAAATCCTTCAATACTGCATAAGGTTTTTTCTCGCACCCTTAAAACTATGGCTCTGAGGATTTATATTTAGCCACGTAGGACACTACATGACACATCATATCATTTTATCATATCTATTGATTAAGCGTGTACGTTATATTAAAAAAAAATTAAAACAGTTTATAAATTAATATGGATTTTTTTTTAAACATTTGTGTCAAAAATAAATTTTCAGAGTTATTTTAAAAAGCTTAAATATTTGTTTTAATGTACGTGATAACTATATGTTCTTATATGTTGGCATGCATGTATACTATTTGTTATTAATATGTTATCATAACTATTAGTGATTTAGACTAGTCTATAGTCTTTTAGCCATTATATTGTTTAAATGCATGCATGGATAGTATATGTTTAATTTTTTTTCATCATGTATGTCATGTATGCGTGGCTTCCTAAGCTATTGTCATATCTGATTGCCTTGTCCTCTCTGTTTCCGATTTGACCATATACTAAACCACTTGCCTTAGCATGTCTATAAGTCCCATAGCTATTCTTATATATGGACCTTAGCCTTAGGAAGTCATAAGCCCAAGGCTTGGTAGTAGGCGTGTTCCCTGTGCATGGTCCCCTTCTGTAGCCGATTGGACCGTGGCAGGTCATGTAGCCCCTAGGCTTTTGATGTAGGTTACCATCTTGTAACTTGATTTTGTCTTGGGTCTCTCAATTTCCAAATGACGTCGTGCTTCAGTATTTTTACAACGGTTTTAATGTGAGTGCTTTAAAGTTGGTCTACACTTTTCTAAACGACGTCGCCGCATCGACCGTGGTTTTTCCTAAAACGAAAGCTGATAATTTTCATAGCATTTTTAATACGCATTTGGTACACCAGCTGGCACAACACGTGTCTTGATTTTAACACGCCATTTTGTGTTTCTTGTTGGACCGTGCGATCTATTTTTTATCAACGGCTAGTGTTGATTTAATTCAATCCTCGTTTACTTCTTATTGACCAATAAGACCAGTTCTTATTTCTCTATAAATTAAATTTTTTGGGTCTTCATTTTTTTTTAACCCGAGAGAAATTATTTTTAAGCAAAAGCTCTGCTAAAATTTTGAGAGAGAGATTATACACCAGATTCAAAAAGATTTATCTTAAGAGTGTATACTTTGAACCAAGGATGTTTCTACTCAATATTTTCGAAATCTTGAGGAGTCAAGCTTGGACGTTTTTTTTCAGAACATCATCTTTTAGTTCTTGTTGATTTTTCATTTTGAAAAATCTGGTGGTGAGTATCTCTAATTGTTATTCTTGTGTTATTTGTTCATTTAGATATGTTATCTAATAGATTTACTTTCTTGTAGTGTATTTCTGATATATTTTATATTTATAAACACTACACACACGAACAACATACTTGTGGTATTAAGTCTGATTTTCCAAATTTATTGGTATTGCGTTTGATCTATTTTTTTTAGATCTATTTATGTGATAAGTTGTATACACAAATCTGATATGTTTAAATAACTTTGATTACTTTGATATGATCAAAATCAGTGATTAATTAAAACGTTTTGTTTTAATTGTATTTACAAAGCTTGGTTCATTATATTCGTTTTATTAGGTTTAGACATTTAAACCTGTAGAGGAATAATTTGTAGAAATCTAAAATCTGATTTTATTCTTGCATGAAACACATAGTTGATGATTTGAGAACATAGGATTGTTTAGACTAGTCAAGAATATCATATTGCTGAACTATTTGGATTGACCTTACATATATATATTTAAGATTAAAATTGATTTAATCAAAATATTTTTTTGACAGTTGCATGATATTTTCAGTCTTGTTATTTATGTATATGATTTCTTTATTATTTAAGTGATTTTCCAGAATTGATTTACATTTCATATCACTTACATATATTCACTCACTTTGTACTCACGTAGACACATTTATGGATGTGAATATCTGAACAAGTCTAGTGTTCAAGATTTAAAAGAAAAGAAATATTTTCAAAACTGTATTGAAAGTCAAGAATACTTGACTTGAGTTGACACAAGACTTGCGAAAATATATAGGAGATATGTCACAAGACTTGCGAAGATATATAGGAGATATAATCTGTTGCACTGAATTTGGTGTGTATCATTAAGTGTGGGTGTGTCATCTCGGATAGAACACCCCACACAAATACTTCACTAGAAAATAGAACACAATAAGCACTGAGCTGCTCTTGAGCTAGAAGAGGAAGAGGGAGAAGCTGCGAAGTGTAGTACGCAAAAGCAAACAAGGACAAACTTAAAGAGAGCGAAGAATAAGCAACCAGGGAGGAGTCTTGGTCGTGTGAGGTAATAGCTACATCTATCTTCTTTAGTTGTCGTGTTTGTTGATCGTAACTCGGTCGAGTTGTTTTTATTGTTTTATGGAAGTAGATTAGGTGACTCCTAGAAGGGTTCGTTGTTTTTTCCCGGGGAAGGGGTTTTGCGACGTAAAATAAATACCTTGTGCTTTACTTTACAGATTTGCAATATATATTGCCTCATACGAAAAAGTAGGTTTAATACTAGAAACGCACTTAAATAATTGAATCATATATTATCTGTTTTGACACCTAGTTAACTCAAGATAATAATTAGGACTATTGATTGACTTGGCAAACTAAAACCTATTCTAGAAAAGTTATCAATTCAAGAAAAGTTTGAATTGGTCCATTCTTGAATAAAATTGATAACTTGTAGGTAATTGGAGTTTATTTCGGCAAATTGTTTTACTTCCGCATTATAGTCTATCATAAACCGCTCGCTCAAGTGGTATCAGAGCTAGACTTAAAAAAAATCATTTTCCAAAATTTTTGCCAAACTCGCTTTACCTTTTTTTCAAAGCATGATTCAAGTCAACTACTTAGGCTTGGAAATTTTAGTAGACCTCCTATTTTCGATGGCTCAAATTTTTCATACTGGAAAATTAGAATGGTTGCATTTATTTAAGGTAGATTAGGAGATGATGTGAGGGATTTGATTGAAAATGGTTATAGGCACCCCGCTACTCCTATAACAGAAGGTAGCACTATCTTTAGAAAACTTAAAATTTCTTAATTAAGTGTTGATCATGTAAAGATAAGAAATTTTAATAATAATGGCAAAAATGCGATTTTCATGAGTGTGAGAGAGAATGAACTGAAATGTATATGTCACTGCAATACTAGTAAGGATGCTTGGGACACTTTAGTAATAGCACACGAGGTCGATGCTAGGGTAAATAAGTGTAAAACACAAATGCTTGTTCAGCAATACAATATGCTAGTTATGAAAGATAACGAACCATTTGATGATTTTTATATGCGTTTGACTGATATTATTACCCAACCGCATGCTAATGATGTGGAGTATACTGATCAGGAAATATGTTCTAAGATTTTAAGGTTCTTTGCCCCTAGGTTTGACCATAAACGTTATATCATTGATAAATCAAAATTGGCTTGTCACAAATGTGGGAAACTCGGTCATATCATTGCTAAATTTAGATCCAAATCGCAGTCCAAGTATTCTAAAATAAACAAGGCTAACATTACTAAAACTTGGGATGATTCCTCTGATTCTGAATCAGAAGGAGACCAAGCAGAATCTGAATCAAACTACATGGCATTTTTAGAAGAAGTTTATGACTGTTGTGGAGATGTATATCTAGCTAGAATGGATGATTCCGAAGATGAATGTGAATCTGATAAAGTGCTTGATTTTATTGGTGCTGCTAAATCTTTATTAGCTAGTCAGCCTTCTATGCTTGAATTAACTGCTCCATTTGATGCCAAACGTGCGTGTTTATGTGATGTTAAGTCTGAAGATTGCAACAATGCACACACCGACACAGAGAATAATGAAAATTTTGTTGCTTATGATGATTATGCTCAATTATATGTTAGGAATCAAAATAGACAAGAATTATCTAATCTGGTTAAAATGCTTAGTGAGTCCCTAGAGAATCAATATAAGATAGTTCAACAAAATTCCATTGAAATGAGCAATGTCAAAATTGATTTTGAAAATCAGTCTCGTGACTTTAAATTTCAGATGACGACTTTAAATGAAAACCTAATTTCTTTAGAAGAAAAATATAATGATGCACTTTTACAAGTTGAAAAATCTAAAGAAGTTTGTAAAAGCTCTTTCAAAATGTGTCGTGGTCGCGATCTAAAATCCTTTGACCTTGAGGAATTGATAGTTGTCCAGCGATATCACGGCGATACTAGAGGGTTTGGTTATGAAGGTCCTCTTGCGAAAAATAATGATCTAACTAGACTAGTCCTCTTTGTAAAAGCCGAAAAAGAAATGGTTCTTCAGTTGGATAGCAAGTCGTATGAAAAGTCCAATGGAAAGCATATTTTAATTGAAAATGATTTTGAAAGTGACATTGACAGTTTTATTGAGAATTTTGTTGAGGCATCTACGTTTAGATACTGCCCCCTGCTAAGAGACTTTCTAGACCTTTTATGTCTAATGCCCGTAAGCAATCTGAAACGAGTTTTGTTAGAAAACTTCATAATTCAGGCCTTCCTACGTCTAGTAAATTCTGTACTAACTATGATGTTTTTGGAGACCAAAACTGTGAGTGCCAAAGGCTTCCAACGAAAAATGACCATTTTCACTTAACTCAGGAGTTGGGACATTTGGTACTAAAACCTTGAACTGTAATGGATCATTTCGTTATTTTAGTAAGCCTAGAACTTGGACTTATCACAAATCAAAACCAATAGGAAAATCCTTTTTCAGATCCCATATAATGGCTCAAAATAAATATAAATTGTGCCTATATGGATCAGATCTGAAGATCTAATACCCTAGCTAAATCATTTAAATTTGAAATCTTTTATAGTCATGACAGCCCTTCGATGTGAGATGTAGAGTGCTGGTTGGTACTTAGACAGTGGATGCTTGCGCCACATGATGGGGGATATTACCAAACTAAAGGATGTTGTTCATTGTAAAGGTTGTAACGTTACCTTTGGATATTATAAGACCTCCTAAATCTTTGGTAATGGCATTCTTAATGAAAGGCGTTTACGAAATGTCAATGGTGTGTTGCTAGTTCATGGAATGAGAGTCAATTTTCTTTCTATCAGTCAGTTTTGTGATAACAGTTGCCAAGTTAAATTTTCAAAAACATCCTGTGATATTTTGATTGAATCGGGAGAATATTACATTAAAGGCAATCGTATCGCAGATAATTGTTATAAATTTTTTGGTTCCTTGTCTTGTAATGTGACTCTTTTAGATGATTCTGGCTTATGGCACAATAGGTTAGGACACATCAGTTATGAAACCTTAAATCGATTGTCATCACAAGACCTTATTAGAGGCTTACCAAAAATAAAGAAATGCCCCTCTGGTGTTTGTGGTCCATGTCAAGTGGGTAAGATTACTAAATCCCCTCACAAAAAGGTTAAAGATGTCAACACCACAGCATCTCTTGAACTTCTCCACATGGATTTAATGGGTCCAACTAGGACTGTTAGTTTAAATGGAAACTCTTATATCTTAGTCATTGTGGATGATTTCTCTCGAATTACTTAGGTAGATTTCATGAAAGCTAAGTCTAAAACGTTTACATTTTTCTGAAAATATTGACTAGAATAGAAATGAGAAAGACACCCAAGTAACCCGAATTCGAAGTGACAGAGGTGGTGAGTTTAAAGAAACCGGTGTCATTGAATATTGTGAAGCTAATGGTTACTCTCATCAGTTTAGTGCTCCAAAAACTCCTCAACAAAATGGGGTTGTTGAACTGAAAAATAGAGTCATACAGGAAATGGCTTGAGTCCTTATACATGCTAAAAATTTACCATTATATTTTTAGGAGGAAGCATGCATTACTGTCGTTCACATTACTAATCGCGTTTACCTTAGGAAGAATACCAAAATGACCCTTATGAGTTCTGGTTCAATAAAAAGCCCAATGTAAAGTACTTTCGGACCTTTGGCTCTATTTGCTATGTTTGAAATGATCCCAATAATATTTCTAAATTTGAAGCCAAAGGTGATAAATTTTTTTTTTTTTTGCTATTCTCAAAATAGCTGGGGTTTTAGAGTTTACAACTTGAGAACCAAATCCATTATAGAGTCCATTAATGTTGTTGTAATTGACAGCACTATTGAGCCTGTTAGTAAAGATCCACCTGCTGAAACTGATTTGGATACAAATATTTTAAATGATCCAGTTTTGACAGAAGATGAATCTTTGCCAGCACTAACCCTTGTTGTGCCTAACTGGGTTTCAAAAGATCATCCCTTCGCAGAAGTATTGTGGGTGATATTCGTGCGCCCGTGAGGACTAGAAATCAATTACGTCAAGAAGCACATATGGTTGCTTTTGTATCCCTTGCGGAACCAAAATTAGTAGATGAGGCACTTTGTTATTATTATTGGATTGATGCGATGCAAGAGCAGCTAGCTTAGTTCATAGATCATAACGTTTGGTATTTAGTCCCGAGGCCCAAAGATATCAAAGTAATCGGTACAAATGGATTTTTAAGATAAAACCAATGAATAAGGGATAGTCATTCGAAATAGGGCTAGACTAGTAGCACAGGGTTATTCTCAAATAGAAGGAATAGACTGTGACGAAACTTTTGCCCCGGTAACTCATTTTGAATCGGTGAGATTACTTCTAACTGTTGCTTGTCACTTATAATTTAAGATTTTCCAAATGGACGTAAAATCTTCTTTTCTTAATGATATTCTGTCTTAAGAAGTTTACGTTGAGCAGCCCAAAGGATTTCATGATCCCAAACACCCCAAACATGTTTATAGACTTAAAAAGGCTTTATATGGTTTAAAACAAGCACCTTGTTCTTCGTACGAACGTTTAACTGCTTTTTTATCTTCGCATGGCTTTGTTAGCGAAGGAGTTGACCAAACTCTATTTGTTAAAAAGTCTAATTAAAATGACATCTTAATTGCTCAAATTTATGTAGATAACATTATTTTTGGGTCAACCTCTCCAGATGAAGTTAAAAACTTTTCAAAAGACATGAGCAGTGAACACTACACCAAATCTGCCGAATTATCACAGTCATTGACCTTGACAAGTTGGACTTGTCAAGGTCAATGACTGTGACAATTCTGGGGGTGACAACGTTTTTTATCACGAACGTGTCACGATCATTGACCGTGATAAGTTTTTAAATATTGTCACGATCATAGACCGTGACAAGTTTTTAAATATTATCACGGTCATAGACCGTGATAAGTTTTGTCATGGTTTATGGCCGTGACAAACTCGTGATAATATTTTAAAATTTCTCATGGTCAATGACTGTGACAATTCTGGACAGAATTAAAAAAGAGTCTGCTGGGCAGTATGGCCACTGCCACTGTCCAGTAGTATATTTGTACCTGTTATAACAACATTATACCTGTTCAAACATCATATATCCAAATAAAATAGAGATAATGCAAATATACATTCAAAACAATATACATAACGATATAATCTAAATATAATTCAAATGTAACAACTTAAAATAATTCAATTCAAATAATGTCACTGCATGTCTGGGGTAAGGTTAGCTCTGAGGAGGTGAGTAGGCCACACGATATACGAATTAACACACCCAGCAATATAAATCGTTCTGAATTATATGCGCAACCATAAGGGGGAGTTCTCCTTCCCAGGTATCACATGCGTGACGAGCACCTTGGACTCGATGTCTTAAAGCAAACGTCCATAAACTATCATACCCTAGACGGTATTCGGGTCCCTCAACCCCCGCCCTATCCGCTGGCCATCAAATAAATCCAGTATAAACACGCTCGGCCAACCAAGTGTCAGTATCGGTTGGTTTAAGGGAGCCAAATAGGGGAGTGGATCATCAAAGTCCACACATAGTGGCGATGAAGCAGCGAGGTCCACATCCTCGTCATCCTGCACCTACTCCTCAACCACCTTCTCCTTCCCTTTCCCCTTATGGTTTCCACCCAACTAACGCTTCATGAATGAGAACATATCTTGGACCGTCGCCTCCAAATGGGACAGCTTCGCATCATGCGAGTCCACCATTCGAGCCAACCCGGTGTCGCTCGTCTCCAATCCGATGATCGTAGATTTGGCCACCCGCGAGCTCACCCCCTTGTCCTCCCCTTACGATCAGCGCCAAGCACTTGGTTGAGTGTGTCTGTGGACAAACATGCCTTGTCGGCATCAGACTGCGACTCATGCACTTCCTTAAGCTTTGCCTGAAACGACAAAAAGCACATGATTAGTAAAATAAGTAAATAAAAAAATTATAACGTAATTAACAAAAAGTAAACTGTCAGATTACTTACAATCGTGGTCGCAACGCTCGGGGACACCTCCTTATCCTTCCCCTTCTTCGTTCGAATATCCACATAAGTATCGAGCCTATGCGGCCTACCCCCAAGGCCACTCCCTATCCCCTGAAATAAAATAAAGTAAAATTAGTATCAGCCTCGCAAAGTAAAATAATGTAGAATAATATATTTTTGTAGTTATATAAAAATTAAATCTTACCATCATCCTATGCTCCACCTCGGTGTAAGATGTTCGGGAGGAGTAGTGCATGTCCGTCTTGTTTGCTCGATTTTTCCTCCTCGATTGGTGAGATGCCAATTGTCGCTCCCCGATCTCATTGTCAATGAACTTTTGCCATTATGCCAATGAGATCATCTCCTTCGGCGGGACGAATTCACGCATTCAGATAACGAACTCTCGGGTATTTCCAAAGTATCGAGTCTGCATATTTTTCTTTCATGTCTTGTGTTGCTCCCTCAACTGCTCCAAGATTGAATCGCGTAGCTTTGGATCCAGGTTGAATTGTTCCTGTCCAACAAATACAATGTTAATTGCGATTAAATATAAATATAAATATAAAATGAAATTGAAATATTCATATAAATATAAATATAAATTCATTACTTGTAGTGCTATCCAAATAGCTAACTTGAGCTCATTTGGCACCTCCCTCCAACTAGTGTACCTCGGGCCGATGATCGTCTTTACCAGTTCGAGGGATCTTGCTAATAGCCCCGTCTAGTTCTCGATGGCCATCCCCAATTTTCCATATTTGGGGAGCCTAGGGGCCGAGGAGCCCTCCTCGCCTTCGCTACCACCGAGCACAGACGACATCATCACAATCAGCATCATCATCCTCGCGTTAATACCTAAAGGAGACATTTGCTGTAAAAATATGATGTTATTAGTACAAATCAAAATGAATTAGAAGAAGACGTGCAAATATGTACAATTACTACAAATCCAAATGAATTGTTACTGTTTAACACCTCAATTCTGAATTCCAAAACAACAACATCTAACTCATTATATGTACAATTACTAAATCTCTGAAACATCCCCACCCCTACTTCCCACACACACGCACACTACACAAGAGTGAAAATGATAAAGTGCAAATCAATTAACAGCATTAAAAATGGATTGATAAAGTACAAATTGGAATATTTATTACAAATTAAAAAATTATTTCAAATTCGGGTTATCATCAAAAATGGATTGATATTCGGTAGGAGCAGCCAATCGTGGGACTTACACTTATGTAAATCATGAGTAGCATAATTCACAATCCTTTGCAAGTTGGACGAAAAATTAGATGGGCCCTTCAAATTATATATTGTGTCTAAAAGCACCTTCATTTCCCCACTCATCAAAGTAAACGCACCAGGGGGAATTATTATCCTTCCCCTACTATCTTTTTTCAACCATAGTGGCTTAAGTTTCGACGATTTAAGGTCTTTTTGTGCATTTTCTTCATCCTTCGAATGACTCCCCCAAGGCAAGTGCCCACAATATGTTCAGCGAAGTTCTTCTCTGCATGCATCACATCCAATACATGGTGCACCAGGTTTTTCTTCCAATAAGGCAAGTCAAATAAAATTAACCTCTTAGACCATGCCTTTCTTGTCTCAGTTTCATTCCCAGTTGGGGCCTTCTTATGCTTGACATTCTTAAATTTGGGATTCTTACCTGGCATATTAGGGCCACATTCAGCAGATTTACTTTTAATTTCTGAATCTGAAAGTTGTCTCGGCAGTAGCCTATATTTAACCCCGCCCAATAATAAATCAGAACCTTTCTCAAATCTGAAACTATGAGCCGGGGGTAAAAACCTCCTATGGCAATGGTATATATTTTTTGAGCTAAAGGATAGACGAAGAGATGCAGTCTCCTCTCCACAAATAGGACACCCCAAATAACCATGTACGACACAACCGGATAATGTCCCATAAGTTGGAAAATCATGAATTACCCACATCAACATAGCTTTCAGCGTAAACTCTTCTTTTCTAAAAGAGTCAAATTATTGCAAACCATCTTCCCACAACTCATTTAATTCTTCTACCAAAGGATCCAGGTAGACGTCGATGTCATCACTTAGTGCCTTTGGCCCAGGTATCAATAAAGACATCATGGAAAATTCAGGTCTCATACACTGTGAAGGAGGGAGGTTGAGTGGGGCTAGAATCACTGGTCATACACTCTGATTGGTGCTTAGATTTCCAAATGGATTGAAACCATCCGTTAATATAGCCAAACGAATGTTGTGCTGTTCTCGAGTAAAATTGGGATACTCATAATTCATCCTCCTCCAAGCTGTAGAATCAATAGGATGACGCATGATATTACCCCCTACTTCTTCCCTGGCATGCCAAGTTATTTCCTCCGTTGTCCATGGTACTGTGAAAAATTGCTTTAATATAGGCCCAATGGGAAAATATTTCAACACTTTTTAAGGCACTTTTGAGCTTGTGCCTTATTTACTAGTAGATTGGACATATCTAGGTTCATCGCAAACTGGACAACGATCGATATTTTCATACTCCTTTCGGTATAGTATGCAGTCATACACACAAGCATGAATTGATTTATACTTCATTCCTAAACCTTTCAAACTGTTCTTCATAACAAGATAGCTATTTGTAAGTGTATTCTCCTTGGGTAGTAAACCCTTCACCCATTTCAGAATTCCTATCACGCTATTGCCAGATAAACCATACTGCATCTTCAAACTGTGCAAACCACCCATGGCATGTAAAGTTATTTGATCTTTCTCACAGCCAGAGTATAACGTTTGGGTCGCCTTAAATTTTAAGCTTTGGTAGTCATCGTTAAGGTTTATCGTGATATCTTTACGAGCACTTGAACCGTGTACATCATCAGTAACCTCATTCTCCTCTGTTTCATAAATTCCGTACGCATCATCAACTAAATCCTCTAACATTTTATGATCTATGTCATCCCCTTCTACATCTATCCTACTTGTTAAAGGTTGTTGTAAAGGTTATTCGGGGATAAAAGGAACTTTTAATTCACCGTGAAAACTCCAAAATTGATAACTATCTTGCATACCCGATCTTAACAAATGTAGTTCAACTGTTTTCCACTCAAACACCTTATCATTCTTACATCTAGCACACGAACACGAAAACTCTTCATCATTATGACATCTCTTTGCGTATTTCACAAATTCATTAGCACCTCGGCGAAACACATCCCCCATTCTATTTGTCTCACCCATCCACTCTTTGTATATAAGATATTCCATCACAGCTACCACAACTAATCACCTATTAAAGGTAAGAAGCGTATATTCATGGATTAGTATAAACAAAACTTAGATTTATACTATGTTTCATTTAATTATGTCTTATTTATATTCGATTTTTAAATTTCAAATTCAAATTCAAACTTACATTTATAGTATGTTTCATTTAATTTCTATTTCCTCTGTCTCCTCTAAAGGGTGAGTGGTCCTATCCCATTCAAGACCGCATATTTCTGTAATATACTTAATAGCTCATGCACATTGTTACGATTTGAGAAAAATTCGGCAGCATATCCCCATAGTTTTCCAAGTACACGACGTAGATTGGCAAGTGTGAGTATTATTTCAATTGATCAATTGAAATAACAGTCATACTTGTCAATCTAGTATGTACCCAGAGAACATTAGGATACGACTGCAGAACTTCCTCCAAAAGTAATAACTTTAAGCCACTAAGAATATTATTATACAGAAATTATGCAGTCCCAAATTGTCCAAACGGGACAATTCGAGAGATCTCATTACAGGGGTAATAACTCTCGAACGGTTCTAAGGGCTATTGAATGCGTACGCATAATAACTAGAAGGCTAGTATCTATGCGCACTATATGTAATTTCAAGTATGTTTCATTCACTACACCAAATCCTGCGAATGGTCACGCCCAGTTGGTCGCGGCCCAAGTCCGCGACCAGCTGGTCGCGAACTTGGGCCGTGACCAACTCAATTTTGGCGTGACCATATTTATTACCACACTAAATTATGGATGCTCTGGAAGTGGTCACGGATCAAATCCGTGACCACTGTGGGTCGCGGACTTGGGCCGTGACCAGGTCGTGACCATCTTGGAGCCAAAATTCCCTCCAAAATTGGTCGGGTATGGGTCACGGACTTGGGCCGTGACCATAGGCATGACGAAGCACAATACACACAAATATTGGGTCACGGGTGAGGGCCGTGACCAATTTTTGGCGTGGGTCACGGACTTGGGCCGTGACCATAGGCATGACGAAGCACAATACACACAAATACTGGGTCACAGCTGGGGGCCGTGACCAATTTTGGGCGTGGGTCACAGCTATGGACCGTGACCAGTAGACTGCATACACGAGACTTGCTTTCATTAATGGGTCACGAGGTGGGTCACGGCTGTAGGCCGTGACCAATGTCAATCCTAACCAAAACTCAAATGCCTCATATTTTCATTACCCCGCTCGTATCTTATATTTTTTTCTTTCCCAAACGCTGCTTCCCCCCCTAAACAATGCGATATCTGGTTCCTCCCCCCCCCCCCCCAAACGATGCGATGTTGCGATGTTGGTGATGGAGTGAGGAGTTGGTGATGCGATGTTGGTGATGCGATGCGATGTTCCCCCCAAACGGTGGAGATTTCTTCCCCAAACGCTGGTAGCAGTCGTGGAGATTTTTTCCCCAATCCGTATGGAGGTTCTTCCCCAATCTGTATATGTAATATATCCATATATGTGTGTGTGTGTTTGTTATATGTAATGCTATGATTTTTTCTTTGATACGTGGAGATTCCTCAAATTTGCTTTGATTTTTTTTTCTAGGTTTAAAATTTTCTATTTGTTATATATTAAAATGATTTGTTTTCTGTTTTTTTTTTTAATTGCAGATGTAGTATTTTGTGTGCATCTATGTGTAGGTTGAGAAATGTTAATTTCTAATAATTAAGGTGTAAAGAATGATGTTTGGAATTGGATAGATAGTATACTTATCTTAGTCCATAAGAGTTGTTGTGTTGATTTGTTGGATACAATTTTTTTGGGACCATAATTATTTGAAGAAATAATTGTATATATGCTCAAATGCACTACTAAAGTTTTTTTTTTTACAAAGTTTAGAAAATGATGATGGATTTGGAATATGGGCGACATTTAATAATAAAGGACCATTATTGTAAGTGGCAGATGGCTTTAACATTATATGTCAATGGAATATGGATATTGCGTCTTTTTTCACCGTATGAGCTTATCAAACTCTCTTCTCATATCTCCTGAAGGTGTCCTTTTGTCACCTTATGTTACTTAATGTCACACTCATAGGACCTGTGAGAAATAATGACATTTATATTGTCAAAACTGGATTCCACTCGGAACTATAACCAGTAAAAAATAAAGATCTCCAAAGTCGAGCTATTCTACTTAGTTAGAGCTGATATCACCACTTTTGTATGCTATTAATTAATCACCCGTCGAGGAATTATGTTAAGGTGTCTGGGAATATGTATTGTATTTCTCATGACTATATCTGTTTAGATTTGAGAATATTTTGTTTCAGAATCAGAGTTTGCGGAGAACGTAGGTGAGTGGTGGATTGATTATCAGGTTTCTTTTTGGGTTATCTAGGAGCCAGTTCTAGAGGACGAGTCGGTGTTTGTATAATTTTCTTTCGTGTTTTTTTCTTCTTCCAAGAATGTTACTTATTTAATGCTTTTGTTTTCAAAATCCTAATGGAAATGCAGGTTTAAATGCAGGACCATCTGCGAAAATGTCATGTCTTTATAGAATTATTCTTCTAATTATTCGATTAGTGTTGTGAGTCTAATTTGAACTTTGCGGAATGGCTATGTTCCTAATTCAACCAAGATTATAGTTTTACTGGAATGGCTTTTTTGGATTCCGTTAGATTTTTTTTAATAAAGCTAACTATGCATCTGGGGAATATATTGTATATTTTGTTGGGACTCATTTTAGTATCAGTGTGTTATAGCTACAATTTATATTTCTAAAAAATCTTGTGTTATGCATGCTAGACGCATAGTAAAAAACATTCCCATGTATGCTCCAACACAGTTCTACATTGACAATGTATTGTTTCGGATCAAGGAGAAGAACATTCCCTATTGCTATTATTGCAGGTTAGATCTGCTATGCTTTACTTTAACAAAAGTAGTTATATAATTGATATGCATTATCTATTAAATCCTTTAGATGATAGAAGGAGTACGGGATAATTATTGGTTTTGTTCGGTTTGGCTGTTGGATAATTATTGGTTGTTGCTTGTTGTTGGATAGTATGTTAGAAGGAGTATGGGATAATTAGAAGGAGTATGGGATAATTATTAGATAATATGTTGAAAATATTTTAGACTCCCGGTTTGAAAATACGACGATAATTTGAAAATGTGTAGGCTTAAGCTTAAAAGAATGGCGTTAGAGGGGAGAAACCCGAAACATCCACCAAACGGTCCCGTTAGAGGCATCAACACCTCCCACGAGACCAATGTAACTCGTAGGAACTGACCCCGCAGCCGCGGATCTCCCGGTTTGAGAGTGCGACGGTAATTTGCATATTTCTAGACTTAGGCTTAAAAACATGGCGTTAGAGGGTGAAAACTCGAAACAGCCCCCGAACGGCCCCGTGGGAGGCACCAACACCTCCCACGGGACCAATGTGACTCGTAGGAACTGACACCGCAGCCGCGGGACTCCCGGTTTGAGAATACAACGGTAATTTGCATATTTCTAGACTTAGGCTTAAAAACATGGCGTTAGAGGGTGAAAATTAGAAACAACCCTCTAACGGCCTCGTGGGTGGCACCAACACCTCCCATGGGACCAATGTGACTCGTAGGAACTGACCCCGCAACCGCGGGACTCCCGGTTTGAGGATACGACGATAATTTGCATATTTCTAGACTTAGGCTTAAAAACATGGCGTTAGAGGGTGAAAACTCGAAATAGCCCCCGAACGGCCCCGTGGGTGGCACCAACACCTCCCACGGGACCAATATAACTTGTAGGAACTGTCCCCGCAGCCGCGGAACTCCCGATTTGAGAATACGAAGGTAATTTGCATATTTTTAGACTTAGGCTTAAAAATATGGCGTTAGAGGGTGAAAACTAGAAACATCCCCCGAACGTCCCCGTGGGTGGTACCAACACCTCCCACGGGACCAATGTAACTCGTTGAAACTGACCCCGCAGCCACGGGTCTCCCGGTTTGAGAGTACGATGGTAATTTTCATATTTCTCGACTAAGGCTTAAAAACTTGGCGTTAGGGGGTGAGAACTAGAAACAGCCCTCGAACGTTCCCGTGGGTGGCACCAACACCACCCACAGGAACAATGTAACTCGTAGGAACTGACTCCGCAGTCGCGGGACTCCCGGTTTGAGAGTACGACGGTAATTTGCATATTTCTAGACTTAGGCTTAAAAATATGGCGTTAGAGGATGAGAAGTATAAACAGCCCCCGAACGTCCCCGTGGGAGGCACAAACACCTCCCACGGGACCAATGTGACTCGTAGGAACTGACCCCGCAGCTGCGGGTCTCCCGGTTTGAGAATACGACGATAATTCGCATATTTCTAGACTTAGACTTAAAAACATGGCGTTAGAGGGTGAAAACTCGAAACAGCCCTCTAACGGCCCCGTGGGTGGCACTAACACCTCCCACGGGACCAATGTAACTCGTAGGAACTGACCCCGCAACCGCGGGACTCCCAGTTTCAAAATACGACGATAATTTGCATATTTCTAAACATAACCTTAAAAACATGGCGTTAGGGGATGAGAACTAGAAACAACCCCCGAACGGCCCTGTGGGTGGCACCAACACCTCCCACGGGACCAATGTGACTCGTAGGAACTGACCCCGCAACCGTGGGACTCCCGGTTTGAGAATACGAAGGTAATTGGCATATTTCTAGACTTAGGCTTAAAAACATGGCGTTAGAGGGTGAAAACTCGAAACAGCCCTCTAACGTCCCCGTGGGTGGCACCAACACCTCCCACGGGACCAATGTGACTCGTAGGAACTGACCCCGCAGCCGCGGGACTCCCGGTTTGATAATACGACGATAATTTGCATATTTTTAGACTTAGGCTTAAAAACATGGCGTTAGAGGGTGAAAACTCGAAACAGCCCCCGAATGGTCCCGTGGGTGGCACAACACCTCCCACGGGACCAATGTAACTTGTAGGAACTGTCCCCGCAGTCGCGGGACTCCCGGTTTGAGAATACGAAGGTAATTTACATATTTTTAGACTCAGGCAAAACTTGGCGTTAGAGGGTGAAAACTCGAAACAGCCCCCGAACGATCCTGTGGGTGGCACCAACATCCCCCACGGGACCAATGTAACTCGTAGGAATTGACCCCACGGCCGCGGGACTCCCGGTTTGAGAATACGACGATAATTTGCATATTTCTAGACTTACGCTTAAAAACATGGCGTTAGAGGGTCAGAACTCGAAACAGCCCCCGGACGTCCCCGTGGGTGGTACCAACACCTCCCACGGGACCAATGTAACTCGTAGGAACTGACCCCGCAGCCCCGGGTCTCCCGATTTGAGAGTGCGACGGTAATTTGCATATTTCTAGACTTAGGCTTAAAAACATGGCGTTAGAGGGTGAAAACTCGAAACAGCCCCCGAACGGCCCTGTGGGTGGCACCAACACCTCCCATGGGACCAATGTGACTTGTAGGAAGTGATCCCGCAGCCGCGGAACTCCCGGTTTGAGAATACGACGGTAATTTGCATATTTCCAGACTTAGGCTTAAACATGGCGTTAGAGGATGAAAATTAGAAACAACCCTCTAACGGCCCTGTGGGTGGCACCAACACCTCCCACGGGACCAATGCGACTCTTAGATACTGACCCCGCAGCCGCGGGACTCCCGGTTTGAGAATACGATGATAATTTGCATATTTCTAGACTTAGGCTTAAAAACATGGCGTTAGAGGGTGAGAACTAGAAACAGTCCCCGAACGTCCCCGTGGGTGGCACCAACACCTCCCACGGGACCAATGTGACTCGTGGGAAGTGACCCCGCAACCGCGGGACTCCTGAATTGAGAATACGACGATAATATGAATATTTCTAGACTTAGGCTTAAAAACATGGCGTTAGAGGGTTAAAACTCGAAACAGCCCCCGAATTGTCCCATGGGTGGCACCAACACCTCCCACGGGACCAATGTAACTTGTAGGAACTGTCCCCGCAGCCGCGGGACTCCCGGTTTGAGAATACGAAGGTAATTTTCATATTTTTAGACTTAGGCAAAACTTGGCGTTTGAGGGTGAAAACTCGAAACAGCCCCCGAATGGTCCTGTGGGTGGCACCAACATCTCTCACGAGACCAATGTAGCTCGTAGGAACTGACCCCACAGCCGCGGGACCCCCAGTTTGAGTATACGACGGTAATTTGCATATTTCTAGACTGAGGCTTAAAAACATGGCGTTAGAGGGTGAGACCTCGAAACAGCCACCAAACGTCCCCGTGGGTGGCACCAACACCTCCCACGGGACCAATGTAACTCGTAGGAACTGACCCCGCAGCCGCGGGTCTCCCGGTTTGAGAGTGCGATGGTAATTTGCATATTTCTAGATCTAGGCTTAAAAATATGGCGTTAGAGGGTGAAAACTCAAAACAGCCCCCGAACGGCCCCGTGGGTGGCACCAACACCTCCCACGGGACCAATGTGACTCGTAGGAACTGACCCCGTAGCCGCGGGACTCCCGGTTTGAGAATACGACGGTAATTTGCATATTTCTAGACTTAGGCTTAAAAACATGGCGTTAGAGGGTGAAAATTAGAAATAGCCCTCTAACGTCCCCGTGGGTGGCACCAACACCTCCCACGGGACCAATGTGACTCGTAGGAACTGACCCCGCAGCCACGGGACTCCCGGTTTGAGAATACGACGATAATTTGCATATTTCTAGACTTAGGCTTAAAAACATGGCGTTAGAGGGTGAAAACTCGAAACAGCCCCCGAATGGTCCCGTGGGTGGCACCAACACCTCCCACGGGACCAATGTAACTTGTAGGAACTACCCCCTCAGCCGCGGGACTCCCGGTTTGAGAATATGAAGGTAATTTGCATATTTTTAGACTTAGGCAAAATTTAGCGTTAGAGGGTGAAAACTCGAAACAGCCCCCGAACGGTCCTGTGGGTGGAACCAACATCTCCCATGGGACCAATGTAACTCGTAGGAACTGACCCCACAGCCGCGGGACTCCCATGTTGAAAATACGATGGTAATTTGCATATTTCTAAACTTAGGCTTAAAAACATGGCGTTAGAGGATGCGAACTCGAAACAGCCCCCGAACGTCCTCATGGGTGGCACTAACACCTCCCACGGGACCAATGTAACTCGTAGGAACTGACCCCGCAGCCGCAGGTCTCCCGGTTTGAGAGTGCGACGGTAATTTGCATATTTCTAGGCTTAGGCTTAAAAACATGGCGTTAGAGGGTGAAAACTCGTAACAGCCCCCGAACGGCCCGTGGGAGGCTCAAACACCTCCCACGGGACCAATATGACTCGTAGGCACTGACCCCGCAACCGCGGGACTCCCGGTTTGAGAATACGACGGTAATTTTTATATTTCTAGACTTAGGCCTAAAAACATGGCGTTAGAGGGTGAAAACTCGAAACAGCCCCCGAACGGACCTGTGCGTGGCACCAACATCTCCCACGGGACCAATGTAACTCATAAGAACTGACCCTACAGCCGCGGGACTCCCGGTTTGAGAATACGATGATAATTTGCATATTTCTAGACTTAGGCTTACAAACAAGGCGTTAGAGGGTGAGAACTCGAAACAGCCCTCGAACGTCCCCGTGGGAGGTACCAACACCTCCCACGGGACCAATGTAACTCGTAGGAACTGACCCTGCAGCCTCGGGTCTCCCGGTTTGAGAGTACGATGGTAATTTGCATATTTCTAGGCTTAGGCTTAAAAACATGGCGTTAGAGGGTGAAAACTCGAAACAGCCCCCGAACGGTCCTCTGGGTGGCACCAACACCTCCCACGGGACCAATGTAACTCGTAGGAACTGAAGCCACTGCCGCGGGACTCCCGGTTTGAGAATACGACGGTAATTTGCATATTTCTAGACTTAGGCTTAAAAACATGGCGTTAGAGGGTGAGCACTCAAAACAGCCCCCGAACGTCCCCGTGGGTGGCACTAACACCTCCCACGGGACCAATGTAACTCGTAGGAACAGACCCCGCAGCCGCGGGTCTCCCGGTTTGAGAGTGCGACGATAATTTGCATATTTCTAGACTTAGGCCTAAAAACATGGCGTTAGAGGGTGAAAACTCGAAACAGCACCCGAACGGCCCCGTGGGTGGCACCAACACCTCCCACGGGATCAATGTGACTCGTAGGAACTGACCCCGCAGCCGCGGGACTCCCGGTTTGAGAATACGACGGTAATTTCCATATTTCTAGACTTAGGCTTAAAAACATGGCGTTAGAGGGTCAAAATTAAAAACAGCCCTCTAACGGCCCCGTGGGTGGCACCAACACCTCCAACGGGACCAATGTGACTCGTAGGAACTGACCCCGCAGCCGGGGTACTCCCGATTTAAGAATACGACGATAATTTGCATATTTCTAGACTTAGGCTTAAAAACATGGCGTTAGAGGGTGAAAACTCGAAACAGCCCCCGAATGGTCCCGTGGGTGGCACCAACACCTCCCACGGGACCAATGTAACTTGGAGGAACTATCCTCGCAGCCGCGAGACTCCCGATTTGAGAATACGAAGGTAATTTGCATATTTCTAGACTTAGGCAAAACTTGGCGTTAGAGTTTGAAAACTCGAAACAGCCGCCAAACGGTCCTGTGGGTGGCACCAACATCTCCTACGGGACCAATGTAACTCGTAGGAACTGACCCCACAGCCACGGGACTCCCGGTTTGAGAATACGACGGTAATTTGCATATTTCTAGACTTAGGCTTTAAAACATGGCGTTAGAGGGTGAGAACTCGAAACAGCCCCCGAACGTCCCCATGGGTGGCACCAACACCTCCCACGGGACCAATGTAACTCGTAGGAACTGACCCCGTATCCGCGGGTCTCCCGGTTTGAGAGTGCGACGGTAATTTGCATATTTCTAGACTTAGGCCTAAAAGCATGGCGTTAGAGGGTGAAAACTCGAAACAGCCCCCGAACGGCCCCGTGGGTGGTACCAACACCTCCCACGGGACCAATGTGACTCGTAGGAACTGACCCCGCAGCCGCGGGACTCCCGGTTTGAGAATACGACGATAATTTGTATATTTCTAGACTTAGGCGTAAAAACATGGCGTTAGATGGTGAAAATTAGAAACAGACCTCTAACGGCCCCGTGGGTGGCACCAACACCTCCCACGGGACCAATGTGACTCGTAGGAACTGAACCCGCAGCCGCGGGACTCCCGGATTGAGAATACGACGATAATTTATATATTTCTAGACTTAGGCTTAAAATCATGGCGTTAGAGGGTGAAAACTCGAAACAGCCCCCGAATGGTCCCGTGGGTCGCACCAACACCTCCCACGGGACCAATGTAACTTGTAAGAACTGTCCCCGCAGCCGCGGGACTCCCGATTTGAGAATACGAAGGTAATTTGCATATTTCTATACTTAGGCAAAACTTGGTGTTAGAGGGTGAAAACTTGAAACAGCCCCCAAACGCACTTGTGGATGGCACCAACATCTCCCACGGGACCAATGTAACTCGTAGGAACTGACCCCACAGCCGCGGAACTCTCGGTTTGAGAATACGACGGTAATTTGCATATTTCTAGACTTAGGCTTAAAAACATGGCGTTAGAGGGTGAGAACTGTAAAACCCCGTATTTTCTGCGATATTTATTTTTGGGGATTAATTGAATTAAATGTTTATTATATTGGAAATTAATCCGGATAAAAATATTAACGAGATGTGAGTTAGTATTTTATTATAATGTGTATACTTGGCAATATATGAATATTGGTAATATTGAAATTGTCAAGAGATTTAAATACGGCAATTTGGGAATTTTGTTGAGACGCGTGTGACTGCCGCGTCATGGTATTTTATTATTTTAATTAAAAAGTAAATTTTAGTTCCATTAACCGAATGGTCGTTTTGAGTGCGCCAACGCGTCCGGAAGGGTCATGATAGTCAGAAAACACTAGCCGGAAGTTTAGTTTGGGTCCCGGGGTATTTTTAGGCCATACCGGCATCATAAAGGGTATTTTGGTAATTTTGTATTTTTGGGAATTAAAAGTGACGAAAATTAGAAATAGAAATCTGACTTCTTCTTTAACCCACTAAACCCACTAACTACACTAAGAGACTTAATGGGCTACGGGAGAAGTTGAAATATAGTTCCAACTTACCAAAAACCAAACACACCCCCATCACCTCCATTGTCATCATCCTTAGAGAAACTTGAGAGAGAGAGAGAGAAGGAAGAGAATTCTGCAGAAAGAGAGAGGAAGAACAACTTAGCTTTAAAGATTCAACACCAAATTCAGAGAAAGATTAAGGCAAGTGGTTTAAATTCATTTGATACAAGCTATGCTTTTCCATGTTAAGGAAATTTTCGAAATTGATCTTGGAAGATAATTTAGACCCATAAATTGGAAGTTAAAAGCTATGAAATATGTTAGGAATTGCATGTAGTAATATTCTGGGCGAATTATATGTTCTAAACAGAACCTTTGATGATTTAAAAATGGAGTTTAGAAGAAGTTTATTGATGTTCTTGAATGAAGAAGAAATCTGGAAATTTTGATGTAGTCTTGATCTAAACAAAGCCTTTGAATGATGAATTATGGGTTTTAGAATGTTAATACTGTGGTAGGATGATAGTATGATGTTATTGTAACCTTGTCTTAGAGTTTCATGCTTAAAAATGGTGTTTTGGGACGAATTGGTAACTGCAAAACGAAGCAGTCCGTAACCATACCTGGTGCGATCGATCGATCGATGTTCTTCAGTCGATCGATCGACCACCATCGATCGATCGAAGGTAAAGGTCGATCGATCGACCTTCCCAGAATGAGTAAAGTTTTTCCCTAATTAAATTTTAATGGTGTTAATCCTTGAATGATATTATTGGAGACCTTATGAATACCCTTAACCTTAAGGAAGACCAGTAGGCATGAATATGAGATTGGACTTTAATTGGAATTCAATTTGAGGAATTATTCTATATAAATGAAATTCGATAAGTGAGATAGTATTTGGGTTAATAGTGTAAAATTTAATAATTTGATGAAATAAGGTTTGGGGCAGAAGTCAAGACCTTAGGTGTAAAGATGTTATATGTGGGAATAATGGGAACTTAATAGTCTATTTGAGATAGGTTTTATGTTTAAGAAACTACGACGTGAGACGTGTCGACAATTTAATTTCTATATTATCGGAATACTTGAAATATATGAATTTGGAATAATGGTATAAAGATGTAGAGTATACCTTTATTAATATCGAGATATCTAAGATGTGTGAATGCTTAGTATATAATTATATGTGTATGACATACCTACCATACTTGCTATCACGGGAGGTTTACGTTCGCTTAGGGCCTTCTTATCCTTGTGTTGCCCGGATTTAGATTGGTTACCTCGATGAACATAGGTCATAGAAGGACTTATTGGGATATTAATAAGTTTGTTGATCGTGGGAGCGTAGGTATGTGCGTAACCCATGTGATGTGACTGTGTTCGCCTCCACTATTTGTGATGTTGTTATCTGAACGATTCCTGAGAGATTCGGAATGTGTGATCCTTATGTACGTGATGTACCGGGATGGATAGCAGAGTATGTGTGCACCGCAGCTTAGCCTTTGGGTGCTTGTATTGTATATTTATGATGTGAAAATATACGGTTATATGTGAAGGAATTTACTATGTTAAATTGTGAGTATAGTTACGGTCATGCTATGAAAAGATAAAAAGGGAACTTATATCAATAAATGGTTTTGTTAATAATTGGGAATCCGAGAATTAAAGTAGAACTCTCTATTTAATTGTTAAGGTTGGAAAATTAAACGTGAACCGAGTAGTAGTGTTAGAAACTCTTCAGAATTAGATAACACATGAATGGGTACAGGAACGTTAGGAGTGTACAGTTAGACGAGAGGTGAGTATCTCATGTGAGAGCACGTCCTAACATGTATTCTGCATATACTGTTTTAAATGTTTCTAAAGCACTTGCAGGTTTTTAAAATATCTCCACATTCGGGCTCTGACCCGTTTGCTTTCAAATCTATTTTTTGTAAAACCATTTTTAGGTGCCCAGCCACAAGGACACCATGCATAGGATTCTCACTCAGATGACGAGCTGTAGCTGCTTGTGGAAGCTACATGGATTTGCTTTTAGACGCTTATATCATTTGGATTCCATACTCAGTAATCCTCAGTTGTAGGGCATGTTGCCCAATTTCTATTAGAGACACTTTCATTTCAGTTTTTCAGACTTTGGCATGTATTGATTCTGTATTTAGTATTTCGTTACTTACTTCAGTTGCGGGATTTTGTTGTGAGGAGTTTTTCCTCCCTATTTATTTATATTATGTGATGGTTACCCTATTTACTTTCGTTATGGTGAATGGTGTTATTATTCTTCATTACACTTGTTGCATGTTAATCAGACTTTAAGTAAAATTTGACAACTTACTTTTTAAATACTAGGTGGTTAGTTATAATAAAATGTTTTCGACAGTGATGCTATTAACTGGGCTAACTTGGCATTTTGATTTAATTTAATAAAAGAGTAGCTACCCGGTATTTAATTAGTCGGGGTGTCACAGGTGGTATCAGAGCATCAGGTTCTAGTGTCCTTTAGGATCTGAACGGCTTATTATGTTTCCGCGGAGCTTTCTTTGATGTAGAGCCCTATATTTTAGGACTGTTGTATTCTTTTGTATATGCTACGTTCTTCAGCTATTTTAAGTTTATAACTACGAACTTATAGACTTTATTCTTATTTCAGAATGCCTCCACGCCGTGCACGACGAGTTCCCAGGAATGCAACTCCAGAACCACAGCCCGCACCAGTTCAGGGCACGATGAACGCCGCTAAGGTTGCAGCCATAGTAGCCCAAGCGGTAAATGCCGCACTTGCAGTAGTTCAGCAGGCACCGCCTCAGGCGCCGGTTGCTACGCCAGTACAGGCAAATGCATTCCCGTCTGTTTGGGAACGTGTACGTGACGCTTTCCAGAAAGCTCATCCGCCAGAGTTTGCAGGTAGCTCAGATGTGGTAGTCTCGAGCCAATGGAGGAAGGATATACAGCGGCACTTGAGGATGTATGAGTGCACGGATGTTCAGAAGCAGATGCTAGCTACTTTCAAGCTAGTTGGGTCTGCATTGCAGTGGTGGGAGTCTATTACCACCGTAGAGGAGAGGGATACTCTCACTATTCAGGAGTTCTGGGTGCGGTTCGACACGAAGGTAATTTGCATATTCTAGACTTAGGCAAAACTTGGCGTTAGAGGGTGAAAACTCGAAACAGCCCCCGAACGGTCCTGTGGGTGGCACCAACATCTCCCACGGGACCAATGTAACTCGTAAGAACTGACCCCACAGCCGCGGGACTCCCGGTTTGAGAATATGACGGTAATTTGCATATTTCTAGACTTAGGCTTAAAAACATGGCGTTAGAGGGTGAGCACTCGAAACAGTCCCCGAACGTCCCCGTGGGTGGCACCAACACCTCCCACGGGACCAATGTAACTCGTAAGAACTGACCCCGCAGCCGCGGGTCTCTCGGTTTGAGAGTGCGACGGTAATTTATATATTTCTAGACTTAGGCTTAAAAACATGGCGTTAGAGGGTGAAAACTCGAAACAGCCCCCGAACGGCCCCGTGGGTGGCACCAGCACCTCCCACGGGACCAATGTGACTCGCAGGAACTGACCCCGCAGCCACGGGACTCCCAGTTTGAGAATACGATGGTAATTTGCATATTTCTAGACTTAGGCTTAAAAACATGGCGTTAGAGGGTGAAAATTAGAAACAGCCCTCTAACGGCCCCTTGGGTGGCACCAACACCTCCCACGGGACCAATGTGACTCGTAGGAACTGACCCCGCGGCCGCGGGACTCCCAGTTTGATAATACGACGATAATTTTCATATTTCTAGACTTAGGCTTAAAAACATGGCGTTAGAGGGTGAAAACTCAAAACAGCCCCCGAATGGTCCCGTGGGTGGCACCAACACCTCCTAAGGGACCAATGTAACTTGTAGGAACTGTCCCCGCAGCTGCGGGACTTCCGGTTTGAGAATACGAAGGTAATTTGCATATTTCTAGACTTAGGCAAAACTTGGCGTTAGAGGGTGAAAGCTCGAAACAGCCCCCGAACGGTCCTGTGGGTGGCACCAACATCTCCCACGAGACCAATGTAACTCGTAGGAACTGACCCCACAGTCGCGGGACTCCCGGTTTGAGAATACGACGATAATTTGCATATTTCTAGACTTAGGCTTAAAAACATGGCGTTAGAGGGTGAGAACTCGAAACAGCCCCCGAACGTCCCCGTGGGTGGCACCAACACCTCCCACGGGACCAATGTAATTCGTAGGAACTGACCCCGCAGCCTCGGGTCTCCCGGTTTGAGAGTGCGACGGTAATTTGCATATTTCTAGACTTAGGCCTAAAAACATGGCGTTAGAGGGTGAAAACTCAAAACAGCCCCCGAATGGCGCCGTGGATGGCACCAACACCTCCCACGGGACCAATGTGACTCGTTGGAACTGACCCCGCAGCCGCGGGACTCTCGGTTTGAGAATACGACGGCAATTTGCATATTTCTATACTTAGGCTTAAAAACATGGCGTTAGAGGGTGAAAATTAGAAACAGCCCTCTAACGGCCCCGTGGGTGGCACCAACACCTCCCACGGGACCAATGTGACTCGTAGGAACTGACCCCGCAGCCGCGGGACTCCCAGTTTGAGAATACACGACGATAATTCGCATATTTCTAGACTTAGGCTTAAAAACATGGCGTTAGAGGGTGAAAACTCGAAACAGCCCCCGAATGGTCCCGTGGGTGGCACCAACACCTCCGACGGACCAATGTAACTTGTAGGAACTGTCCCCGCAGCCGCGGAACTCCCGGTTTGAGAATACGAAGGTAATTTGCATATTTCTAGACTTAGGCAAAACTTGGCGTTAGAGGGTGAAAACTCGAAACAGCCCCCGAACGGTCCTGTGGGTGGCACCAACATCTCCCACAGGACCAATGTAACTCGTAGGAACTGACCCCACAGCCGCGGGACTCCCGGTTTGATAATACGACGGTAATTTGCATATTTCTAGACTTAGGCTTAAAAACATGGCGTTAGAGGCAGAGAACTCGAAACAACCCCCGAACGTCCCCGTGGGTGGCACCAACACCTCCCACGGGACCAATGTAACTCGTAGGAACTGACCCCGCAGCCGCGGGACTCCCGGATTGAGAATACGACGGTAATTTGCATATTTTTACTTGGTTACTGATAATTTTAACTCATATATGCAATTTTCCAGCTTGATTAATTTTTTTGTAAACCTACTTGGTTACTGATATTTTTTTTATGTATCCTATCATTTGTAGGATTTTTGCACGCGGAACAAACGAAGGAGGCAATGATCTACAGCATGAAGATTGTTTATATGCTGTGGACATTCAGGATTTCATTTTTTGTGTTGGCCGTGCGGGCTTTTATTGTTTAGTTTTATGTCCGTGCGGGCTTTTATAATTTGATTGTTGAATTTTATAGCCGTGCGGGCTTTATAATAAGCATGTTTTACATTTACAGGTTTTGGAATGTCAAGAAAATAGAGAAGACTCTGCCCAATTTTTTTTTTGTCTATGATTATTAAGACGTGTAATATTTAAAAGTTTGTATATTTATTTGTTTATTAACAACGTTCTCGATTCGCAATGTGATTTTTTTTATTGTTTTGCCAATAATAAATATTTGTAACACCTCGTACGCATCCAACGTTACATGTAGCAACCGACGGTACACTCACAGGACCCCCAATTTTAGGATTGGACCAAAAAAAAATATTTTTTTAAATTATAGTTAAATATGGTCATGGACTTTGTCCATGACCATTTTTATTTTTTTCGTGGCGCATAAAAATGGTCGCGGCCAAAGTCCACGACCATTTTATTTTTATTTTTTTTGTCACAGTTATGGGTCGCGGACTTTGGCCGCGACCAATTTGTCACGGTTGTAGGTCACGGATAAGGGCTGCGACCAATTTTTTTTTTATTTTTTTTGTCACGACTGTGGGTCGCGGACTTTGGCCACGACCAATTTGTCACGGTTGTGGGTCACGGATAAGGGCCGCGACCAATTTTTTTTATTTTTTTTGTCACGGACATGGGTCGCGGACTTTGGCCGCGACCATTTTGTCACGGTTGTGGGTCACGGATGAGGGCCGCGACCCGTCACGGTATGGGTCACGGCCCAAGTCCGCGACCATCTGCCGTGAACCCTCTCGGCCGTGACCATTTTTTGGTCACGGACTTGGGCCGCGACCCACGAAAATTGACGAAAATGGTCACGCCTGAAATGGTCACGGCCCAAGTCCGCGACCCACAACTTTGGTCAGGGATTTTGGCCGTGACCAATCGCCAGTTTTGGTGTAGTGATTTAATTATCAGACTATATATACATTGTTCGTTATACAAAGTAATTTTCAAAAAAAGTTGAAAAATCCCACCCCATATGGACAATAATCCAGTGGTCATGCCACTTTTAAAATTAAACAACCCAACATCGATCCACTATAATCTTACCGCAATGGCAACAACAAATGTGTATCTCGTACTCCTTCTAATTTATCTACTCAATTAATTCTTTTCATCAATTAAACTAACAATTAAAGTATACAATTATTAATTTACTAATTTACAATGAGGGGCAATCATACTTGCATATTAAAGGGTCACTAATTATTAATTTACAAAAAAAATTAACAACCAATCAATATTAAATCAATCAATTCTTTTATAAGGGGCACTACAATATGAGGGGAAATATCTAATAAACTAATAAAAATTTAATTAAAAACACACACACACACACGCACATATACACCCCCTGCCCCCCCCCCCCCCCGACCCCTACCCTATCCCTACCCCCCCCCCCCCCCCACTGCCCCTACCCACCACACGCACACACACATATATACACACGCACATATACGCACACATGCATATATACACACACACACACGCACATACCCCCTCCCTCCCCCAGCCCTGCTGCCTCCTCCCCCTCCCCCTCCCCCACACACACGCACATTTACACACATATATACTCACACGCACATGTACATACACATATACATAAATGGGTGAGAAATAGAGAGAAAACATACCAAAGTTGTAGAGAGAGAGAGTAGCCGCTAGAGAGAGAGAGAGAAATGGAGGGAACAAATTCGGTGGGAAAAAAAGAAGGGGGAGGGTTTTTTTACAGAAAAAATTGTCACGGACTTGTCACGGTCAATGACCGTGACAAGTCTTTGTCACGGACTTGTCACGGTCATTGACCGTGACAAGCCTGGCTGCTAAAAAGATGATAATTTCACCATTTTGGTGCAGTGGAATTTAAAATGTCACTTATGGGGGAGTTACAACATTTTCTAGGACTTCAGATAAGACAACGAAGTGATGGTCTTTTTTTATCACAATCTAAGTATGCTAAGGATTTACTTGTTAAATTTTGACTTGAAAATGCTAAAATATCGTGTACACCTATGGGTATAAAAACAAATTATCAAAATCTGATAGTGGCCCTGATGTAGATCCCACTTTATACCGTAGCATTATTGGTAGTTTATTATACTTAACTGCTTCTAAGCTTGATATTCAATATATTGTTTGTATTTGTGCACGGTTTCAATCCAGTCCAAAGGAGTCTCACCTTACTTATGCTAAAAATATTTTGAAATATGTTAAAGGCACAATTGAGTTTGGACTTTGGTATACCAATGACTCCTCATGTGAGATAATTGGGTACTCGGATGCGGATTGGGGGGTAGCACAGATGATTGTCGTTCCACCTCCGGTGGTTGTTATTATTTAGGGTAGAACCTAGTTGGATGGTCTAGTAAAAAGCAGACTAGTGTAACTTTGTCAACTGTCGAATCTGAATATATTGTTGCTCGCGCATGTTGTGCTAAACTAGTTTGGATTAAACAGATGTTATCAAATTATGGTATAATTGAGTCCAAAGTTCACATTTATTGTGACAATGAGAGTGCTATTTGCATTGCTAAACACCCTGTCCAGCATAGTAGGACTAAGCACATTAATATTAAGCATCACTTCATTAGAGATTTGGTTGAAGCGAAAGAGCTTGTAATAGAACATATTTCTACTGATAATCAACTTGTTGATCTGTTTACAAAACCTTTAGATAAACCTCGTTTTTGAAAGATTGAGGCATATGATAGGAATGGTCATACTTGATAACTAGATTGTGTTTATTTTGCATCCTGTTTACCAGATCTCTGAGATTTTAGGATAAAGATATCTACTAACAATCGAAATCTCTTAAAATCATGTTTAATGTAGGAGACATTTATGCTGCAACTTTTAAACATTTCTATGTCAATTTCTTCCATTGTACTATTTTGTCAAAATGGGGGAGAGTTGAGTACATCTTTTTGTTTTATATGTTTATTATTCTTTCATACATATTGTCCCGTATCATACATTCCTACACAATTATTTATGTTCATATTAATTTGGAAGAGAAAATGCTTTTAACCTTGATCTCGACAGAAAGGTATTTATGTTTTGCAGGTTTTCATCAACTCTGCGCCTGAGTCGTGTCTTTTTCATTTCTAGGATGGGTGCGTAGTTAGATACTCTTTACTATAGAACATTTTAGGAATTGTTTTTCCTTAGTACATCATTTTATGTACTCAAGGGTTTTGTAAAAATAAGTCCAATGGGGGAGTTTGAAGGTTCCTATATAGAGCCCTTAGGGTTTATGTTTTTTGCTTTAGCTATATAGAACTTCATCTAGTTGGACTTCGATTTTGACAAAATTATTCTTGTAATGAGAGTGAGTGTCGTTACCTCCGCCAAGATCCTACTTCTATCTACCTCATCTCGGTGATCAACTGAATCCTTCAATACGGCATACGGTTGTTTCTCGCACCCTTAAAACTATGGCTCATAGGATTTGTATTTAGCCACGTAGGACACCACATGACAAGCATATCATTTTATCATATCTATTATTAAGCATGTACATTATATTAAAAAGAATTTTTAAAATAGTTTATAAATTAATATGGATTTTTTTTTTGAAACATTTATGTCAAAAATAAATTTTCAGTGATATTTTTAAAAAGCTTAAATATGCGTTGTAATATATGTGATAACTATATGCTCTTATATGTTGGCATGCGTGTATACTATTTGTTATTAATATGTTATTATAACTGTTGGTGATTTAGATTAGTCTATAGTCTTTTGGGCCATTATATTATTTAAATGCATGCGTCGATAGTATATGTTTAATATTTTTTTTTCATCATGTATGTCATGTATGCGTGGCTTCCAAAGCTATTGTCATATTTGATTTCCTTGTCCTCTCTGTTTTCGATTTGACCATATACTAGACCACTTGCCTTAGCAGGTCTATAAGTCCCATAGTTATTCTTATATATGGCCCTTAGCCTTAGCAAGTCATAAGCCTAAGGCTTCGCAGTTGGCATGTCCCTGTGCATGGTCCCCTTCTGTGGCCGATTGGACCGTGGCAGGTCATGTATCCCCTAGGATTTTGATGTAGGTTGTCCATCTTGTAACTTGATTTTGTCTTGGGTCACTAAATTTCCAAACGACGTTGTGCTTCAGTATTTTTACAACGATTTTAATGTGAGTGCTTTACACTTGGTCTAAACTTTTCTAAACGACTTCACCGCAATGCCCATGGTTTTGCCTAAAACCAAATCTGGTATTTTTCAATGCGTTTTTAATACGCATTTGGTACACCAGTTGGCACAACACGTGTCGTGATTTTAACACGTCATTTTGAATTTCTTGTTTGACCGCGCGATCTATTTTTTTATCAACGGCTAGTGTTGATTTAATTCAATCCTCGTATACTTCTTATTGACCAATCAGATCAGTTGTTATTTCTCTATAAATTAAACCTTTTGGGTCTTCATTTTTTTTAAACCGAGAGAAATTATTTTTAAGCGAAAACTCTGCTAAAATTTTGAGAGAGAAATTATACACCTAATTCATAACGACTTATCTTAAGAGTGTATACTTTGAACCAAGGATGTTTCTACTCAATATTTTTGAAATCTTGAGGAGTCAAGCTTGGACATTTTTTTTCAGAACATCATCTCTCAGTTCTTGTTGATTTTTCATTTTGAAAAATCTGGTTGTGAATATCTCTAATTGTTATTTTTGTGTTATTTGTTCATTTAGATATGTTATCTATTAAATCTACTTTCTTGTAGTGTATTTATGATATATTTTATATATAAACACTACACACATGAACAACATACTTGTGGTATTAAGTCTAGTTTTCCAAAATTATTTGTATTTTGTTTGATCTATTTTTCTTAGATCTATTTATGTGATAAGTTGTATACACAAATCTGATATGTTTAAATAACTTTGATTACTTTGATATGTTCTAAATCAGTGCTTAATTAAAACATTTTTTTAATTGTATTTATAAATCTTGGTTCATTATATTCATTTTATTAGGTTTAGACATTTAAACCTGTAGAGGAATAATTTGTAGAAATCTAAAATCTGATTTTATTTTTGCATGAACCACATAGTTGATGATTTGAGAACATAGGACTGTTTAGACCAAATCAAGAATATCATATTGCTGAACTGTTTGGATTGACCTTACATATATATATATATATATATATATATATTTGAGATTAAAATTGATTTAATCTAAATATTTTTTTTGACATTTGCATGATATTTTCAGTCTTGTTATTTGTGTATTTGATTTCTTGATTGTTTAAGTAATTTTCAGGAATTGATTTACATCTCATACCACTTAGATACATTCACTCACTTTGTACTCACGTAGACACATTTATGGATGTGAATATCTGAACAAGTCTAGTGTTAAAGATTTAAAAGAAAAGAAAGCTTTTCAAAATTGTATTGAAAGTCAAGAAGACCTGACTTGAGTTGACACAAGACTTGCGAAGATATATAGGAGATATAATCTGTTGCATAGCATTTTGTATGTATCATTAAGTGTGGGTATGTCATCTAGGATAAAACACCGCACACAAATACTTCACTAGAAAATAGAACACAAAAGGCACTGAGCTGATCTTGAGCTAGAAGAGCAAGAGGGGGAAGCTGCGAAGTGTGGAACGCAAAAGCAAACAAGGACAGACTTAAAGAGAGAGAAGAATAAGCAACCAGGGAGGAGTCTTGGTCGTGTGAGGTGATAGCTATATCTATCTTCTTTAGTTGTCGTGTTTGTTGATTGTAACCCGGTCCGGTTGTTTTTATTATTTTAGTGTAAGTAGATTAGGTTACTCCTAGTGGGGTCCGTCATTTTTCCCGAGAAGGATTTTTGCGACGTAAAATAAATACCTTGTGCTTTACTTTAAAGATTTGCAATATATCGCCTCATACGAAAATGTAGGTTTAATACTAGAAACGCACCTAATTAATTGAATCATATATTATCTGTTTTGACACCTAGTTAACTCAAGATAATAAATAGGACTATTAATTGACTTGGCAAACTAAAACCTGTTTTAACAACGTTAGCAATTCAAGAAAAGTTTGAATATGTCCCTTCTTGAATAACATAGATAACTTGTAGGTAATTGGAGTTTATTTCGGCAAATTGTTTTACTTTCGCATTGTAGTTTATCATAAATCGCACACTCAGTGATCACCACACAACACGATTTAACCAATTATTTAATTCGAAAACTTAATTTTATACATATGTAAAGAACATAGGGTTGGATTAATGCATCCCAACCCTTAGAAACTGAGCCGGACATAACTAAACTAAATAAAAACACAATTTTTGAAAAACAAAACATCATACTATATGGAGAATGGGGAGGAAGAACGTGTTGAATCAAAAAAAATAACTAATCTAATTAAACACTGAAGGATTAAAGGAAAAATATTACTTTTATTGAAGAAATCTCATAAATAAAACTTCAATCTTCTCTCAAAATTCACTATTTGACAAAGCTAGGGTTTTTGGTTACAAAACCCTTCTACTACTACTAGAAATCTAATTTTTTTCGAGCCCTTAATATTGTATAACAACCTTGAATAAACACTACACCAAAATGACAAAATTGTCACCTTTCAGCCGGCCACCTTTGTCAAGGTCATTGACCGTGACAAAAAAACACACGTTTTGTATCACGGTCATTGAACTTGACACGACCGTGACAAAGAATTGTTACGGTCAATAACCGTGACAAGTCCGTGACAAAATCACTTGTCATGGTCGTGTCACGGTCAATGACCTTGACACGACCGTGACAACTTCTTCAGCAAAAACCCTTAACCCTTCTTTTTTTCCTCGCTTCGTTCCATCCCTCTCTCTCTCTCTACGCTGCTCTCTCTCTCTCTCTACTTTCAGGTTTATTTCTCTCTTTCTCTCTTCCATTTATATATATGTTTATGTGTGTATATATGTGCATGAGCTGTTAAGTATATTACAGAAAAATGCAGTCTTGAATGGGATAGGACCACTCACCCTTTAATAGGATAATTAAATGATGGGATAATTAAATAAAACATACTATAAATCTAAGTTTTATTTACCTTTAATAGGTGTTTAGTTGTGGTAGCTATGATGGGATATCCAAAATACAAATAGTGGATGGGTGAGACTAATAGAATGGGGGATGTGTTTCGCAGAGGTGCTAACGAATTAGTGAAATATGCAAAGAGATGTCATAATGATGAAGAGTTTCCGTGTCCGTGTGCTAGGTGTAAGAATGGTAAGGTGTTTGAGTGGAAAACAGTTGAACTACATTTGTTAAGATCGGGTATGCAAGATAGTTATCGATTTTGGAGTTTTCACGGTGAATTGAAAGTTCCTTTTGTCCCCGACCAACCTTCAATAAGTAGAATAGATGTAGAAGGGGACGACGTAGATCGTAATATGTTAGTGGGGGGTGGGGCAGGGTGTATCAGATATATACCAAATTTAACCAAGAATATTAATAACAAACAAAATAGGAATATATCATACCAGAAACGAGCAAGCATTTACCAAAACCGGGTTGCGTTTCACCCCTTTTAATCAGATCTAAAAAACATTAGATCGTGCCATCCAATGCCCAAATCGGATAAAATAAATTCACGGTAAAGACTTAGGCATCTGAAGTGAAGTGAGAGAGAGCTGAATGGAGATAAAGATAGGGAGATGAGATGAGAGACTGAGCTGAACGAACCGGAGAGAGCTCTCCACACAGACTAGAGAGAGATCTGAGCCGAGAGAAATCGGGAGAGCATGAGAGGGTGAGCGGGAAAAAAATAGCGGGTTAGACAAAATTACTCTAATAATTTTTTTGGGGTATTTTATATTTTAGTCAAGTGTACTCAATTTTGGCACACTTTAAAACAGTGCCAAATTTTGGCACTGTTTTAAAGTGTGCCAAATTTCTATTAAACCGTGCCAGATTTTTTATATCAGGGTGTGCCAAATTGCTATTTTTGGTGTAGTGTTAGTTGATGACCTCAGACCTTATAACATCATGATTTGGTGACAAGGTCTGAGGTAAGACATCATACTTGGATGACCTCAGACCCTTAACATCATTAATTTGGTGAAATTACTTATGAGGATAACATCTTAGTGATGACCTCAGACCTTAACATCATTATTTGGTGACAAGGTCTGAGGTTAGACATCATACTTGGATGACCTCAGACCCTTAACATCGTTAATTTGGTAAAATTACTTATGGGGATAACATCTTAGTTGATGACCTCGGACCTTATAACATCATGATTTGGTGATAAGGTCTGAGGTAAGACATCATACTTGGATGACCTCAGACCCTTAACATCATTAATTTGGTGAAATTACTTATGAGGATAACATCTTAGTGATGACCTCAGATCTTAACATCATTATTTGGTGATAAGGTTTGAGATCAGACATCATACTTGGATGACCTCAGACCTTAACATCATTATTTAGTGACAAGGTCTGAGGTCAGACATCATACTTGGATGACCTCAAACCCTTAACATCACTAATTTGGTGAAATTACTTATGAGGATAACATCTTAGTGATGACCTCAGACCCTAAAAATATCATAGTGGTGATAAGGTCTGAGTTAAGACAACATTCGTTAAGTATAACAAAGTCATCATTGCACCAAGACTTCAGAGTTGAACATATGGCAAAGAAAAGAATTCAACAAACAAATCGAGTGAAGAAATAAAAGCCCTCCTCAGAGGTTGACATTAAGTTACAAAATGTAAAAAGTAACGAAGTTCATCAGAGGTTACAATAAATCAGGAGCTTCATAAAAAATAAGTGTTTACGACTTCAGGGTTGATGGTCGTGTCTGCATTTTCTTGGTCGAGGGAGGCCACCTCCAACGCTTCTTCTTGAACACCGACATCTTCAGTCATGGTGTCTCCTTATGGGGCAGTCTCGGTGGGTGCAACACCTCCCTCTTCTTCAACCTCCTGCAAGGCCTGAGCAAACTTGGGGTCGGCATAACCCAGGCCGATGAAGTCAGCAGCTGAAAGGCTTCCAGATTCCTTCTCTTTCATGGTAGCCCATTTGCCAATTGCCTTGACCCCCCTCTCCAGGTATTCAAAGTCGAAGTTGACAAACTCGTCAGAGACCTTGTACTCCTCCAAGGCAGCCTTGACAGCAACATCGACCTTGCGCCGAAGGGAGTCAGCCTGAGCCTTCATGGCAGTGTTATGATCTTCCCTTTGGTTGTTCAAGTCCTTTTGCATACCCTTAACACTGGTCTCGACCTTCTTCAGGGCGGTCTTCAATCGCTCCACCTCAGCGTTTAAAGTGGCCTCAGTCTTCTCAGCCTCTTGGCCCTTCTCTATCAGAGGGATTTTCCCCAAAGTCCAGTTAACATAGTGGTACATAGTGACAAGACCCTGCAGAATATATGCAAAGATGTCAGTCAGGTCTGATGAAGCTCAAATGCCTGTTACACTTGTAAAACTCAGAAGCAAAAACTTAAAGGTCTTACCTGGATAGAATGGTGAAGAGAGAATTCAGCCAGCAGAGCCTTATCCATGGATCGGTAAAAGCATTTGTCAGACTCGGTCAGGACACCGCTGATAGAATCGAAGGCCTTCATACTTTGGACAATGACACTTTCACCGATCTTTAATTGCTCGAGACGAGCAATCAAGGCATCCTCAGAAGAAATGGGAATGGCACGATCCCCACCTTTATTCTTCTGCCTCTGATCCTCAGGGGCAGGGGCAGCAACCTTCCTCTTCTTGATGGCCTCAGCCCTCGAGGTAGATGGAGGGGGAGGAGGAGCATTCAGACCTACCTTTTTGACGAGCTTTGTTAGACTTGGTGCGAACATCTCCCACAACTCGTTCAAAATTCCTTTGGGGCGCTCTGCGAAATAGAAAGGTCTGAGTTAGAGCATCAGATACACATATATTCAGAGGTATAACTTATTGAAATGAAAGGCACTTACCAAGCTCTGTAAGAGTACTTCCCCCTAGACCAGTCTCAGAGAGTTAATAGAGGATCATCAGGTGTTCGAATTTGACAAGCAGACCATGCTCTTCCTAATCTTGAAGGTCTTTGACCTTCTTAAGATTTTGTTGGCTTAGACCAGGGTCAGCCCTAGCAGACATTATAATCTTTCCCCATCTTATAGGCATCCTCGGCTCTAATTTGTAAAATTTTCCCAAGCTCATTTATATATATATGTTTGTGTGTGTGTGTGTGTGCGCGTGTGTGGGGGGTGGGGCGGGGGGGATATTGTGTGTGTGTGTGTGTGTGTGTATGTGTGGTGGGTCGGGGGTGTGGAAGGAGGAGGGGCAGGGTGGGGGTGGGGTGTATGTGGTGAGTGGGGGGTGTTGAGGGAGGTGGGGGTGGGATGGGGGTGGGGGTGGGTGGGGGTGTGTATTTGAATTAACCCATGAATTTGTATTTTTGTATTTGAATTAACCCATGAATTTGTATTTTTGTATTTGAATTAACCCGTGAATTAACCCATGAATTTATTTTTGTATTTGAATTAACCCATGAATTTGTCAATTTGTTTGTGGGGGGTGAGGGTGGCGGTGGGGAGGCGGGGTAAGTCAAGGTACCATTGTAATTCTCTTAATATCGTGCAAGTACCATATGAAAGTAGGATTGCCCCTCAGTGTAAATTAGTAAATTAATAATTCTATACGTTAATTATTAGTTTAATTGATGAAATGAATTAATTGAGCAGATGAATTAGAAGGAGTACGGGATACACATTTGTTGTTGACATTGTTGTTGGATTATTTTGTTTAGTAAATGTTTGGTTGGTTAGTTTTAAAAGTGGCATGACCACTGGATTATTGTACATATGGGGGTGGGAATTTTCAACTTTTTTTGAAAATTACTCTGTATATCAAACAATATATATATAGTATGATAATTAAATTAAACATACTTGAAATTAAATATAGTGCGCATAGATACTAGCCTTCTAGTTCTTATGCGTACGCATTCAATAGCCCTTAGACCCATTCGAGAGTCATTACCCCTGTAATGAGATCTCTCGAATTGTCCCGTTTGGACAGTTTGAGACTGTATAATTTCTGTATAATATTCTTATTGGCTTACAGTTGTTACTTTTGGAGGAAGTTCTGCAGTCGTATCTTAATGTTCTCTGGGTACATACTAGATTGGCAAGTGTGACTGTTATTTCAATTTATCAATTGAAATAACACTCACACCTGTCAATCTACGCCGTGTACTTGGAGAACTACGTGGATATGCTGTCGAATTTTTTTCAAATCGTAACACTGTGCATGAGCTGTTAAGTATATTACAGAAAAATACAGTCTTGAATGGGATAGGACCACTCACCCTTTAATAATAATTAAATGATGGGATAATTAAATAAAACATACTATAAATCTAAGTTTTGTTTACCTTTAATAGGTGTTTAGTTATGGTAGCTATGATGGGATATCCAAAATACAAATAGTGGATGGGTAGACTAATAGAATGGGGGATGTGTTTCGCAGAGGTGCTAACGAATTAGTGAAATATGCAAAGAGATGTCATAATGATGAAGAGTTTCCGTGTCCGTGTGCTAGGTGTAAGAATGGTAAGGTGTTTGAGTGGAAAATAGTTGAACTGCATTTGTTAAGATCGGGTATGCAAGATAGTTATCGATTTTGGAGTTTTCACGGTGAATTGAAAGTTCCTTTTGTCCCCGACCAACCTTCACAACAACCTTCAACAAGTAGAATAGATGTAGAAGGGGACGACGTAGATCATAATATGTTAGAGGATTTAGTTGATGATGCGTACGGAGTTTATGAAGCAGAGGAGAATGAGGTTACTGATGATGTAGAAGATTCAAGTGCTCGTGAAGATAACACGATAAAACTTGATGATGACTACCAAAGTTTGAAATTTAAGGCGACCCAACCGTTATACTCTGGCTGTGAGAAAGATCAAAAAACATTACATGTCATGGTTGGTTTGCACGGTTTGAAGACGCAGTACGATTTGTCTGGCAATAGCGTGACGGGAATTATGAAATGGGTGAAGGGATTATTACCCAAGTTGAATACACTTTCAAATAGCTATCGTGTTATGAAGAACAGTTTGAAAGGTTTGGTAATGAAGTATAAATCGATTCATGCTTGTGTGTATGACTGCATACTATACCGAAAGGAGTATGAAAATCTCAATCGTTGTCCGGTATGCGATGAACCTAGATATGTCCAATCTACTAGTAAGGAAGGCACAAGCTCAAAAGTGCCTCAAAAAGTATTGAAATATTTTCCCATTGGGCCTAGATTAAAGTGATTTTTCACAATACCATGGATTGCAGAGGCGATGACTTGGCATGTTAGGGCAGAAGTAGGATGTAATATCATGCGTCATCCTATTGATTCTACTGCCTGGCGGAGGATGAATTTTGAGTATCCCAATTTTGCTCGAGAACAACGCAACATTCGTTTGGCTATATCAACAGATGGTTTCAATCCATTTGGAAATCTAAGCACTAATTAGAGTGTATGGCCAGTGATCCTAGCCCCATTCAACCTCCCTCCTTCACAGTGTATGAGACCCGAATTTTCGATGATGGATTTGTTGAAACCTGGGCCAAAGGCACCAAGTGATGACATTGACATCTACCTGGCTCCTTTGGTAGAAGAATTAAATGAGTTGTGGGAAGAGGGTGTGCAATTATTTGACTCTTTTAGAAAAGAAGAGTTTACGCTGAAAGCTATGTTGATGTGGGCAATTCATGATTTTCCAGCTTGCAAGGATTTTGAATTATGCTACTCATGATTTACATAAGTGTAAGTCCCACGGTTGGCATGTGATCATGCAATTGGTTCCTCTATTGTTTAATCACTGTTTCTCCAAGCACAAGGATTTGCGTAGGGCTATTATGCAAATTAGTATTACCTTCTCCCTCTTGTGTGAGAAGGTAGTGAATCGAGAACACATAGTGGCCGCAAAATTGGTTGTGATCGAAGCGATTTGTGTATTAGATAAGTACTTTCCCCCAACATTCTTTGACATAAGTGTTCACTTGTTGGTACACCTATGTGACGAGGCACTTCTTTGTGGTCCAGTTAGATATCGGTGGATGTATCCGTTTGAAACATTGATGAAAGTTTTTAAAGATTAAGTCAAGAATACGCGATACATTGCAGGATCAATTGTAGAGGAATACATCACCGTGGAGTCATCAATATATACTCGGGAATATATGCCTGACTCGACCAGCGTTGATGACACTAATGAATTCGTCGATGATGGTGGTCATGTGATGGGAAAACGAGTGAAATTAACGAGTTTGCAACATGAATAAGTAGCTCGTTATCTATTTGACACACATGAAGATGTCGAAGAATGGAAAAAGTAAGTTTCGATTATTATAATGTTTAACATTATTTTAGATTATTTTATACATTATTAATTTTGTAAGATGCAGAAAATATAAAGCCTGTAAGAACAATAAAAGACAAAAAACAATGGTACAATCAGACAGCGAATTTAGGCTGTGGTTGACACAAGAGGTAATTATAATGAAAATAGTCGCTATATAACGTTACATTACACTCAAATTTTACCACAAATATAATTAATTTATCTATATTCTCAGCTCCTAAAGACGGGTGATGCGACATCAAGGCTTGATCGTCTAGCCACTGGACCCTTGTTCGTGGTACAAGAGTACAAAAAGTATCGATTCAACGGTTACATTTTCGGGGCTAAAGTGTACGAGGAAAGTACAAATGTACAGAACTCGGGAATTTTATACAAATCTCTTACTATCTTTAGAGCGAGCGCAAAAGATAAAAACCTCGTTGAAGCTGAAATGACTTACTATGGTGTAATCCAAAATATATTTGAATTGGATTATATAAGCTTCAAAGAGGTTGTATTTTACTGTGACTGGGTAAGAGTTGAAGATAAAAATGCTTGTAAAGTTGATCCTGCCACCAATTTGATCATGGTTGACTTGTACAAGCTGAAGAGCAACGACCACGTGAGCGATGAGCCGTTTGTTTGTGCATTTCAAAAGGTTAAGCAAGTGTTTTATTCGGAGTATATCAACAACGAGCCGTGGTCAATTTTCCAACACGCTCCAAGGCGTCTAAATAGTAGTGTGGATGACTTGGCTGCTCCTACCGAATATCAATCCATTTTTTATGATAACCCGAATTTGAAACAATTTTTCAATTTGTACTGAAACGTCCATTTTTAATGCTTTTAATTGATTTGCACTTTATTGTTTTCACTCTTGTGTGGTGTGCGTGTGTGGAGAGGAGATTAATACATAAATATTCCAACTACATCTAAGTTTTCTTTATACTAATCCATGGATATACGCTTCTTACCTTTAATAGGTGATTAGTACATAGTTATTTGGGGTGTCCTATTTGTGGAGAGGAGACTGAATCTCTTCGTCTATCCGAACACTAAGAAATGCCATAATCCTATGGAGTATGTTCTGCAAATTCCTCCCAACCATTATGTAGCCAAACATCACCGGTTGAAGTTGTCAATTCCACTTTCCATACCCCACCACTTGGAACCTCTAGCAAAACATAGGAGATCATTGAAAGGTGGAATTGACAACTTCAACTGTTGATTTTTGGCTACACAACAGTTGGAAGGAATTTTCAGCGCATAACTCCATATGATTATGGCATTTCTTAGTGTTTAGATATGAAGAGAATTATATTTAACACGATTGCCCGAGGTACATTAGTTGGAAGGAGGTGCCATATGAGCTCAAGTTAGCTGTTTGGGTGACACTACAGGTAATGTATTTATATTTATATGTCAATTTCGATTTCGATTTCAATTTCGATTTATATTTATCTATATTTGCGGGACGGATACTAATTTTACTTTATTTCAATTCAGAGGACAGGGAGTGGCCCTGAGGGTAGGCCACATATGCTCGATAGTTATGTGGCTATTCGGACGAGAAGGGAAGGATAAGGAGGTGTCCCCGAGCGTCGCGGTACGAAATCTCTTTTCCAGCTAAATAGTTTGTAGATTTGAGATAATTGATGGTGATGTTGTTTCTTATTAAATAGTTTCTATTTTGAATATATACTTGCATTATCTTTAGTTTGTTTGGATATATGATGTTTGAACAAGTACAACGTTGCTATAACAGGTACAAATATACTGCTGGGCAGTGGCAGTGGCCATACTGCCCAGCAGATTTTTTTTAAATTCTGTCCAGAATTGTCACGGTCAATGACCGTGATAATTTATTTTAAAAGGGTCAAGGCTTTGTCACGGTTTTAAACCGTGACTAAACGTGTCACGGTCATGGCCCGTGACACGACCGTGATAATTCTAACAAACTTGCCAAGGTCAATCCCAGTATTGTCAAGGTCAATTACCGTGATAATAGTGCAGATTTGGTGTAGTGAAATATCCCCCGGAATTTATGGATATTGGGCCAACATAAAACTTTAAGAAATAAAATGAAATTATGAGAAAATACAAAACGGTCCGGATCGACGGAACTGAGCGGTTCGGATCTCTCCCTTATTTGAGTCGGGAATCTGCACAGGGGCGGTCCTGATCCATTAATTTTAATAGGTCCGGATCTCTCTTATATTTCATTCAGAGCTTTTGTTTCCAACCGGTTCGGATCTTTTATTTTTAATCAAGGTTCTAAAAATCGTGGGGCATGGCCGAGGCGTGGAGGCCAAGCCTTAAGCCTTAGAAGCCTAGGCGGGCCTTAGGCGTAAAAAGGCGTGAAAAGACGTTTTGGCCTTTTTAAATATATTTTAACATTTTTAACTATAACAAGCCTATTAAAAATACTAAATTGGTACATACCTTAAAATATGTCTGAATATATGCAAACTAAAATACTATTTTTTTAAATACTAAGAAAAAAAGAAAAAATGCGCATTTTTCTGGATGAAAGACAGAGAGGTTTGGGATACCATTTGCGTTTTGATTGTTTTGAATAAAATAATGGTCTGGTTTTAAAAAAAGTCTTTAAAAGGCGATATCATTTCACTAAGTGTTTTTGTTTTAAAAAAAAGTGTGCCTTAAGCCTAAGAAAAAGGCGTAAAAGGCGTAAGGCGTGGGGTTTCTCCCAAGCCTTAAGTCTAAGCGCGCCCCTTTTTATTTTCTCTTCTTTTTCCCAAACTCATTTTCTCTTCTTTTTTATATTTTTTTCTATTTTTCTTTTCTTGTTATTTTTGTTGAGCATTTTCTATTTTTCTCTCGCCCCTTTTTATTGCAGCTTTTTGGACTAAATTTCTGATTTTTTATTTTCACAATTCCGGGCTAATTTGGTATTTTGAGTTAATCAAATGAAAAGGGAAACATTTATTCGGCTCAATTGGGTTTGCAAAAGGGATGATTTTTCACAACTTTTTATGGCTAATATTTTTGGGTGTCAAACGAGGGTCTACTTCATTGTTCAAATTGCTAAATGCTTTATCATATGCGTTTCGAGATTAATTCAAATTTAGAGATATATTTAGCGCACTTTTTGAGAGAACATCTCACATATTTTCCACAACCGATCAAAACAAAGGAATAGAGACCATCAACGAATTTTGTAGACGCTAAATAGAACTTTGAGTTAACAATTAACTTGGATTGATTTATAAACTCACAAAAATGATAGGCTCGAAATCTCACCGGGTTTGTTAGTCTCCACACATATTCGTTAAGTCGTCAATTTTCACTCAATTTCCATCTTTGGTCAATTTTGGCTTTTTGCATTTGAATTTTACAATTTGAGACTTTAAACAAAATTTTGATGATATTTTTGAAATTTTCAAATTCCATTTTTCATTTATTTTGAAGAAAAATATTTTTGGCTTTTTCAAAATTTTTCGAAAATTTTTGGAATTTTTTCTTTTTTTGGAAAATTTTGAAATTTTCTATTTTTTTTTGGTATTTTAAAATTTGTGAAGTTTTTAAAAGACGCACTTGTTACCCCCCCCCCCCCCCCCCCCAACTTAGACTTTTGCATTGTCCTCAATCAAAAGGACTAAAAATCTAAAGAAGAGCAAATAACAAGTGTGACAAATAAAACAAGGAAATATTTAAAATGCAAAAAGACACTAAATGACACTAACCGTGACTCAATAATACAACAAAAATCACCCCATGCGCGTCGGGGGTGTGACGACCTCTCATCTCTCCACAAAATCACCCGACCCCATGAATGGGGTTCAATGCCCTCCTCGTATCTCCCGTCTTCATATCGTTAACCAATAATCGGAACAAGTTGGGACCTCGCCCATAGATAAGGGAAAGACCGGGAGACTCGTCGTGACTAATCGAAAAGGGATCCTCGTAATGCTTACTCAAAGCGTGGTCTGCTTGCGCCGACTCAGAGGGAACACCTAGGTTTCTTTCAATTTTTTGAACGAATGGGTCGGGCTTTAAGTCGGACGAAACACAACTTTTCTCCTCAATCGCCTCCGGGACCTCAAGTGGTATGGGTGGATGGTCACAAAAAAGTAATTCATCTATTTTATCTTTCCATTCACTTTCTTCTAAGTGACTACAAGAGTCCAATAGGGATTAAACTTCAACAGTATGGCTCTCTTCCACCGGCCCGAATTCTTTTTCAAAGTCTTCAATACTTAAATCTCCTAATTTGCTCTCTCGCGTGTGTTTCGAACATTCTTTTTCACTCTCTTCTGAAGACTTTTGTGATGTGGAGGGATGGTCATTGCGGAGGAATTCATCGATTGTATCTTGCCATTCGCTCTCATCCAAGTAACTAAACGAGTCCAATAACGGTTAGACTTCTACATTCAGGCTCTCATCCACATGCCCAAGTTATTTTTCAAAATCTTCCATGCTCTCGCCCCCTAACTCTCTCGTGCGAGTAATGCCTACGTCCTCGCTTACTCGCTCGATCTATAACTCCACTATTTTTCTCTCCTCTAACCACTCTTTATTGCTCTCAATCGCGGTCACTACACACACCTCCCCCACCTTTCTCTCATCGTCAAAACTACCTCTCTCACTTGATGAAATAAGGCACGCCCCTAACGACTCTTGCTTGAGGCACCTCTCATGCTCGTGTACCGTCTCTTCCATAAGATCCATTTCTCGTTATTCTCCCTCATCACCCTCAGGATTGGTGATGTTAAAGATATTTATTTTTAGGGTCATATTCCCGAACGCAAGTTGCATGCGCCCATTTTAAGTGTTGATCAAGGCATTAGATGTAGCTAAGAAGGCGCGGCCTAAAATGACAAGGACATGATTACTCGGTACAATGGAGGGCTCCTCGTCTCAAACGACAAAATCCACCAGGAAGTAAAATGTGTCAACTCGGACGATCACGTCCTCAATGATTCCCCGAGGTATATTTAAGGAACTATTTGCGTGTCGGAGAGTCGTGTTTGTGGGCTTAAGGTCCACCAACCTAATTGCTTATAGATGGAATAGGAGAGAATGTTGACACTTACCCCTAAATCTATTAGCGCTCTCTCAATTCGATTTCCCCCCATGATGCTCGAAATAGTGGGTGCACCCAGATCTTTGAATTTGGATGGAAGGTCACTTGATAGTATTGATCTAACGTTTTATTCTAGGAACACATTTTTCTTTAGCTTTAGCTTTCGTTCCACCGTAAGTAAGTCCTTAAGAAAATTAGCTTACGCGGGAATTTTCTTTATGGTATCGAGAAAAGGTAAATTAATCTTTATTTCCTTAAGAACGTCTAACACATCTTCACGAGAGGACTCTTTGGCGTGAGACACTAACCATTGGGGAAACGGCACGACTGTGGGGGGGGTCACTACAACTTCGGTCTCACTAGTGTTCTCGTTATCACTCTCGTTAAAGGAGGCATCTTTGGCCTCTTTCGTTTCGGTCGAAACCTCCTTGCCTTTAGGTGTGTCGTGCGGGAATGGTGATAAATCAACAACTTTCCCACTACGTAGAGTGGTTATCGCGCAACATTGCTCTTGATTTGCATCAGAAATAGAGCTTACACTAGTTTGACCTTGGCGAGGTCTAGGGGCGGCAATTCGGACCCGAACCCGACAACAAGACACGATCTTACACAAAATTAACACAAAATTAAAATAGCTATTCGTGTTCGGGTCGTGTTCGGGCCTGGTTTTTTATGCCCGCTAGCGGGTCGTGTCGTGTTCGTGCCAAGAAATTGACATGAAATTGGCCCGACAATGACCCGTTAGAGCCCAATTGACACGACCCAATTTCAACCCAATTAGAACCCAAATGGACATAGTAAATTGACGGGTTATCGTGTTGTTAAATTGACAGGATATTGTGTCGGACCGTGCCAATTGTGTCAAATTGTCACGATTTTTTTTATCGTGCTATTCGTGTCGGGTCTTGTTATTAACAGGTTGTGTTCGTATTGGTAAAAATAAACACGACGTCCTGTCGTATCGTGTTCGGCCTTGATAAAATCAAGTCGTGTCATGTCGGGCCAGACCCAAACACGACCCATTGGCCCGAATTTCCACCCCTAGCGAGGTCTTTGGCCTTGGGCTGGACCTTTTCTTGCATACTTAAAGATGATTTCAACTTAGAGATATTCGCATTTATGTCGGTGAACATGCGCTCAAATCTAGCATTGGTTGCATTTTGGGATTGGATTAATTGATTCACATTATCCTTAAGAGATCTCCGCGGTGGGGTTATGTATGGGCCTGGAGGTGGTGCTTACCGAAATTGAGGAGGGGGTGGAGGTAGGGAAACGTGTGAATTTGGATTCAACGCAGCATGTTGTTGCCCATAGCTAAAACCAGGATGGTTTTTCCATGAGGGGTTGTAAGAATTTTCGTGCGGGGCACCGAAATTACCCTTAAATTATCCTACACCACTCACTTGCTCTTGAAGAATGACTTTATAGGTGGGTATCATCGGGCATTCCCTTGTTGAATGTCCCGCCTCATAAATAGCAAATACCTTCTCAATGGGGGTGTGGATGGGGCTAGTTGGTTCTCTCACGCGTGCAGCAAGTAACTCCCTTTCTCAATTTAATCGAGTCGACGGTCCATCATGGTATCTTTGTCTACATTAAATAGATCGGATGCCGATGGAGTGGTGGCCACTTGGCGAGTTCGATTCTAAGCGCTAGGGTCAGATGTATCCCATGCTTGAGTGGTGTCGGCGACATATCTCAAGTGGAGCTTAGCATCATTAGCGTCTAATTCGATAAAGAGGCCATCACACATTATTTCAACAAGTTGTTTGGAGTTGATGTTCAGCCCGTGATGGAAGAACGAAATGATTTGTTGTTTATAAAGTTCATGATGAGGGCATGAAGTAACTAACTCATTGAAATGCTCAAAACATCGATCAAACGGCTCATTTTCTTATTGTCAAAAGGTTTGAATTTGAGCCTTAATGGAGTTCGTTCGATGTGGAGGAAAGAACTTCTTGAGAAACTTGGATTGTAACTCGTTCCAAGACGTAATCGAATTAGGAGGTAAAGACCATAGCCAGGTCTTAGCTTTATCCTTGAGAGAAAATGGGAAGAGCTTGAGGCGGGTCACATCTTCCGTGCATACTTTATCGTTGAACGTCTCACACGCCTCTTTAAAATCCCGAATGTGGAGATAGGGCTTTTTCGATTCCATTCCATGATATGTGGGAAGGATTTGGAAAATTCCATTTGGAAAACGGAATTGTCCTACATTATATGAGAGCAGAATGCATCCCGGAGTGACTGACCGCTCAGGGTACATGAATAGGTGTCTCTCCCTCACCCCCGCCTACGCTTCTGTGCTGTGACATGGCTCTCTCACTTAATGACTAGGTATCCTCACTCGGTGCACTAGGAGTGTAACCTGAAGTATAACCAGATGGGTCACTCGAAGTGTAATTGGACAGTGAATTTTGCGGTGTAGGAGGTGGAACCCAAAATTGAGGAACGCGAGGGGTATGTGGGTTGTCTGGGTTGTACTTGCCTATCGAGTTTTCGTGAATGCGTGTAGGAGAGGCTTGAGGAGTTCGTTGTGGATTTTTCATTAACAGACTTTTGAGAGATGTTGTATCTTTTTCTTTTCTTTTTTTTTTTTTGGATTTTTAATGAATTTTTTGTCAAGGTTATGGATTAACTCAATCTAACCTACACTCTACCTAATTCCCCGGCAACGACGCCAAAAACTTAACGTGACTTAAAAAGTGTTCTAAATTGCGTGTGCTTATCTAGGTTCAGGTGCAAGCCTGTCACTCAAGTAATAATTCCAGTAAGTCAGGGTCGAATCCATAAGGAAATAGGATGAGAAAATTGTGACGACGTTTGGAGAGACGGAGAACCCTAACTTGACCCAAAAAGAAATGAACAGATGCTTTGAATGGGATATTAATTATGAACTAAATGCAATATTAATAACTAACTGAACTAAATACTAATGAAATGCAGCTACGCTAATTAACCTATGAGCAGATAACAAATGTATGAAAGACTTAACTATTAATGAGAACAATAGGTTAGGACACAATCCTCCAACCCTAGTGCACTTACCGATGTTAAAATCAACTCTCTAATTGAAATGAATGATTAAATCCATTCTTTATTAATCTCAAGCATTATATATATGAGGTTCAATCCCACATCATATATAACCAAAAGTTAGAATAAAGCGGTGTCGAGATAGCTACACCGCATTGCATTCTTAAGCATCCCGATTACCTAGGGCAAACGAGATCAATAGTCCTACAACGGTTGTGATCACCCAACAACACGATTTGACCAATTATTTAATTCAAAATTTTAATTTTATACATATGTAAAGAACATTGGGTCGGATTCATGCATCCCAACCCTTAGAAACTTAGCCGGACATAACTAAACTAAATAAAAACACAATTTTGAAAAACAAAACATCATACTATATGGAGAATGGGGAAGAAGAACATGTTGAATCAAAAAAAATAACTAATCTAAGTAAACACTGAAGGATTGAAGGAAAAATATTACTTGTATTGAAGAAATCTCGTAAATAAAACTTCAATCTTCACTCAAAATTCACTATTTGACAAAACTAGGGTTTTTCGTTACAAAACCCCTACTACTACTAGAAATCTATTTTTTTCGAGCCCCTACTATTGTGTGACATCTTTGAATAAATCACCCTCGGAATTTACAAGATATTGAGTCAACATAAAACTCTAAGAAAGAAAATGAAATTCTGAGAAAATCTAAAACGGTCCAGATCAGCGGGACTAGGCCGTCCGGATCTTTCCCTTATTTGAGTCAGGCATCTGCATAGGGGCGGTCCGGATCCTTTAATTATAATAGGTTTATATCTCTCTTATTTTTCATTCAAAGATTTTGTTGCCAACCGGTTCGGATCTTTTATTTTTATTAGGTCTGGATCGCCCTTGAAATTCCTCCCGAACTTTTTTCTTGACTTCTCTCATCTTCAACTCATCATAACTTCATCACCGTAGCTCGAATTGAGGTGTCATTTCTTCCAGTGTTCTTGTAATTGAAAGATCTTCAACTTTCTAGTTTTCCCCACCTTCCAAATACGACTGCAAAATTACGAAAATTCCCTTCAACTCCCCGTTTATTAGTTTCTTTCACTATTTTGAATTCTCTCTCGCACTTTCTTGCATGAAATACTTGTAAAACACATAAGAGATATAAAAAATACGAAATACTTACCAAAAAGGGTTAGTAGCATAAATATGGGATAAATCCAAGCTATTTACACCGCACGGGATCATAAAAATACTGAAATTAAGGTGATAAATGTGAAGAATTTATGTCTAATCACATATCATAATGAAAGTTCACGATTAACAATGTTAGCATGCCATTTGAAATAATAAGAAAGTTAATTGAATTAAATAAACTTAAATCATCCAAGAAGTTGGAATAGCAAAAATCTAAGTTTGTGTAAATCTTTAAAATTTTAGAAATGAATCTCCTAAGTTTGGTTGCATTCCAGTCCCTAAGTATCTCCATACCCCCATTATTTTTTTATAGTAGGTTGCCTAGAGGTCGTCTCTGATGATTTTTTCCCAGTCATGACTCAATTTTCCATCTAATGGATTCCTCGAGTTGCCAATGACCTTCCTTACCACATAATCTCCGACCTAGAACTTTTTTGGACTGATGCCTTTATTATATTAGCCTTTTCATATGATGTCGGTAGGAAGCCATCTGACCAAGGCTTGTTATCTTCTTTATTTATCTTTATGTTCAGCAATCCAACTTCTAGAGTAATTATGACTTCCATTGAATGAGCTAGGGCGAAGGGCATTTTCGCAATAGAACTCCTATGTGCTATTCGATATGCCCAGAGGACATGAGGAAGCTCATCCACCCAAGAAACTTTTACATTCTCCAACCTTTTATTCATTCTATTGTCTTGTTAGAGGCCTTAGCCTGCCTATTTATTTAAGGGTAGGAAATCGAACTATAATAGTGCTTAATGTTATGATTGTTGGAAAATTCTTGGAATGGTCCACTTTCAAATTGTATTCCATTGTCAGTAATAAGAGCCTTTGGGATGCCAAAACGGGTCACGATATTCCTCCAAATAACTTAATCCTATCGATGTCACTTATGTTCGCCAAAGGTTCAGACTATATCCATTTAATGAAGTAATATGTGCCGACTAAGATATATATATAATTTATTGGTCTTGTAGGTAGGGACCTCACAATGTTCAATCCCCATTGAGTGAAAGGTTACAGACTGGTTAGTGATTTGAGCTTGCTAGCTGGTTGGTGACGCATAGGCGATTATTTTTGAAATTTTTTGCACTTTGTAACATATGAGACTGCATCCATTTGCATGTAAGGCCACAAACATCCTTCTTTTATAGCCTTGAATGCCAAAGACCTTCCTTCGGCATGATTCCCACATATTATTTTTGTTCCACTCATATAAGGACTTTATCGATGTCTTTTGGATGCATACACGAGAGGTGTGGACATATAAAAGATTTCCTATAGAGCTTCCCTTTAGGTGATAGTTAGAACCGAGCATCTTTTACCTTGATTTGATGGGCTTGCTTCTTATCGACAGGTAGAATATCGTCTCGTAGGAATGTTATGATTCGGTCCATCTATCTGGGAGATTTTTGGATGGAGAGGACTTATTTTCCAACCTTCACCTTCACGATGCTTGGTTGAGCAAGGTATTTCACCTCAATTGTTCTTTTAAGATCGGAGTCAATAAATGAATCCAAAGTAACTAAGACATCTGCATGGCTATTATTTCCCTTGGGAAATTATTAGATTTGCACCTTTTTTTAACTTGGCGACTATGTCCAAAGAGACCTGTAAATACACTGACATGCATTCATCCTTGATGTTATAGTCTCTTGATAATTAATTAGATACCATCCTTGAATCATAAAAGACTTTAAAGTAACTTGCGCCAAGGGATAGGGCCTTCTTCAAGTCGGTGATGAACATTTTATTTTTGGCCTCATTGTTGGATCCCTTAAATCTAAGAATGATTCCTTGATCAAGAAGGATTTGGTATGGAGTTACAAGAATGATTGCTACTCTCCCCCCTTAGAGTTGGAATCCTCATCAATATAGAGCTTACACTTTTTGAGGTGGTCAAAATCTTCGATGTTGACCTGGTCAGTGCATTCATCTTTGTTGGGTTTCTTCCCTTTGGTGAAATTAGTAATGAAATTTGTTAATGCTTGCCCCTTGATTGGAGTCTATGGTTGATAGTGGATATCGAACCTCCTCGATTCCATCGACCACTTGGACATCCGCCCAAAGAGATCGGCATTTCTAAGCACTGCCTTTAGTGGAAAGGTGGTGATGATTATGACTGGGTAGGCTTTAAAATTATGCTTCAATTTCCGCGAGGCGATCACAAAAAATTAAGTTAGTTTCTCCAAAGGAATGTAGTGCTTCTATGTATCGATCAATGTCTTCTTGGCATAATACATTGGGTCTTGGTGTTTTTGTTTCTCTCACATTAAGGCCGAATTAACTATGTGGTCGGACACCGCAAGATATAGATAAACTGGATCACTCAAATTTTTTATCTTGAGAAGAGGTGGTTGGCTTAAGTAAAGCTTTATTTACTTAATTGCGTTCAAGTATTCTTCATTCCAATCCTGGTCCTTTTCTTTCTTCAAGAACTGAATGAATGGTCGACACTTTTTAAAGGACTTAGAGATGAATTGGTTGAGTGTTTCTAACATTTCGATCAGCTTTTGTACATGCCTAATTATCTTAAGTGGATGAATACTATTGAATGACTCAATCTAGTCAAGAGTTGTTGCGATTACCCTTTGGCTAACTATGTAGCCTAGGAACTTCCCAGACTATATTCTAAAAGAGAATTTAGACGCGTTGAGCTCCATGTTGTAGTTTTTGAGGACTTCAAATATTTTTGCAAGGTCATGCAGATGATCGCTTTGTATTTGCTTTTCAAGAGCATATCATCCATGTAAACTTCCATGGAGTCACCCAACTAATGTTTGAACATCTTATTGACCAACCGTTGGTAGGTTGCTTCTACATTGTTAAGACTATAGGGCATGGCTATATAATAGTATAAGTTAAGGGTGGTGATGAATGAAGTCTTCTCCTGGTTGTGTTAAAACATGGGGATTTGATGATAACCTGAGTAAGCATCCAGGAAACTCATTCGTTCATGGTTAGTTGTAGCATCGACCAACTCATCAATCATTGGCATAAGAAAGTTGTTGTAATACCCCGTATTTTTATGATAAATTAAATGCGTATTAATTGGAAATTAATCCGGGTAAAATACTAGCGAAATGTGAGTTGGTATTTGATTATAATGTGTATATATGGAAATATATGAATATGGAATTATTGATTTGTCGTGAGATAGAAATACGGCAATTTGGAAATCTTGTTGAGACGCGTGTGACAGTCGCGTCATGGAATATAATTATGATAATTAAAAAGTGAATTTTATTTCTATAAACCGTATGGTCATTTTGAGTGCGCCGACGCGTCCGGAAGGGTCGAAATAGTCAGAAAACACTAGCCGGGGGTTTAGTTTGGGTCCTGGGGCATTTTTAGGCCATACCGGCAACGTATAAGGGTAGTTTGGTAATTTTGGATTTTTGGGAATTAAAACCTACGAAAATTGGGAATTAAAAAGCTGACTTGGTAATTACCCACTAAACCCACTAACCACATCTTAGGACTTAATGGGCTACGGGGGTTATTAGAATTGTTCCAAAATTTCCTAAGGCAAACCCTAGCCACCATTGTCACTTTGGAGAAGAAAAGCTTGGAGAGAGAGAGAGGAGGAATTCTGCAGAGAGAGAGAAACATTCATCAGATTCGTCATCAAATTCAGAGATACACATAAGGCAAGTGGTTTAATTTCGTTTATTACAAAGAATGTTTCTTCCATGCGTAGGAAATTGACAGAATTTCATTTGCTCTTAGAGAATGAGAAAAATCCATTGAATTGGATGTAGAGATTTATAATTTTATGAAGAGATTGCATGTAGAACAATGTTAGGATGATTAGTCAGTGAAAAATACATCTTTTATACCATAAAAACGGATTTATTTATGCCTATGGACGAATTTAATTTCTAGGGTTCATGTTCTTGAGATTGGGGAAGAAGATGTGGGGATTTAATATTTGGATGAGATTTAGGATGAATTAATTCCACAAAATACGTTAATATATGACCTAAGTATATTTAGGATTGATTAGAACCCATGAACATTGTTGGTTTGATGTTTAGAGGAGATTAGAGGTGAAGAAAAGTTGGAAAAACGAGTTAAGGAAAATTTGGGCTCGAATCTGGCCACTCGTTAGAAGACCTGCCCAGGTCGTTCGAACGAGCTTCTAACGAGTTGACAGTTCGACTTCTAACGAGGGTGATATTAGTTCGATGACTTTCGTTCGAACGAGATCTCGTTAGAAGACCCACTTCGTTCGAACGAACTCTCGTTCGAACAGCCTCGTTCGAACGAGACTTCTAACGAGTTGACAGTTTAGGCTTTTTAGCCTATTTTGATTTCGTGTGTCTCGTAACCTTATTTAATGGTAGATATAACCTTCCCTTGATGATAAATTGATATAGTAGGGACATTTGAGATATATAGAGGAGTAAAACCTAGAAGTGTAGTTTGAACCTAAGGGGAATTATGAATTAGGACGTGAGTGCCTATTACGATGCGAGAACTATTGACGGCCTAAATAATTATATTAACCGGGAACATATAAATTGTGTAGCTTTATATGTCGGTACGAGACTGAGAAGTGTACCACCAATATATTATGGTGATTACTAAGATGTGTGCATACTTAGTATATGTATTACTTTTATGTGTATGACATACCTACCATACTTGCTATCACGGGAGGTTTACGTTCGCTTAGGTCCCTCTAATCCTTGTGTTGCCCGGATTTAGATTGGTACCTCGATGAACATAGGTCAGAGAAGGACTTATTGGGATATTAATAAGTCTGCTGATCGTGGGAGCGTAGGTATGTACGTGACCCATGTGATGTGACTGTGTTCGCCTCCATTATTTGTGATTGTTGTTATCTGAGAACGATTCCTGAGAGATTCGGAATGCGTGATCCTTATGTACGTGATGTACCGGGATGGATAGCAGAGTATGTGTGCACTGCAGCTTAGTCTCGGGGTGCTTGTATTGTATATTTATAACGTGAATAATATACACTTAATTAATGGGAACTTTCATGTTAGTATTGTGAATATAATTATGGTAATGTTTTGAGAAAACATAACGGGTTAACCGATAGTGAATTGTATTACTAATTGAGAATCTGAGTTTACGTAAAGCCCTCTATTTAATTGATAACGGTAGAATGTAATTTGGGAATCGAGTAGTAATGGGTAGAACTTATTACGGTTTGGTTAGATATGTATGTTATTTAGATGGGTACGGTACGTTAGGAGTGCACATGTAGTCGAGAGGTGAGAATTTCATGTGAGTACACGTCCTAGCATGTATTTTGCATTTAATGGTTTAATGTTATTAAAACACTTGCTGTTTTTAAAATGATTTCCACTTTCGGGCTCTGACCCATTTGCTTTCAAATCTATTTTTTTGTAAAAACCATTTTAGGTGCCCAGCCACAAGGACACCATGCTTAGGATCCTCATTCAGGTGACGAGCTGTAGCTGTTTGTGGAAGTTACAGGACTTTGCTTGTAGACGCTTCATCTATCTTGACTCTATATTCAGCATTTATCAGTTGTAGGGCATGTCGCCCATTTCTTTTAGAGACATTTCATTTATTTCAGTTATTCAGACTTCGGGCATGTAATTAATTCAGGATTCAGACTTGTCATATTATTTTCAGTTGTGGGATTGTTGTGAGGAGTTTTCCTCCGGACTTCTTATTATTATTTGTTGGTTATTTCATTACTTCATTATGGTGAATGGATTATGTTGTTCTTCCATTATTCTTTTATTGCATGTTAATCAGACTTAAATTAAAATTTGGCAACTTACTTTTTAAATACTAGGTGGTTAGTAATTATTAAAATGTTTTCGACAGTGATGCTATTAACTTAACCAACTTGGCATTTTGTATTGATTTAATAAAGGAGTAGCTACCCGGTATTTAATTAGTCGGGGTGTCACAGTTGTCTTTGGGATAGGATTTATTCAGGTCAGTGTAGTCTATGTAGACTCTCCACTTTCCATTACTCTTCCTCATGACAACTAGATTTGAGTGCCACTTAGGAAATTAAACTTCTTTAATGGACTTTAAACTTCTTGAAGAACGTTTTCAAGTGATTACTAGCCGATGATGCTTCCCTGCTGAGGTATTGGCAAGGTCAATAAGGAAAGATTCCATAATCGGAGTAACCTTCTTCAATTCCATTCGAACAACTTTCCCTTGAATCTAGTTCGAACTCGATGCACTATGAATGACTACAAATGCGTGCTACATCTTGTTATCCTCTAGAACATTGTCAAGTTTCTCGTCGTGCTCCATGATGGATTTTTCTCCCCTTTATCCACATAATCATCAAGGTGGTCTGCATATGCCAATTCTTCTAAGTGGGACTTGAGAGTTTTATAATTCTATGTTTTGTGCTCGTGCTCCTTGTGGTAGGAACACCTTTGGGCGGTCTTTCTCTTTGACGAATCTTCTGTCATCTTCTTCAACCATTTGAAGTATTTTTAATCTTTAATCTTACTCAAGATTTTGTAGATAGGCTTCTTGAAAATAGTATTGATCGACCAATGGGACTTGGTTAGATCCATCTTATCATTTCCCTTAGACCCTCCATTTTATTTCTTGCCCCTTTCTTGGGGGCATTTTCCTTATCATCGTTCCTTATCGTCTCCGTCCTATCGTTGTCGCGTTGGGTGCCAGCCATCACATCTTCCACTTTAATGTACTTTTGAATCCTATACATAAGATCTCCAATATTATTAGTCTATTTATTTATGAGAGACTAATGAAATATAAAGTTAGTCAATATGGCAATCTTGATTGAGGCCACAACCACCCTCTCAGAGCAATCCTCCACTTAATTGTATGTTTCTTAGTACCACCGCGCGTACTCACACAAGTTTTTTAGGGGATTTTCCTCATTTTAAGGAGTGAGCCCATCCTTTTTGTATGAGAACTATTGGTGATCGAGTTTATTAAAGCAAGCGACTGATTTATGTGGTGACTTTTCGAACCACTTTTGTGTGGTATCCTGCAAGCTGGAAGGGAATGTGTAGCACATCAGGGATTCATAATTGCTCTAGAAAGTCATGGAATTTTGGTGAACATGATCAATGGTATTAGTCTTCCCATCATAAATTCATCTCCCTAAGTATAAATTTTTTGAAAAGGATTAAAATGAAGAAAAAAACATCTCAATGGGTTCTTAAATCGAACGGTTAAAGGCCCTCGGTCCTTTAACCGAACGGTCATCCCTATATAGGCAATAATTCCCAGATCTTTACAAATTTATCACCTACCCCATCCACCATACATAGGCTACCTTAGATGACTATACGATTGAAGGCTATGGATGACCGTACGGTCAAAGGCTCCTATCAGACACCTATAAAAGAAGGTCTCCACCAACCTTGAAAACACTTTAAAAGCCAACATTGGTTTGGTTTTCTAACTTTCTTTTTCCCCCGAGTGTCCGAGATACCCGAAATCATTTTGAAAAGTCCCGAGTGAAGTTTATTCTTTATATAAGTTGTTTCTCCTCTAAGGGAAGTTCGTACTTTTAAAAATTTGCTTCCTCCGAAAAATAGAGCAAACCTCTGCAGACATTTCATACAAATCGTCACTTCAAAACAAAGTTCTCCTCAGCAGGGAAGCTCAAGAGGGGACATTCCCTAAGAAAAAATTTGAATCACGATACAAGGGTATGGAAACCCTGAACAAATCTCAATCAAACACCCCATATATATTGGAATAAACTGTCCATATATGTTTATCTCATATAGTCTGACACCGTTTAGAGGACTTGGTTTGCACTTTACAATGTTTATATTTTTAAAGTCTAGTTTTTAACCTAACATCTTTGTTGATTGAAATGACATGATCGTATTTTAAATAAATGATAATCAAATGACACAACAATTAAATAAAAAACACGAAAAACATACTTTTCAAACCGTTTTTAGGAAAGTGTCAGTGAGTCGAGTCATTCCAAAACTTTGCAAGGCCAAAGTCTAAAATCGGAATACTCCCACCACTTCTCTGAGTGAAAAAAACTCGTCTCAATAACACCATCCCCGAATATGTGTTTTCTTATAAAACTTGTCAAGAATCGACCTTTGATTAACGTATTTTTAATATAGAAATATATCAATCCAACAAAACGAAAATGCTATATTAAAGACTAGGCTCCATAAATACCGTAATTATGTATATTGTATGCCCGGTATCCCATCGTGTACACCCGTAAATATATCTTGTTTGTTGTAACTAGATGGCTTTGATCCCAAGTCCTCTGTGACACCCCGCCTATTTATATAACGGGTGGCTAGCCCTCTACTAAAATAGAGCAGGAATCTCAGACTGGCTCATCTTAGCATCACCTTCAAAAACCAAATTAAATACTAATAACTTATTAAGCCCAGTGTCAAATTCTAAAACCTATTAACTTGCCTTAATAAACTTTTCATCATACAAAAAACCATTCCAAATAATATAAATACACATTCACCACACAAATGAAACAAATGCTAAGGGATAAGATAAATAAATTAATTGAGAACTCTCGATAAATCCTAATACAATAATTAGACTGAAACTGAAATAAATTAAAGTTTGCATCAAGTAAAGACTGTTCAAGAATGGGTAACATGCCTTGAAAAAATAATTGAATGAAATCTTATATAGAATGCAAGGATAGATGCATCTAGTTGAGGCCTACAGTCATCCACAACTTTCGTAGTAACGTCTGACTGGAAGATAATCATGTATGGCATCCATGTGGCTGATCACCAAAAAGGTTTTGAAAATATTTTTGATAGAGTTCAGAGCCAAAACCATTTAAAAATATTCTGCAAATATTTAAAATACAAGGATGCAAATGAAGTATAATCGTTTACACTTAAACTGGTGTAACACTCACATGAGATAATCCTCACCCCTCATATATAGTGCGCACCTAACGCGTATATTTTTAACACCCTAGTTATGCTACCCTGCCTAACTAGTACCAACACTTACTTTGGCTCCACATGCTAAACTTCTAGCCAAACTGTGCTACACGTATTTTACCTTCTTTTATTTTCATTGAGTTATCACATAGGGTATAACATCACAATTCACAATTATAATCTTATTATTAACCAATTCACGCAACTTTACACTAGTTCTAATTTAATTGTACACACATTCGTTTAATTCCCACATATACATATAATGCGTTTATATATATATATATATATATATATATATATCGCATCTCATACACATACATATATATCACTCGCTATATATATAAAATGGCATCCTCGGAGCTGAGACCTCTTTGATGCATTCCCTAGCATGCTATTAGGCTCCGTGTACATCACGTACCACACCTGGACCACCGGGTCGAAATATCACCACCAAACCCAAATCATAAACACATAAGTGGAGCCAATCATAGACATAAATCCATGGGTTATAATCATACCACATTACCCCCACTAGACTCTAAACTCACATACAATGGTCATGCAACAGTCCTATAACCTATGGAATTGACCTAACACCCATTGGTCCACGCCAAGGTAGGTCACCCACTACGTGCAACCTCCAACGATAGCATCCATAGAGTAGGAATGTTCAGATATATCACACACACACACACACATACACACACACACACACACACACATATATATATATATATATATATATATATATATATAATTGGCAACATGTGCATAAATCTCTATCCTTGACTCCCAAATATTCAAGTATTCACTTACTTATTATAATTTCATAAATATCATAATTCTGGCCACGAAGCTATTCTACTCCAGCCTATAGCCTAGCTTTTTTTTGAAATCCCAAACCAATTTCATAAATAATATTCTGAGTGCCATTCACCCTAAAAACACCCATATTCTCGTACCCGAATTTTATTCCCGACTAACCCAAGATAAATATAATCTCTCCCATATTTTTTAGAAGTCCTAAGTCACACATCGATCTCCTTAAATCAACCCAAACCCTAAACGGTCCACAAAAAACTCAAACAACCAAAGGTGTCCAAACAGCAGGACCGAACCAGTTCGCCTACCTAACCCGCTGCCGAATTCGATTCTGGATAGAGTTCTAGTGCATTTTTTATGGGATTCATCAATTTCATTTACAACATATTAATACCAATCATAATCCAAATCAAAATTAACACCTTCCTATCAATTCTAAATATAATGATACACGTTTTTACGTCCTAATTCATCCGCATATCAATTCATGGGATTCGACACAATTTATCAAGAATTAATTCACTTCTTAATTCTTATTCAAGACTACATCAATTCTCACAATAATCATTAAAAACCACATATTTTTTTAACATGAATCATATCAAATCTACTATGGGATTATAACCAAATTATTTCATTATAATTCCATTTCCAAAAAGCCTGTTTTACATGTGAATCCCACCCCAAAATTTGCATTCCATTCAAGATCATACCAACTTTGATATGAAATATTAAAACAATATATAATATCAAATCAAGATAAATAGTTGCCTTTAGATTGTAGAGTTCTTATTTTTCCTCTGTGTATCTTCTTTGCACAAGAGTCCTATTCCCATAATTTCTCCAAGTCTCTCCCCGAAATGATTTTCTTCATTTTCTCTGGAGTTCTCCCTTCTCTTTTCTTTTCTCTCTCACCCCTAAGGTCTTTTGGAATGGTGGAATGGTTGCCAACTCCATCCAGCTTCTCTAAATCTAACCTCAATACCGAAATTATTCTAAGTGCCAAGTGTAAAATGACTCACACGCCCTTATACGGGTCCCATTTAGTCTAAAATATCTCTAAAACCCTATTACTACCCCCGAGTGCATAATTCTAACTACCTCGGCCCATTACAGATCATTGGCATACTCAAAATCACCATCCGAATCACCTAACATAATTATCCCACCTCATTCCCAACAAGACCCACACACTCGTCCCGAATGAGATATCGTCAAACCCATTGATTTTTCTCACTTACGACGTAATATCATTTGACATATTTTTATATACTGATCACACAAGTAAATATAATATCATATAAATATTAATCCTTTTATTCTCTAATTAATATTTATTCAATTCTCATTATTTCTCCTTTTAATTAAATTACGTGCACACGTGTAATTTAAAATGCTTAAAAAATATGAGGTGTTACATCCTCTTAAATACGTATGCGCTATACCGAAACCAAAATCGTGAATACCAAGTCTTATTATAGATATATTAATGTATTATCGATTAGGGATGCCTCGATTTTTAGTCCAAATATGGAGTAACCAGCGCGGGGACTACGACACCTCTAGGGTTTTAGTCATGTCGATAAGGGATACATAGATATTTGTCAGTGGCTTTTGGTCCACTACAATACTAAATATATACTTCCTTACTCTTCCTACACCTCCAAACTAGTCTGAAGGACAACACCTTTCAACTAGTAATCACCCAACGATCATAATACGATTTGCGAATATCAGTTATCTTTGGGCAGACTCCTATTCTGAATCCCCCACCGAAGCTACCCTCTGTCCTACATATAGATTTTCACCCTATTAAGCCAAGTCAAATAATTGCACACTCATCACGTTAGAACAAGTGTATAACCAAACTACGTAGGCTTTGATATAATGGCTACACGAGTACGTAGGTGTAATACCAAGTGCATCTCGTGAGCACAATCCTCGATAATATATCTCATGATATATTATCCCCCATGGAGATTAATATATCTTCCATTTATCCTCCATTATCTCTAATAATTCAACTGATATATCAAACTGCCTCAAGTAGTGACTACCCATGCATATCCCCACAGGCATCCAAAGATGCACCGAATCACAATCGAACTACGTAGGCTTTGATATCGTGGCTACATGACTACGTAAGCACAATATCGAGTCCATCTCGTGAGCTCAAGCCTTAGTAATATATCTCATGATATATCATCCCCACGGAGAAGCATCCATATGCCATCCCTCTTCTATTATTTCTTACAATTCAATCGAGATATCAAACTGTTTGAAGTCGCAACTACCCGTGCACATCCACATAACCATCCCAATATGACCCAATTAAAACTGAACTACATATGCTTTGATCCCGTGGATATACTAGTATATAGTGATGTGCCCCTAATATACCACCTCGGCCCAGAAACGTCAACCTTGGCCATGGATATGGCCGACGATTGGAAGGGCTTAGACCAGTGACCAGCGGTCTCATCCCAGGCAAGGTCGGCTATGGCCGACGTTACTACCAACCTCGTCAAGAGAGGTCTTCATGATCCAAGGGGAAAATTAATCAGACCACCCAGGGGTTGTGACACCCCGACTAATTAAATACCGGGTAGCTACTCCTTTATTCAAATTAATACAAAATACCAAGTTGGTTCAGTTCATAGCATCACTGTCGAAAACATTTTTTATAATTACTAGCCACCTAATATTTAAAAAGTGAGTTGTCAATTTTAATTAAATCCGATTAACATGCAATATGTAAATTATGAATTGCTAACATAACCACCACAACATAGTCACAATAGAATAACCATAAAATAATAATGAATCTGGAGGAATACTCCTCACAACAATCCGAATACTGAAATAAACAAATACTAGGTCTGCATCACTAAATTAATTACAACCCAAAATATGAAATAACTAAATAGATAAAATGTCTCTAAAAGGAAATAGGGCGACATGCCCAACAGATGAGAAAATCTGATAATATAGAGTCCAGATCAAAAATGGAAGCGTCTACTGTCAAGGTTCTGTAACTTCCACAGCAGCTACAGTACGTCACCTGAATGGAACTCCTATGCTTGGTGTCCTTGTGGCTGGGCACCTAAAAGGTTTTTACAAGAAAATATATTTGGAAGCAAATGGGTCAGAGCTCGATTGTGAAAACAGTTTAAAAAAAATAGTAAGTGTTTAATATCATTAAACAGTGAATATAAAGTACATGATAGTGTGTCCACTCACATGAGTTCCTCACCTCTCAACTAAGTGTGCACTCCTATCGTACCCATACCCATTCTAGTTATTCCCATATCTAGCTAGTCCAATACAAAATCTAACATTACTATACGATTCATGATTTAATTCCCGACATCTTTATTTAAATAGAGGGTTTTACGTTACTTCACAGTTTCCCATATTAGTAATACTACTTACTAGAGGTCTTCCATTTTATCTTTACAAAATGTTGCTATTATTTATACTCACATTTATACATGACAGTTTATTTCAATCAACAGTATATTGTTCTCAACATAAATATACAATGCTAGCACCCCGAGACTAAGCTGCGGTGCACACATACTCTGCTATCCAATCCCGGTACATCACGTACATAAGGACCATGCATTCCGAATCTCTCAGGAATAGTTCTCAAATAACAACAATCACACAAAATGGAGGCGAACATAGTTCACATCACATGGGTCACGCACATTCCTATGCTCCCATAATCAGCAGACTTATTAACTTCTCAATAAGTCCTTCTTTGACCTATGTCCTTGAGGTACCAATATAAATCCCCCCGTAGTCACACAAAGATTAGATGGCCCTGATCGAACGCCGACCTCCCATGATAGCAAGTACGGTAGGTATTTTATACACAGATAATTACATATACTAAGCATTCACACATCTTAGATATCTCAATATGTTAATAGCGGTATACTTCTCGTTCTTGTATCATCATTTAATGCCATACGTTTATAAGTCTCCGATTTATATACATTAAAGTTGTCAACTCATCTCACGTCGCAATTAGGTACTCGTTTCCTAATTCGTAAAGGTCATTCGATTTACTACAAGATTCTAAGTTTTACTCCTCACGTACTCCAATCTCCCAAATATACTCACTAGTCAATAAGGGAAGGTTATTACTCCATTAAATAAGTCTATGGGACAATTGAAATAAAAATCAGGCCTGAAAGGCCATTCTGTCAACTCGTTAGAAGTCTCGTTCGAACGAGTGTCGTTCGAACGAAAGGATTCGAACGAACTACCAACTCGTTAGAAGGGATACTGTCATCTCGTTAGAAGCTCATTTGAACGAGGTCGTTCGAACAACCTGGACAGGTCTTCTAACGAGATGACAGATTACGCCCAGAAAATTCCCAAATTCTTTTTTCTTCCTTTTTCTCTTCTCTAAATTCATCTTAAGATCGTCCCAATCACATTTTAATGTTCCTAAACCACTCTAAATCCTCTTAGGTCGTTTCTTAACATATTTTTGGGTTCGAATCCTCCAAATCAACATGCAATTTACATAAATTCTCAATTTTTCGCTCCAAACCCTATGAACATGAATATAGGGTTTAAATGCAATTAAAGACTCCTTATTAATCCATTTTCAGATCATCAAAAGTTATGTTTTGTGTATCGAATTCGTCCATAGTCATCCTACATGCAAATTCCTACCCAAAACCATAAGTTTCACAATAATTTCATTGGGTGTTCTTCATCAAAATTTCCAAAACATAAACAGTTTTCTACACTACACATGAAAGAAATATTCATTGCAATTAACGACATCCAAACACTTGCCTTAGATTTTCTGATTTGATGTTGAAGGATGAAGGTTGATTCTCCTCTTTCTCTCTACAGATTTCTCCCAAAGATGGTGATGGTGGCTAGGGGTTTCTTTTGGAACCTCTTAGGACTCACCCTTTAACTCCCGTAGCCCACTACTTGATAAATGCTGATAATGGACTTAATGGGTTCATTACTAATATAAAATTAACTCCTAAAATTCGTGGGTTTTAATTCCCCTATTTTTAAAATTACCAAACTACCCTTCTGGGTTGCCGGTATGGCCCAAAAATGCCCCGGGACACTAACTAAACCCCCGGCTAGTGTTTTCTGACTATTTCGACCCTTCCGGGCACGTTGGCGCACTTAAAATGACTATTAGTTTGATAAAAATATAATTCACTTTTTAATTCAAATAATTACATTCCTGACGCGACTGACACGCGCGTCCCAATAAAATTTCCAAATTATCGTATTTCTGTCTCGTGACAATTTAAATATTTTCAATACTCATGACATTTTTAATTTTAACATCATAATCAAATACCAACTCACATATCGCTAGTATTTATATCCGGATTAATTCCCAATTAATTCTCATTTAATTCAATTAATCCCTTAAAAAATCAATAAAATTACGGGGTATTACATACTTCCCCCCTAATAACAGAATTTCATCCCGAAATTCGGAACTAAAGAGTACCTGGTAAAAACAACTCTGGATAACACTCGCGCATCTCATCCTCGCGCTCCCATGTGGACTCATCGGCATTATGATGCCGCCACTGAACACGTATTAATGGTACTATCTTTGACCTCAGTTTTCGCTCGCTTTGGTCCAAAATAGCAATCGGCCCCTCCTCGTAGGAACTATCGGGCTGAAGATCGATGTCTTCTAACGTAATGTGGGTATGGGCCAAATTATCCATAAGATATTTCCTTAGCGAGGAAATGTGGAACACATCATGAATCATATGCAAGTGCTCCGGTTACCCAAGTCTGTATGCGACTGGCCCAATCCTCTCGATGATAGGAAATGGCCCCACGTATCTTGGTGCCAGTTTCCCCTTCTTCCCAAAACGCATAATCCCCTTCATCGGAGATACTCTGAGTAACACCTGGTCCCCCACTTTGAATTCTCTGAAGAACCTCTTGGCATCAGCATAGCTCTTCTGTCGGTCCTGAGCTACCCGAATGTGGATCCGTATCATCTCTATCCTTGCCGAAGTGTCCTGAATCACTTTCGGTCCAAGGAGTTTGTTATCCCCCACCTCTAACCAATATGTTGGAGAACGACAAGGTCTACCGTACAACGCCTCAAATGGATCCATGACAATGGTGAACTGGTAGGAGTTGTTATAAGCAAACTCCACCAGTGGAAGGTACTGCTCCCAACCACCTCCAAAGTCTAGGATGCACATACGCAATATATCCTCCAACATTTGATTTGTCCGCTCTGTTTGCCTATCAGTATGCGAGTGATAAGCCGTACTTAACCACAACTCCGTACCCATGGCCTCCTGGAAACTCTCTCAAAATCGTGAAACAAATATCTTGTCTCGATCAGACACGATATTTAGAGGCACACCGTGAAGTCTCACTATTTTCGTAATGAAAATCTGGGCATACTGTCCCATAGTGTAGTCGGTCCTCACGGGCAGAAAATGAGCAACTTTGGTCAACCTGTCCATAATTACCCATATGGAGTCGTGACCCCTCTGTGATGTAGGTAACCCCGTGATAAAGTCCATGGATATGCTCTCCCATATCCACATCAGAACCTCTAACGGCTGTAGAAGTCCTGCCGGTTTTTGATGATCCACTTTTACTAGATGACAAGTGGCGCATTTAGAAATGAACACGGCGATATCTCTCTTCATTCCGCTCCACCAATACTGGCGTCTCATGTCTTGGTACATCTTATCCCCACCAGGGTGTACCGCGAACCGTGCGCTGTGCGACTCTGCCATTACCTCGTGTCACAAGTCTTCCCCTTCCGGAACAACCAGTCTTCCATTGAAGCATAATCTCCCGTCTGAACTAACGGTATAGGACTCGGCTCTCTCTGCTAGTAATCGAACTATCTGCTCCTGATAGAACGAGTCATTTTCCTGGGCCTTTATCACTCTCGTAACAATCTGAGGTGTAACAGTCATTACAGACATGAATGATCGGGCCACTGCATCCTGGTGTCCCAACTCCTTCCACTTAGCTTTCCACACATCGGCCACCTCATCTACTGGCCTACGGCTCAATGCGTCTGCTACCACGTTAGCCTTCCCTGGGTGATATTGGATATCAAACTGATAATCCTTCACAAACTCAGGCCACCGTCGTTGACGCATATTCAGTTCCTTCTGTGTGAAGAGGTATTATAGAGACTTGTGGTCTGTGAACAACTGAAATTTCTCCCCCAGGAGATAGTGTCTCCAAATCTGGAGAGCGAATACGACTGCCACTAACTCCAAGTCGTGGGTGGAGTAATTCTTCTCGTGAGGCTTAAGCTTACGGGAAGCATAAGATATGGCCTGACTCCCCTGTTGTAGCACACCTCCAAGTCCTTGTAGGGACGCATAGGTGTAGACTAGATACTCAACTCCCGGTCTGGGCAATGCTAACACAGGCACTGAGGTCAACTTGTCTTTTAACTCATCGAATGCCAACTGACAGGCATCGCTCCAGATGAATGGCACAACCTTGTGAGTCAGATGTGTTAAAGGAACCGCTATCTTTGAGAAACCCCAAATAAACCTCCTATAGTATCCTGCTAGGCCCAAGAAACTACGGATCTCAGTCGGTGTCATGGGATGTCCCCACTCCCTCACTGCGGATACCTTCCATGGATCAACAGATATCCCCCGGTCTGAAATTATATGCCCCAAAAATTGAACATCCTTCAGCCAAAATCCATATTTCTCATACTTTGCATAAAGCTCGTTCTGACGTAGCGTCTGCAAAACCTGCCTCAAATGCTCGGCGTGCTCCTCTTCTGTCTGGGAGTAAACCAGGATGTCATCAATAAAGACAATGACAAACTGGTCTAGGAACTCTCTGAACACCCTATTCATCAAGTCCATAAACACGGCTGGAGCGCTGGTCAAGCCAAAAGGCATAACCCGAAACTCATAGGAACCATATCTCGTCAAGAAAGTAGTCTTCGAGACGTCCTGTTCCCTGATACGCAACTGATGGTATCCCGATCGCAAGTCGATCTTTGAGAAGAAGGAAGCCTCCCTCAGCTGGTCGAATAAGTCATTGATTCGGGGTAACAGATACTTATTCTGAATTGTGACCTTATTCAACTCCCGATAATCTACACACAACCTCAACGATCCATCCTTTTTCTTTACGAACAACACAGGGGCACCCCACGGTGAAGTACTCCTTCGGATAAACCCCTGACCCAACAACTGCTCTATCTGATCCCTTCGCTCTCTCATCTCCACTGGATCTATATGGTATGATGCGCGGGCAATTGGCCGAGTGCCCGGCATCAAATTGATCACAAAGTATATCTCTCTACTCAGAGGTCATCCAGGTATATCCCAAAATACATCAGCAAACTCCCTAACGACTGGAATCGAATCGAGTGGTATCACCACTTACTTAGAGGTCTCCTCCTCTATATAGTACAAATGGGTGGACGATCCTCCCTCAGGGCGAGGCATCGCCACTAAAAACATCTCCTGCCCGGGAATGGCAAATATAATACTCCTACTGAAACAATCAATCATGGCTCGGTACGCAACTAGACAATCCATACCAACAATCGCATCATACTCGATCATCTCTAATACTAACATATCAGCGGGTAAAGTAAACCTCCCGATCTCTATACCCACACCTCTACAAATAAGGGAAATCACAGAACCCCTACTCAACGGTGAATCTATACAAGTAATCGTGCTCTCTGCAGTGTCTAACAACCCAATAGTGCGTGCAAATCTTGTGGCAATGAAACAATGTGTGGCCCCCGTATCAAATAAAATACGCCCCATAGTCCCCTGAATAGAGAACATACCCTCAATAGCAGGTGAATCCTGTGGGACTGCGGCATGCTGGAGCTGATACACTCTCCCATACTGAAGATGTCCCTGCTGAACTGGGATCACTGGAATGGGTGGTAATGCTGCCATCTGTGGCGGTGCTGGAAGGGCGATGGGAAACATAGGCTTTTATGGCTCGTGTCGAGCACCCTGCTGCTGCTGCTGTGGGGCCCTGCCCCTATTAGGACAATCCTGGTGTTTGTGGCCAATCTTGCCACAAATGAAGCACTTCCATGGAAGTTTCCCCCTCGCTGTCCCTGTTGCCCACGGCCCTGATGGCCATTTCCGTTCCTACCCTGACCATGCTAGCCCTGCTAAAACTGTTGTTGCTGGCCATTTTGGCCCTACTGGCCATGACGAAAACCTCCTTGTCCATTTCTGAAACCCCCAGATCTGAACCTCTTAGAATCCCCCTGCTGGGAACCCTGATCTCCCTGCCTATACTGAACCTGAGTAGATTGTGCCCCGCTGGCACCATTTCCCCCGGTCCTGCCCTAATGGCTGGACTCTCCTGATCTCTTACTCTCAAACATGTGAAAGCGGTGATCGTGGCAGTGAAGTAGTGCCGCGTTAACCACATCAGAATTAGTGGCCAACGAGAGGTTTCCCAGAAACGTCAACCTCGGCCATGGATATGGCCGACGATTGGAAGGGCTTAGACCAGTGACCAGCGGTCTCGTCCCATGCAAGGTCAGCTATGGCCGACGTTACTACCAACCTCGTCAAGAGAGGTCTTCATGATCCAAGGGGATAATTAATCAGACCACCCATGGGGTTGTGACACCCCGACTAATTAAATACCGGGTAGCTACTCCTTTATTCAAATTAATACAAAATGACAAGTTGGTTCAGTTCATAGCATCACTGTCGAAATAATTTTTTATAATTACTAGCCACCTAATATTTAAAGTGAGTTGTCAATTTTAATTAAATTCGATTAACATGCAATATGTAGATTATGAATTGCTAACATAGCCACCACAACATAGTCACAATAGAATAACCATAAAATAATAATGAATCTGGAGGAATACTCCTCACAACAATTCGAATACTGAAATAAACAAATACTAGGTCTGCATCACTAAATTAATTACAACCCAAAATCTGAAATAACTAAATAGATAAAATGTCTCTAAAAGGAAATAGGGCGACATGCCCAACAGATGAGAGAATCTGATAATATAGAGTCCAGATCGAAAATGGAGGCGTCTACTGTCAAGGTTCTGTAACTTCCACAGCAGCTACAGTACGTCACCTGAATGGAACTCCTATGCTTGGTGTCTGTGGCCATCCCCGCTGATCCCCATCGCGGAGGGAGGAGGAATCCTTCGGGTCCCGCGCGTCCCCTCTCGGGAGAGCGCTTCGGCCGGCGTCGATTTTGTGAGGTGTGAAAAATGTAGAGAGATTCAGAGTCGTCAGTCTATTTTACTCAAAACAGACAAAAAAAAAAGGGGAAGCCACCCCGAAGGATGGCTTCCAAAGACATATTGGTGCGTGCGAAACCAAAATGATTCGAAAAGGGTTCGGAGGCTTAGTTACGAAATGGGAAGGTGTTAGGCACCCATTCCGCCCTTTCGGTCTCTCATGGATATTTGTTATTTTCCTTTATGTTTCCCCCCGTGAGATGTGTTCATGTGTATATATATAGAATGGGGGTAGGAATCCTCGGCTTGTATCATGGAAAAGATAAAGCGAGTCATCCATAAGAAGATTATAAAAGTAATATTAGAAAAATAAGATTTACGCGGTTACCCCTACATTGATCGCTATAAGGGAACGATAACGCACATGGAGTAATGTGTCACTAAGACTAAGGATATATATAATATAAGAAAAATGGATTTAAAGAAAATAGGAAATGAGAGAAAAAGTGAGAGAACGGACTCGAGTCTCGGGTTTTACCCCGAGACGCCTACGTAGCCTATAAAGGCATCAAAGTCCACGTAGTTCACATACAAAGCAAAGGGGTGGAATTTATTCCATAAATCCAAATGTGGGATCTCTTATTTGTAAGTGTGTGTGTGTGTGTAGAAAAGGTGTTTTAGTTGTGAGAAAAATGTGGAAAAAGTGTGAGAATCCCTACTTGGAATTTATGAGCAAACCCTCTTTTTCTTGTTTTGGGGTTTTTATTTATATGAAAATAAGAGATGTGCAATAATACTAAATAAAAAAATATATATTAGGATGTGTGAGATGAGATTATAAAAGTGTTAAGTAAGAAAACAAGTTATTGGGAATTCAAGAGAATTTAAGAGAGAGAGTTTGAGAAAGTTAGACCTTCTTGAAGATCTTGAGCTTGATCTTGAATGTTGGAGAGCAGCCCTTGAGCTTGGATGATGATGGAGAGTGGTTAATTCACCAAGTTTGATGAAAAGGATGATAAAAAATGAAGGTAAAAGAGGGATTTGGAAGTTGAAATCACGCTGCCTTCGAGAGAGGTTTCTGGGATTCGTTTAGAGAGATTTCTATCAGATCTGGGCTCCCCTTGAAAATGAGGCCAAGGCCTCCTTTTATAACCCAGGGGACTGCCGATCGGCCCTATTATGGCACTGCCTATCGGCAGGTGCCGATAGGCAGGATCTGGGACCTGCCATTTGGCAGTGCACCTAGGGCTTTTTCGGAAAATTAGCACCGAGGGCAAACCGTTGGTCAGAATCACACACTGGGCATACCGTTGGAAAGGTATTTTAGAGACCTTCGAAAGTCCTTTGGACCGCTCTCGAGTTCGGGAGTTGACTTCGGGTCAAATGTGGCTCGGAAGCGTTTGTCGGTCCATTGGACGGGGAATCGCGCGAACGCAAACGGCGCGTTCGTCCGCACGGTAAGTCCGAATCATGTACGGGTCATATCTTTGGAAAGGTTAGGAGATGTATTTTGACATTCCAAAGAGTTTGACCCGGTTTGGAGAGTTGACTTTGGTCAATCGGGCCCGGGAAAGGCTCGGTGGATTCTCGGAGTCAAACGGATCGTTCGTCCGCATGGAAAGTTGGAATTGCGCATAGGACGGACCGTTGGAAAGGGTATTTAGTGCCCCTCGAAGATTCATTCAGTCTCGGTCAATCTGAAGAGTTGACATAGGTCAAATAGAGCCCGGGAGCTCCCGGTGGCCTCTAGGTCAGGTTTCGGACGCAAATGGCGCGTTCGTCCGCATGGTAAGTCGGAATCGCGCACGGGGTAGCCCGTTGGAAAGGGTATTTAGTTCCCTTCAAAGATTCATTGAGTCTTGGTCAAGCCGAGGAGTTTGACTTTTGGGTCAAACTGAGCCGGGGGGTGCCCGATGGCTTCCAGGTCAATACTCGGGACGTGACCTGGGTTTATGGTGATGAAGGGAGGTACTAGGGACCTAAGGAGAGTTAAGGGGTAACAGAATGGGGTGTCTACAGAGCCCCTCGACGGGTGAGTTTGGAACAAATGATAGTCGTCGATTAGACACCACATGATGCTTTTGAGGGAGTATGACCGATTCAGAGGGTCGAGGTCGATTTTGAGGACCTAAGAAGTATGCTAGGGATGATCAATTAGGAGGATCGAGGTCAGTTTTGAGGACCTAAGGAGATGAGGATGATCAATTCAGAGGGTCGAGGTCAGTTCTGACCTAAGAGTGGTGACGATCGAGGATCGAGGTCAATTCTGATCTAATTCAGGTGACGATCCAAGACCGGGGTCAATTCTGACCCATGAGTGGTGACGACCCAGGATCGAGGTCAATTCTGACCTAACTAAGGTGACGATCCAAGACCGGGGCCAATTCTGACCCAAGAGTGGTGACGACCGAGGATCAAGGTCAATCCTGACCTAACTAAGGTGACGATCCAAGATCGGAGACAATTCTGACCCAAGAGTGGTGAGACCGAGGACCGAGGTCAATTCTGACCTAACTAAGGTGACGATCCAAGACCGGGACCAATTTTGACCCAAGAGTGGTGACGACCGAGGACCGAGGTCAATTCTGACCTAACTAAGGTGACGATCCAAGACCGGGGCCAATTCTGACCCAAGAGTGGTGACAACCGAGGACCGAGGTCAATCCTGACCTAACTAAGGTGACGATCCAAGACCGGGGCCAATTCTGACCCAATAGTGGTGACGATCGAGGAACGAGGTCAATTCTGACCTAACTATGGTGACGATCCAAGATCGGGGCCAATTCTGACCCAAGAGTGGTGATGACCGAGGACCTAGGTCAATTCTGACCTAACTAAGGTGATGATCCAAGACCGGGGCCAATTCTGACCCAAGAGTGGTGACGACCGAGGACCGAGGTTAATCTTGACCTGACTAAGGTGACGATCTAAGACCGGGGCCAATTCTGACCCAAGAGTGGTGACGACCGAGGACCGAGGTCAATCCTGACCTAACTAAGGTGACGATCCAAGATCAGGGCCAATTCTGACCCAAGAGTGGTGACGATCGAGGATCGAGGTTAATTTTGACCTAACTAAGGTGACGATCCAAGACCGGGGCCAATTCTGACCCAAGAGTGGTGACGACCGAGGACCGAGGTTAATCCTGACCTAACTAAGATGACGATCCAAGACGGGGGCTAATTCTGACCCAAGAGTGGTGATGACCGAGGACCAAGGTCAATCCTGACCTAACTAAGGTGACGATCCAAGATCGGGGCCAATTCTGACCCAAGAGTGGTGACGACCGAGGACCGAGGTCAATTCTGACCTAACTAAGGTGACGATCCAAGATCGGCGCCAATTCTGACCCAAGAGTAGATAAAGATTATATTTTGATTCTGGTGGAGAAAGAGCTTTGTGATTCCTCTTTGAGCTGGGGAGCTGCTAGCTGGGGGAAGCTTTATCGGAGGCCTTGTAGGGGGAACAACCTATTTTGGGTGCTGTAAGATAATTCTGCTGGGGAAGTGATCAGATGATCCTTAGACATCCTCCGGAGTGTTGCCGGGAGGAGATTTCACTTAGTTTTTTAGGATTCCGCTGGGGAAGAGGGATCCCACTGGGAATAAGAATTTGGATCTGAGATTCCGCTGGGGAATGATGAATGGGACGGGGAAAATTTGGATTGTCCTTTGGGAGAGATTGCTCGGGGCGAGTGGTTCTTCTGATTTCTACTGGGAAAAATACCATATGATATTGTACTGCACCGGATAGCCGATGGTTGTAAAGTCTGATGAGGAGGTGATTAGGTGGTCCGGGCGCCTTGCCCGAGAGGTCAATCACTTGGATTTTAAGGGCTCCGTTGGGGAAAACGGTGTGTCTCCCGAAGGAGTGCATAATTTCCTTGATGAAAATGTTCTAAATCCTTCCTGGGATTTTTAGGAATTTTTCAGGGATTTTTCGAGGCTTTCTGGTATTTTCTGGGAATTTTTGTACGAAATTTTAAGGGGGGTGCCAGTCGGCATAGACTGAGAGGTGCCATTCAGCAGTGGCACGGACTTTTGGGCTGCCTCGAGAAGGGGGCGAATTCCCCTCATTTTTCACAGCTTCCTGTCTTCTCTCTTTCTGCGATTTCTCTCTGCGAATCTTTCTAGCATTCCGATCTTCAAGAAATGGCCCCTTTTGTGAGCACCGCTGTCCACCGGGAATGGTTGACCGTTGATGACTGGGCGAATGTGGATTGGAGGGACAGGGTGCCCCTTGCTTTGGGGAATGAGAATGCCTTTGATGCATTCGAGATGGTTGCGGATGAGCGGACCTTGCTGCGGGAGCCGTCGCGTCATCGTTCTTCGAGAGTAATTCTCGGTGGTTATGTAAGTAACCTGACCTTTGGCATTCTTTCCTTTTTGGGTGATTTTTCCTTTTCTTGACCTTTGACTGAATTTTTCCTTTCGCCAGTCGGATATTTCTTTGAAGAGCATGCGTGCCCGCAGGAAGACGGGGCTTAGGGATGTTTGGGAGCATCTTCCACTTGTGGTGTGCTGGATGGTATCATCAGCGGGTTTTGGGAGGTTGGCGGCTGCGCTGTATGAGACGCCTCGTTCGACAGTAGTTTTGTGTGCCTTGGGGGAGAGGTGGTGGGTCACTACCCACACTTTTCATTTTGGCTTCGAAGAGATGACGATGACTCCCATAGATGTGCAGCAACTACTGGGGATGGATTATAACGGGGAGCAGATAGAGGTGGATCGCTCTTTACGGGTGAGGCCGGAGGCAGTGTATGCGGCACTCGGTGATGTGAGGAGGATAGTCTCTGAAGATTCTATCCGGTTGTCCTTGCTGAAGGATGTTTTGCTGAGCAGGGTGGTTGATGTGGAGGATGGGCTGCAAGTGAGGCAGATGGCCCGGTTGTTCATTTTATTGGTGCTGGGAGGTTTCATGGTGGCGTCGAGCAGCGACGTCGTCCATTTGTAGTTTCTCCCATACTTGAGGATGTTTTCGAACATCCCTTTCTATGATTGGGGGAGTCTGACCTTGGCGACCCTTTACTCTTCTCTGGATGCGTTCAGCCGGTGCTGTTGACAGACTTTTACTGGAGACACGTATCTCCATGAGGTATTCTTTACTTTGCGCATTTCCATTTCATGCATTCGCATTTTCCTTTCATGCATTCGCATTTTCCTTATGCGTCTATTTTTGCTCGTGAATTCAGACGTGGTTTTATGAGGTGATTGGGTGCAACACCCCACTGATTGATCTGAAGGATGACACCGTCGGGGACTTTTATCGCTTGTATCGATGGCGTAAGGCAAACCGACAGTCGAAGGGATCTCTCTCCCTGGAGGCGGTGCGTCAGGTCTTGAATGACCTGACCAGTGGTAGGGTAAGACTCTTTCCATTTCAGCCTTAGTTTTTTACCTCTTCTGATTTTGTATTGACTTTCATGTGACCTTTTATCCTTGGGGATTTTCAGGTGACCTTTTATCCTTGGGGGACCGCCATTCAGGATACGGGGGTGACTGGGGTGAACGCGCAGATGAGGCATTTGTTGGCGCATGAGTTAGGCCATTCCTGGTACCTCGGGGAGAGGGTGATCCGTCAGATTGCTGAGGAGGAGGTGGTGGTGCCTCCCGCACAGCCTTCTACTTCTATGAGGCGGGAGCGACAATTGTTGGAAGATGAAAGGATCGCGGTGATGATTGGCGAGTCCTATGCGTTGTATACTAATACGGCTGCGCCGTATGACTCTATGGATTTTGTGATGAGCTGGCTGATGGCTCCCAGTATACATGATGCTTTGCCTTTCCCTCCTGCTGGTTCGAGTCGGGCGGTGGGGTCTTCCCACAGTGGTGGTGGTCCGTCGGCACATGCGGCGGCGGCGACCTCGGAGGTCTCTTTTATTCGGCTGCACACTCCTTCGTACAACATCCGGCGGGCTGATGGAGGGACAGTGCCGATGCTGGATCCTCCTCTTGCGATGGATCCGGAGGAGATGGTCTTGATAGAGGACGTCCTTCATCCTGCGGTAAACCTTTCGACCCTTTTCCTCTCTTTTTTGATTTCTTTTGCTTGATACTGATTCTACCTTTCCTTTGCAGCAAATCCGAGTGTCGACCACTTGGATCAGGGACATCAGGGATTGGATATCATCGGCGAGTGCCCACATTCTGGAGGCTGTCCCTGTTCCTTCTTGCTTGGTGTCATCAACCTCGTCCGGGGGAGACTCTGGCTCGGGTAGTGGGGGCGTGTCGTCTCGCCGTAGGGGAAAGAGAGCGCGTCGCCGGGATGGAAATTCTTGAGAGAGAGAGGGAGTGAAATGTGGGTTCGGGCTAAGTCCCGTTGTTTTTGGATTTTCTTTATTTCCTGCAAAAATGATGTAACACAGAAAACATATATATGCAATGCAATGCGGTTTTTTGACTATCTTTTATTTTAATGATGAAATGAATGCATGCGCTTTTTAATTTGCTGCTGAGACCTTAAAAAAAAGGAATATTTTTAGAAATCTTTCAAAGGAAAGTTATTTTATTCAAAACGGGGAATCCCATAAGGAGGGAACAGGATTCTTGAAATTCTTTTGAGAATATCAATTTATTTTTATGGAGTTTTCTGATTTGACAAAGAAGGAATGGAGGAAATTTAAAAAAAGGGAATTATATAAGGAGGAAAAGGGATTTTGAAATTCTGTTGAGAATATCAATTTTTTATTTTTTTTATTTTGATAAAAGAGGAAAAAGGGAGATTTCCAAAAATGGGGGGTTGCCGATCGGCAAGCACCCTGGCCTGCCTATCGGCAGTTCAGTACAGTCCCATCAATTGAAAGCTTTGATTGGTACCCTCTTCAGCCTTTAGTACCTTGTGGGGTAGGGTTCCTTTCGATTTCTGCAGGGATTATGTCCCTTGTGAGGATTTTTAAGTATAAAAAGGGAGAAGGGTGGAGTGTTTTCCTCACACCTTTTGCATCCTTCCATACCCACCCATTTTTTAGTCTTGCGAGATGGCTCTCCCTGGTAGCATTGAGTTCGTCAACTGCCTCGAATCCTTGGAAGCTATGTGCTCTTATAATGTCGACTATGATGCCTTCAATATGCGTCGAGTCTCCTTGTGGCGTAATCAACCTTTTGAGTAGAATATGCTGATGGCGGCGGTACAATTTTGGTACCCCGAAGACCATGTATTCCGCTTTGGGTTGGAAGAAGTTAGTCCTACCTACGAGGAGTTTTCTGCCATACTGGGCGTGAATCCTAGTGTTGCCGCGACTTTACCCGAATTTTCCCGTTCTCCTAGGGATTTATTGGCCGAGCTTCTCCACATTTCTCCTTCGACGGCCAGGTCACTGGTTGCTAGAGGGATGATCTCCCTCCCGGCGGTGTTGCAGTCCGTGCGTTCGCGGGAAGTAAGTGATGCTGGCTATGCTGGAGCCGTTGTTCTGGTCCTGGTTTCAAAATTGCTGTTGGTGACTGGGAATTGCAGGTGGACCCACAACTTTCAGCCATTACCTCATGGATGTCATACCGTCGCAATCCTGCGGAGGTGATATTGGCGGAGACTTTGAATGGCCTGGATACCTGGAGAGAAGGCCGCTCCGACTTTTTAAGGGGGAGCCCTGTGATGTTTTTCATGTGGTTTTCTGAAAGATTCCGCTTGTCAACCCCTCCAGAATATCCTTTGTCGGCTGTGCCCAACTTCTTTTCGCGCTACTTCATCCGCATGGGCCTGTATGTTAAGAACTGTGAGAATTGGCTTGTGGAGTACGGGGCTCGTGGACTGTATCGGTCCATGCCTTGGTGGGAACAGTTGCATCCTGTTCTGGAGCTAGGAGAATATTCATATGTGCGGCTGGTAGGTCTCAGGCAGACCTCTTTTTATTTCCCTTGGCGACTTTTGCGCCAATTTAGCTGGGAGCAGGTCGTGCCCCCTCGGACCTCAAATTTCTTTCCGGTAGAAGATTTGACTGAGAGCTTGCGTCTGTTGCTAGGATCTCTGTGGGAAAATCGACGTCCGTCGACCCGTCCCTCTCAGTCTGTTGGGAAGGTTTGCCATGTCCCCAAAGATTATATGAAGTGGTTGTGGAGGGAAGTAGTCAGCAAGATGTTGGCAGTAGAGACCGGTCGGAGGTGGTTTGCTTTATCTGACTCCATGGAAGGGGTGTTGTGGTCTTTTCGAAGATGGTTAAGGCTCATCGGTCCATGGAGTGTTCGCGGCACTCCATTCAGGCAAGAGAGACTTGGGGTCCTCAGGACGTGGATGATGAGGGTGCAGGCTCTTCGGGTAGCTGTGGGTAGGACTCTTGGGGAGTTTATTTATGTAACAGATGTGGGGGATTTTGTGTAGTTTTTATGGTAGTAGGGGGGAAGGGAGTTATCCATTCCTTTTTCTTATGTAATCCGTGCTATAGTTTCTTATTAATGAAATAAACAAATTTCTGATCATCCAGCTGTGCCTTTTGATGAGTTTTTCATTTTGAATTATTTATACCAATCGCTAAGGCATACATAATCCTTTTGTTCAAGCAGATGTTTAGAATGAACTGTCGTTCTCGGGGGTAAGAAAAGAATGGTATTTTGTGAAAAGAAGGGGTCGTTCTCACATGAGGAGTATGAGCTACCTACGTAACTCTGGGTTTTTTGAAAAAAGTTCTTATCTGTTTGAAAATAGTTTTTACAGAGGATCAGGCCCACGTAGTTCTGGGTAGAGGGAAATGGAGAGAGTTTTTTTTTTTTTTTTAGAATAGAAGGGGGATGAGAAGAGTCGTAGCGCGCCGAGATTTTGGACTAGGGGTAGAACTTCTTGAGACGGTCCAGATTGACTGGACGAGCCATCTCTTCCCTATCCAGGTCAGTGAGCATGGCGGCACCGCTGGATAAGATTTTCTTCACAATGTAAGGGCCGCTCCAATTGGGTTTGAACTTTCCTCTGGGGTCCCAGATGGGTTCGATTATCTCTTTGAGGGCTAAATCCCCCTCTCGGACACCGCGGTCCTTGACTCTCTTGTTGAATGATCGCGCTATTTGGCGATGGTATCCTTGTATGTGGTAAAGAGATTTTAATCTCCGTTCATCTAGGAGGGTCAGCTCATCAAGACGGCCTTGACACCAGTCTTCTTCACTAACCTTGCTTTCGAGCATGACACGTAGCGAGGGTATTTCCAGCTCCACAAGTAGGACTGCCTCCATGTCGTAAACCAGGGAGTAAGGGGTAGCCCCAGTAGAGGTTCGAATTAAGGTTCGATAGCCCCAGAGGGCGTAGGGGATCCGGTCGGCCCAATCCCTACAACTTTCGGTCATCTTGCTGAAGATGGCTTTGAGGTTTTTATTTGCGGCCTCAACTGCACCATTGTGAAGCCCTTATACTTTTGACTCATTTGAGTCTAGACTGTATAAGAGCTCATCTAGTTTGGAAATTGTGACAAAATTGTGTCCATCCTAGAAACCAAAGAGCCTCAGAGATTGGTTTGCATCTTCTCTTATTCATCTTGTAATGATCCTGAGACTATAGCCATCACTCACACACTTAGAACTTAATCCTTGCATATCATATTGCACCTTTATGTGTATTAATGTGGTGAGTGTGTTTTAATCCCTCAATTTGATTTTTATTAATTTTTTTGGGAATTTTAAACATATTTTAATTAAGGTTTTATTAAATTAAAACTTGATTTAAAAAGTCTTGGGGTTAATATCTAAATATGTATTGTTGTGTTTTTTGGCCTAAAGTTACTCTGGGTAGAAACCAAAAGCGCCAGAGACTCCAGGGTTGGCTTTGTAATTAATTTGGGACGCGCATTTGCATTCGTCCTATGGCCAACACTTGCTGCTCTCTGATTGGCCAGAGTTGTGTTTCTTTACAGAGACAAAGCCTCGCATGTTTACAGCCCTTGGATCAACCCTTATCAATGGCCTGCATGTCGCCTGAGTGAATCCCCGTGTAAACCTTTAAGCCAATCACAGCCTGTTTAATCCACCGCCTGTTGTGAGCCCTTAGATTGAAGTCAAAGGAGCTTGACTCAATCTCAGACGTTGTTTTTGAACGATAGTCTGGAACCTTCTCCTCTTCCTATTTAAAGGCCTCTCATCTCAGCCTTCGAAAGCTTTTGCCACTTTGAAAATTCTCAGAGAGAAGAGAGAGAGAGAAACCAGAGAGCCAAGTTAGAAACCCTAACTTCGTCAAATCTTCTTCAACCTAAACCACTTACCTCTCCAAAAACACCATAACCAAATAAACACCATCCTTAGTGTTTCTTGAGTTTATGAGAGTTCGAGTTGAGTGATTTCTGGGTTGCTGTAACCTTTTGTTCATAAAATCTTATTTCCAACTTAGACACTTACTCAGATCTTGTTTCTGATTCAATAGAAATCATAGATCTGAAGTTTTTCATGTCACAACACACTTAGTTGCATTTTCTTTCTCATCTTGAGAAGTTCGTTGTTGATTGTTTTCTGTTAAAACATTTTCTTACTTCATAATCAACAATAGATGTTTTTCTGTTTCTGTTTTTACAAAACTTAACCTGACCTAGTTGGATTCGCACTTGGAGGGTTTTCAATCTCCTAAATATTTTCAAAATAGATTGAAAAAGGTCTTGTCCGATTTCTTAAGCAAGATCTCCGTGGAATCTGGGTTATATTGAAAGGTCAAAAAGGTTCTTGGTTTTGTAAGAAAGAAAAATAACAAACTCACTGTATATAGACTTTATATGTAATTTGTTTAGGACTGTTTGTATATATAAGTGTGTGTGAGTTCATGCATGTGATATAGAACACTATTCACAAACATCTTCACACTACAAACACTGAAAGTGTTGGCTATAAGATTTGGTGAACATAAGTCGACGTATACTGCTGAAACAAAGGAAGAGTTGACAACCTGAGAAGACTACATCAACAATCAAGATCTGCAGAAAAGTTAAAGGACGCCAGAGGGTATAATCCTGAACTTGTATAGACTTGTTATTGTGTGCATGTTAGTTAAATAGATTGTAACTCACATATTTTTTTTAGTGATAGTTTCTTGTTTTACTCCGTAGAAGGAGTCGTGGATGTTTCCTCAAGGTTAAGGTTTTACCACGTTAAAAATCCTGAGTATTAATATTTCTACATCTTCTCATCCCATTCTGATGTGTGCTGAGTTTAAAATATTTTAAACTGTTTACTAAAACTTGTTATCAAATCTTGTCCATTTCTCGTACATAATTTTTGTTAACACATCTTGTGTTCAAAATCTTTTTGATTTAAGTAAAGAGTTTCTTCAACAAACTTTCGGAGTTGCTTAAATAGTTTATTTTCAATAAACGGCTTTGGCAACGCTATTTCAATTGGTATCAGAGCTTTTGGTGAACTTTTTCAAAAAGATCCTGAGTTTCTGAAACTGTTTTCTCAAAATCAATCATGGACGAGAAAAATGAAAGATATGGTAACTTGACCAAACCTCCAGTCTTTGATGGAACCAATTTTTCTTACTGGAAAGTAAGGATGATTGTTTTCATTCAAGGAACTCTGGGAGATGATGTCTGGGACATTATTGAAAATGGATACTTTTATCCTACTAAACTAGCCACTGAAGGAAGCACTGAGAGGGTTAAGAAAATATTAAGTGAGTTTACTCAATAAGAGAAACAAGTTTCTCGCAATAATAATAAAGGAAAGAATGCTATATTTATGTCTATAAATGAACATGAGTTCAAGAGAATCTCATCTTGTACCACTTCTAAGGAAGCATGGGATACCCTGATTACTGCCCATGAAGGAGACTCTAGGGTTAAGGCTGCTAAAACTCAGATGTTAATTCAACAGTATAATTCCTTAATCATGTCTGAATCTGATTCTTTTGATGACTTCTATATGAACCTGACTAATATTGTCATTAAACTGCATGCTAATGGTATAACTTATGATAGACAAGAAATTGTGTCTAAAATTCTGAGATCATTACCACAGAAATTTGACAATAAAAGATATGCTATTGAGGAAATGTGTGATATAAATCTCACTCCTGAATTACTCAGTAGTAAATTAAGAACTGTGGAAATGGAATTGGAGTTTAAGAAACAATTGACCCACACTCATAGGAAACATACCAATTCCAATCTTAGCTTTACTTCTAAGATGACTAAGCCTGAGTTAAACACTCCTAGTAATGATTCTGATGAGGACTGTGACTTAGAAAGTCTAGATAATCAGATTGCCCTAATGTCAAAAGAATTTAAGAAAATTGTTAAATTTAGAAACAGTATTGCAAATAGACAGGGCAAGTCTAATTATACAACTCCTTCAAATCACAAGTCTCATGAGAAACCTCATGACAAACAGAACAAGGACAACACAAGACCTCACATAGACCTCAAGAAGACTGAATGCTATAGATGTGGTAAACTAGGACACATTGCTCAAGACTGTAGAGTTAATTTAAATACCCAAAACAAACACTCTAGAGCCAACATCTGCAAAACATGGGATGACTCAAGTGACTCTGAAAATGAGGAACCTGAGACATCTGATGGCTTTGATCCTTGTTTATCCTTATTTGCCAAAATCATATATAATGATGATATGCCTGTGCTTGATAGTGAGGATGAGCCTAGTAATTCTAGTTCTGTTGCCTTGAATCATACTTTAACTGGTTTAGATGCTTTACTTACTGAGAACTTTAATACTTCTTCCTCGGGGTGTGTGAGTCAAAAGGGAATCGATACTGCTGATGCCAATGGGTGCGTGAGTTTAAGAAATGAAACCTTAGGGGTCACTTCACACACCTCACTTAGTGACTCAGACAATGAAGATCTCCCAGACATTCACACTCTATATGCCAAAACTCTTAAGAAAAGCACTAGACTAGAAAAGATTGTGAAAGATCTTACCAAAAAGTTAGAGGATCTAAGCCTGATGGTAAAACTGAATGCTGAAGAGTATACTACTCAATGCATGTCTCATGAAAGTGATATCAAAGTGTTTGATGAAAAACTGAAAACTTTGACTGAAGCTAATGAAATTCTGGAGAAAAAATACAAAGGGACATTATTAGAATTGGAACAAACCAAAGAAAAGACAGCAACTGTGTTCAAAAAATTTACAGAATTTGAAAACAACTCTAAATGTTTTGAGGAATTCGTTGCTGAATCTAAAACCAATTCTGATGATCGAACTGGTATAGGGTTTTGCCCCAATTTTAAGACACAAACACAAAATGTTGAACCTATCAAATTTGTGTCAGGAGGCAAAAGACCTATTGAAACATGTCCAGACTTTCATTCACTTAAAACTGAGTTTGATCATCAAAACACTAACACTGGAGATACAAGTTGCTCTAAGCATGAAAGTTTACCAAAGGGAAAATATGTCTGCCCCCCAATTAGGAAAAGTGAACCTGCTTTCAAACCTGTGCTACCTAGGAATAAAATTCAGCCTCAAAATCTCTCAAAACCTTTGTTTAGAGACTTTCCTAAGGTAAACCCCATTCTGAGCAATCTTTATTGCTCCTATTGTGATATATACGGACATTCTTTCGATGATTGCTATGATAGGAGACTGATTAAGCCTATCTACAATACTTCCATGTATCAAAACTTTAACTATTCTAGGAGGAGTCGTAACAACTATGTCCTTCCCAGGCCACCAGACAAAAACTCCAACTATAGGAATAGAAAGACTAAACCTAAAAGGACATTCACTAGAAGGAATCCCAGAAACTTCTCTAAATCAAATGCTCAGGTGTTTACATTTACTCAAAATCATGCGCAAAATGTTTTTCAACAAAAATCTAATGCTCGCAAATTTTACCAAGTGAGAGCAAACAAGCGCAAACAGAAAACCAGAGCAATTTGGGTTAGAAAAGATGATCTAGTACCCCAGATGAAGTGTAATATTGTTATTTTTGCCTTAAAAGCTGAACTTACATCTTCTGGTTGGTATTTGGATTCTGGATGTTCCAAGCATATGACAGGTGATGATACAAAACTTTTAAATAAAACCATCTTTGATGGAGGAAAAGTTGTTTTTGGTGATGGAGTATCATCCCAGATCATAGGCAAAGAAACTCTTAAAGAAAAAGGACTTCCTGTTCTTGAAAATGTTCTCTTAGTTAAAGGTCTTAAGGCTAATTTACTTAGCATTTTGCAATTTTGTGACTCAAACTATACTGTTACCTTTTCAAAGAACAATTGCAAGATTTTAAATGAAAAGGGAGAATGCTTAATTACAGGATTCAGGACTCCTGACAATTGTTATACTGTCATGTCTAGTTCTGAAATCTGTAATGTTGCCAGAATGGATGACAATGAGATATGGCATAACAGAATGGGTCACATTAATTACGAAAATTTAAGTAAATTGTCCTCTCAACAAATAGTTAGGGGAATTCCAAAAATTAAACCCATTCATAACATTGTTTGTGGTCCCTGTCAAGAAGGAAAAAATTTTAAAGCACCTCATAAAAGGGTTAAAGATATCCTTACCTCTAATCCCTTAGAACTCATCCATATGGACCTAATGGGTCCTTCTCAAATTGTTAGTCTTTGTGGACACAGCTATATCTTAGTTATGGTAGATGACTTCACCAGATTCACTTGGGTAGCTTTCTTAAAACAGAAATCCGATACTTTCCAAACTTTTTTAAAAATTCTTTTACGGATTGAGAATGAGAAAGACACTCAAGTGAATAGAATCCGAAGTGATAGAGGTGGTGAATTCAAAGACACTGGTATTATAGAATATTATGACTATAATGGTTACAAACATGAGTTCAGTGCTCCTAAGACCCCTCAACAAAATGGTATAGCTGAGAGAAAGAATCGAACTCTTCAAGAGATGGCACGTGTCATGCTCCATGCCAAGAACTTACCTAAGTATTTTTGGGTAGAATCTATTCGTACAGCTTGCCATCTTATTAATAGGGTCTATCTTAGAAAGAATTCCAAACAAACCCCTTATGAACTTTGGTACAATAAAAAGCCTAATCTTAAGTACCTTAGAACCTTTGGTAGTACCTGCTATGTGTGCAAAGATAGGGAACACTTATCTAAATTTGAGAGTAGGGGAGATAAAGCCATATTCTTAGGATATTCACCTAACAGTAGAGCTTATCGGGTATATAATCTTCGCACTAAAACCTTAATGGAATCCATAAATGTAATTGTTAGTGACACTACTGTAGAAAGCAAGACTAGTGAATTAACTATAGAAGAAGAATCGTCAAATATTTTAGAAAATTACTCTTCTGAAATAGATAATTCATTACCTATTGAGTCACCTGAAGTACCTAACTGGGTTTCTAAAGATCATCCCATAAACAACATAGTTGGTAACCCTAGTGAGCCAGTACGTACAAGATCCCAACTTCGAAATTATGCTCTTTATGCATGCTTTGTTTCTCTTGTGGAACCAAAGAATGTAAATGAGGCATTGAATGACTCTCACTGGATTTCTGCTATGCAGGATGAACTTTTACAATTTGTCATTCATGATGTATGGTATCTTGTTCCACGTCCTGATCACAAAAAGGTTATTGGTACTCGTTGGATTTTCAAAAATAAAACTGATGAAAATGGAATGATAATTAGAAATAAAGCTAGACTAGTTGCTCAAGGTTATTCCCAAATAGAAGGACTTGATTTTAATGAGACGTTTGCTCCTGTTACTCGTTTAGAATCAGTTCGTCTGCTTCTTGCTATAGCTTGTCACATGCATTTTACATTATATCAAATGGATGTTAAATCTGCATTCCTTAATGGAATTCTTGCCGAGGAAACCTATGTAGAACAACCTAAAGGGTTCATTGACCCTAATTTTCCTAATCATGTATTTCGGTTGAAAAAGGCTTTATATGGTCTTAAGCAAGCTCCTAGAGCTTGGTATGAGTGCCTGTCCAGTTTTCTGCTGGATAAAGGTTTCAAAAGAGGTGGAAATGACCAAACCTTATTTGTCAAACATTTTGGCAAACACATTACTATCGCTCAGATCTATGTAGACGATATCATATTTGGATCTACTTCTACCTCAGAAGTAAAATCTTTTGCTGAAATTATGAGTAAGGAATTTCAGATGTCCCTTATGGGGGAGTTACAGTTCTTCCTAGGCCTCCAAGTCAAACAACAACCAGATGGATTGTTTCTTTCGCAGACTAAGTATGCATTAGAGATAGTTAAGAAATTTGGCCTCGAGAGTGTTAAAAGTGCTAAAACGCCTATGAGTACTACAGAAAAATTGTCTAAAGATGAAAATGGCAAATCTGTAGATCCTACTTTATATCGTAGTATGATTGGCACGTTACTCTATCTGACTGCCTCGCGTCCTGATATCATGTATGCTGTGTGTGTTTGTGCGCGCTATCAAAACAACCCCAAAGAGAGCCATTTAAACTCTGTTAAACGGATAATTAAATATGTTAAAGGCACTCTAAATTTAGGAATTTGGTACACGAATGACACACCGAGCACTATTATTGGGTACACAGATGCTGATTGGGTTGGTTGTACTGATGATAGTAAAAGCACTTCGGGCGCATGTTGTTATATTGGTAATAACTTGGTAGGATGGAGTAGTAAAAAACAAAACTGCACATCTCTCTCGACTGCTGAATCTGAATACATAGCCGCTGGTAGCTGTTGTGCCCAATTATTGTGTCTTAAACAAATGCTAAGTGATTATGGTATTCTAGAACCCACACTTCATCTCTATTGTGATAATCAAAGCGCGATTAATATTTCTAAGAACCCAGTTCAACGCTCGCGAACTAAGCACATTAAAATAAGAAATCACTTTATTCGTGAATTAGTTGAAACCAAGAAATTAGAAATCAATTATCTTCCTACTGATCTACAACTTGCAGATTTGTTTATCAAACCTCTTGATTATAATAGATTCATTTCTTTACGTAAATCTATTGGTATGATTTGTGTTGAGTAAATACCTGTTATATTTTTCCAAGTTCCTTCCCTTTGTCCATTTGAGACAAAATGGGGGAGAAATTTGAGTCTATCTCTGCATATACTAAACAGCTTGATCTTAGTAATTCTTTGCAGGTATTCTTCTTGTACAATCATTCTCTATTGTAATAATAGGATGTTAAACTGTATATAGTTGAGTTATGTAATTTTTGCTTTCTAGGATTTGGGTAGATAGAACTTTTAAAGGAATAGGTTTTTCTTATTTGTTGTCGCCCTACGAGTTCTAGATGACTCAAAGGAGATTTTATCTCATATTTCCAAAGGGGGAGATTGAAGCCCTTATACTTTTGACTCATTTGAGTCTAGACTGTATAAGAGCTCATCTAGTTTGGAAATTGTGACAAAATTGTGTCCATCCTAGAAACCAAAGAGCCTCAGAGATTGGTTTGCATCTTCTCTTATTCATCTTGTAATGATCCTGAGACTATAGCCATCACTCACACACTTAGAACTTAATCCTTGCATATCATATTGCACCTTTATGTGTATTAATGTGGTGAGTGTGTTTTAATCCCTCAATTTGATTTTTATTAATTTTTTTGGGAATTTTAAACATATTTTAATTAAGGTTTTATTAAATTAAAACTTGATTTAAAAAGTCTTGGGGTTAATATCTAAATATGTATTGTTGTTTTTTTGGCCTAAAGTTACTCTGGGTAGAAACCAAAAGCGCCAGAGACTCCAGGGTTGGCTTTGTAATTAATTTGGGACGCGCATTTGCATTCGTCCTATGGCCAACACTTGCTGCTCTCTGATTGGCCAGAGTTGTGTTTCTTTACAGAGACAAAGCCTCGCATGTTTACAGCCCTTGGATCAACCCTTATCAATGGCCTGCATGTCGCCTGAGTGAATCCCCGTGTAAACCTTTAAGCCAATCACAGCCTGTTTAATCCACCGCCTGTTGTGAGCCCTTAGATTGAAGTCAAAGGAGCTTGACTCAATCTCAGACGTTGTTTTTGAACGATAGTCTGGAACCTTCTCCTCTTCCTATTTAAAGGCCTCTCATCTCAGCCTTCGAAAGCTTTTGCCACTTTGAAAATTCTCAGAGAGAAGAGAGAGAGAGAAACCAGAGAGCCAAGTTAGAAACCCTAACTTCGTCAAATCTTCTTCAACCTAAACCACTTACCTCTCCAAAAACACCATAACCAAATAAACACCATCCTTAGTGTTTCTTGAGTTTATGAGAGTTCGAGTTGAGTGATTTCTGGGTTGCTGTAACCTTTTGTTCATAAAATCTTATTTCCAACTTAGACACTTACTCAGATCTTGTTTCTGATTCAATAGAAATCATAGATCTGAAGTTTTTCATGTCACAACACACTTAGTTGCATTTTCTTTCTCATCTTGAGAAGTTCGTTGTTGATTGTTTTCTGTTAAAACATTTTCTTACTTCATAATCAACAATAGATGTTTTTCTGTTTCTGTTTTTACAAAACTTAACCTGACCTAGTTGGATTCGCACTTGGAGGGTTTTCAATCTCCTAAATATTTTCAAAATAGATTGAAAAAGGTCTTGTCCGATTTCTTAAGCAAGATCTTCGTGGAATCTGGGTTATATTGAAAGGTCAAAAAGGTTCTTGGTTTTGTAAGAAAGAAAAATAACAAACTCACTGTATATAGACTTTATATGTAATTTGTTTAGGACTGTTTGTATATATAAGTGTGTGTGAGTTCATGCATGTGATATAGAACACTATTCACAAACATCTTCACACTACAAACACTGAAAGTGTTGGCTATAAGATTTGGTGAACATAAGTCGACGTATACTGCTGAAACAAAGGAAGAGTTGACAACCTGAGAAGACTACATCAACAATCAAGATCTGCAGAAAAGTTAAAGGACGCCAGAGGGTATAATCCTGAACTTGTATAGACTTGTTATTGTGTGCATGTTAGTTAAATAGATTGTAACTCACATATTTGTTTTAGTGATAGTTTCTTGTTTTACTCCGTAGAGGGAGTCGTGGATGTTTCCTCAAGGTTGAGGTTTTACCACGTTAAAAATCCTGAGTATTAATATTTCTACATCTTCTCATCCCATTCTGATATGTGCTGAGTTTAAAATATTTTAAATTGTTTACTAAAACTTGTTATCAAATCTTGTCCATTTCTCGTACATAATTTTTGTTAACACATCTTGTGTTCAAAATCTTTTTGATTTAAGTAAAGAGTTTCTTCAACAAACTTTCGGAGTTGCTTAAATAGTTTATTTTCAATAAACGGCTTTGGCAACGCTATTTCACATTGGTCTGAGGTCGGTAGGGAGAAGATTTGTGTCTCTGAATCCCGTATTCATTGACTATTTCTGTGACTTCTGCCTCAAAGTGCAAACCATTATTCGACACTAGCTCGTGCGGGACCCCATATCAGCAGATGATATTCTTCTTGATGAATTTGGCCACCTTCTTGGCATTTAATACTACGTATGACTCAGCTTCGACCCATTTGGTGAAGTACTCGATGGCAACCAGGATGAACTTATGCCCGTTTGACACTTTTGGTGTAACTTTCCCTATGATGTCGATACCCCGGGTGGAGAACGGCCAGGGAGAAGTCATGTTGTATAATTCCCGCGGAGGTAGATGTTGGAGATTGGAGAACTGTTGGCATTTAGGGCACCTTCGAACATAGGCGGTGCAATCTTGGGCCTTGGTGGTCCAGTAGTATCCTTGTCGGATGATCTTTTTGGCAAGTGTGTGACCGTTCATGTGAGGTCCGCATTCCCCGCTGTGGATTTTCTGCATTATCTTTTCAATGTCAGCCCCTACAATACAGTGCAAATGAGTTCCATCGAAATTCCTCTTGAGTAGTGCTTTATGGCAGATGATGTACTGAGCGGCCAGCCTTCGGAGGGTAGCTCAGTCGTTCTTATTGGAACCCTCGGGATACCTACCGTGTTTGAGGAGGCACCAAATATCATAGTACCAGCAATCGGCTTGTTCGGGATCTTCACTGGAGACAAGCTCAATATGGTAGCAATGGGTCGGTTTGTCTTATTTTTGAACTAGGAAGGGGGTTATTGTTATTCCCTCGGGCATATCGACCATGGAAGACAAAGTAGCGAGAGCATCGGCTAGGTTGTTCTTTGCTCGGGATAGGTAATGGAAGGTGATATCTCGAAATTGGGAGGCCAACTCTTCTAATTGGGCATGAAAGGGTTGAAGCTTTTCGTCCTTGACCTTCCACTTTCTGAGCACTTGACCGATGATAAGGGCAAAATCCCCGTATACATCAAGGTATTGAATACCTTTCTCGAGAGCAACCTGGAGGCCCACTGTGCATGCCTCGTATTCCGTCATGTTGTTGGTGCAAGGGAAATCCAATTTAATGGCGATGGGAGTGTGGGAGTAATCTGGGGCGACCAGAAGTATCCCAATGCCATATCCCTTTTTGTTGGCAGCGTCGTCGAAGAACATTTTCCATCGGAGGCGGTCTTGAGTGGTGCAGAGGATGTTTTCATCTGGGAATTCGGAGATCCAGACATCTGCTTCTTCTATAGGGTAGTCAGCGAGGTAGTCAGAGATGGCTCTTCCTTTAACGGCTTTCTGTGTGACGTACACGATATCAAACTCGGTTAGGAGCATCAACCATCGGGCCATTCGGCGGGACAAGGCGGGTTTTTGAGCAGGTATTTGATGGGATCCATTCGGGATATAAGTTTGATGGGGAAGGCGAGCATGCAGTGACGCAACTTTTAGGTGACCCAGACAAGTGCGATACATGCTTTTTCCAAAGCAGTGTAGTTGACCTCGTATCCGGCCAACTTGTGACTGACGTAATAGATGGCTCTTTCTTTGCGGGAGTCCTCGAGGTACTGGGCTAGTAAAGCCCTGGCTGCAGTGTCTGTTATGGTTAGGTATAAGAGAAAAGGGAGACCAGACTGTGGTGGCATGAGAACTGAAGGTTGGGTTAGGTATTGTTTGATTCAATCAAAAGCTTCTTGGCAGGCCTCGTTCCAAACCTTGGTTGAATCCTTTCGGAGGAGCTTAAAGATTGGTTCACAGATAGAGGTGAACCGGCTGATATATTGTAATTTCCCCAGGAAGCCTCGGACTTCCTTCTCTGTTCGGTGAGGTGGCATCTCAAGTATGGCCTTCAGCTTGGCGGGATCTGCTTCTATCCCCTTCTCACTGATCATAAATCCTAAGAGTTTTCCCTTAGTAACGCCGAAGATGCACTTCTGTGGATTAAGTCTCATCTGATACTGTCGTAGTCGTTCGAAGAACTTCCGAAGAGAAGGAACATGAACTTCTCTAGTTTTGGACTTGATAATCATATCATCCACGTAAACCTTGACCTCTTTATGGATCAGATCGTGCAGGATGGTTGTGGTAGCCCTTTGGTAGGTAGCCCCAGCATTCTTGAGACCGAATGGCATAACGGTGTAGCAAAAAGTTCCCCATGGGGTGATGAATGCGGTTTTCTCTTGGTGGTCGGGATGCATCTTAATTTGGTTGTATCCGAAAAATCCGTCGATAAATGACTTGAGAGCATGACTGGTTGTGCTGTCCATGATCATGTCGATGTTGGGTAACGGATAATCATCCTTCGGAGAAGCTTTGTTTAAATCTCGGTAATCCACACACATTCGAACCTTTCCTCCTGATTTTGGTACAGGTACAATGTTGGCCAGCCACGTGGGATATTCGATTACTCGAATGAAACCCACGTTCAACTGTTTGATCACCTCTTCTTTGACCTTAAGCGACCATTCGGTGCGGAGCTTTCTCAACTTTTGTTTAACTGGCTTGGCATATGGGAGAATGGGGATCTCGTGCTGAGTTATTTCGGGATCAATACCGGGCATGTCGTCGTAGGACCATGCGAAGACATCCATGAACTCCTTTAGAAATTCTTCGAGTTGTGCGCGCTCATGCTCGTCAAGGGTGGCCCCTATCCTAATCTCGCGCAGTTGGCTACTAGAATCGAGATTAATAACAACAGTCCCTTCTTCATTAACTTGAACGCGGTTATGTTATTTATTATTAACCTTATTTAGATCAGTTAAGAATTATTCATTTGCAAAATCATCATCATCAAAAGTTTGATTAAAATCCACACAATTAATGTAAGGCACAGCAAGATACTCAAAATCTTCGTTTATTTCATTGATAGGAAAAACAGCATTGAGAACCTCATCAAAAGAGGTCTCGATTGTATTTGAGCAAGGATGGACAACAGTAGATAAAACAGGGTAAACATTGGGGTTAGGGGAGATTTCAAGAGGTAGAACTGGCGCAGCATGCCAGTTGAGGATAGATGTATCAGCAGCTTTAATCAGACGGGATGGGTCCCTTGATGTAGTGCTTGAATGAATCATGCAGAGTGTCAGCCCCAGTGTCTGCAGGTTGAAGGAATCATCGGAGTCACTTTCCTCAGTTTCTTCAGTATCTTTGATAAGTGGTGGCACCTAGTATTGGTAACTTTTGGCCCATGGGTAGCTATCTTCGAAGAAGATCTCCATTCCAGGCTTCATCTTCATATCTGTATGGTCATACCATGGTTCTGGAAAACCGCAAAAGGGGAAATCCTCGCCCTCTTTGATGAATCGTCCATTTAAAGAATCTCCCGAGATAGTTCGAACGAAGTCTAAACCTCTCTTTGATCGAGTCTGGCGGATCATTCTGAGCTCTGGTTCAGATGGTTGATATCCCAAGCCGCAAGGAGGGAAAGCTTTCTTCAGTTCGATGGGCTCAAGTATCCCTTGCTGCCTTTGTCCCAGCCCCAGTCCGGGCATGAAGTGCATGTTTCTGAACATCTGAATCACATTGACATTGCCATGAGGGTCATATTCTGGACAAACCCTTTCTTTGAAACCGTCCCCTGCCGGGAGTAGGGATGGTTCAACTCGAAAACCTGATAGGAGCATATCATTTTACTCGTGCTGTATCTCAAGAATTGGACTGCTGATGCTTGCACCCTCGGCGTTATCGTCGTTACCTGGGATGGTGATGACTCTCCCATCGGCGAAGAACTTCAGTTTCTGATAGAATGAGGAAGAGACACCCTTTATACTTTGGAGCCAGGGTCGTCCGAGCAACAGGTTAAAACAGGCCGGGATATCGATGACTTGGAATTCCACGACAGGGTTTATAGGTCCAACCCCTATTACAAGTTTTATGGATCCCATCACCTCACGGTGGGTATTATCGTAGGCACGCACGGCAGCGGATGTTGGAGCGAGGTCACTTTCTTTCAGACCTAAACATTTGAAGGTTCTAAGCGGGCAGACATTCAAAGAGGATCCGTTGTCAATGAGAGAGAGTGGTACAACCTTCCCCATAACTTCGATGGAGATGTTGAGTGCATGATTGTGATTTGGCCCAATTTTGGGGATTTCTTCTTCAGAAAAGGACAGCATTCGGGTAGAGGTCAAGGATCCGACCAAGTTCACCGCTTCTTCTGGTGTGGTAGAGGGAGGAACTATGGGTCCAGTGAGCAATTTGATCAAAGCATTTATGTGTAGATGGGAAGACATGAAAAGCCCCCATAGAGTGATGTTAGCTTGAGTTTTCTTCAATTGATCGAGGATCTTGCTCTCCTCGAGGGTCATTTCTGGCATAGGAAGGTCTTCAACGCCCTTCCCCTTATCATTGGTTGGTAGCGAGTTTGGAATTTGGTAATGTCTCCCAGATCTGGTCATGTGATTTACTGAAGAAGGGAAAAACTTAAATCCAGTTTCCTCATCAATCTCAGGTTGTTCTTCCACCTTGTCTATTTCTCCGAGGAGTTCCTCAAATGATGTCATCCCACATAAGTCAGCTATTGGGCCATTTCCTCCTGAAGCTTGTTCTTCATTTGAAACTTCGAATTCTTCCCCCCATCCAGTGGCAACAATTCTGTTTTCCCTTATGAAGTCAATGCATTCCATAACTTCAACGGCTTTTTCATATAGGTCTTCCCATTCTGTGGGGATGTGTATGGGTGAAGGGACCAGGTGCCCTTGCAGCTTCAAATCGTCAAGTAACTCGGTGATACTGTAAATGTTGTTGGTTTGCCTGAATGCTTACGTCATGATCCGGACAACATCATCTAAGCAGATTTCGTCGGTTAGTACCATCCACCTATCTGATTCTCGGGCCCATTTTTGTGCTTCCAAAAATAACGTACTGAACCTCCGACAGTCGATAATCATCTGTGAGGGCAATTTCAGCCCGAACTCTAGGAGTTGGTTTAATACCTCTGACAATTCCATACTTCCACTTTCAGAACAGGTCCGGTCAGTGATGCATGCTCTGGTAAGGAGTGACAAAGCCTGATCAGCAGGGCTAGCAGGGTGTAGGAGGAAATATGGGCAAAGTTGAAGGGGTTTAGGAGGGTATAAGGGTGTGATTTGAGTTGATGGATCGAAATCTGGGTTTCCTTCCAAGAAGACGGCATTGGTATAATTTGGGAGTGGGTTATGAGTAGTGTTTGGTTTAGGATTGTCTGGTGGGGCGATGGTACCCCGATCAATGAGATCTTGGATTATGTTTCGAAGGTGGAAGCATTCGTCGGTGGTATGGCCAGCTATTTGGTGAAAGGCTCAATGAGCATCGGTCTTGAAATTTCTGGGAAGTGAATTGGGTAATGGACGTGGATCCAGGGGCTTTATAAGGTTTCAGCTTAACAGGGCTTGGTAAACTTTGGAGAGGGGAGCATGGATCTCAGTGTATTCCCTTCGGACGGGAGCAGGGCGGCTTTCCAGTGCCCATGATGTGGTTGGTTGAGAGATGTTATTGATGGTTGAGACTGCGGCACTGACAGGCTTGTCATATTTTTTGGGAGAGAACTGTTCGGACACCTTCTTTGGTTCAACTTCTGTTTTGGCAAGACCCTCTTCGATTTCTACTCCTGCTTCTCTGAGAGCTCGAAAATGGGGGTAGTACTGTCCTCCCATGGTTGCTCGGACATGGGGCAAGAAATTCTTCTTTACTATGCTGACTTGTTCTTCTTCAGACGGCTGATTGGTCATGGTAGCCACTTTTTTCCTCCATCGGGCTATAAAGTTACTAACTGATTCTTTGGAGATCTGTTTGAGCAACTCTAAATCACGGCAGGTGACCTCAAGCTCTTCGTTATATTTGTACTACGACATGAATTCTCGGGCTACATCCTCCCAGCTACGGATTCTGGATTCCTCACGAGATAAAAACCATCGGAGAGCACTGTCTTTCAAAGTTTGCTGAAATAATTGGGCCATCACTTCTTCCGAAGCCCCTAGTAGAGTCATGGAATGATGATAACTGGGAAGATGAACAATCAGGGGACCACTCCCTCTAAATTTCTCGATATTTGGCATTTTTAACTTCTCGAGTAACCTTGCTTTAGGATAAGGAGACATATGGGTGTAGTCCATGTAATTCCCAGAGATCCTGACTTTGTCAAACTTCTTAGTGAGCATCTTGAGATACTCTTTGACTTTGTTCAACTCCTCCTCCTTTGGATCAGAAACCAGAGGCAAGTTAGCCATAGGCTGGGCAATATTTGGCATTGGAAGCTGGGCAGGCGACGGCCCATTAGCAAGAGGGGCACGCGGAGCGTGCTGATATTCTTCCAGGACCTAGATGGGCTCGGGTGGACCCATAGCACGAGGGAACAGGGCCTCGGGCTCTTGAGGAATAGGACCTTGGTTTCGTTGCATTTCTAGGACCTCAGCTTGGAGGTTGTCAATCTTAGTCACGAGCTGAGCTAGGACTGTCGGAAGATCCGGTTGTATGACTGGTTCTTGATCTGCATTCTCCATGGAAAATGGATGGATTCCGGACTCGAAAGAAGTAGTAGAGGAATGGACGAAACTCCGGGGTGATTTGACTGAAGACCTAAGCCAATAGGGAGCCAGGCCAAGGGCGTGCGATCAACCTGAGAAGGCGTAGGATGAGATTTATTTTTTAGAAAAGGGAAGGAACTATTTTTGGATTTTTGATAAAAAGGGAGAAATGTTTTTGGATTTTTGATAAAAAAGGGAGAAATGTTTTTTGGATTTTTGATAAGAAAGGGAGAAATGTCTTTGGAGACGGAACTCAGCATGATTATTATGATTATTATGATTATTATGTTCTCACTTGTATTTAATTCTCCTAAATGCAATGTCGGACGAGACCTGAGCCTGGAAAAGTAGGGTTTTAATATATGCAAAGCTACGATTTGGGACTTGTAACCAGGCTCGCGAACAGAGTCCCGTTTTAAAAATGCGCAAAAATTGGGCGAAAGATCGACCCGAAATTTCGATAGAGTTTCGGGTCGAAACCGGCAATCTAAAATGCGTGTCCTAGTTTTGACACCTATATGCGGGTATGCAGTTGGTTGGGTGAATCGGCATGGGTTCCCCCCTTTGGCGTGACTTCCACGATATACGTCTTGCTCTTGCGGGAAATCGGTATGTGTGGACAAGCCATTTGATATACCTGAGTCTACGTGAATTGCCTCACCATATACCTCGTGAGGACGGTACGTGTGAGAGAAAATTCGATATACTCGACGTACGTGAACGAATTCCCAGCGATATACCTTCCGTCATGACTTCGGTCAAGCGGTACGATGCGGGGGAACCATTTGATATACGTCGAAGGTACTTGGCCAATGGAAGGTGAGAGTCATATCGCTTAGGCTAACTGCGACCTGCCGGACCAGCGCCCATCACGAAGTGACCCTCCAGTTACTGGGTAAAATTTGGTCAATATCAATGCTCGTTGGTGATGTCATGTGAATCATGCATGATTCTCTTATTAGTAGCTTATGATGAGAATGCCTTTCTTTGATTATGCCAAACCGGGAACAAAGTACAAGTACCCCAAAAGGTACGCCAAGTATGGATAGGTGATGTGTGCAACATGGGAATATACGTGATCCTAAGTGCACATGGTGTGAGGTGTACATGGAGGATTTTCTACAAGTGTGTGAACATAAGCATAAGCATGGGATATACATGTGAGAAAGGGGAACACGCAGATATTGGGGGGGGAAGCATAAATAAATATAGCATCCATGAAAATAGAGTCAAGCCCTCAAAATAAATAAAAGTCCCCAGCAGAGTCGCCACTAAGGTTATCCCCGCCGATCCCCGTCGCGGAGGGAGGAGGAATCCTTCGGGTCCCACGCGTCCCCTCTCGGGAGAGCACTTCGGCCGGCGTCGATTTTGTGAGGTGTGAAAAATGTAGAGAGATTCAGAGTCGCCAGTCTATTTTACTCAAAACAGACAAAAGAAAAAGGGGAAGCCACCCCGAAGGATGGCTTCCAAAGACATACTGGTGCGTGCGAAACCAAAATGATTCGAAAAGGGTTTCGGAGGCTTAGTTACAAAATGGGAAGGTGTTAGGCACCCATTCCGCCCTTTCGGTCTATCATGGATATTTGCTATTTTCCTTTATGTTTCCCCCCGTGAGATGTGTGCATGTGTATATATATAGAATGGGGGTAGGAATCCTCGGCTTGTATCATGGAAAAGATAAAGCGAGTCATCCATAGGAAGATTATAAAAGTAATATTATAAAAATAAGATTTACGCAGTTACCCCTATGTTGATCACTATAAGGGAACGATAACGCACATGGAGTAATGTGTCACTAAGACTAAGGATATATATAATATAAGAAAAATGGATTTAGAGAAAATAAGAAATGAGAGAAAAAGTGAGAGAAATGACTCGAGTCTCGGGTTTTACCCCAAGACGCCTACGTAGCCTATAAAGGCATCAAAGTCCACGTAGTTCACATATAAAGCAAAGGGGTGGGGTTTAACCCATAAATCCAAATGTGGGATATCTTATTTGTAACTGTGTGTGTGTGTGTGTGTGTAGAAAGGGTGTCTTAGTTGTGAGAAAAATGTGGAAAAAGTGTGAGAATCCCTACTTGGAATTTATGAGAAAACCCTCTTTTTCTTGTTTTGGGGTTTTTATTTATATGAAAATAAGAGATGTGAAATAATACTAAATAAAAAAAATATATTAGGATGTGTGAGATGAGATTATAAAAGTGCTAAGTAAGAAAACAAGTTATTGGGAATTCAAGAGAATTTAAGAGAGAGAGTTTGAGAAAGTTAGACCTTCTTGAAGATCTTGAGCTTGATCTTGAATGTTGGAGAGCAGCCCTTGAGCTTGGATGATGATGGAGAGTGGCTAATTCACCAAGTTTGATGAAAAGGATGATGAAAAATGAAGGTAAAAGAGGGATTTGGAAGTTGAAATCACGCTGCCTTCGAGAGAGGTTTCTGGGATTCGTTCAGAGAGATTTCTATCAGATCTGGGCTCCCCTTGCAAATGAGGCCAAGGGCTCATTTTATAACCCCAAGGGACTGCCGATCGGCCCTATCATGGCACTGCCTATCAGCAGGTGCCGATAGGCAGGATCTGGGACCTGGCATTTTGGCAGTGCGCCTCAGGCTTTTTCAGAAAATTGGCCACCGAGGGCAAACAGTTGGTCAGAATCGCGCACGGGGCATACCATTGGAAAGGTATTTTAGATACCTTCGAAAGTCCTTTGGACCTCTCCCGAGTTCGGGAGTTGACTTTGGGTCAAATATGTCTCGGAAGCGTTTATCGATCCAATGGACGGGGAATCGCGCGGACACAAACGGCTCGTTCGTCCGCATGGTAAGTCCGAATCGCTCATGGGGCATACCGTTAGAAAGGTTAGGAGATGTATTTCGACATTCCAAAGAGTTTAACCCGGTTTAGAGAGTTGACTTTGGTCAACCGGGCCCGGGAAATGCACTGTGGCTTCCCGGAGTCAAACGGATCGTTCGTCCGCATGGAAAGTCGGAATTACGCACGGAACAGACCGTTGGAAAGGGTATTCAGTGCCCCTCGAAGATTCATTCAGCCTCGATCAAGATAAAGAGTTGACATAGGTCAAATAGAGCCCGGGAGCGCCCGGTGGCCTCTGGGTCAGGTTTCGGACGCAAATGACACGTTCGTCCGCATGGTAAGTCGGAATCGCGCACGGGGCGGACCGTTGGAAAGGGTATTTAGTGCCCTTAGACGATTCATTGAGTCTCGTTCGAGACGAGGAGTTTGACTTTTGGGTCAAACTGAGCCGGGGGGTGCCCGATGGCTTCCAGGTCAGTACTCGGGACGTGACCTGGGTTTATAGTGATGAAGGGAGGTACTAAGGACCTAAGGAGAGTTAAGGGGTAACAGAATGGGGTGTCTACAGTATCCTTGTGGCTGGGGACCTAAAAAGTTTTTACAAGAAAATATATTTGGAAGCAAACGGGTCAGAGCCCGACTGTGAAAACAGTTTAAAAAAAACAGCAAGTGTTTAATATCATTAAACAGTGAATATAAAGTACATGATAGTGTGTGCACTCACATGAGTTCTTCACCTCTCAACTAAGTGTGCACTCCTATCGTACCCGTACCCATTCTAGTTATTCCCATATCTAGATAATCCAATACAAAATATAACATTACTATACGATTCATGATTTAATTCCCGACATCTTCATTTAAATAGAGGGTTTTACGTTACTTCACAGTTTCCCATATTAGTAATACTATTTACTAAAGGTCTTCCATTTTATCTTTACAAAATGTTGTTATTATTTATACTCACATTTATACATGACAGTTTATTTCAATCAACAGTATATTGTTCTCAACATAAATATACAACGCTAGCACCCCGAGACTAAGCTGCGGTGCACACATACTCTGTTATCCAATCCCGGTACATCATGTACATAAGGACCACGCATTCTGAATATCTCAAGAATCGTTCTCAAATAACAACAATCACACAAAATGGAGGTGAACATAGTTCACATCACATGGGTCACGCACATACCTACGCTCCCATGATCAGCAGACTTATTAACTTCTCAATAAGTCCTTCTTTGACCTATGTCCTCGAGGTACCAATCTAAATCCCCCCGTAGGCACACAAAGATTAGATGGCCCTGATCGAACGCCGACCTCCCATGATAGCAAGTACGGTAGGTATGTTATACACAGATAATTACATATACTAAGCATTCGCACATCTTAGATATCTCAATATTTTAATAGCGGTATACTTCTCGTTCTTGTATCATCATTTAATGTCATACGTTTATAAGTCTCCGATTTATATACATTAAAGTTGTCAACTCATCTCACGTCGCAATTAGGTACTCGTTTCCTAATTCGTAATGGTCATTCGATTTACTACAAGATTCTAAGTTTTACTCCTCACGTACTCCAATCTCCCAAATATACTCACTAGTCAATAAGGGAAGGTTATTACTCCATTAAATAAGTCTACGGGACAATTGAAATAAAAATCAGGCCTGAAAGGCCATTTTGTCAACTCGTTAGAAGTCTCATTCGAACGAGGTCGTTCGAACGAGTGTCGTTCGAACGAAAGGCTTCGAACGAACTAACAACTCGTTAGAAGGGATAATGTCATCTCGTTAGAAGCTCGTTCGAACGAGGTCGTTTGAACGACCTGGGCAGGTCTTCTAACGAGATGGCAGATTACGCCCAGAAAATTCCCAAATTCGTTTTTCTTCCTTTTTCTCTTCTCAAAATTCATCCTAAGATAGTCCCAATCACATTTTAATGTTCCTAAACCACTCTAAATCCTCTTAGGTCGTTTCTTCACATATTTTTGGGTTCGAATCCTCCAAATTAACATGCAATTTACATAAATTCTCAATTTTTCACTCCAAACCCTATGAACATGAATCTAGGGTTTAAATGCAATTAAAGACTCCTTATTAATCCGTTTTTAGATCATCAAAAGTTATGTTTTGTGTATCAAATTCGTCCATAGTCATCCTACATGCAAATTCCTACCCAAAACCACAAGTTTCACAATAATTTCATTGGGTGTTCTTCATCAAAATTTCCAAAACATAAACAGTTTTCTACACTACACATGGAAGAAATATTCATTGCAATTAACGACATCCAAACACTTGCCTTAGATTTTCTGATTTGATGTTGAAGGATGAAGGTTGATTCTCCTCTTTCTCTCTACAGATTTCTCCCAAAGATGGTGATGGTGGCTAGGGGTTTCTTTTGGAACCTCTTAGGACTCTCCCTTTAACTCCCGTAGCCCACTACTTGATAAATGCTGATAATGGACTTAATGGGTTCATTACTAATATAAAATTAAATCCTAAAATTCGTGGGTTTTAATTCCCCTATTTTTAAAATTACCAAACTACCCTTCTGGGTTGCCGGTATGGCCCAAAAATGCCCCGGGACCCAAATTAAACCTCCGGCTAGTGTTTTCTGACTATTTTGACCCTTCCGGGCACGTTGGCGCACTCAAAATGACCATTAGGTTGATAAAAATATAATCCACTTTTTAATTCAAATAATTACATTCCTGACGCGACTGATACGCGCGTCCCAATAAAATTTCCAAATTGTCGTATTTCTGTCTCATGACAATTTAAATATTTTCAATACTCATGACATTTTTAATTTTAACATCATATTCAAATACCAACTCACATCTCGCTAGTATTTATATCCGGATTAATTCCCAATTAATTCTCATTGAATTCAATTAATCCCTTAAAAAATTAATAAAATTACGGGGTATTATAGGGGTGACTACCTCGGCTGGGAGTAAGCCAAGGTTACAAAAGCACACTTCAATCAATATCGACTTCGACAGATAATCAGCCGATGTTCCTAGTGTGTTCCAGCTTAACCTCGGCCTAGGCCGACCTTATAACATTACTTGCCTAGCCTCGGCTCCACATAAGCCGAGGTCATCATGACTAACCTGGGATTCGATAATAGCTAGAGTTTACCAACCTCGTACCCTTCCAGGCCGAGGTTATGACCAGGCACGGATGGCCGAGCTCTAATGCGCATATGTGTGGATAAGGACACGTGTATGAAAATCAGTTATAACAAATCATTCTCCTCACGTGGGGGGAATATTTCATCATCATTCTCTACATGTGACAGGGATAGATGTCTTCATCATAATTGCTAGATCAACACACACATGCTCATTACATGCATGGGGGTACACTACACCCCCCAGGCACTATAAATACTTGTCTTCTCCTTCTTGGAAAGGGATTCGAAATTAACAACCCTAGCTGAAACTCTGTCCAAGTATACAGTAGAGAGAGAAAGCTTGAGAGATTGTATCAATGGCCATTAGAGCCCTCATACAGTGATATTAATCACACACTTGCACAGTGGACGTAGGCCTGATTGGCTGAACCACTTACATAGCTGTGTTTATCCTCATCTCCTCACCTCCTTCTACTATATATGTATATACCCTTATACTGCCATTGTTAACATTGAATTGAGCTTACAAACACCTTGAAGGGTGGCGTTGTTTCTAGCATCATCATATAGATATAATACCGAGTCCATATCATGATAATAAGCCTTGACAATATATCTCTTAATATAGTATTCCCACCGAGATACATCCATCTCTTACCTCTCATCCCTTATCTCTTTCAACTCAAACGAGATAGCAAACTATCTTAAGTCACGATCTCTCATGCACCTCCATACATATATTCAAATATGCATACATCACACACAATCAAACTATGTAGATTTTTCTCTCGCGGATACACGAGTACATAAGAGAAATACTGAGTCCTTCTCAAGAGCACAAACCTGGACAATATCTCTCTCAATATGTTGTCACAACACAGATGCACCCCTCTCTTACGTTTTGATCCTTTCTCAACTTAAATGAGATATCAAACTATCTCAAACTGTGAATTCTCTCGTGCACACACACGTGACCTTAATGTCCACCCGTTATTTGAGTACATAGTCATGAACAAGCACTCTTGTGTACCTAATCTTGTTTAAGTGACGTTCATGCATCTCTCACTAATCCCATTTTCATAACTAAATAATCTATTTACGTTTTTAAGGGATTCTCAAACTAAGATCTTTAAGCATAAAATAAACTAAAAATCAATCGCCCAATTTTAAGAGTGATAATAAGCATATAATTAAGGAAGAATAAATAATAAGTGGGATGCTTAACACCTTCCCCAATGGTAACATAGTTCCCGAACCCCATAACAAGAATAATGGTACCATTTGCAGATCTAAACCTGCTTTAGGATTAGCCCATAAGGGATAACCCTAACCTTTTCGTTTATTTTTATATAAAATAAATTGATGACTCTGATTAACCAATAACCTCTCGTACAGAATATTTTCAGGCCCAGGCCTAAATCGAGGCATGCGACAAAAACTAAATATAGAGCCATATAGCTTCTAGGGGAAAATCATCGAACCAATTGAACCGATAACCCGAACTTGGGGGAAAATGATGAACTTGGAGACAAGCATTCTCGCATCCCCATAGGTACCATAAGAATAGCTAACGAGGCACAGTCCCAATCCCCCTAAACCCCGGTCGAGAGCTCGTAACACCACAGTGGTGACTCTGTTGGGGATAAAATAAGAGAACTGAACTATCCTTATGATTCATTTATAATATGCTTAATATTGCTCCTCCACATGACTACTTTATGAAAATTTTAGAATTGTTTAGTAGCCTTAGTATTAAAGTCCCTCAAAATATAGATATGTGCTTAGGTCCTCATGTACAACATTGTATATTTTCCCAAATGTTTAGGTACATATGAAGGACCTCACGATAAAATAAATATCAAAGTATGTAAAAAATGAAGATTAGTTGTTTTCATCACACACTACATAGTCTTAATTGTCATATTATTTAAACCCTATGCCCTCAAGGCCAAAGGCAGTTAGCCGAAAGGCTAGTCGCCGATGAACATTCTCACTCTTTTCGCCCACCCGTCTGGTATATCATGAAACTTCTCTCTCGATACTAAACTCTTTATGATAGGGAGTATTTGAAGTTTGTTCAGTACTAGGGTATATCAAATAGGATTTCACATCTATTCAGTCTTAGGGTAAAGTGGTTTCACACGTAACTTAAAGGTTGTTCAGTTCAAGCTGCCCGATATATCATTATCCATGGTAGTGAAAAGTGATCCACCAATCACCAAGTCGTATCGCCTTTCTGTATATAAAAAAAAAGATCTAAGTAAACATATTATTGCAAAAAAAATTAATATACTTACGGGCCAATTATTTTGATAAAAAAATTTCAAATATTTTTAGAACATCGGAGGCTGGTCCAAAACCCCTCAGATTATGGATTGAATATCTTATCATTTTTACATGGGAGAAAACAATATGAATCCGCAAGTTATCGCCAAAACTGAGTTTCTTTACGTTGGATTCCCCTACACGTATTTTATTTTGAGGGAATAATAGACCATAGTCTATTACTTCCTCCCTCCTCGTTACAAAAATGAGAGCTCACCCCAGTTTACCCAAATATAATGGGATTGTGTTTAGTTCTTCCCCTTTGAAGATACTCTCTAGAATTCTTAGGCCTAGGTCTCGGAACTGCATTTAAAGGTGGTAGTTTAATAAATAGGCGGATGGGGAGCTCGGTCCTTTGTAGGTTTTAAAGACTATAATTTTGAATTTATTAGGTAACTAGGCTTCAGGATATAAATCCATCTTCTTAATATTTGTAAGCTCATTCGTGGTTTGTATCTTGTTAACGGATTCTTAGATGAGACGCAATTCAGATTAGACTTACGTAATTTTATGGTTCGGAGGTGGGGGACCACCTTATCGGTCGACGGAAGAGCTATAGATTCAGCTTGTGGGGCATTGGAAGGGTTCAAAGTAATCATATGGGGCAAATGGTATTGGAAGTGGGGCATTACCATTAGCCGAAGGAGCATGTGCTGGGACCGGTGTAGGCATATCCTAAGGATTAATCGTATTGCCTTGACGACCGTTGCAAGCGGTGTATCAATGTTAGGTATTGGCAATGGTAGTCCATTCTCTCCCATTTCGATTGTAATATTGGCCTCTTGCGGACTTGGTCTTGGATCAGTGCAATTATTTCGGATTGAGTGGTATTATGAGAGGTGATGAGGTTCTCAAGTTATCTCAAAACCTAGTCCATTATGGATGGAGCCTGATCTTCTTCGGCAGACATGAAATCTACAGTGGTGCAACCCTGATAATTGTGGGTGGGGAGCTCACTGCTGAACACTAAATAACCGCATGGAGCGTAAACTCAAGTTTCTAGGGTAAGAACTTAGTGGCACTTTCTCACTCATTAGAGGGAGAAAGTCAGTCAAATGGTGAATCACCCCTTAGAAAATAATCAGATAGAGATCGTGATCAAGAACCTCTAGAGGGAGGTACAGAATAAACTCCGCCTCACCCGGATTTCGGATTTCAAAGCCCTCAACCACATAAGATGTAATATTGAGGAATGTTTAGCTGCTAAAGTTTCCAAATTTACTAAGGGACCCTGCCGAGCTATAAATTAATTTTCTGCTCGTAAGAATTCACTTGCATCTTACACATATCATATCACCACTATTGCGGTTAGTCCACAACCAAAAGGCCCGATTACTAACACTTTTCAAGCCATGGTAGCCACTATTGTGCCTTTCTACCTAGTATCCCCTCCAAAAAACTATCAAGTTGGTCCTTCTCCCAAAAACTTTCCTACCCGGCCAAGACATTTTACACATCTTCAATCCTCCCTCAATTAGGTCTTCACTACCTTGAAGTTGGATGGCAACCTAAAACCTCTCAACCCCAGACCATCACAGATTAGAACTGACAAATTGAATCACACTGTCAGTTCCATTAGGGGCTCGATCACATTAAGGATACTTATTTAGCCTTGAGATACACTATCCAGGACCTTATTGACATCGATAGTCTCATCCCTCCAAAGCCCAATGTTACTAACAAACCCCTACCATATCACCCCAATCCCAAGAGTAATGCCTTATTATACACTCCCATCCTAAACACTTACCCCTCCACCCCGATACTCCCGATTTGTCACAAACTAAGGATAAGAAGACACTCACACTTACAAATAGATACCTCTTGGGCCTACCATCGCCTCCCCTAAATATCATTGCATATACTAATCCCACAAACGAACATATGACATTATTGATCATGGCCATACATTTCTTTCAAACTAACCACTATAACCCGAACTTTCTAATGGTCACATAATTCATGCTCTTAAAAGACACAGGACTTCTGGATCCTCCTTGGAAGAAATATATCACCAGATCTAATGAGAGGAGATATATGTTGAAGGTTTCCAAGACAACTAGAATATCTCCTTCCCAGTGCCAATCCAATCCTCCGAATGTAGAGGATACACCTCTGAGGTGAATTTATTCGCCCTTACATTTTTTGGAGCCAATAGTGGTACCCACTCACCCACTACATCCAACATTTTTTGGTCAATTATATGGGAAACACTGGGAGCTCCACTTCTGCCAGCTATCAAATAAGAGAACCTTTAATTCATATGCCCCGATATCCTATCTATCTGGTATAGATGAGTCAACATGACATACAACTCGGAGTAAACGATCACATCACTTGGAAGTTCCGAACTCGTCACCAATTATTGTACGAAGAGGAAGAAAGAGTCAAGTTCCATCTCGCTCAAAAGGACTCCAATTAGAAGACCGAATTAAGGGTTAACCCTGGACTAATAGTATATGTCCAACACACGAGCCTTCCAATATAGTTATGGAATCTCCATCATGAAGGCTAGTGGGTCATGCTCGCTCAAATACTATTTCATACTCGATACGACAAACAATGAGAAATGATCTCTCAGGCCAATATTTTGGGAAATGAATCATAAATTCTCCCTCGTGTAACTATCCTCATGATATAAATGGACTCCATAGGAATTATCGATCCTTCTCGACTAGTAGGTCTGATGTTGGGCTAAACCCCACCATAAAAAACACCACCTCCGATAAATTGGTGTCTACTCTATGACCTTCAGCCACTAAGCCCGAACATAGCTAATACACCCACCTACGAAAGAAAGACATTATTGAATTCTTTGGACATCTCTTGGTAACTGAGGGGAATATATCTCTAACACCCAAAGATGAATTTGTCCCTAACCCTCAAATCTGGGAAATGATGACACAATGGGACTACACCCTGGGGAAATGACTTTGTCTTTATGAGAAAAGGCCCTCGTCCTTCGAGGCTCCTAGAATCCGAGATCATAAGTTTAGGATTAGATATAGAGCTACCATTGAAGACCCTGGCCGACTTGAACAACATGAACACTAGACATGCCGTATAAAAAATGAGGCTAGATTACGAACAATTTACTACCAAGTCTCTCATACGGAGGACCACCCCTCCAGTTATTCAATAAAAATAGAGAACTCATGCACCATAATGTTTACGTATACCAAGGTATCTGGTCCACTGAATGGGATAATTTGCCCATGAAAATACAAGATATCCCCAATAGACTATAAAAGTCGCCCTTAATTCTCTCGAAGTCAGTCAACCCAAAGAAGCACCTATCGATACTTACAGTGAGCTCGACATTCTCATTCTATAACTAGCATTTGACCTCTTTGTACTGGGGGTATCATCTGGACCCACCACAAAGTTGATGTATGATGCAACTATAGGAATACTTACATGTATAAAACCCACATAGTTGGCATAATCAAACTTCAAGACAAGATGACCCGCCGAGGCCATCCCTCAACAGAAAGTCCCCCCTCTCAGAGGTATTCGTATACTGCTACAATGGAACTGGTCCACCCTGTTCCCCATGAATACACCCGTAAAAAGTTCGACAATCTTTAGTATGTAGTGTCTGCATTAACCTATGTCAGATTTATCAATGGAATCTCACCCTAGGGGCCAAGATATGACGAACATCGGTACTATTATGGGGAAATCTCTTTGTAAGGCTCCTAGCATCATGCGAAAAATGAACTCAGAAGATCCCCAAACCTCTTCTGATAATGAAGAGCACTTGGAAATAGCCTCCGATAATGACATCCAGTTAAGATCATCCATGTCTACAAAATCTTCACCTAATACACCTGGACAGACAGACGGACGAGTCTTGTCGATAATGGATGAAATCCCCACCCCACCTTGAAATCTGATGTATCCATATGATGGATAGATGACTCCATGTCCCGCAATTAGAACAAATCTCTAAGAGCCCAAAAACAACCCCTACCCTTAATTGGACCAAGATATTGGACCCAAAGCTAACATCAGAGTCACTTAGCCTTTCTTTTAGAGGTTACTCTTGTTTAAAATGAGGCTAAATCCCCAAAAATGCATCTTCGGAGTCACTTGGGGGAAGGTATTTCGTTTCATTGTCAGCAAAGATGGAATGGAGGCAGACCTTACCAAGGTCAAATCCATATAAAAAATGACATCACCTAGGATGGAGAAAAAGGCCAGATTGTTTTCAGACTCCAATTACTACCTAAGTCCTTTAAACAATTTCACCTAAACTATTCTATGAACAAACTGGATTACACTCTAGCACAACAGCTTAAAGAACTCCAAGATGCGGAGAATATCACTAAGCAAAAGGGTGTTATTCAGGTAACTGAGAAAGGCTATCTTCTTTTATCCCTCAAGAAGAAGAAGAAGAAGAAGAAGAAGAAGAAGAAGAAGAAGAAGAAGAAGAAGAAGAAGAAGAAGTCTCAAGCACAACATGTGGTGGTTAAAATTATATTTAAGCCACCGAAAGCATGTAAGAAGCCGAAAGGCAAGTATTATATCTGCAGATGGTAATGTTATTAATCTTCTTAGCAAGGAATAATGGAAATGGTAATTTATCATTGTGACATGTTTTGTGCTGTAATATACTGGTACCTGGTGTATGGATTCGGGAGACACTAATCATGTTTACAATTCTTTGTAGAGGTTTCAAGTAACTAAGGAGCTCAATAATGGAGAAATATTTCTATTCATGGGCGATCACAACAAGGCAACAGTTTTAGCAGTAGGAAATTTAACTTTAAATTTTGGTGAAGATAATAAGTTAATATTAGTGGACTATTTTTATAAACCTAACATTGGAAGAAATCTAATTTTTGTTTTTAAACTAGTTTTGAATGGATATTTGGTTTATTTTAGTAAATGTATTTTTATTAGAAGTAACAAATCTTTTATGTGTTCTAGTCACTGTTCTAAAAAACCCGCCTAGGCTTAAGGCTTGGGAGAAACGCCTCGCCTTATATTTTTCACGCCTTATTCTTGGTAAAACCCTTAAGGGGAACTTTTTTCCAAAAACAACAATGCCTTAGTGAAACGATGTCGCCTTTTAAAGAATTTGTTTACAAATCGGACCATTATCTTATCCAAAATAATCAAATAGTATTTTAATTCGCATATATTCAGACATATTTTTATGATATGTGCAATTTTTGTATTTTAATAGCCTTGTTATGGTTAAAAAATGTTAAAATATATTAAGAAGGCCTAAACGCCTTTTCACGCCTTTTTACGCCTAGGCCCGCCTAGGCTTCTAAGGCTTAAGGCTTGGCCTTCACGTCTCAATCACGCCCCATGTTTTTTAAAACCTTGGTTCTAGTATATTGAAAAATGATCTTTATATTATAAGACATGTCTCACCATTACTACTAAATACTAAAATGAGTAACTTTAATGGAAATAAGATAATTAAGAGGAAACAACATTTGAAGTTGAACCAAATGTATCTTTGGCACATAAGTTTAAGTCATATTGATATAAAAAGAATTAAAAGATTGGTTTCAAATGGACAATTAAGTTCATTAAAAATGGAGGCACTTTCAGTTCGCGAATCCTGCTAAGAAATTAAAATGATCGATAGGCCTTTCACAACCAAGTTCTATAGACCCAAAGATGTGTTGAAACTGGTTTATACTAATTTATGTGCCCATATAACAATCTGAGCAAAAGGTGGCTACGAGTACATCATGGTATTCATTAATGACTACTCGAGATTTGGATATAGTTACCTTATGCATCACAAGTTTAAAGCCTTTGATAAGTTAGCTAAGGTGGAGTGTAGGCATGATAAACTAATCCAAACTCTACAATCTGATCATCGAGGAGAGTAGCTCTTATAAGAGTTTAGGAATCATTTATTGGAGGTGGGAATTACATCCTAATTATCTGTACCGAGCACTCCATAATAAAATAGTGTAGCAAAAATAAGGAATATAATTCTTTTGGACATTATTAGATTGTTGATGAGTTATTTGGATTTGTCAAATTCCTTTGAGGGTTATACATTAGAGGGGACCACTTATTTATTGAACTTAGTTCCTTTTATGTCGGTCTCAACTACTCCCATTGAACTGTGAATTAGGTGAAAACCTAGTCTAGGACATGTTCAAATCTCGGGGTTCTCGGTACACATGCTGAGGAAGGATCTCGGTAAGTTGGAATTAAGGATAAAAGTGTGTCTCTTTGTAAGTTACTCGAAAGGAACTAAATGTGGTTTATTTTATAATCCTAAGGAACATAGGCAAATGCCCCGTAGTTAGAGGAAGATTATATGATAAACCGCAAGCCCGATAGTAAGATTATTTTGCAAGAGATAAGAGGTAAAGACCAAGTTATTACTTTTGAACCACCCGTTTATGATAGAATCCAACTTGGTATCGATAGTATACTGTTTAATGGTAGTGGGAGTATTACCGATGATCTGGATACATGTGTCACTTATACTAGACTACAAGTGGAGCTACGTCATAGTGGGAGAGTCAGGTGTCAAATTAGTATGTTAATGTATTTGGGTAAACACTTCAATAAGATCCCATGGGAGCACAAACATGATCCTGACAACTACGAAGAGGCACTCCAAGACAAGGATTCTGAGATTTAGCTAAAGACTATGAATATCGAGAAGAAAATAAAGGTGGATGAGAAGGCGGAAACTTTCAAAGCAAGGCTTATTATGAAATGGTTAACTTAGAAATACGAGATCAACTATAAGGAAACATTATCATCGGTAGCCATGCTAAAGTCTATCTGAATTCTTTTATCCATTGTGACTCATCTCGATCTTGAGACTTGGCAAATGAACATTAAGACTACATTCTTAAATGATAGTTTTGATGAGTGCATATATATGATGCAACCGTTACAACCCGAGATATTTAAAATAAATGGCCAGAAAAGCAAGGTGTGCAAGCTTAAGAGATCCATTTATGGACTCAAGCGAGAGTCAAGGTCTTGGAACATCTAGTTTGATTAGACAATCAAATCTTTTGATGTTGATCAATGTCCGGATAAAACTTGTGTGTATAAGAAGCATGACAAAAACATCGTGGTATTTTCAGTATTATACATGGATGATATTCTCATAATCGGGAATAATGTGGGTGTATTATCTAGTATAAGCACTACAGCAAAATGGGTAAATTGTCACCCTTCCAGTGCTTAGCCTTGTCACGGTCAATGACCGTGACACAAAATACGCATTTTGTGTCACGTTCATTGACCGTGACACGACATTGACAAATGTCGCGGTGAAAAACCCTTTCCCCTTCTTTTTTCCCCCGTCGTTTCTTCCCTCCTTTTTTTCTCTCTCTCTCTACGTTGCTGCTGCTGCTCTCTCTCTACTTTGAGGTTTCTCTCGCTATCTCTCTCTCTCTCTTCCATTTATATATATATGTGTGTGTGTGAATATATATGTGTGGGTGTGTGTGTGTATATGTGCATGTGTGTGTATGTGTGTGTGTGCGTGTGTGGTGGGTCGGGGTGGGGAGGGGGTGGGGCTGGGTGGGGGGTTGTGCGTGTGTGTGTGTGTGTGTGTGTGTGCGTGTGTGGTGGGTGGGGGTGGGGAGGGGGAGGGGGTGAGGCAGGGTGGGGGGCTGTGCGTGTGTGTGTGTGTGTGTGTGTGTGTGCGTGTGTGCGTGTGTGCGTGTGTGGTGGGTGTGGGGTGGGGAGGGGGTTGGGTGGGGAGGGGGTTGGGGCAGGGTGGGGGTTGGGGGTGGGATGATTATTATTATTATTATTATTATTATTATTATTATTATTATTATTATTATTATTATTATTGTTATTATTATTGTTGTTGTTGTTGTTAATTAATTATAAATATGAATTTAAAATTTGAAAAAATCTCTATTTTAATTGTAATAAAA